>CM076576.1:501308202-501933426 GCA_034641835.2 Pinus albicaulis | reverse complement strand
TACGAGTGCTCACCTATTTTATGGTTATGCTAGTGATATTTTTCATGATTGATGGATGATCTAAGTAGCAGACACAACAATCCTTTTGATCGGTAGATGATCTGATTTGCAGACATAGAGATCCTACCCAAGCGGTGGCGGATCTGTGATCACGTTCTTATATGTGTTAAAAAAAAATCCCGTAGCTTGTAATTATTTGCTCAGTTATAATCATTTGTAGATCAGGGGATTTGGAATTTTATCGGTCCAAAATGAACAACTTTACAAAAACTTATCTCGAAAAGAATAGCAAACTCGATGTGACTAATTATACCAATTGGAAATTCAAGCTACATATGTTGCTTAAGGAAGTGAATGCCTGGTCAATCATCAGTGGTGACGAGCAAAAGCCAAACGGTGCAAAAACTGTGGCTGCACTCATACAATATTGGGAGGAAAGGAAGAACTAGGTGAAATTTTTTATGAAGATTTATATTAAAGAAAATATTATCCCACACATCAGAGATTGTAAATCATCCACTAAGATCTCAATGATGCTCAAGAATCTATACCAGAAACAGAACACTAATCACATCTTATCGCTCAAAGGAAATTTATTTTCTGTGAGGATGGAGGAAAATGAATTTGTTGTTGGATTCGTTGCAAGGGTGAAGCACCTGAAGGAAAGATTGGGTAACATTGGGGAGAGGGTGTTTGATTCTGATCTAGTCAAAATTACTTTGAATGGGATGATGGATGAATACCAGATGTTCATCACAGGCTTGTCTGCATGGGATAAAGTCCTTGCATTCGAAGAGCTAACAAGAATCCTGTTACAGGAATAAGAGCGGTGGCGAAATTTGAGACCACATAGTGCTGATCTTCCTCTGATGGCGAAGAAGAAGCCATACAAATGGAAACAGCCAGAGAAACAGAAATGTGGTGGCATTTTTCCGAACAAATGATTTAGAGGTATGTCTACAAGTAACAATAGTATCATTTTTTTCGTTAAATGTTTCTACCGTCGGAAAACCAGTCATCAAGCTAAGTTTTGTTTTAAGAGACACGTAGACAAGGCTAGAAATAAATATAGAAAGCACATAGGACACTTTGCTAATGAAGGTCACACTCATGATTTTTTACAATTTGTAGTTGATTGTGATCTTTTAGCTTGTGAGGAAGATGAGGTTGAAATATGGTATGTTGATTCAACCGTATCTTCGCATATGGCAGGTAATAGACTATGGTTTGATTTTTTTGAAGAAACTACTTGTGGAGCTAAAATTTATCTAGGTGATGAAAGAGGTTATGAGATTAATGGGTACGGTGATATTCTAGTGTTGTTTCCTTCCCGTTATTGCCTAAATCTACCTTAGGCTGAAAGAAGGCAGAGTTCAGGGTAACATCATACCACGCTCAGTCCGGTAGCTAGCCCTACCAGCACAGGAGAGGGATCTCTGCAGGTCAATCTTAGGAAAAATGTATCAATAGGGCTTGAGATGACTGAAATGAATGCTAATTTTAGGATAGGTATATAAATCAAGGAGTTTGAAATGATTTTGTAGGTTTTTGTCGGAAACAAAGGGAAAGGCAATTTTGGGTCCGCGGATCAGGCCTAGTTTTTGCAGAATTCTTATTGGGGCAGGAAAAACAATGGTTTTGATGTTTTGAATTGAAAGGATGGATGGATTAGACCTCTGAGGGGCTGAAGAGGGCAAAATAACTCATGGATCCTCTCCAAACATATGAAAACATGTAGAATCAAGCAAAACAAAAGGCAGAGCAGAGCAAGCTACTGAATTCTACCTTTAACACTGATTTGCTTAATTTAAGAAGAAAGGTGTAGATAAATGGTACAAAAATAACATCAATGAACCTTACAGGTACATAGAGAGAAACATCATCAAAACACAGAGCCACAAGGATCCCAACAAGTGCTGCAAAACCCTGGTCTTTCCTTAGCCAAAAATTCAGAAGTGATGTACAATGGAGTGCCAAACAATTCCCAAGTATCCAACCCTGAAAATGACTGAGAAAGTACATAATATAGAAAATCCTAACCCATTCCCATCCCTCTAGGGGTTGAGCTCATCCTTCTAGGAGCTGTTTCAACCAATTCTAAACTAGGAACTGAAATCTAGGCAATCAAACAACTTACCTCTATATGGTAGGAAACTGATCCATTCACTCACATTTCACCTTTTAGTGAATGAATCTTCTAGAAAAAGTAAAAATATGCCCAAATTACATCATGAACATGAATTTACATCAGAATATCTCCCAATCGTAAGCGCGCGCAAGGTGGCGCTACGGGTCGGGCAGAAAAACCTGTTTTAAGGCATAAAAAATCACAATTGACAAAATTTTCTCCAAATTTGCTAAAATTTGGACTGAGGGTCCTCCATCCTGTACCATGGTTGGTCAAAGAAGCATCTGCCAAGATTTGGAGTCTAACATGTCTTTTTTTCCACTTTGTACCTTCTTCATCTATGTTGCCTGAGGTGAATATGAAGAGTTTTGGTGTCTTTGTCTTTATTGCCAAATGTGCCAAAGGGAAATGAGGGACTGTGAGGAAAAAGGGATAGTAGGTATAAATGTGATTCAGTCAAGTGAATTTAAGGTATAACAACAGTCACTTGACTGTATTTGGGGAATTTGAGATTTTGGGAAATTATAAGGGATATGAGGGGGGGAAATGGTAGGAAAAAGTAGGGTTTAGGGATAGGAAAAATGGGAACAAGGGATATGAGTGGTTTGGGAGGTTAGGGCATAAGGGATTTGACTATAATAATAAGATTATGAAAGGGAAAGGGATCACAGGTGGGAAATGGAGACTTGGCACCAAAATTACAATTGCAAAACACCAATTTCAAACCCTAAGAGCAATTTTGACCAAATGAGAGGGTTTACACTTCGAACATTCAAATTCTCATATTCCAACCTTTCAAACAACAATAAACACTAATAATTGCAATTCCACAATCTCGTGAACTTACTTGGAGCAAAAAAATTGAGTGATTTTGGAAATTTGATGGAGAAATGGTAAAATTCCGGCTTGACAGCTCTGTGTGCCGCACCTACTGGATGCGCTGCACACGTTGAAAAATGCACAGTGAAAATTGGCCCAATGCACCATGCAGTCTATGTGCGTCGCGCCTTCCTCCCGACGCGTCGCGGAGCACTCCAACACACAGTCGGCCTTCAAACTCACAATTTCGTTTTTTTTTACAACTGAGCTCGACTTATCTGATGTTTCTTAAATGCAAATCGGTTGAGAAATGTCGAAAATATCTCATATAGTGAAGAATTTAATTTTTTCTTCTTACAAATCCATTTTTGTAATGTTTTTAAATTGGGACTTTTCACTTTTTAAATGTAAACTCTGATTTTCTTGTTTCCACTGATTTTTGGCTGAATGATGAATTTCTTGTCAATATTTTGCAGGGATGCTGGCATGGAATTGGCAAGGGCGACAAGGGCTACGCCTTGAAGAATCTGACAACTGAAAAATTTTGAAAATATACATAGCATTTATTACAAAGGACAAAATGACGATTTTCTTTAAAATAGAGTTTTGAAGAAGAATCATGATCAAGCATTATTGATGATGAAATTTTGCGATGAAAACTTATTTTGAGCCTCCCTCTGGCCTGCTGGCATTATTAAACATTTTTAAGACTGAACCCTACACTTAATGACTAAAAAACCCTAAAAAGACTCTTTGCTGACCAAGAGATCAAACAGGACTGTAAATGACCTTAAAATTGATTTTGATGAACTTTGATAAATAGACCTAAGCCAGCAGGTACAAAGCACGAGGGGTATGAGCGACAAAACCCTTCCGTCAGAACACCGATGCTCCTAATGGAATGCGAATGACTGAAGTGAATGAGACGCCTAAAAATGAAATGCAACAAAGAGATTTAGATCTCTGATGGAGGGATGAATAGACTTAATCTAACACTTCCGATGATACTCGGAAGCAAGAAGAACTTAATCTCTGTGTCAATGATAATAGAACACGACCTGCAAGTTGAATGCTTCAAAACATATTGTTTCATAAAGGACAACAAGAAGGAACCAGTTGCGTCACGAGTCCGTGTGGGGACTCAAAAGCCTATATTAATTTAATGTTAATAGCATGCCACACCAAGCTCTGGTTACAATAGGACTGGCAGCCAAGAATCTTTGGCATCAGAGATTCGGTCATGTTAATCTACAAGATCTCATGATGCTTCAAAGGAAAGGTATGGTTGTTGGACTTCATGCTTTCCATAATGTTCATTTAGATTTTGATGGATGTTCATTAGGGAAAATGAATAGGGAAGAGTTTCATTTGAATGCGGGTAGGAAGAAAAGAGATAATTCGAAGCTTGTGCATACATATGTATGTGGACCTATGAAGACTAGGTTGTTAGGTGGTACATATTATTTTTTACTATTTATTGATGATTGCACAAGATTCTCTTGTATATATTTTATCAACAAGAAGAGCCATACATTTCAATGCTTCAAATAATTTAATAATTTGGTGGATAAGCAGACATGGAAATTCATAAATATTCTCTGTTCAAATCAAGGGGCAGAATACAAGTTCGGAGAGTTCATGAAATTTTGCAAATATCATGGGATTTTTCAACTATTTACAATTCCTCACACTCCACAGGAAAATGGAGTTGTAAAATGGAAAAATATAACCCTTATGGAGTGCGCATGAAGTATGCTTCAAGGTAAGGGTCTACCAATTTTTTTTGGGTTCAAGAAGCTAATATTCTTGTTTATTTAAAAAATAGGAGTCCTAGTAAAGGTCTTAATTTTAAAAATCCTTTTGAATTCATTTATGGATATAAGTGAGTAGTGAAACATTTAAGACTTTTTGGGTCAAAAGCCTTTTTCCATATACCCAAGGAAGATAAAATAAGTTAGATCCTAAAGCCACGAAATGCATCTTTGTAGGAAATTTCACTGAGTTCAAAGCTTATAATATTGAAAATGGCTTTACAAACCTAAATTTAATGTAGATGGGAGTATATAAAAGTTTAAATCTAGACGGGTAGCGAAGGGTTATTCACAGAAAGTGGGAATTAACATTGAATAATGTTAATTGGCTTAGTTACAAAATATCAGTGGAAGCTACACGAGTTAGATGTTAAGTCTGAATTCCTAAATGGTGATGTAAAAGAAGAGGTTTATTTAGACTAGCCTGAAGGTTTTGCTAGGCAAGGGTGGGAACATTTACTGTGTAGATTGAAAAAGGAACTTTATGGTTTAAAACAAGCACCTAGGTCTTGGTACGAGAATATTAATTCTTTTTTCTTATAGCATGGTTTTCATAGGGGTATGAATGATCCAAATCTATATACAACGTATGATGAACATAGGCATATTATTTTGATTTCCTTGTATGTGGATTACATGATTATAATAGGTAATGCAGATGCATTAATCAAAGAAATAAAATAGCATATGTCACATGTTATTGAAATGAAAGTCCTTAGAATTTTACATTATCGTCTAGGTCTAGAACTATTCAGACGATTAGAAACCAAAAATATGGTGATTCAAGCCCTTTATCATAGAATTTCAAACCATTTTGCGATTAAATTTAATTCTTTTTTTTACTTTTTTCTGTAGTTTTTTATTTTTTCCTGCAGTTTTATCCATTTTTACCCTGAACCCTTCATTTTTTTGCTTTTACCCTTTCTTCTCCCTGTTTCTGTGATTTTAGAATTAGAGTTTTTCATTTTAGATTGAAGTCCAACACACGGGACGACTTGCATAGTCAGATCCGAATCCATTCATCCATTGCGTTAATTTTTGAAAAAATAGATTTTTCTTTATCGGTGTGCCATGTGTATGCCACCGCACCAGTGCTCTATATTATTACAACACACTGTGTAAGTTCTATGTTGTAAAAAAATGAAAACATTTTTTTAAATCCGTGCACCAAATCTAAAATAGGGCACCGATGCTCTCTTTAACTAGGAAAGCACCGTACGGTATATAACACCATTTTTGCAGTGTGTTTATAATACCCCATGCACCGTTAGGTCTATTACACTGTTTTTATGGTGCGTTTATAAAACAGAACGCACCGTACGGTGTATTATACTATTTTGCGGTGCATTGTTAATATATCCACCCATCGGCGGTGGTGCGGATTTCATGAAAGGGGAACCAGTGTCTCAAAATTTATTTTCTACCTAAAAAGTTAAGAATTTATTTATAAATATATTAATGAATGATATGCTATAGGTTTCAAATTGATAAAGAAATGACTGAAAAGGTATCAAGTAACAAAAATACTGTTAACACATCAAGAAATGAAAAATATGCAAGTTCTTTGTAAATTCCTTATAAAAAATATTATTTTTGAGCTATATTTAACTTTAACTAATATGTATTGTTTACTGTGTATCATGCATAGCCACAAAATGATGAAGCTCGATATGATTGTTTCTGATCTATGACCAGAAGAGCATAAAAGTTTAATGGAAAATTTGCAAAAAGATGAATCAGGTGAGTGAAACAATAATATCGATCCAATATGAGTTTCTTTTTTTAATTATCATTAATAATATACTTAAAATTATTAGATAACATGTGTCAAACAATTTATTAATTCACATCGGTTTATTGTTCTACAGGGACCAACAACTCAGAAAAGGAATGTTGTTCTATGAAAAGAAAAAAAAATAGAACATGCAAATGAAAATGAATTGGTCCTTGGCTCATGTGGAGTGGTGCTAGAAGTTAATGAAAGGGGGAACAACTTTTACAAAAGCTTGAGAGATATAGTGGAATAAATACAACAACGTGCTTCAAATGTAATATGTGATCATTGAATTTTTCGATCATTGGGTACAATAAATAAACAATTTAGCATTAAATATTAATTTTCAAAATTTCCTTGTAAAAAAGAAAAGAAAATGGAACCCATTCAGCACATAAAACAAGACGACAAGGAAGAAAATAGTTGATCTCTAAGTTTGTGAGTAATCATTACTTCCTTATAGCAACTTAACTAGATTTCATTTTTGTAATTTTTAAGTTCTCTTAAAAAAATCATCATTGAATGTTTTCAAACAAGTGCTAACATATAAAGAAGAACCATCACATGAATTGATTGAAATTGGGTTAAATATGTGTTGTGAGTATATGTTGGCATATCAGAATTTAATTGTGGAATTTGTAAGAATCTATCGATCTTGTTTTAATTAGCTCCGTCTATAATTAATGGAAAAAAAAAACATCTTTTATATTAAATATATGATTTGTTATGTGGTATAAAACTTGCGGGAAACAAAGTATGGAACTGCGCCAACAGATGAAATTTTTAAAGATGGCATGGTACATGATTTTGAAAGAATGTGTATAGTTTATGAGTCAATTGTTGCTATGGTACGTAATTTTTATTTTCAATTCACATTGATGTATATTATTTAATATTGGAATTTTCATTATTCTCAGCAATGTATATACACTCATTTCAGTTTATTTTTATGTTTGTAGATAGAAAGTGAAGAAGAATAAAACAATCAACGTCGTGAACACAACATTCTTGAAAATAACCCAAGTCATGGAAGTAGCTCTAGCAGTGACAACAGTGCAAGAGAAGAATGATGAGCACTATGTAATTTGGATATCTAAGAAAGGCGTTTTATTTTTTGAAATATGTCTGTGAAATCAGACATTTTGTTTAATTTAATGGACATAGTGTCCCAATTGAAAGACAAAGGGATACGAATAATTGTCCCATTTTGTATGATAAAGACTGTCTTATATATATATATATATATTATGTTTTAATTTATTCTATTGCGTTCTCCATTGTCATTCTCAAATGCATTAATAAAAATTTAATTCATATGAATATTGTTATAAGATTATATATATGGGTCGAATTTTTATGAATAATGAATTTAATAAAAAAAACCACAATAATTATGATATGATATAACAAATCAATCCAAACAGCACATTCAAATGCATTAATAAAAATGTAATTAATATGAATATTGTTATAAGATGTGTCGACTTTTGATGAATACTGAATTTAAAACAATCACAATAATTGGACTGTTAGAGGTGGATGTTTCTTTAAAAAAAATGAAAACCGGTGCGTTTATGTGTCTATACGCATCGATGCGTTTATGATTCTATGGGCACCGCACTAATACCTATTCCAGTTATAAATATCGGTGCGTTTGTGTCATACTACGCACCGAGGCATTTATGTATCTATAAGCACTGGTGCATTTGTGGATTCCATGTGCATTGCATGAATACCGATACCAATTATAAATATCAGTTCCTTTCTCTGATACGGAGCACTCGTGCCTCATAAAGATAAATGCACCGGTGCGCTTATATGACTTATGGGCACCGCTCAAATCCCAAGAACAATTAGAACGGCCCCGTGCGTTGTATCACCAACACCAAGATCAGTGTTGTTGTTTTCCTTAATGATTCAATGCTTTCTCCTTCGACCACCCTAGTGTGCTGGCTACTCATACGCACCGGTGCATTAAAACTTGATAAGAGCACCGATGAAAAAACATCCGTGATAACCTTCGGCCACCCATTTTTTTTAGTTGTGTTGAATTTCCGTTAAAAGCTCCGCCAAAACCTCCGTTACCAGAAACGAATGTGGTATCATATGTTTTCTTGACAATTTTGGCCAATTTTATAACACTAAAAACCTCCTTTCAAACCTTCGCTAGAGGGTCTTTTCCTTGTAGTGAATATTTGTACCTAGTAGAGTTTGCATACAATAAAAATATCAGGAATCTCTTAAGATGAGTCTACTCAAAGCATTATACGGACGAAAATGTCGAACTCCTATTAATTGGAGTAGCGCAGAAACCAAGTTAATACTTGGACCAGAAATGCTAGCTAAAACGGAGCCAGAAGTAAGGAAGACCTGTCAAAATTTGAAGGCCGTTCAAGATAGATAAAAATTGTATGCAGATAAGAAAAGGAATTATCATGAATTTGAGGTGGGAGACCATGTGTACGTAAAGATCAAACCAAAGAAAAGCACTTTAAGGTGGGCCTCTTGTGCTAAGTTGGCTCCCATTTTTTGTGGCCCTTTCCAAATATTGGAGAGGGTAGGACCCATGGCTTATCGCGTGGCCCTGCCCAGTCATATCCATGTACACAACCTCTTTCATGTATCATTATTAAAATGATACGTACAGGACCCAAAGCATGTTATCCAGTGACAAAGTATTCAGGTAGGATATGAATACAAAACTTTATTAGAAATGTTAAAGTTTATGAGAAATTAATTTAAAGTTTTTTGATTGCAGGTCAAACCAGAAGAAATGTTTCTGGTTGAGCCTCAATGTA
The DNA here is from genome assembly GCA_034641835.2 of Pinus albicaulis. Taxonomy (NCBI): domain Eukaryota; kingdom Viridiplantae; phylum Streptophyta; class Pinopsida; order Pinales; family Pinaceae; genus Pinus; species Pinus albicaulis. The sequence continues at coordinate 501,924,096 of CM076576.1, read as the reverse complement.
TCATCATTCAGAGAGAAATCATGCTTTGAAAATGAGGCATCACCCAAGAAAAGTTGGAGTGGAAGCACTTCGGTCGGGATGAAGCTACCTGGGAGGATGAAGGTTTTGTTCAGGATGCTTAAACATAACTATTTTCTAAAGCAGAATGAGAACACTAAGGATGGTGTTCACTTTCAACACGGATGTTGTAACAGCTGGCTTAAGCGCTAACTGATGATTAAGTTATGTTGTCAAGACACTATGATATTATATGTTATTTCTTTTGGAAATAGTACATTATGAGTAAAAATTCATTTTTATTAAATAAAATTATTATGGAAGTGATTTCAATAAAATAATAGTAGGTTGATGGTAAGAAGTAATTAAAAAACTAAGAGTTAGTTAAACAAACTTAGTCCAAATAGTTACCCCAACCTCTGGTAATAAAGGCATATCCCAGGGAGGAAGAGGGGTTTTGTTCGGTAATTGGGAAGGAGATTTGAAGAAAAGAATTGCCAAGTTGGTGGTGACTAATGGAATTACTATGATTCCTGAGTATAGCCTGGAAGAGAAGAGTGGACCGAAATATCCTGAAGTCTCTTCTAGAATATGTCAAATACATAGCTCAGACTTGGAGCACGGGGAAGAGACGAGGACGTAATTTCCCCTCTTGAGGTAGGGAGGAAAAAATCAGTCAGTAAACGAAATACATATAATTTTATCTTCCATTGGAAATCTTATTTGGTTTATGAATGGAAAGTTAATGGTTTAAGTGTTATAATATAGAGAAATTACGGTACTCAAATTTGTAAAATAATAGGTTCCATGTATTTTTTTCTTTTGACAAATAGGACAGTCAATTGGATTTCAAATTTCTTTCTGAAAAATGATAAGACAAAGAGTTGTTAACTCAGAACCCTCGTGAAAATGCTCTGAGTTGATCGTTCTCTTTAAATTTCGTAAACACAGACAAAATGGTCCGACCATTTTCATTATTAAAGACAATGGAAAGAAAAGAAAGGAAATAAAACCTTAAGATAAAAACATATGTTCTGTAGTTAACCGATGACATAATAAACTTGTAGTAAGAACTTAGTCAAGAAGTAAATACATGCAAACATTCATGTAAAAATCAGAACCGTGAGAGAATAAAAATTGTAATCAATATTCTCTATTGAGAGAGTACAAGAAAGAAAATGCAAACCCGTGTACGATAACTATTATAATGTACTGTAGATTTTAATTCTGGAATTGAAAAAACAATAGAATGTAGAAGCTTTCTTTTTTAATACATCAGAGTAATAGAACACTTCTAAATTGACATAATAACCAAACATTTAAGAATAAATATTATGTCATTGGCGCAGAAATAAAATTAACTTTGAATATAACCATAAGAGTTACTCGGTATTTATATATTCAAGAAATTTTTAATTAACACAGTCAACACCATAAACCCCAGAAAACCATAACGATAAGAATGATGGTAACCATAAGTCGTTACAGAAGGAAACAAATTCCAGCTCCAGTCTTGCATTTGAGGAAAATATTGTATAAACTGGACATTCGCAGACGTGATAAATTTAACCCAATACATATAATCAAGAGTTGAAAAGATAACTAAAAAGATATCAAGCATGCCTCACACTGTGGGGTAAATAAAAATTCGTAAAGAACTCTTAACTGTCTACTATCAAGATACTGGAGAAACTGTAAAATACAACCGAACACTTAAGATTAAACACGCTTAAATGCGAGTTTTTGACAGGGAATAATTTTAAAATAAAAATGTCACATATAATCAACCTCGACGCGCCCATTTAGGGTACTGGTCGTGAAAGAGGGTTTACCATTAAAAATAATAGAACTGAGATCGAAAACTCCACAGCGAGCCAAAATTCCCTTGTAAGCTTGATGTTTCCATGACCAAGTCAGAAACAAAAAAGGAGGTACCTGACAGAGACGGTGGGGAGGAGTTAGAAGTTTCGTTAACTGAGCTTCATAACAATTCATCTGTCACAAGATCAACCGGTGAGTATACCTGCATAACCAAAGAAGATAATGTTAAAACAATCTAGTTCACAGACCCAAAACGTTGGAAGAAGGATTGACACATTAAGTCGTAGTCTTACCTTAAAGGGTTCATCACTAGAAAACAAGAAGATAACCTGCAATAGTTTCCATTGAGAGTTAGGGTCAGTATATAAGTATATTTTGAAGAGAAAAATTAAATGTAAGTCCAAACATAAATGATGATGAAGCAGAGGGTTTCACCATAGTTTTCACTGGTGGCCACGTAGTTGAGGAGTGGAACTCCATCCATGGCAATCACTATTATCATTACGGTGGCCTTAGACAGAAAGACATTCAAACTTAAAACCTCAATGAGCCTTTGAAAATATAAGATATAAACCTATGCAAATTGACTGTGATAAATATATATTACAATAAACACTTCCGCAAGAACACTCAAGCACCATAAGGTAACTTACCATGAAACTCAAGATGGAACCTTGTCAATGCCAGAAGAACCCTGGAGGAGTTTGTTTCAGAGGCGGTAATTTCCTCTTGCAAAAAGATGGAGCGAAATGCTCGAAATGCAAAGGAAATTGATAACGTTGGGAGGTCATTACCCATTAGCCTAAATCAAATCCACCGTCTGATTCTTGGTAGGTCAGATCAATAGCAGAGAGACGACCTAGTTGTCTTCCGTATATGGTTGATAGCATGGAGGCGATGTTTCCAAACCCAAAATTAAATTTAAATAATCCTTACAAAGATATACCGTGCAGAAAAAGTTAATGATTTAATCGAAAACTTTGATTGCCATGAATACGAGTACAGGAAGATAATTTAGCCAGTTAGATAGGATGAGAGTTGTTTTCCTCGAGCAGCTCAAATCCCGAAAATTAACCTTAGGGAAAGGTTTTAATTGATTGTCATAGAATGTATTTACCATATTATGGGACAGATAACCTCACAGGCGTAGTATAGTCAAGACTATTGTTATGTGAATCTAGCACACATAGTTGTAAAGTGGAATGTAAAAGGAATGAAATATGAAGGTAGTTAGGTGTAAAAGTATTGTAACGCAATTTTTTTTTATGAGTGTAATGTTGGATGTTACAATTAATACCTTTTACTTTAAATATTGATCCGTGGTATTTTTTTATCCCTTAGGTTATAATATCTTTCCCTTGGTTTTACTAATTCCTTCCGTTTATAACCATAAATGTTTTATTTTATTTGTGGCTTAAGTCTATAATATAAATAATTCCTTTGGTTTATCATTTAATTCCTTGGGTTTATTAATCCCTCGAGTTTAAAATACTAATTCCTAGGGTTTATTAATCACTTGGGGTTGGGTGAAAATGTGAAGCTGGGTTACACTTTTTGCCCTTTTTTGAGAAAATTTTTTCATTTTTTTCGGTTCTTCAACTTTCTGCAAACTATAGAAATTTTTCTGTGTAGAATTTCATTTTGCGGTAAAAATAAAAGTTGTGAGAAATTTTGTTAGCTTTCTATTACTTATTTTTTGAAATTTTTTTATGCAGATTTGATATGTCAACTTAGCGTTTCTTTGAGTGTGTGTTTCTTAACAATCAAAGAATTCATAAGAAGTCATGTTATGTGGCAACGTTGTATTCATTGAAAATTTGTGTTTTTGAAAAACAAAATGTGTTACAACAATATAGACAGAGTCTACCTTGGTTTCGTCATATTTACAAAGCAAATGGATGCATATCATAATTACTAGAATTTTCTGAACTGGTCCAATACGAAAAACTGCGTATTTTTGATATGTTTCGTGTGGCAACAAATTTCTTAACATACAAGTTATAAACTAAAAATCTAAAAGCTACCCATTACAGTCAACGGACCAATGTAATGCTCCATAATTTTTTAAATTTTTTTTACAATGTATTTTGGGAGATACAAAATTTTGATTTCACCGAATCACGATGACCCTCAAAAATTGTTTGCACTCATTTTATTAGAAAAATAATTAAAATTAATAAACGTTTACGAAATTTCATAAAATTTATATTTCCTGAAAGTAGATTCAATTCTGAAAATGCTTGTCTTGGTTCCGACAGTTAATTAACAAGTTTTCATGGAGTTTAATCAGTCCAAAGTTGCAGAACCGTTTTCAGAGCTTGGTTCTGCGTAATCGGTGACGCGTTAGTTCGGCCAAACTATTAGCGACCGTTCGGCCGAACTATGTTTTCCGCTTACGGGCCGCTAAAACTAACGGCTTAATAGTTCGGCCGAACTTTTTATCAAAAGTTCGGCCGAACTATTGTGCAATTCTCCGTCGGCCAGAAATTTTTGTGGAGCCCCCTACAAAATACACATTTCGCGTCAATATAAATTGCCGCGAAATGAGTCACAATTTTCGCACATTTCGCACTTCATTTCATTCTACAACTTGGTTTGAATTCAAAAACTTTTCTTCAAAGTTTGGGTTTGAAAAATTTTTTTGGAAGACATTTTTTGGAGGCGGCGTGATTTTTCTTGGAGGTTCAAAGTTTGAGTTTAAAGAACTTTTTGGGAAGACATTTTTTTTGGAGGCGACTTGATTTTTCTTGGAGGTATGTAAGTGTTTTGTGTTGAAATAAATCTTTTGAGCTTCTTTGTACAAAAAATTTTCTCCACATTTTAGAGGCGGTGTGATTTTTCTTAGAGGTATGTACGTGTTTTGGATCAAGGATTACGTATTTTTTAGAAAATATTTTTTTAAATTAAATCTTTTGTAATATTGTTTGTAATTGAGTTATTGTCTAATTTTTTAAAGGAAATTTTTTGAACCTCATACTCTATTATCATGGGAAATCGAAGAACTTGTGTGAGAAAATATGATAGAAAAAGAAAGCCTGAAGAACGTAGAGAAGAGACGAGACAATATCGCAAAAGAAAGTTAGAAGCTCTCTCAAATATTGAAGAGGAAAATCAACCTCAAGCAAAAATTGAAGCAGGTATGTAAATGTAAATATTACATGATCTATTGATATATATTTAAAATTTTCCTAATGTAAAATATGAAGCTTAATTTTTATTTGATGAACTAGTTTGAAAAATATTTTGTTTGATGTAAACAGACACAGATATTCCTCAAAATATTGAAGAAGAAAATCAACCTCAAGCAGAAATTGAAGCAGAAATTGAAGCAGGTATGTAAAAGTAAATATTATGATCTATTGATATATTTTTAAAGTTTTCCCAATGTAGAATGTGAAGCTTAATTTTTATTTGATGAACTAGTTTGAAAAATATTTTGTTTGATGTAAACAGACAGAGATACTCCTCAAAATATTGAAGAAGAAAATCAACCTCAAGCAAAAATTGAATCGGGTATGTAAATGTAAATATTATGATCTATTGATATATTTAAAATTTTCCTAATATTTATTGACATATTTATTAATTTAGCTATTTATTGAATATGTACTATTTTTTCGAATATGTACAGATGAAATCACTATCGATAATGAGATGTTAGAAAATGTCGACACTCACACACATGGAGATAAAAAACCTGACTATATTATACGATATCGTGTCGATAAAATTTTGGAAATGTTTTTCAAACCTGAGCAAGTGACAGTTCAAGCTCAAATGTTGAAATGTCTCCTATCATCAAGGAAATTAAAAGAAGCAACGACACTATTGGGTATTCGAAAATCAACCAAAGATAAAAAAATGAAAGAAGAGGTGATAAAAAATATGAGTAGTGCTATAGAGTCAATTAAGAGATCTAGAGATAAAGAGGTTTCAAATATACGTAGAGGAATAAAAATGGCAATGGTTTTACCAAGTACTCAAGAGAATCGTTTGAATCTAACATCTATGGCACGAGCACTCGGAACCTCATGAAAAACTCTGCACAAACATCGAAAATTTCGACTGCAAATAGACGTAAATGATGAACTCGCTTGTTGGAGAGCTATTTGTAGGCAACCATACAAAGATAGACTTGGAGAAGATGTTAAAAAAATAATATATGAATATTGGAAGAACAATTCGCATGTTTCACCCACCGCAAGACATGTGATGCGAAGAAGAATAGCACGAAATCAATACGAAGAACATGAAAAACATCTCTTGGAAACCACTCAAATAGAGTTATTCAACAAGTTCAAAGAAGAGAATCGTCAAATTCAAGTTTTACTCGGTGCTTTTGTTCAACAAAAACCATGGTATGTAAAACCTATCACCGTACGCGACACTTGTTGTTGCCGTTATCATGTGGAATTTGAGTTATATTATGACACATTCCTTGATTTCGGTAGAACATTATGAAAGGATTCACCTCCTCCTTCCACTATCCATGAATTCATATCTCAAATTCTATGTGAAAGAGAAAGCGACGAACTATTTTACAAAAAGAAATGTGTTGGTGGTAAAAAATGCAATGATTGTGGAAATTTGACTAAATTTCAAAACAAATATCGTATTGATATAAATGATCAATCATTGTCCAACATGAAAGTGAAATGGAAGAGATATGAATATACCAATACATCGATTCAAGGTGCAGATAGTGTTAAAAGAATCGAATTACGAGAAGACGAAATTTTTCTAATAGACTTTTTGAGAAAGTTTGAAGCATAAATTTACAAATACACCATGCATTCCCATAGAGCTCGATGGCAAGACTTGCAATTCAAAAAATCTCGTGAAGTTTTTCCACCAGGAACCATTTTGTCAGTGATTGATTTTGCATAAAACTACACATTTGTTCCACAAAAAGAAATTCAGAGTGAATACTATCACTCTGACCAAGTCTCCATGCTCGTCCATATTCTATATAGACATGCTGAACAAAATGTCGATCATATAGAAAGCACGAGTGAAAATCGACACATCATTAAAGAATATCATTTTTATATCAGTGACGATCGTACACATGATACATGTTTTGTACAACATTGTTTTGAAAGAATTTATGATTCATTGAAAAATCGTGAAATAACATTCAATGAACATTGGATATGGTCAGGTGGATGCGCAGGTCAATTCAAATCTGCACGATCATTTTTTTGGTTGTGTCGTCTTCATAAGAAAACTTGCATTAAACATTGTTGGAATTTCTTTGAGACTGGCCATGCAAAAGGAGAACATGACGGTGCAGGAGCATGCATAAAACGAGTACTTCGAAGATATCAAATGAACCACTTTGCACGCCGACTTGTGAACGCTGAAGAAGTTGTTCAATGGTGCAAAAATGCTCTAAGCCATGAGATTAACCCATCAAGAGAAGTGCGAAGGTACATTCAATTTAATTTATGTTGGAAATCTAATTTTAAACATTGTACATTTATCATGCAATGATTATTTTTAATTGTGTTTTGATATCATATTTACAAATTCTTTTTCTAATTTTCCATATAAAGGTTTTTCTGGCATATTGGAATCGGAGACGTAAATAGATCAATTGGAAATGAGGTTGGAACAATAAAAGGGACTCGAAAATTGCATTCAATTCAAACAAAATTGTCCACAAATGTGTTTGCATTGGATAAAAGAAATATTCTTGTTTTTGTGATGTTTGCATAGACAACACAAAATCCAATGACGTCTGTGAAAACAAAATGTATGTGAACGATTGGAAACATACAGAGCTAAATACAAAGGGAAAAATGTCTGTTGCAATGTTTGAAGAAATGGAATCAGAGGAAACTACAATATCATCCGATGGTGATCGAGTTTCTGATCTTTCTAGAGAACGTAACATTTGAATTACTTTTTAATGATTTAAAGATTTACAAATAAATATAAATATGCATAATTAAATGTTAAATTTATTTTATTGTGCAGGAGATGTTTTTGCTGTAATTGCACCTATTGACAACGATGAAAATGTAAAGTATTATTTGATGCGTTGCACTGAACAAAAAATGAAATTATTACAAGACTATAATGATCACGGATTTCAGTATGACAAAGGGTCTATTATAATGAAAGGTTATTTTTTCAAACAAACTCGTCAAAGTGAAGACTTTGTTTACTTCGAAGACTATGAACCTGATTCCATAAGTTGTCAATATAGTCACTTGGTGTGTGCAGCACGCATAAAGTTGATAGAAGTTCAATCAAAGAAAAAATCAAAAATTAAGAAATGGAAAATGTCAAAATCCGATCATGAACGGATTATTGAGGATGGAATTCCATTATAATTTTTTTGAGTGAAGTGTCCAACAATTTATTATCATTTATACCTTTCAGTACTCAACTGAAAATTGAACTGCTTATGTTATTTGTGGTTTGCAGATGTTACAAATTGTTTGGGTACAAGCACGTGCTCTAGTATCCACTGAAAGTAGTTTTTCTATACATGTGCATCGATTAAAAATGTTAAATATGTATTGGATATATATATTCTAGAATGAAATTAATTGTTCTTGTATATGTTCTCTGACCATATGGTACAAATTATTTCACTTTATTTTGTGAAGTCAGATTCGGTCCCCATATGGCCTAGCCTCCAAGGGACGAGATAACAAGTGGTTGTCCCCACTTGCCCGAATCTCGGCTTTTAAGTACAATTTTAATGTTTATGTCAAGCATCTTACATGATGTCCTAGCCAAATATAGATTCTCTTTGTTTCAAGTTTCCAATAAAAGTTGTCACCGAATGACCTGCTCGAACTCTTGTAGTAAACACCATACCTCATCTCTCTTGCTCTCCAATATTATTAGGTTTAATTATTATATCACAAAAATCGTTCTACGTTGTCAATAATTTTTTGCGCTTAGACTAAAATCAATGAACACTATTAATCCAATGTCTTTACAAGTAATGTACCATCATACATGCAATTATATCAAATTAGAAATCAACATATACAATGAAATCAATGGGGATTTTCTTGTTACAAGTAACATAATTTCAATTTACCATATGTGCAAATGTAGGTTGAAACCATCCAAAACTTTAAGTTGTGAATTGAAACCATCCAAAAATTTAAGTTTTAAAACCCTTTTGATTATATATTGTGCATCATTAAAAAATTTAACATTTAAAGTTCATTAAATATCACATGCAAAATGTAGATTGAAACCATCCAAAACCGGAGTTTTAAAAACTTCACATGCCATGCCAATTATAATTCAACAATCCAACAAAAACATTTAACAAATTAAATATCACACGCCACTAAGACGACCACACTAAGAGGATTGGTGCACTTCGTTTGGAAGGAGTCAATATATGTCGTATTGGAGCGATTAGACAGAATTCGAAAAGGAAAGAGCTTGAACCAATTCAAGCAGACCCAGGATCGAATTGTTCTATGGAGCTTCATGAGAAGAGATATGTGAAAAGCACTGTTAAGCCATGCCAATTATAATTCAACAATGCAACAAAAACATTTAACAAATTAAATATCACACGCCAAAGTTGTTTCAAGTTTTCGGTAAAAGTTGTCACCGAATGACCTACTAGAATATTATAAATACTAACTTTGTAAGATCATTTGGCATTCAGAAAAATTCGAAAGTCTTAGACTGTCAATCAATTTAAAGTATCATTCACCCTAGGGAGTGTAAAATATTCAATGTAGGCTGGTGACGATGCTCACTCCTAGCTTGAAGCAACGCCAATGACCAATTCTTTAATGAATTCCAATGCACTAGACCAAAGTTGGTTCAACCTACTTGGTTTTTCACCCAAGAAATTCCAAGGATGGACTTTCTAGACAAACTGCTGAAATTGAAAAGCTTGACATGGAGATACGACAAGGTGAACAAAGACTTCATGAACTCTTTATGGAAAGGGCTCACTTGAAGGAAATAAGCACCACGTTGCAGGGTAAAGTCAAGAACATGGAAGATAAGATCAAGAGGGACTTTCTTGATCTGAAACCTATTGGTTTGAAGAAATAAAATGCATGTGTTGGCACACTTGGAAAAGAAGACGACCACACTAAGAGGATTGGTGCACTTCGTTTGGAAGGAGTCAATATATGTCGTATTGGAGCAATTAGACATAATTCGAAAAAGAAAGAGCTTGAACCAATTCAAGCAAGCCCAGGATCAAATTGTTATATGGAGCTTCATGAGAAGAGATATGTGAAAAGCACTATTAAGCCAAGGGCTAGTTCGAAAAACATATTGGAAGAGGAAATGTTGAAGAAGATTGCGAAAGTAAGGCACAAGACAAGGAGGAGGAATGATGATGAAAGTTCCTTGGACTTGAGATTCATGTCTACAACCGTACATGGGAAAAAGTTCTCTGCTTTGATAGACACGGGGCTACCCATAGCTTCCCAAGTCGAAAGGCAGCTTCATCTCTTAGAAAGAGGAAGGCTAGCATCGAGAAAGAGTTGAGTGCTTTCAAGGCAGTCAACTCAAGGATAAAAGTAGCACGACCGGTGTCATGAAAAGCACACATGTGAGAGTAGGGTCATGGTTTGGAAAGATAGAATTAAGAGTCATTGACATGGATGATCATTCTATGATGGACCATACCAATGATGGACCGAGACATTCTCTTAATTCTTGTGATCAATCTTAAACTATTTTATGAAAGATAGATAAACCATTTAAATATTTAGCTCAAACTCTTGTAGTATACACCATACCTCAAGTCTCTCTTGCTCTCCAATATTATTAGGTTTAGTTATTATAACACAAAAATCATTCTACATTGTCAATAATTTTTTGCGCTTACACTGAAATCAATGAACACTATTAATCCAATGACTTTACAAGTAATGTACCATCGTACATGCAATTATATCAAATCAGAAATCAACATATACTACATAATGAAATCAATGCGGATTGTTTTGTTACAAGTAACATTTCAATTTACCACATGTGCAAATGTAGGTTCACATTCTATCATTCATGTAGTTTTAAAAACTTCAGATACCATTAGAATTATAATTCAACTATCCAACAAAAATATTTAACATTAAATATCAAATGTCAAATGTAATTCAATGACAACATTACTTCACATTCACATGCCAAAAGTACTAAAACCATCCAAAGAACATTCAAATCAATGAACAAGTTATTAATCCAATGACTTTACAAGTAATGTACCATCATATGTATGCAATTATATCAAATCAGAAATCAACATATACTGTAATGAAATAAATGGGGATTGTCTTGTTACAAGTAACATTTCAATTTACCACATGTGCAAATGTAGGTTCACATTCCATCATTCATGTAGTTTTAAAAACTTCAAATGCCATGCCAATTATAATTCAACTATCTAACAAAAACATTTTTAACATTAAATATCACATGCCATGCCAATTATAATTCAACTATCTAACAAAAACATTTAACATTAAATATCACATGCCATGCCAATTATAATTCAACTATCCAACAAAAACATTTAACATATGTCCAAAAATATGTCCAAAAAACATATATTGTAATAAAATATGTCCAAAAATTGTAAATCTCACTCAAGTATCAAACTGTATCAAGTTTAACAAATTTTAAAACCATCTAAATTTTGAAATAAAATCAAATCTACTGTATATCTTGTCCATCAAATGAAAGATCTAGCCTCTGGGTCTCGGTTGGCTCGCTATCTTGTAAAGGGAAAACCTACATACACAATGTACATGTACTTGAACATTAAAATTTGAAGTTTTAAAAATGAACGAGAATATATATATCTAGAACTTCATGTAAAAAACAAAATATAACAAAAAAATCGCGCAGTACCTCGTAAGGTTGCCTCTCCATTTGATGAACAGGATCTGCCATAGAAACATCTCTAGTGGTAACCTGTACAATATACATGTACAGTTAAATATAAATATATATATATACAGAAATAATTTATATAAATTAAAAACTTTCAAATGAAAATGCACGTGTGTACATATATATAAACTTATATTTGAACAATAATATTAAAAAAAAGAACTAAAGACAACTTCTTCAAATGCTGTGGATGTCTCTATCTCCGTCGCTAAAGTCCTCGGATTAAAAAAATCTTCTATACAAACCTAAATTCAAAAAATTTTAAATAACTCCAAATATAGATCTCTCTCTATATATCTCAATTTTTTATGGAACTTTTTGAGGTAACATAAATTTTGAACTTGTGAAAAATTGTCCATACTTGTGCATCTCCCAATGAAGTAGAAGGTATATCTCCTAAAGAAGAAGAAGGTACTTGCATCCCAAAAACATCAGATGGAATCGGTACCTGTTAAAACATTTTATCGAATTATATATATACATACATGTACATGTGTGGCAACAATTATTTATTTTAGAGTCACTTAAAAAACACTAACATACATGTGCCAACATATCATGATGGGCAGACCCATCTGCATCGTTTGAGCCAGAGGTCCCGAACGTAATATTAACATTTTCATCACGCATCATGCCTGAGAACCGCAAATGGTGTTTTAACATATAATCATACCTTTTTGTTAGATTAATGTACACATACAAATAAATGTATACATGTGTACATACACATGTATTTATTACAAATTGTACACATGTATATGTAAATATAATTTCAAATCCTAAGGTCATTAACACATACCGTTCCGGTGCCCTCTTCCTCACGAAAAATTAGGTCTTGCAGACCATTGCGACAATTTATTGCGTATGTTCGGAGATCTTCAACATTCATGTTGTAAATCTCCTCATCTGTATGATAAAAAAAATTGACACGTGCATTTTCACGTGCTCTTTGTCGATTTAAGCCAAGATCGACTCCACTCAATCCGCTATGAACATTTTCGATCATAACATCTCTTGCTTCACGACTTATTTGAGAAGTCGCATCCATCTCTGATCGCAAGGTTTCGACTCGAGACGTTCGACTCACCAATGGAGGCTCAGGGCGAGGCAACTCCACATCTCGCTTAGCGCCCTTACGTTGATATAATCGACCTCTCCCCGGGCCAAAAAATTCTGAAGGAAGGTCATTGTAGTCTGGTTTCATATCCAAAAAAATTTTTGCATAAAAAATTTGTGCAAAATAAAGAGGAACCTCATCGTTCCATGGAAGCCTTCCAAAGGCCGCAAGATGTCGACTATACAAATATTTTTCTTTGTCTGGGTGATTGAAATACTGCACCTTCAACATCTTTCTTTTTGGCCCTTCCTTATAATTAAACATTGACTTAGCCTGCGCTCTTGAAACTTTTTTTTTTAATGTCCTGCCATTTATCGGGACCTATCACTGTTTCTCTTCTCTTTCTCATCACTTCTACAAACGAATCAGTGGTTGGCCCCAAATCTTTGTATACTTTTACCATTTCACTCAATGAATGTGTAACTATTTCTAGGCTTTGTCTACTCTCAGCAGGTAGAGACAAATCCTGGAGATCTCTTTGCAATTTTGCATAAAGGCTTTGACACCTTTGTAAGGTGCATTCCGCCATGTTCGTTTCCTATGGTATATCAGTAATCTCAGCTGGATAAGTTGTGCTAGGTTGACAGCCTTCTTCTTCAATGTAGCGCACTGCCCTGCGTCTTTTTTGACCACTGGCTCTAACATTTTCAGCCTCTGCATCAATATATATATAATTTCGTATATTAGAAAAAACACGTGTAAAAAGTTGTAAAAATTTAATGAAAAAATATTGAAATTGATGGCAACCTTGATGTTGTTGGTTAACATCATCTCCAACATGACCCTGTTGAGAACCAGCCCCAGAATGATGTTGTTGAGAACCAGACCCACAGTGACCCTGTTGAGAACCAGCAGCCGTTGATTGCTGGCCTTCGGGGGAATAAACATCACCCCCTTCCCGCACCCTGCTACCTCGACCAGTTGAACCTTGGCCACGCTCCATTGATGGAGTAGAAAGCCTTCTCCTCTTGCCTCCTAAAAATTAAAATATGAAACTTATTAACAACTAATTTCACTCACAAAGTTAATAAAAAAATCAATTCCATACGTACACACATGTATGGAAATTTAAGATTATATTTAAATACCGTGAACATCCTCCAATCCCTGAGCCTCCATATGGGATTCGACTGATCTTCGTCTTTCATCCTCCATGATATATATCTATTGGTCGACATTCACAAAATAGATTTCAAAAAATCAATACCTCGAAGTAAAATCCAGTTTGGGGCTGTTAAATCCAGTATGTTCTATATTTATTACATTTCTGCCCTCCTATTTTTATTTCCAACCAAGGTTTATAAAATAACATGAGAAGCAACATGAGACTTAGAACAATCATTTTCATTATCTATATGGAAGGCAAGAATGATTATATCCCCTTGAGCTCAAGGGTATGTAGTTTGTCAATTTTTATCATATATTTTTTGGCAAGTGTAAATGTTTTTTTTATCTATAGTACAAGTCATGAGTTCCCCAATTTTACCTTAGGTAAAGCATGATTCTAGGATTACTAAAATTTGTACTTGGTTTTTTAAGAATATATCAAATAAAGTTTTTGAGGAGCAAATATGGCTTGTTCCTTAGAATTTGGCACTTTGAATTTCCTTACCCATATTTCTTGTTAATGATTATAACCTTAAAATGGCTAATATTGGTTTGTCATCATCATCTAAAAAAATGACTTGGCACATGAAAATTTACCATGTCCATCATCATCACTTCACACCATCTCATACATGACCCCTTCTACATATTATATGCATGAATTTTTGAAATGTCATCCTCTCTACCTATCCCATGAATGATTGTGACAACAGGTGAATACAACACAATTTATAAGCAGAAGATAGTTTCTAGCCTGTCCTCCTCCATCCGCCCCGTAGCTAGTGATTTCTCAATTTTCCACTTCCAACTTTCTATTCTCGAAATTCATTAGCAGCTAATTTTATCGATAGCCACACCACTATACATATAATTATCATATACACTACTACATTAATGAACTCTAAGTTTTTTGTTATTGTAAAGTCCAATAACAAACAATGTTAATTGAGTTTAGTAGTGTATATAACAATTTCTTTGACTTCCAAGTGTGTTGTGACTATTAGTAGAATTAACTACCAAAATGAATTTCCAAAATAAAATGTTGGAAGAAAAAAAATAGGCAATCACTTGATATGGAGTGCGTGGAGGAAGACAAACTTATACTGATCCCTTCCTTATCAAATTTCCTTTATTCACCTAATGTCACAATCAATCATGGTTTAGATAGAAAAGATGACCTACCATAAATTCAATCATATAATGTGTAGAAGGGTCATATGTAGATGGTGTGAAACGATGATTACAAACATGATAATTTTTCATCTACTAGGTCATTTTGAGATGATGATTACAAACCACTGCTAGCCCATTAAAGGTTATAATCATTAGTGCCTAATGTGGGGTGGACAATTTAAATAAAGTTCGTATCAAAGTACAATTTAGCTCATTTTAGTCAAGGTTAGTTAGAAGAATTAGCTATTGGTTTCTACCTTCAATTTCCTCTGAAAATGAATGTATAGGTGCTTTTGAGAGACATTAGAGACATTAGAGGAACAAGGTCCAAATTTTTTATGAAAATGTGCTATGAAAGTAAAGGGTTTTAAAGGCAAGCATGTACAAGGCATAGTTGAGCCAAATGTTCTTTAAGAAGGGCCTAATTATTTGGGTCTTGGTTATGGAAAACATGGAAAATGCTCCAAAGCCAAGGAGGCTTGTGAGGTTTGTGTTCATGATTAATGGAACATGTACATAGTTTACCTTAAAGTTGTTGTGTTTTACGGATATTAAAATGAAGAACTTCTATTTAGATCCATTCCAGAGATTGACTGCAGGGGCATTTACTAGATATGTCACCTTTCATAAAAGATGAGATCCAGAGGCTACCTGGCTCTTTACAGACTCTGCCTATAGAACTTGTAGAAGTAAACACTACAGGCATTAACAATATCAAAGAACATTTTCATGCTCAAACATGGGAATGTGTCTCTTTCCCTACGCAAAAAAATAGTTCTTGAGGTAGTTAATCTTCATAGACAGGTCATCAAGCAAGTCAATGTGATCATCCCTCCTTGGTCGACATTCACAAAATAGACTTCAAAAAATCAATACCTCAAGTAAAATCCAGTTTGGGGTTATTAAATCCAGTACATGTTCTATATTTCTTACATTTCTGCCCTCCTATTTTTCTTTCCAACCAAGGTTTATAAAATAACATGAGAAGCAACATGAGACTTGGAATAATCATTTTCATTATCTATATGGAAGGCAAGAATGATTATATCCCCTTGATTACAAACCAGTGCTAGCCCATTAAAGGTTATAATCATTGGTGCCTAATGTGGGGTGGACAATTTAAATCAAGTTCGTATCAAAGTACAATTTAACTCATTTTAGTCAAGGTTAGTTAGAAGAATTAGCTATTGGTTTCTACCTTCAATTTCCTCTGAAAATGAATGTGTACGTGCTTTTGAGAGACATTAGAGACATTAGAGTACCTTCAATTTCCTCTGAAAATGAATGTGTACATGCTTTTGAGAAAATTTTTGATGAAATTTTTGATGAAAATGTGCTATGAAAGTAAAGGGTTTTAAAGGCAAGCATGTACAAGGCATAGTTGAGCCAAATTTTCTTCAAGAAGGGCCTAATTATTTGAGTCTTGGTTATGGAAAACATGGAAAATGCTCCAAAGCCAAGGATGCTTGTGAGGTTTGTGTTCATGATGAATGGAACATGTACATAGTTTACCTTAAAGTTGTTGTGTTTTACGGATATTAAAATGAAGAACTTCTATTTAGATCCATTCCAGAGATTGACTGCAAGGGCATTTACTAGATATGTCACCTTTCATAAAAGATGAGATCCAGAGGCTACCTGGCCCTTTACAGACTCTGCCTATAGAACTTGTAGAAGTAAACACTACAGGCATTAACAATATCAAAGAACGTTTTCATGCTCAAACATGGGAATGTGTCTCTTTCCCTATGCAAAAAAATAGTTCTTGAGGTAGTTAATCTTCATAGACAGGTCATCAAGCAAGTCAATGTGATCATCCCTCCTTCCCTCCCTTCTAAAATAATTATGTTTCGCGGGTCAGAAAGCCAAAATCTGGAGACAATTATCACCAAATCCAACATACAATTATGCATGATGGAGAATATCTAGCACTTTCCCTTGTTAAATATATTAACAAGGGAAGGCGCTAGAGATTCTCCATCATGCATAATCGTGCGTTGATGCTTATAGAGTGAAAAAACTGAAAGAATCAACTTGTAGGGTCATTTTAATGGGGGGTGGAGAATTCAGGTCTTTGCAAATTCAAAGTATGGTGCATGTAAGAGTACATGGACATATTCACATGATGTGAATTTTTTTTTCTTTGAAGGAGAAAAATGATGTGTTTTCAGTTTGACGGTTTTGTTTGTGACAAGACGTCACAAGATTTTGCAAAGGTCCACTCTTTAGCGAGAGCCTCATGATTGCAACCTATCCGTGAGAATCAAATCGGAATGCATCCTTATTTTGAAAACAAGTAGGATTCTAAGCTACCTAGGACTCAAACCATCATTTTTAAATTTGAAATATAATGGTGTTGTTTCAATGCCTGAATCCACAACCCTAATACATGAAATCACCAATCTAATTACACATGAAATAAATAGTTATTTTCTCCAAAAATAAAAATATAACTAAAAACTAAATTCAACATGGTTGAAAGAAAAAGAAGCGCCATTGAAATGGTTTGCTAACAAATGGTTATCTATTTCTTATCCAATTAAGGCCTAACATGTATTTTGATGTTTCATTAATTTCTTTGCAAATTCAAAGTATGGTGCATGTTGCATGAAGCAAGATGTTGAAAGTACATGAGCTCTATTATTTGACTTAAGAGTCGGTTGTTTGAAGAGGCATGTTTTGTCAACTTGTGTTTGGTTGATGGTTTTGTACACCAATATGTAAGAGTACATGGACATATTCACATGATGTGATTTTTTTTTTTCTTTGAAGGAGAAAAATGATGTGTTTTCAGTTTGATGGTTTTGTTTGTGACAAGACGTCACAAGATTTTGCAAAGGTCCACTCTTTAGCGAGAGCCTCATCATTACAACCTATCCGTGAGAATCAAATGGGAGTGCATCCTTATTTTGAAAACAAGTAGGATTCTAAGCTACCTAGGACTCAAACCATCATTTTTAAATTTGAAATATAATGGTGTTGTTTCAATGCCTGAATCCACAACCCTAACACATGAAATCACGAATCTAATTACACATGAAATAAATAGTTATTTTCTCCAAAATTAAAAATATAACTTAAAACTAAATTCGACATAGTTGAAAGAAAAAGAAGCGCCATTGAAATGGTTTGCTGACAAATGGTTAGATTTCTTATCCAATTAAGGCCTAGCATGTATTTTGATGTCTCATTAATTTCTTTGCAAATTCAAAGTATGGTGCATGTTGCATGAAGCAAGATGTTGAAAGTACATGAGTTCTATTATTTGACTTGAGAGTCAATTGTTTGAAGAGGCATGTTTTGTCAACTTGTGTTTGGTTGATGGTTTTGTACACCAATATGTATGAGTACATGTACATATTCACATGATGTGAATTTTTTTTTTCTTTGAAGGAGAAAAATGATGTGTTTTCAGTTTGATGGTTTTGTTTGTGACAAGACGTCACAAGATTTTGCAAAGGTCCACTCTTGAGCAAGAGCCTCATGATTACAACCTATCCGAGATAATCAAATGGGAGTGCATCCTTATTTTCAAGCAGAAATTTCAATAGGCTTTAGGAAATTTAATTTAAAGTCATTTAATTACTCTACCCATCCCGATTTTCATAGGATCCATAGCACATACATTTCTTGTGTAATAATATTTTATTTATTAGTAGGAATATATGAAAATGTTTATGAATTACATTTTTATTCCTTTGATTCATCTTTTATAACTCTATAGGATAACTCTTTTATAACAAGTAGATTATGTTAAATTCTTTCTATGTATTGTTAGTAAAGGGGGTGAAATAATTTCTTATCATTTTCTAAGTGGTGAGGTCGTTTGAATCTCCAATAGTTGTGTTGGTGTGGTGGGAACCATGCTAGGAGTTGGGCATTCCATTGATATGGTCAAGGTACTTAGTGTATGAGGAGCATCCAAAATTAGGGGGATTGGGATCTTGATGAGGGGGATATGTCACTTGATGCATGCAGTGATGATGGTATTTGATGAGTAAAGGACACATATAGATGAGATGAGTGTCTTTAACATAGAGAACTCAAGGGCATGCCATATACTAATTAACCGAGTTCGTGACATAATAAATGGTGGAAGAGGAATCATCAACATATGAGGTTGGTGTAAGTGGTGGTGCTACTATTGAGGCATGATGTATGGTGACCAACACATCTTGATATCGTCGGAGATTGAGACAATGTTGTGTTTAATGTTTGTGTTTCACATAAATAGACAAGAGGTCGTTGGTTCTTAAACCCTTATTACGTGATGAGGTGGCAACATCACATGATGGAGTGGGGAGAAATGGGGGTGCTTAAGAAATAGTTAAGCACCAATAGTTGAAGGGTATGAAGGATACCCTTCAACTCATGAAGCATGGGGCATGAATTGGTGGGATGACCTAATGTGTCTCAAAGGGCACACGAGGGACTAACCTTAGGGGTATTTTTGGTTGAAGGTTCTTTCTAAAATAAAAATTATAAATAACTATGGAAACTTGCATTAACATGTGTGTGTGTGTGTGTGTGAGTGTGTGTGTGTGTGTGTGAGATCCTAAAAATACTTAGTCCAACAAGAATAAATATACTTGGAAAATATAACCAAATATATAATCAAAATTAATTTGTGTTCAATACAACCAACCATATAATTGAAATTACGAGTATGAGCATTTTTATTATAAAAATAAAAATAAAAGTAAACTATGATAATGATATTGTATAACAAATTATCCTACAAAAATTATTGTAGAAAATTTTCAAAATTGAAATGCAACCTTAAATTCCTTGCATTCTTTCATCAACTTTGTTAATAATTGAATAGTCTACTAGTTGACTATATTACAAACTGCAATGAATATTGTATTTTCCTAATGTTCATTGTGAAAATGGATCCTCACGTTAATGTGATAGGATCTTTTTCATCTCTCAAGTTACTAGGTCAAAGCATCCTAATGGGTAAATTAATTGTGAGATAAATTACTTGCATTAAATTTCAATCCAGGTTCTTATACTTCTAAAGTACACTTGCACAATATATGCTAAGCAATTAACTCTCAATCAAAAATGGAAATTAACCTATGGAAATGATTGCAATTAAAGAAAACCAATTAATGAAAATATCTAAATGAGCACAAACACGTTATTCACATATTCACATGATGTGAACTTGTTTTTTCTTTGAAGGAGAAAAATGATGTGTTTTTAATTTGATGGTTTTGTTTGTGACAAGACATCACAATATTTTGCGAAGGTCCACTCTTTAGCGAGAGCCTCATGATTACAACCTATCCATGAGAATCAAATGGGAGTGCATCCTTATTTTGAAGGAGAAATTTCAATAGGCTTTAGGAAATTTAATTTCAAGTCATTTAATTTCACTAGAAATAATTCAGAGGTACATGAAATGAATAGTATTTAGGAAGAACAATAGTCCCTCATGGAATATGAAGAAAGTAGCCACTTCATTTTGTATATATGCATGCTTTGAGTTACTCCTCAAAAAATTTCAAAACATGTGTATTTACAAAAGGTTACAAAGGCTTCTTCAAAAGGTTACAAAGGTTTCTTCAAGTATATCAATTGAATCAAAATTTGGAGAAGCACTCCTATTTAGGTAAAGCACTTTGAGGACAGTATATGAAAAGTACTTATAAATGAAGGAAGGAAGCTCTTTGGGGGAGACTTTGAAGTGTAGCATGAGACTTAAATCAGGTCCACCCGAAAGCACATGATCTTAAGGGGAGACTTTGAAGGTGCAGGATCAACAGCATGATTATCTAGTAACAAAAAGGCAGCATGAATCTGTCAGGTCCATACAATCATACAGGAATAGGAATAGTTCAAGAAGTTTTGGGAGCATGATTATTTCATACAGGAAAAAAATTTGGTTAAGGGCAGATAAGGAGACACTACAATATCAGGCTCAACCATGAATATGGCAGTGTTTATAAACATGTGTGACCCTTTGCAATCGATATTAAAGTAGGATATGTTTGCAGACATTAATACAAATATTGACTATGAGCAGGAAAGAAAGGTGAGACTTAAAGCAAATATTGACTATTAAAGCACATGATCTTAATGGGAGACTTTGAAGGTGTAGGATCAACAGCATGATTATCTGGTAACAAAAAGGCAGCATGAATCTGTCAGGTCCATACAATCATACAGGAATAGGAATAGTTCAAGAAGTTCAAAAGCACTGTTAAGCCAAGGGCTAGTTCAAAAGACATAAAAAGTTAAAACCAAAACTAAAAGGCTAAAGTGACAAGTCACACAAATCATATTGATGTTCATACTGGAAAACCATGTGAAAACCAAATAAAATTGAAATTTTATCTTCACATTTAAAATTAAAACTAATAAAACAAAACAGGTTAAAGCAGACTCCAGAGTAATAAAAGTTTAATTATATGATACACTGTCAGTAAAAACAAAATAATTTTTCGAGTACAGATATATCAATGATCATATATGCATATTGAACTAAGTTACTAATTATATGACACGGTGTCAATAAAAACGAAAAGTTAAAACCTTAGTTTATAATAGTAGAGCAGGATGCGGAGGATGTAGTGTCCCGGGCAAGGGTCAAATTAATGTCTGCCATGAGATACAAAATAAAAAGAAGCAGATCCAAGATGTTTTGCAGAGATAGAGATGCGCTCTTAACTTTAAATGATCACACCAAGTGCAGAGTACCTACCAACTACGCAGCCTTTGCTACTCTGATCTCTGTATCAAGACCTCGAGAGTAATTGGAAAATGGATTGAAAACAAAACAACACTTAAATGAAAATCTGGTGGGTTACTGAATTTCTCAATTCATTTAAGTTTAAACTTTATATCGATTGAAATACCATAAATATTTTGGCTATATAGTATATATTAATATGAGTAATGTGAATTTTCAATTAAATAATAAAACACAGTGTCAGAGTAAAGCGTAGTAATAAGTTTAATAAATAATAACTAAACATTGAACAATGAACAGGTTAAAAACTTGAAGTTATAAATCATTTCTTGAAATCGAAGGCTTGGATCTCCTCTTTAGAAAGATTAGGCTTGCCGCTTATGCGTTTTAGCATGACGAAGAATCCTACCATAGTCTTAACGAATTTCTTTAGCCATGGCCCATATGTGAAGGGAGGTTTTGACTCTTGAGCGATAAGAGTGGAGCAAGGGTGAAGTTGAATCCATTTAATAAATATTAAAAACTTAAAAGTTTAAAACAGAGTAATGCGCAGTTGCCCGTGGCAGTAACTAAACATTGAACAATGAACTTGTTACTTAATAAACATTCCAGAATGAGCACAAGCAAAACTTTAAATTCCTTTACAAACTAAAGTCTAAAACTATAGCACTGGACTGTAAAGACGAATTCAGAAAGGCAAAATCCTCATACCCGGGCCAACGCAGACGTAACAGCAGGAGCGCCAACGCGGACGTAACAGCAGGAGCGCCAACGCGGCGAATCGAAACACAGCTGCAACTATCTGCGCACCAGCAGAAACAGAGCCAACGCTGAAACAGAGACAAACAGAAACAGAATTGAAAAATCGCGCGAACAATAGAACCTCTACAATTCGCGGGAGAAGCATTTATAAAAAAATAGTTCGGCCGAACTAAAAGTTCGGCTGAACTCTTGTTGCCGGTTTTCCAAAGCTCCGGCAAAAATTCTGTTCGCTGTGCCGTCAATGTGCCGTCAATCTAAAGGGACTCAAAAGTTCGGCCGAACTATTTAATAAAGTTCGGCCGAACTATTGCCGAAAATTTTTTTCTACCCCCGATTCTCACAAAAGTGTAACCTAGCTTCACGTTTCCGCCCATTAGTTTGTTGGGTTTATTGATTCCATGGGTTTATTAATCATTAATATTTATAATATTAATACTTGGGTTTAGAATATTATAAATCCTCCAGGTTTATTAATCACTTGTGTTTATAATATTAATAATCTCTTCGGTTTATAATATTAATAATCAATTGGCTTTAGTAAACCCATATATTAAGGGTTAACTATTAGTTCTAGGGTTTAATTATAATGCCTTTAGGTTTCTAATTTTTTAGGTTGGAAATATTAATACAATGGGTTTTAAATATTAATAATTGATAGGGTTTATTATACCCTAATATTAAAGGTTAAATATTAATCTTAGGGTTTAATATTGTTCGCTTAGGTTTATAATGTTTATCACTGGAGTTTATTAATTCACTTGGTTTATAATATTAACAATCCCTAATTTTTATTGATTACTTGGGTTTATAGTATTAATAATCATGTGATTCTATCAATCCTTTGGGTTTAAAATATTAATTCCCTAGCATTATTAATCTCTTTTATTTTTAATATTGAACCCTTTGGCCTGTTGATCCCTTAGTTTTTTAATATTTATCCCTTGGGTTCCCGAATTCCTCGGGTTTATAATATTAAACCCTTGGGTTTATTAGTTTCATGGGCTTATAATATTAATGATATCTTGGGTTTATTAATCCTTTGAGTTTAAAATATTAATTTTTAGCGTTTATAAGTCGCATGAGTTGGATTTATTAATCATTTTTGTTTATAATATTAATATGTTGGGTTTCTAATATTAATAAACCCAATAATATTAATAATCCCTTGGGTTTATTGATCATTTATGTTTATAATATTACTAATACTCTAGGTTTGTTGATCCATTAGGTTTATAACATTAATACCTTGAGTTTTATAATTCTTGGGGTTGGTAATAATAATCCCTTGGGCTTATAATATTAATAATCCCTTGGGTTTATTAAACCTCAATATTAAAGGTTAAATATTAGTCCTAGTATCTCATATTAATCCCTTAGGTTTATAATGTCTATCCCTTGATTTTTAAACTTGTTGGGTCTATAACATTAATGATACTTAGGGTTTATTGATCCTATAGGTTTATAATATTAATAGTTATGTGGGTTTATCAATAATTTGGGTTTAAAATATTAATTACTATTATTGATTAATCCATTGTGTATTTAATATTTGATCCATCGTCTTTTTTTGCATCCCATTTATCCCTTAAGCTTATAATATTTTCTCCTTAGGTTTAATAATTCCTTGGGTTTATAATATTAAAATCTTAGGCTTCTTTGTTAGTTAAGTTTATAATATTAATAGTTCCTTTGGATTATCATTTAATGCCTAAGGTTTATTAAACCCTTGAATTTAAAATGTTAATACCTAGGGTATATTAGTTTCTTTGGTTTATTGTATTAGTTTTTTGAGTTTATTGATTCCTTGGGTTTATTAATCGCTTGCTTTTATTAATTATTTGTATTTATAAAATTAATGCAATGCATTTATAATATTAATAATATGTTAAGTTTATTAATCCCTTGTGTTTATAATATTAATAATACCTTGAGTTTGTTAATCCATTGGGCTTAAAACATTATTCCCTTCAATTTTCTATTTCTAAAGCAGAATATTAAACTTTGGTCAAAGCATTGATAATCTCTGTCATATTAAAACCCCGCTTTATTAATGCTTGCATAAGCATTTTAGGTTTAATATTAATCCATTAGGCTGAAAATTTTATCCCTTCAATTTGACATTTATTATTTATAATATTAATAATCCATAGGGATTATTAGGTTTAATATATATATATATATATATATATATATATATATATATATATATATATATATATATATATATATATATATATATATATATATATATATATATATATATATATATATATATATATATATATATATATATATATTTCATAGAGTCTTTCTATTTTCTATTTATGAAAAAGCAATTTGCTATACAAATACTAATGCATGTGGTAGCCTCAACCTACCCGAAGGAAACTAGGTCCGTTGGCCACCTGAGAGAGTTAAAAGCCAACCAGTACTAAAATTTTTTTTTCCTTTCACTTGCTGCATTGAATACTTTAATATGTCCATAAAAGTTGCAGTTTAAACAAAAACTATTAAAACTTTCCACAAAAAACATTTGAAACTATTAAAAGCTAATATTATCTATCAGAAGAGTCAATTGGAACTGGGTATTTTGTAATGGAACTCGACATCTCTACTTGCTAAATTCCTTGTAGTTGACATTCAATACTCCCAATTCTTGCTGCTGCATTAAAGTGAGACATGGCACTATCTCGGATTTCCTGTTTGATCTGCTGCAATTCTGAAACCATTGTTGGGTTTCCTTCCATTTCCTACATGCTTGACATGGATTTTTCCAAGACACATTTTAGTTTCCAATACGTGTTGAAAGATTTATGAAACATAGATACCCGTCCTCTTGTATTCCCTAGGTCACGGAGGAAATCCATGATTGCCTCCTACTGCTTGAGGTCCTCATCCTCACAATTACTCTCTCTTTCCCAACCCTGAATGGTATTGCAGATATCTACTGGGTTTCTTGATTCATAAAGATCAAATATGTTTTCCAGAGCTTGTTTAGTAGTCTTCCTTCCATGCTTGCTTGGTCCTTCATTCTGTATTGTTTTCTTTTGCTTTCCTTTGCATGTTCCTTTTCTTTTCCCTGTTTGTACTTTTTACATAATAAATTGGCAGAAATATCCCCCTGTAATAGTGTAAGATAATCTTGTATATGGAAGAGAAGAGTCAGTAAAATAATCATGTTGACCGTTGGTGGATCCCTCAGGAATTTCCGCGCACACAGTAGTATGAGTGGGAATATTTTTCGCTACACAGTCCATTTTTCCAAAAGGAATTTGTATGTTCCTCCATTTACGACTTGGGAACCACAGAAAACCACTGAATCAAGATTGAAACTGAGGGAAAAGGAAACTCAGACTATGACTAGGCCAACCTTGACATTAACGAAAAACATTCAAACTATCATGACGATACATACAGGCCTGCTCATAAACCTGAGGATACTTTTCAAAGATGGCTTGCCAAGAATCGAATCCCCTAAAATGATTTTTCATACAATGTAATCAAAGTAACAATAAACTCAGAGCATACATCTTTACCACTAGACTAGGCTTTAGACTTCTGCACTGATACAAGCCAGTTTTTAATTTGGATTGTAGCAAGGTAGATGGGCTTCTAAAGAAGGGTTTGATTTTCGGGGCTAGAATTGAAAGAGGAAGCATGAAAACCTCAACTACGAACCCAAAAATTAAATTAAAACTAGAAGAATTGAAAACCATACAAGACTGATAATATATCCCATTGAAGATGCATAACAAAGCACATACTTCATTATAGCCATCATCTTCGACTTCAATGTTTCAAACTGGAATAGTGATTTGACAGATGAGGGTAACAAGAGCCATAACATACCAATTAAATCGGAATCATCATTTTTTCATAACTTCCTCCGCTCCTCCAAACTGAACTCTAGACTGGGTTACCATAACATTCCCTTTCTGCAAATATGTTTTATGCCTTAAACCTCCCCACAACCAGCGTAGTTTCCCATTCCTTTCTGACATGCTTTGCTCAATGCAGACGAAGGTGGATCGTGACAAGGAAAGTTCTCCCCCTCTCATTAATGCTTAACCATGATGGATGGTGAGGTGCATGCCTCCCTGTGGCACCGACCTTCGTCCATCCCTCTCGTCGTGCCACCCCGATTGGAATGTTAGCCCTTTCTTTGTATTTTTGAAGGATAATCTGTAGCAAGTGTAACTCTATATTCCAAGCCTTATGATGTTGATCAATGTCTAATTTTCGGCCTTCATTCTTGCAGCACAAGTTAGCTAAATAATCAGAAGCCTCATTACCCGCTCTGCGGACATGCAAGGGAATCACATAACCAATTTCTTGTATAATTTGGCCAATCTCTTGAATTAATCTGGTTGTGCACCAAATTTTTATTATCTCTTCTGAGGGGGTTCCTTTTTGAATTTTTTGCAATACCCCTGTTACCATTCCTGAATCTCCTTCAACTATAACCCTATGGTAGTTCTCCCGAAGTGCAATTGTTATACCTTGTTTTACTCCCATTAGTTCAACTTCATTATTTGTTGCAAATCCAACCTCCATTGCATATATCCTACATAGAGATCCTCATGTACATTTATCAATCCTTTAGGTTAAAAATATTTTTGCTAGGATTTATTAATCCCTTATGTTTTTAATATTGATTTCTTTGGTTTATTAATCCCCTAGGTGGTTAGGTTTATCATATTTATCGCTTTGGTTTACTCATTCCTTCAGTTTATAATATTAAAATCTTGGTTTTATAATATTTATGATGATGATGATGATGGTTACCGTAGAAAGGAGAAATAATTTAAGTTTGATTCTTCAAAATCTTGTTTCTATGCTCAATGAGAAGGGAAATAAGTCCCTTGGGTTTATTAGTACCTTTGGGTTTATTAGTCCTATGGGTTTATGATATTAATAATTATTTTGGTTTATAATTTAATCCCCTGGGTTTATTTATCTATTGAGTTTAAAATATTAATCTCTAGGGTTTACTGGGTTTAAAATGGCAATTCATAGGGTTTATTAAGCCCATGTGTTTTTAATTTGATTCAATGGGTTTCTTGATCATTTATGTTTATAATATTTATCTTTTGGATTACTAATTGATTGGGTTTATAGTATTAAACTCTTAGATTTATTAATTGTTTTCATTTATAATATTGATAATCACATGTCTTTATTAATCCATGGATTTAGTTTATATTTTTAATTTGCTATATGAAAGATATTAACAATTTATTGAAAATATTAGTAAGAGATATATACTTATTATAAGTAAAATAAAATACTAATTTTATGTTATATTTGAATTATATTAGAATCTGAGTTAAAACTATTTATATATTAACAAAATTTAAGAATATATTATTATGTTAGATCTAAGAATTTTGTGATCCATAATGTACATAGATAGAAAATCTTTCGGATTAATCACATCATTAGGATTTGGTCGATTTTTGGAACCATCTAATGTGGTTCATCCTCAGGAAAAGGCGAGGAAGAAAAACGATCTCAGTGAATAAATAGTAAGGATGTATCATAGCCCATAGTTAGATGTTAAAACTAGTCATTATTTAGTTAATTAGTTAGAAAATTAAAAGTTTTTTAATTATTTAATTAGTTAGAAAATAAAAAGGTTTTTAATTAATTAATTTTATTAATTAGCTATGAAATTAAAAGTTTCTAATTGTGTAAAGATGTAATAATTTGGGAAAAAAGGGGTTAAATTATAAAAACCCAAAAGGGAGAAGGGGTAGCTTATAGTACAGGGAGAAAAAAAAATTAAAATAAATAAATAATAAATAAATAATAAATAATAAAAAATAAAAATAAATAAAAATAAAAATAAATAATAATAATTAATTAATTAATTAGAATGAATAAGTTATAAAAATAGAAAATAAAAATGAAAAAGTTAAGGGAAGATTTATAATTATTATTACAAAAGGCGAAGAAGGGAGAAAAATAAACAACAATCAATATCAGACTTGATTGACTCCGACCAAATTGTTAGAATATTTCGGTGTGGAAAGTGTTATTTCGCAAATGGAACTAAACACACAAAACCTGAAGTATTTCACTGTATGAACCATACAACACAATACAAAAAGGCATGCGTACATATAAATCACTCGAAATAACAGCACCCGTATCTCAATGATGCTGGAATTTAATTCCAACTTCTCGCATTAATCAATAGAACAATGAAGTTATTATGAAGGGATCGAACGATGGCAGAGTTAAGGCATATGTGAAGTTGCAGAGCTGTGGGATAAGTATGAAGGCAGTGCAAGCTCTATTCCTATCTGCAATAACCACCTGCATTAAAACACCCACCAACCATATTTATTGCAGAGGTGAAAACATTCTGGAGGGGTGAGGGAACTCTCGGGAAGGATTTTGGAAGCATCCCTCGGAAAGCATAAAGGAATGAAGTTTTTAACCTTAGCATAAAGGTTTTGCTGTATAAATGTTTTTTATTTTAATTCAGGTTAAAGTTTACTTACCACAGTTTATTTACGTTTTTTACTTTGGTAATACATATTATATATATTATAAATATGATATTGTAATGAGATATAAATATGCCGTGAGAATTAAAAAGAACAGAGTGAGAGCATTGTATTAGAAAAAATAGACAGTTGCTGTGCATTGTATTTTTAATTGCCAGAACGCTGAAAAAAGAGACAGAGATAAATTTGGAAGCGCTGCGTGTGTAGCAGCCAGTTTAAGGTTTTAAATAGTGAACCTAGAACATTGTTCTGAAGATTTGTAACAACAGTTTGTTATTTATTTTATGAAATAGAGATAATTATTTCATCTTTGTGTCTGTTTGTATTTTAAATTTTATTTGAAACTTTGTGTTGTGTATTGGTTAAGGAATTTTTCCACAAATTCGAAGATGGTATTAGAGCTAGTCCAGGCTCTTTGAAGGTGTTAAAGAAGCTGAAGGAAGGATTTTTTTACAGCAGTTCTCTAGTAGAGTGAAGGCTTAGCAAAATTCCAAGGTATTTCTCAAAACAGAGTTTATTGTTTGATGTTAAGATTACAGTCCACAGAGCTATAAAAGAGAAGTCTCAAGAGTTTTAGAGACAGATTTTATTTCTCAGCAAAGAGACAATTTATTTATAAAAACACAGTCACAATGGCAGCAACAGGCATCAGTCTGAAAAATCCCCAAATTCCACAGTTTAATGGGAATAATAATGAATATTGGGCTATCACTATGAGAGCTCTGTTTTCCTAACAGGACATATAGGAGCTAGTTGAGAATGGCTACCCAGAACCAGCATATGCAGCAACAGAAAGAGATTTGCTAAAAGATAATAGGAAGAAGGACTCAAAAGCCCTCTTCTATCTTTTTCAATTTGTACATAAGAGTATTTTATTAAGGATTGCAGCAGCAACAAAGTCTAAGAAGGCATGGGATATTCTCAAAAATTCCTATCAAGGCATGGAGAAGGTGAAGACAACAAAGTTGCAAATGTTGAGGAGATATTTTGAAACTCTCTGCATGAAAGAGTCTGAAAATATTGACTCATTATTCACACAAGTTATTGGGTTGGTTACCCAGATAAGGTCTCATGGAGAGACACTTGAAGAGAGAAGGATAGTGGAGAAAATCTTGAGAAGTCGACCCTCAAGATTTGCTGCCATAGTAGTGGCAATAGAAGAGACAAAGGATCTCTCTCAATTTACAATGGATGAGCTGATTGCATCCCTGATGTCTCATGAACATAGACTGAACAGAGGATCAAATTCATCATTGGAACAAGCCTTCAAGACCCAAATGTCTTTTGGTCAAGGCAGAGGTCAAGGAGAGGTAAAGGGAGAGGCAGAAGCCAAAACAGAGGCAAAAACAACCCTGCAAGTTCGAGTGGAAGGAGCAATAATCAAAACCACAATGAAGGCTCAAGCCAAAATCAAGCTCATGGAAAAAGGTATGATAAATCCCAAGTCCAGTGTCATTATTTCAAGAAATATGGTCACTATGCCAATGAATGTAGGAAAAAGAAAAATTGACATGAATAATAGGCAGAATGCTAATTTTGCAAAAGAAGAAAATAGGAACCAAAATAATGTGTTGTTAACATGTAATATAGCACAAGATATAAAATATGATGTAAGGTTCTTAGACTTAGGTTGTAGTAATCACATAACTCGAAAAATAGCAATGTTTTCCAATCTTGATGAAGATGTTAAATTTGAGGTAACAACAAGAACTGATAGTAAGATATCTGTCAAGGGAAAAGGCAGAGTCAGTATCCTAGCAAGAAATGGAGAACAAAAGTTTGTGCCAGATGTATATTATGTACTTGGCTTGAAATGTACTTTTTAAAGCATTGGACAACTCATTGACAAGGGATACAATGTATTTTTTAAAGATGATGTGTGCATAATCATGGACATACCTCCAAGCAAGAAGGTCATTGCAGAGATGCAGATCACAAGAAATATGATGTTTCCTCTCAGGCTCAGAGTAGGCTTGAAGGAAGGAAGAAATGTAGCAGCTGTAACACAAGAGGTCTTTCAAGAGGAAGTGAAAGATGAAAACTGGTTATGGTACATCAGATTTGGACATATCAATTTCGGAGGCCTGAAATTGTTGCGCAGAAAGGGAGTGGTAAAATGATTACCATTGATTGAGAAACTGGATAGCCTATGTGAACGCTGCATCTTGGGCAAAAAACACAGAGAAATATTTCCAGTAGGAAAAAATATAAGGGCAAACGCCATCTTTAGCTGGAAACAAATCTATTTTGAAATTCATAGATGATTACACTAGAAATACATGGGTGTATCTCTTGAATCAGAAGAGTGAAGTGTTTGAGAAATTCCGCCACTTCAAAACTCTTGTTGAGAAGCAGAGTAGGCACTACATCAAAGTGCTGAGAACTGATAGAGGTGGAGAATACATCTCCAAATAATTCCTACGTTTCTGTGGGGAGAATGGCATACATAAATAGTTTACCACAAGGTACAAACCTCAACAAAACAGTGTTGCTAAAAGAAAGAATAGGACCATCATGGACATGGTGAGAAGTATGTTGAAGGCAAAACATTTGCCAAATCACTATTGGGCGGAAGCTATAAATTGTGTAGTGTACATCTTGAATACATGCCCAACCAAAGTTGTCATGAATAGAGTAGCGAAAGAAGCGTGGAGTGGCATAAAGTAGCATGTCACCTGCATGAAATTTTTTGGATGTGTGGCTTATGCACATGTTCCGGATCAGCTAAAAAATAAGCTTAACAATAAGGGGGAGAAATGTATCCTTGTTGGATATAGTGACGAGTCTAAGGCATACAAACTCTATAATCAACAGAGATGTGTAGTTCATAGAAGAGGAAGCTTCCACCAAGAAAACAATAATCAGCAGAGATGTGCAATTCATAGAAGAGGAATCTTGGCATGGAAGTTTATAGAAAATGGTGAATGTGAAGATATGTGTGTCTCACAAAGAAGAAGAGGAAGGGACAACAGAAAATAATCCCCCACGGTGGCTCCTCCTCCACCACCGCAAGCACAACAAACCACACCACATGTTGGAAATATAACAGTCTTGAGAAATAAAGGAAGTGCTTCTTCAAGCACACCATAGGGAACTGAAACTCCATTGAGTTCAAGTGGAACTCCAAGTACACCAAAAAAACTGAGATTTAGAAATCTGTGTGATATTTATGAACAAGGAGAGGTAAATGATAATTCTGGTCTGAATTCTTTATTTGCTTTGTATTGTCATGTTGATGACCCAATTCATTTTGAAGATGTTGTAAAAGAAGAAAAATGGATTGAAGTAATGGATGAAGAAATTGGTGCAATATAGAAGATTAATACATGGGAGTTAGTGGATCTCCCAAAAGACAAATAAGTCATTGGAGTTAAATGGGTCTATAAGACTAAGAGCAATGCTGAAGGCAAGATTGAAAGCCATAAAACAAGACTTGTTGCCAAAGGCTACAAGCAGCAACAAGGAAGAGATTATGATGAAACCTTTGCACCGATTGCAAGGATGGAAATAGTGAGAACAATGTTGTCCATAGCAGCACAACATAAATGGAAGGTTTACCAAAATGATGTGAAATATGCATTCCTGAATGGAGTTTTTAAAGAAGAGGTATATGTTGAACAACCTCCAGGCTATGAGATTGAAGGCCAAGAGCACAAAGTATGCAAGATGAAGAAATCTCATTATGGGCTGAAGCAAGCACCAAGAGCATGGTACAACAGGATAGATGCTTACCTGATTGAGAATGGATTTGAAAATTTTGATGGAGAACCCACATTCTACATAAAGGAAAATGATAGTAAGATACTTATTGTTGTTTTATATGTAGATGATTTAATTTTTACTGGCAATGAAGATTATCTCATTACTGATTTTAAAGCAGTCATGTAAAGTGAATTTGAAATCAGTGATTCTGGTTTCTTAAGATATTTTCTTGGAATTGAAGTAGAGGAGAATGAAAATGGTATTTTCGTTTCCCAAGAAATATATGTTGAAGCAGTATTGAAAATATTCAACATGTCGAACAACAAGGCAGTTGTAACTCCAACTGTCATAGGGTTGAAACTGAGCAAAGAAGACAACAACAAGGATTTTGATCCAAAAGTGTTTAAAAGCATAGTTGGCAGTGTCATGTATTTGACTGCAACTAGGGCAGATATAATGCACGCTGTTAGTTTAATCTCCAGGTTTATGGAAAGGCCGAAAGAGATTCATTGTTAGGTAGCCAAGAGAATTCTAAGGTATGTGAATGGAACGAAGGGATATGGTATCTTATACTCCTTATCTGAAAATTTTGAATTGACAGGTTACACTGACAATGATTGGGATGGAAGTGTAGATGATAGGAAGAGCACATCTGGATATGTGTTTCACTTGGGATCGGGAGCAATTTCATGGGCTTCCAAAAAGCAACCAATAGTTTTTTTATCAACAATAGAGACAGAATATGTGGCAGCAACAACAGCAGCATGCCAAGAAGTATGGTTGAGAAGAGTACTTAGAGATTTGTGTTATGAACACGAAAAAGGCACAACCATTTACTGTGATAATAGGTCATAGATAGCTTTATCAAACAATTCTGTCTTTCATAAAATAACAAAGCATATTGATGCTAAATTTCACTTTATAGGAGAACTGGTTAATAATGGCGAAATTGTTTTGCAGCACTGCTGAATAGAGTTTATTAATCCCTTGAGTTTAAAATGTTAATACCTAGGGTATATTACTTTCTTTGGTTTATTGTATTATTTTGTTGGGTTTATTGATTCCTTGGGTTTATTAATCGCTTGGTTTTATTAATGATTTGTATTTATAATATTAATGCAATGAATTTATAACATTAATAATATGTTAGGTTTATTAATCCCTTGTGTTTATAATATTAATAATACCTTGTGATTGTTAATACATTGGGTTTAAAACATTATTCCCTTCAATTTTCTATTTCTTTGTGTTGGTAATATTGATAATCCCTTGGTTTTATTAAACCCCAATATTAATGCTTACATATTAGTCATAGGGTTTAATATTAATCCATTAGGTTGAAAATGTTTATCCCTTCAATTTATTAATTAGTTGGGTTTATAATTTTAACAATCCACAGGGTTTATTAGGTTTATAATATATATATATATATATATATATTTTTTTTTTAAATTTCGTAGAGCCTTTCTATTTTCTATTTATCAAATAGCAAGTTGCTATACAAATACTGATGCATGTGGTAGCCTCAACCTACCCGGAGGAAACCAGGTCCGATGGCCACCTGAGAGAGTTAAAAGCCAACCAGTACTGAAATATTTTTTTTCCTTTTACTTGCTGCATCGACTACTTTAATATGTCCATAAAAGTTGCAGTTTAAACAAAAACTATTAAAATTTTCCACAAAAAACATTTGAAACTATTAAAAGCTAATATTATCCATCAGAAGAGTCAATTTGAACCGGGTATTTTGTAATGGAACCTGACATATCTACTTGGTACATTCCTTGTAGTTGACATTCAATACTCCCGATACTTGCCGCTGCATTAAAGTGAGACATGGCAGTGTCTCAAATTTCCTTTTTGATCTGGTGCAATTCTGAAACCACTGTTGGGTTTCCTTCCATTTCCTACATGTTTGACATGGATTTTTTCAAGACACATTTTAGTTTCCAATACGTGTTGAGAGATTTATGAAACAAAGATACTCGTCCTCTTGTATTCCCTAGGTCACAGAGGAAATCCATGGTTGCCTCCTATTGTTTGAGGTCCTCATCTTCATAATTACTCTCTCTTTCCCAACCCTGAATGGTATTGCAGATATGTACTGGGTTTCTTGATTCATAAAGATCAAATATGTTTTCCAGTACTTGTTTAGTAGTCTTCCTTCCACGCTTGCTTGGTCCTTCATTTTGTATTGTTTTCTTTTTCTTTCCTTTGCATGTTCCTTTTCTTTTCCCTATTTTTCCTTTTGCAGTAATAAATTGGCAGAAAGATCCCCGTGTAATAGTGTAAGATAATCCTGTATATGAAAGAGAAGAGTCAGTAAAATAACCCTGTTGAGCGTTGGTGGATCCCTCAGGAATTGTCGCGCACACAGTAATATGAGTGGGAATAGTTTTCGATACACAGTCCATTTTGCCAAAAGGAATTTGTATGTTCCTCCATTTACGACTTGGTAACCACAAAAAACCAGTGAGTCAAGTTTGAAATTGAAGGAAAACACAACTCAGACTACGACTAGGTCAACCTTGACATTAACGGAAAACATTCAAACTATCATGA
Source organism: Pinus albicaulis (assembly GCA_034641835.2). NCBI lineage: Eukaryota > Viridiplantae > Streptophyta > Pinopsida > Pinales > Pinaceae > Pinus > Pinus albicaulis. The sequence continues at coordinate 501,888,746 of CM076576.1, read as the reverse complement.
CGATACATACAGGCTTGCTCATAAACCCGAAGATACTTTTCAAAGATTGCTTGCTAGGAATTTAATCCCCTAAAATGATTTTTCATACAATGCAATCAAAGTAACCATAAACTCAGACCATACATCTTTACCACTAGACTAGGCTTTAGACTTTTTCACTAATACAAGCCGGTTTTTATTTTGGATTATAGCTGGGTAGATGGGCTTCTAAAGAAGGGTTTGATTTTCGGGGCTAGAATTAAAAGAGGAAGCATGCAAACCTCATCTACGAACCCAACAATTAAATTAATACAAGAAGAATAGAAAACCATACAAGACTGATAATATATCCCATTAAAGACACAGAACAGAGCACATACTTCATTACAGCCATCATCTTCTACTTCAGTGTTTCAAATTGGAATATTGATTTGAGAGACGAGGGTAACAAGAGCCATAACATACCAATTAACCCAACATCGTCGTTGTTGTAGAACTTCCTCTGCTCCTCCGAACTGAACTCTAGACTGGCTTACAATAACATTCCCTTTCTGCAAATATGTTTTATGCCTTAATCCTCCCCGCAACTGGCATAGTTTCCCATTCCTTTCTGACATGCTTTGTTCGATGTGGACGACTCTATTAGTTTTCATTAAGGTGGATCATACCAAGGAAATGCCTCCTCCTCTCATCAATGCTTAACAATGATGGATGATCATGTGCGCGCCTCCGTGTGGCACCGACCTCCGTCCATCCCTCTTGTCGTGGCACCCAGATTGGGTTGTTATCCCTTTCTTTGTATTTTTCAAGGATAATATGTAGTGAGTGTAACTCTATATTCAAAGCCTTATGATGTTGATTAATGTCTAACTGTTGGCCTTCATTCTTGCAGCACCAGTTAGCTAAATAATTAGAAGCCTCATTACCCCCGCTGCGGACATGCAAGGGAATCACATAACCAATTTCTTGTATAATTTGGCCAATCTCTTGAATTAATCTAGTTGTGTGCCAACTTTTAATTATCTTGTCTGAGGGTGTTCCTTGTTGAATTTTTTTCAATACCCCTGTTACCATTCTTGAATCTCCTTCAACTATAACCATATGGTATTTCTCCCGAACTGCAATTGTTAGACCTTGTTTTACTCCCATTAGTTCAGCTTCATTATTCATTGCAAATCCAACCTCCATTGCATATATCCTACATAGATATCCTCATGTGCATTTATCAATCCTTTAGGTTAAATTTTTTTTTGCTAGAATTTATTAATCCCTTATGTTTTTAATATTGATCTCTTTCATTTATTAATCCCCTAGGTAGTTAGGTTTATCATATTTGTCCCTTTGGTTTACTCATTTGTTGGGTTTATAATATTAAAATATTGGTTTTATAATATTGATGATGATGATGATGGTTACCATAGAAAGGAGAAAGAATTTAAGTTTGATTCTTGAAAATCCTTTTTCTATGCTCAAAGAGAAGGGAAATAAGTCCCTTGGGTTTATTAGTCCCATGGGTTTATGATATTAATAATTATTTTGGTTTATAATTTAATCCCTTGGGTTTATTTATCTATTGAGTTTAAGATATTAATCTCTAGGGTTTACTAATCCCTTTATTTTTATATTGTTCATTGGTTTGTTGATTCCTTAAGTTTATAATATTTATCCCCTAGGCTTAATAATTCTTTGCGTTTATAATATAAATAATCTAGTGGGTTTAAAATGGTAATTCATAGGGTTTATTAAGCCCATGTGTTTTTAATTTGATTCATTGGGTTTCTTGATCATTTATGTTTATAATATTTATCTTTTGGATTACTAATTGATCGGGTTTATAGTATTCAACTCATATATTTATTAATTGTTTTCATTTATAATATTGATAATCACATGTCTTTATTAATCCATGGATTTAGTTTATATTTTTAATTTGCTATATGAAAGATACTAACAATTTTTTGAAAATATTAGTAAGAGATATATACTTATTATAAATAACATAAAATACTAATTTTACGTTATATTTGAATTATATTAGAATTTGAGTTAAAACTATTTATATATTAACAAAATTTAAGAATATATTATTATGTTAGATCTAAGAATTTTGTGATCCATAATGTACATAGATAGAAAATCTTTCGGATTAATCACATCATTAGGCTTTGGTCGACGTTTCGAACCATCTAATGTGGTTCATCCTCAGGATAAGACGAAGAAGAAAATCGATCGCAGTGAATAAATAGTAAGGATGCATCATAGCCCAGAGTTAGTTGTTAAAACTAGCCGTTATTTACTTAATTAGTTAGAAAATTAAAAGTTTTTTAATTATTTAATTAGTTATAAAATTAAAAGCTTTTGAATTAATTTATTTTATTAATTAGCTATGAAATTAAAAGTTTCTAATTATGTAAAGATGTAATAATTTGGGGAAAATGGGGTTAAATTATAAAAACGCAAAAGGGACAAGGGGTAGATTATAGTACAGGGAGAAAAGGAAAAATTAAAATTAAAAATTAAAAAATTAAAAATAAATAATAAATAATAATAATAATAATAATTAATTAATTAATTAGAATGAATAAGTTATAAAACTAGAAAATAAAAATGAAAAAGTTAAGGGAAGATTTATAATTATTATTACAAAAGGAAGAGAGGAGAGCAAAATAAATAACAGTCAATGTCAGACTTGGTTGACTCCGGCCAAATTATTAGAATATTTCGGTGTGGAAAGTCTTATTTCGTAAATGGAATTAAACACAAAAAACCTGAAGTATTTCACTGTATGAACCATACAACACAATACAAAAATGCATGCGTACATATAAATCACTCGAAATAACAACACTGGTATCTCAGTGATGTTGGAATTTAATTCCAACTACTCGCATTAATCAACAGAACAATGAGGTTATTATGAAGGGATCAAATGACGGGAGAGTTAAGGTAGATGTGAAGTTGCAGAGCGGTGGGATAAGTATGAAGGTGATGCAAGCACTATTCCTATCTGCAACAACCACTTGTATTAAAACACCCAAAAACCATATTTATTGCAGAGGTGGAAATATTCTGGAGGGGTGAGGGAACTCACGGGAAGGCTTTTGGAAGCAGCCCCCGGAAAGCATAAAGGAATAAATTTTTTAACCTTAGCATAAAGATTTTTCCATATAAATGTTTTTGATTTTAATTCAGGTTAAAGTTTACTTACCACAGTATATTTACATTTTTTACTTTGGTAATACATATTATATATATTATAGATATGAGATATTTATAATATATATATTATATTGTAGTGAGATATAAATATGTCGTGAGCATTAAAAAGAACATAGTGAGAGAATTGTATTAGAAAAAAGAGACAATTGTTGTGCATTGTATTTTTAATTGTCAGAAGGCTGAAAACAGAGAGAGAGATAAATTTGGAAGCACTGCGTGTGTACCAACCAGTTGAAGGTTTTAACCAGTGAACCCAAAACACTGTTCTGAAGATTTCTAATAGTAGTTTGTTATTTATTTTATGAAATAGAGATAAGTATTTCATGTTTGTGTCTGTCTGCATTTTAAATTTTATTTGAAACTCTATGTTGTGTATTGGTTAAGGAATTTTTCCACAAATTCGAAGATGGTATCTGAGCTAGTCCAGCCTGTTTGAAGGTGTCAAAGAAGCTGAAGTAAGGAGTTTGTTGCAGCAGTTCTCCAGCAGAGTAAAGGCTCAGCAAAAGTCCAAGGTATTTCTCAAAACATAGTTTATTGTTTGATGTTAAGATTACAATCCACAGAGCTGTAAAAGAGAAGTCTCAAGAGTTTTAGAGACAGATTTTATTTCTCAGCAGAGAGACAATTTATTTATAAAAACACAGTCACAATGGCAGCAGCAGGCACCAGTCTGAAAAATCCTCAACCTCCATAGTTTAATGGGAAGAATCATGAATATTAGGCTATCACTATGAGAGCTCTGTTTGCCTGACAGGACTTATGACAGCTAGTTGAGAATGGCTACCCAGAACCAGCAGATGCAGCAGTGTTGGCTGCTTTGGCAGCAGCAGAAAGAGATTTTCTAAAAGATAATAGGAAGGAGGACTCCAAAGCCCTCTTCTACCTTTTTCAATTTGTACATGAGAGTATTTTCTTAAAGATTGCAGCATCAACAAAGTCTATGGAGGCATGGGATATTCTCAAAACTACATATCAAGGCATGGAGAAGGTGAAGACAACAAAGTTGCAAATGCTGAAGAGAGATTTTGAAACTCCCTGCATGAAAGTGTCTGAAAATATTGACTCATTATGCACACAAGTTATTGGGTTGGTTATCCAGATAAGGTCTCATGGAGAGACACTTGAAGAGAGAAGGATAGTGGAGAAGATCTTAAGAATTCTACCCTCAAGATTTGATGCCATAGTAGTGGAAATATAAAAGAAAAAGGATCTCTCACAACTTACTGTGGATGAGCTGAGTGCATCCATGATGTCTCATGAACACAGACTGAACAGAGGATTAAATTCCTCATTTAAACAAACCTTCAAGACCCCAATGTCTTTTGGTTAAGGTAGAGGTCAAGGAGAGGTAAAGGGAGAGGAAGAAGCCAAAAGAGAGGCAGAAACAACCCTGCAAGTTCGAGTGGAAGGAGCAGTAATCAAAACCAAAATGAAGGCTCAAACCAATAGTAAGCTCACGGACAAAGGTATGATAAATCCCAAGTCCAGTGTCATTTTTGCTTGAAATATGGGCACTATGCCAATGAATGTAGGAAAAATATGGGCACTATGCCAATGAAAGGGACAACAGCAAATAATCCCCCCCACGGTGGCTCCTCCTCCACCACCGCAAGCACAACAAACCACACCACATGTTGGAAATAGAACAGCCTTGATAAATCAAGGAAGTTCTTCTTCAAGCACACCACAGGGAACTGAAACTCCATCGAGTTCAAGTGGAACTCCAAGTACACCAAGAAGACCGAGATTTAGAAATCTGAGTGAAATTTATGAACAAGGAGAGGTAAATGATAATTCTGGTCTGAATTATTTATTTGCTTTGTATTTTCATGTTGATGACCCAATTCATTTTGAATATGTCGTAAAATAAGAAAAATGGATTGAATCAATGGATGAAGAAATTGGTGCAATAGAGAAGAGTAATACATGGGAGTTAGTGGATCTCCCAAAAGAAAAATAAGTCATTAGAGTTAAACATGTCTATAAGACCAAGAGCAATGCTGAAGGCAAGATTGAAAGGCATAAAACAAGACTTGTTACCAAAGGCTACAAGCAACAATAGGGAAGATATTATGATGAAACCTTTGAACCTATTGCAAGGATGGAAAGAGTGAGAACAATGTTTTCCATAGCAGCACAACAGAAATGGAAGGTTTACCAAATTGATGTGAAATATGCGTTCCTGAATGGAGTGTTGAAAGAAGAGGTATATGTTGAACAACCTCCAGGCTATGAGATTGAAGGCCAAGAGCACAAAGTATGCAAGCTGAAGAAAACTCATTCTGGACTGAAGCAAACACCAAGAGCATGGTACAACAGGATAGATGCTTACCTGATTGAGAATGGATTTGAGAAATGTGATGGAGAACCCACACTGTACATAAAGGAAAATGATGATAAGATACTTATTCTTGTTTTATATGTAGATGATTTAATTTTTACTGGCAATGAAGATTCTCTCATTACTAATTTTAAAGCAGTCATGAAAAGTGAATTTGAAATCACTGATTTGGGTTTCTTAAGATATTTTCTTGGAATTGAAGTAGAGCAGAATGAAAATGGTATTTTCATTTCCCAAGCAACATATGTTGAAGCAGTATTGAAAATATTCAACATGCAAAACATCAAGGCAGCTGTAACTCCAACTGTCATGGGGTTGAAATTGAGAGAAGAAGACAGCAACAATGATTTTGATCCAAAAGTGTTTAAAAGCATAGTTGGCAGTGTCATGTATTTGACTGCAACTAGGCCAGATATAACGCACGCTGTTAGTTTAATCTCCAGGTTTATGGAAAGGCCAAAAGAGACTCATTGATAGGCAGCCAAGAGAATTCTAAAATATGTGAATGGAACGAAGGGGTATTGTATCTTATACTCCTCATCTGAAAATTTTGAATTGACAGGTTACACTGACAATGATTGGGCTGGAAGTGTACATGATAGGAAGAGCACATCTGGATATGTGTTTCACTTGGGATCAGGAGCAATTTCATGGGTTTCCAAGAAGCAACTAGTAGTTTCTTTATCAACAACAGAGGCAGAATATGTGGCAGCAACAACAGCAACATGCCAAGCAGTATGGTTGAGAAGAGTACTCAGAGATTTGTGTCATGAACAGGAAAAAGGCACAACCATTTACTGTGATAACATCTCAGCGATAGCTTTATCGAAAAATTATGTCTTTCATAAAAGAACAAAGCATATTGATGTTAAATTTCACTTTATAAGAGAACTGGTTAATAATGGCGAAATTATTTTGCAGCACTGCAAAACAGAGGAACATTTTTCTGATATTCTAACAAAGCCATTAACGCAAAACAATATTAATTATTTAAGGAAATGCATGGGTATACAAGAAAACCCAACAGTTGAAATTAAGAGGGAGTGTTGGAATTTAACTCCAACTGCTCGCATTAAACAAAAGAATGGAGAAGTTATTATGAAGGGATCGAAAAATGGCAGAGTTAAGGCATATGTGAAGTTGCAGAGCCGTGGGATAAGTATGAAGGCGGTGCAAGCTCTGTTCGTATCTGCAGCAACCAACTGTATTAAAACACCCACCAACCATATTTGTTCCAGAGGCAACAACATTTAGGAGGGGTTAGGGAACTCACCGGAAGGCTTTTGGAAGCAGCCCCAAAAAGCATAAAGGAATAAAGTTTTTAACCTTAGCATAAAGGTTTTCCGTGTAAATGTTTTTTATTTTAATTCAAGTTAAAGTTTAGTTACCGCAGTTTATTTATATATTTTTACTTTAGTAATACATATTATATATATTATAAATATGAGATATTTATAATATACATATTATATTGTAATGAGATATATTTTTTGCTCAAGCATTAAAAAGAACAGAGTGAGAGGATAGTATTATAAAAAAAAGATAGTTATTGTGTATTGTATTTTTAATTGTGAGAAGGCTGAAAATAGAAACAGAGAGAAATTTGAAAGTGTTGCAGCCAGTTGAAGGTTTTAATCAGTGAACTTAGAACATTGCTCTGAAGATTTCTAACGGAAATTTGTTATTTATTTTATGAAATAGAGGTAAATATTTCATCTCTGTGTATGTCTGCGTTTTAAATTTTATTTGAAACTTTGTGTTGTGTATTGGTTAAGGAATTTTTCAACAAATTGCAACAAGTGAAGCCACAACTACTTCTAGCGACATATGTCTGTCTCACAATCACAAGTAATTGTGGTTATTAGAGGAGAGATCCATGAACCTTCATGAACGACCGCGATATCCTTCTTTATACGTCCAAACATCGATATTAAACTATCTTGCTTAATACTTTTAGACATCGAATGACCATCGGATTCACTCCAGAGAGTCTCTGGCGGGAAAAATCTTTGTCTGTCATTCACGCAGAGTCACTCCTTGTTGCATAGATACACTCATTCATTCTTTTCTGTCGGAGAATTAATTAAAAGAAGCTAGCTGTGTACCAGCTAGCTAGGATGCAAAAAATATAAATTTAAGAATATTGCTAAAAACTCTACTCACTGCTAATAATATGTGGAACTGGAAACTGCAGTATTGCTTGTTCGTCTATATTCAGAAGTGATTGTAGTGTCTGGCCAGGAAGGATTTCTCTTAGTATTTCGATTGCCATCTCAGCCAAGCATGGAACTCCGTCGCTATAGAGACGTTTAACATCGTCTAAACGGCAAAACTCACGATTAAGGATTGCCTCCAGAGAGAGTAGCTTTAATCTGGCCAAAGCTCTGAGGTAATGGGCTCGGAAGTCAGAAAGAGTTTCTTTAGGAAACTCCTCGTCTCATGGAATATAGAAGTTCTCTGTAAAACTTTGAAGCTTTCGACTCTCTAATGCTCGATCTGAAAGCATCATTAAGAATAATTTCCAAAATTTAAAAATCATTAGTCTAAAATTTAAACTATAAAATCATTTCCTAAATTTTAAAAACTCAAAATAATATGGAGTTGTTTTTAATGCAATTTTTTGGAGTGTCATGTGCCAGAATATTTAAAAAAAAATTAAGGTAAAATATTGATTTCTGTTATTTTAAAAAGTTTTTTAACTGTATATATAGATTCAGCACCTTAAAAATCCCTAGGACACTTTTATTGTGCAACGTTACCTATCAAACTTATGTTTTTAATGAATTCCTGCAAGATTTTAGAAAAATTAAACCAAAAAAATCACAGTAAAAACTTTTAAAAAATCGCACTAAATACTACTCCAATATTATCAATTAGTTTATTTATGTGCCAAAATTTCTAAACTTAAATTTCCATCTAACATATGAAATTAATTGGCCAAAATTTCCAAACTGAAATTCCCATCCAAAATATTGCGCCAAAATTTCAAAACTTAAATTTCCATTCTTAGGAACGTAGGAACGTGCAAAGCAAAATATTACTGCTTTTTGTAGGGAGACGACCAGTTCTACATCTGCGAGGATATGGGAGATCCTGTGATCCGCCAAGGACTTTCCTGTCAAAATCACTATTGTCGTCAGGATCACCTAGATCATTGTAAACATCGTAATCATAAACACGATGTCCTGTTTCCCTCTTGCCCGTGCCATCTCCTTTCAAGCTTAACAGCTCTGCATCCCTTAAATCGATCAGACCACGTGGGGTTTCATCGGGCAGATAGCTCTGCATAGATATTTCAGGTTTTGGATTTTTACTTTATTTAAACATTTCGGAGTTTAATTTTGTACTTTTTGGATATGAGACACCATTCATGGTTGGGCTTCAACTCCTTCATCTTCTTGGCTGCCATGTTATGCCTTAGGGGCCATCTTGGGAATTTTTTTCATGGTCTCTTCTTCTTCATCCTTAGAATTTCCCTACCTACCATCCCTTTGGATTACCCCTTAGCAATAATATTTGGAGTATTTTCCATGGTCTCTTCTTATTCATCCTTAGAATCTCCCTACCTACCATCTGTTTGGATTAGATGCCTAACTCTTTTTCTTTTTTGGGATATTGCTTTCCCCTCGGCATGTTTCCTTTGCATATGCATGTTTGAATGATGTCTCAACATCTAAATTTTTTATTCTAATAATTTAAAACCAGAATCCATTGAAAATTTTCATGTTTTAGATTGATAGAGTCAGGCACCTTTAGTAAGGTCCACCTCCACAAAAATTTTCGAAAATGTAAAGAGATATTTTTTATTAATGATAGTGTCCAACCTTTTGAATTTTTCAAGAGTATTCCCAATATCTTCCTACACTTGATGATGCCAGAAAGGGAGAAGGAGATTCCTTAATATTACCCATAAAGGATTTATAGTGACATAGTGACCACCATGCTTGTAGCATAAAATTTTATGATACTATGGGGTAATATAAATTTCATCTCTACCTCAACAATATGGCCCATCATTTACAATTTTCTCCCTATCTTTGTGTGTCAAATTGAAGTGTGAAGAAACCCTTGGAGCATAAATAAAATTCAAAGTTGGGTGTCCAAGAAGAATATACCAAATGATGTAAATATTTAGTTCTTGCTCAAAATCCATTAACTCTGCATATTAATGTAGTAGATTGTAGATCAACAAAAGGTGACTTTACCTCTTCGTGTTTGGCTTCTAGTCTTGGAGATTTTTCATCTTGTTCAACTTTGTAAGGTCCTAGCAGATTTTGGATTTAGTGGGTAAGAGCTCCAACTTTCCATTTCACGGCATCCTTAAATGATGCTAGTCCATTTAGGTTTCTAATACTGAAAGCTCCACCTTGCATCCTTAGATTTAATACTATGGCATAATTCCTTACTATGCCATAATATTTGAGGCGGTGAGTGAGTGTTTTGTACAAATTTCCAGTCAAATAACAAAGTTTTTAAGATCACTTGTATACCCACGTTGTTTTCAATGGTCTCATTCATATTTTCCACTAAATCTGAACTACAAATCCAACTGACATAGGTATTCCCATTACTTTTTTCTTTTTAAATATATAGAATATTCCTTCTCTACCTTTTTCTTAGTAACATCTCATAGAGAATGACGAAAGGGTTTCCTAAAGAAGGCCAAATATCTAAGATTCAATACTACTAGCCTTAAGCTTATTGACGTGGCGACTGGGGCCCCTCCGTCTCTCTTAACAGATACCGATACCTACAGAAGTCGGAAAACTCACAATCAAAAACCCCTTGTCGTTGTGTGTATTTTCACCTCTATATATGTATTCAACAGGGATCACCAGCTGATCCACCGATAGAGTCATTAAGATTCTGCAGATGGAATGGCTATATTTCACCTTCCTAATGTAATACCTCCGATTTTAAATTTTAAATTTTTATTTTGAATGTGCACTCAGAGCTACATAATACCTAGGAAATTTCCTTTTTGAAAATGTGTTTATTCACTTTTCAGGATTGTTGGCATTAAGGCTGCTAGATCTTGTCGCCCATGGCCCTGGGCCATTGATCACCATTCTGGTGCAAGTACTCACCATTCCCGTGCAAGTCTGAAAGGTGTCAATTAGGTGATGGCTTCTTTTGCTACGAAATCATTGTTGGTGCAACCTCTTGATATGAGGACTTCATCCTTCTGAAATTTGTGGAGAGAGGAAGAAGGGTGGAAGATCCCATGGAGGGGTAATCTGTAGGACCCTCTTTGGTATATGCCTTCACTATCATGTTTTTTCGGTAGTTTATAAAATTTGTCCCTATTGGCAATGATAAGTTCTCCTTTGAGCATAGTTACATATATTGGTGTACATTTTTCTCCACTTGTGGGCTGGATTGTGATTGGGACAGGAATGGCATGATGATTACCAGTTACCTCATGTGCATGGAAGATAGTTTATCAATCTCTACAAAAATATTCCACCTTCCAAGATTCATATGAATGGCCTAATGGTTCCCTTATGTGCATGGAAAATAGTTTATCAATCTGTACAAAATATTTCCCTTCCAACATTCATCGACTGCATAGTCAAGCTCTATGAGATTGTTAATCCACAACCTAATTATCATCAGTTGAAAATAATTATTATTGTATTGTGTTAATGGAGAAACGATTACATAATTGTAACATAACTCCTTAAGTTATGATTAGTTCCTAGGTTATAGGTGTTTGTTCCAAAATCCCTATTATTTTGTGATGTATTTATTTTTGTATCATTGATGTAGATGATGTAGAGTGTATGCTCTAGTTTTTGTAGTCTCCAAGTGCAGTACTCACCTCAGAGTTGCTTTGTTAATTCAATTCATTTATTTCCTTCCAATTTTTTATCATGGTATTATAGCACAGACCGGATGAGCTTGATTTACCCACAAAGGCATCGTGGCTACAGATCCTTCGTGTCTATAGAGCCTTTGCAGCTATAGAACCTTCATGGCTACAGTTCACATAGGAGCCTCAGTGCTCACAACAAAGTAGGTGGTCTGCAAAAACACCTCACTCAGAGGAGAAATTTAGTTTCTCATAGCTCTCAGTTTACTGAGAACAAGCAGATCAACGCACCTTTTAGAGAAGTAGCAATGCTAATCAATGTGATTTTCGGAGCCAAATTTATGTTGAACTATATGGATCAGTGTGCTACTAGGGGTCATTCCAACGCTGGTAGAGACAGCCTTAAAGAAATTTTTCCCAACGCGAATTGTTTTCATGTACGAGTGCTCACCTCTTTTATGGTTATGCTAGTGAGATTTTTCATGATTGATGGATGATCTAAGTAGCAGACACAACAATCCTTTTGATCGGTGGATGATATGATTTGCAGACACAGATATCCTACCCGATCAGTGGCGGATCTGTGATCACGTTATGATATGTGTTAAAAAACAATCCTGTATCTTGTAATTATTTGCTCAGTTAGAATCATTTGTAGATCAGGGGATTTGGAATTTGATCGGTCCAAAATGAACAACTTTACAAAAACTTATCTCGACAAGAATATCAAACTCGATGGGACTAATTATACCAATTGGAAATTCAAGCCACAGATGTTGCTTAAGGAAGTTAATGCCTGGTCAATCATTAGTGGTGACGAGCAAAAGCCAAACGGTGCAACAACTGTGGCTGCACTCATATAAGATTGGGAGGAAAGGGAGAACTAGGTGAAATTTTTTATGAAGATTTCTATTAAAGAAAATATTATCCCACACATTAGAGATTGTAATTCATCCACTAAGATCTCAATGACGCTCAAGAATCTATACCAGAAACAGAACACTAATCACATGTTATCGATCAAAGGAAAGTTATTTTCTATGAGGATGGAGGAAAATGAATTTGTTGTTGGATTGGTTGCAAGGGTGAAGTACCTGAAGGAAATATTGGGTAACATCGGGGAGAAGGTGTCTGATTCTGATCTAGTCAAAATTACTTTGAATGGAATGATGGATGAATACCAAATGTTCATCACAGGCTTGTTTGCATGGGATAAAGCCCCTGCATTCGAAGAGCTAACAAGAATATTGTTAAAAGAATAAGAGCGGTGGCGAAATTTGAGACCACATAGTGTTGATCTTCCTCTGATGGCGAAGAAGAAGCCATACAAATGGAAACAGCCGGAGCAACAGAAATGTGGTGGCGCTTTTCAGAACAGATGATTCAGAGGTATGTCTACAAGTAACAATAGTATCATTTTTGGCGTTAAATGTTTCTACTGTCAGAAAAACAGTCATCAAGCTAATTTTTGTTTTAACAGACATGTAGACGAGGCTAGAAATAAATATAGAAAGCACATAGGACACTTTGCTAATGGAGGTCACACTCATGATTTTTGACAGTTTGTAGTTGATTGTGCTTTTTTAGCTTGTGAGGAAGATGAGGCCGAAATATAGTACATTGATTCAAGTGTATCTTCGCATATGGCAGGTAATAGAATATGGTTTGATTTTTTTGAAGAAACTACTTGTGGAGCTAAAATTTATCTAGGTGATGATAGAGGTTATGAGATTAATGGGTACGGTGATATTCTAGTGTTGTTGCCTTTCGGTGATATCAGTGATATAAAAAATGTCCAAAATGAACAACTTTACAAAAAATTATCTCAACGAGAATAGCAAACTCGATGGGACTAATTATACCAATTGGAAATTCAAGCTACAGATGTTGCTTAAGGAAGTGAATGCTTGGTCAATCGTCAGTGGTGACGAGTAGAAGCCAAACGGTGCAACAACTGCGGCTGCGCTCATACAATATTGGGAGGAAAGCGAGAACTAGGTGAATTTTTTTTTGAAGATTTCTATTAAAGAAAATATTATCCCACCCATCGGAGATTGTAAATCATCCACTAAGATATCAATGATGCTCAAGAATCTATACCAGAAACAAAACACTAATCACATCTTATCGCTGAAAGGAAACTTATTTTCTATGAGGATGGAGGAAAATGAATTTGTTGTTGGATTGGTTACAAGGGTGAAGTACCTGAAGGAAAGATTGGGTAACATCGAGGAGAAGGTGTCTGATTCTGATCTAGTCAAAATTACTTTGAATGGGATGATGGATGAATACCAGATGTTCATCACAGGCTTGTCTGCATGGGATAAAGCCCCTGCATTCGAAGAGCTAACAAGAATCCTGTTACAGGAATAAGAGCATCGGCGAAATTTGAGACCACATAGTGCTGATCTTCGTCTAATGGCGAAGAAGAATCCATACAAATGGAAACAACTGAAGAAACAGAAATGTGGTGCCGCTTTTCAGAACAGACGATTCAGAGGTATGTCTACAAGTAACAATAGTATCATTTTTGGTGTTAAATGTTTCTACTGTCGGAAAACCAGTCATCAAGCTAAGTTTTGTTTTAAGAGACACGTAGACGAGGCTAGAAACAAATATAGAAAGCACATAGGACACTTTGCTAATGAAGGGCACACTCATGATTTTTGACTATTTGTAGTTGATTGTGCTTTTTTAGCTTGTGAGGAAGATGAGGCCAAAATATGGTACATTTATTCAAGCGTATCTTCGCATATGGCAGGTAATAGAATATGGTTTGATTTTTTTGAAGCAACTACTTTTGGAGCTAAAATTTATCTAGGTGATGATAGAGGTTATGAGATTAATGGGTACGGTGATATTCTAGTGTTGTTGCCTTCCAGTTATATCAGTGATATAAAAAATGTAATGTATGTACCCAAAACCAAGAAGAACTTAATCTCTGTGTCAATGATAATATATCATGACTTGCAAGTTGAATGCTTCAAAACATATTGTTTCATAAAGGATAGCAAGAAGGAACTAGTTGCATCATGAGTGCGTGCGGGAACTCGGAAGCCTATATTAATTGAATGTTAATAGCATGCCACACCAAGCTGTGGTTACAATAGGACTGGCAGCCAAGAATCTTTGGTATCATAGATTCGGTCATGTTAATCTACAATATCTCATGATGCTTGAAAGGAAAGGTATGGTTGATGAACTTCATGCTTTTCATAATGTTCATTTATATTTTGATGGATGTTAATTAGGGAAAATGAATAGGGAAGAGTTTCATTTGAATGCAGGTAGGAAGAAAAGAGATAATTCGAAGCTTGTGCATACGTATGTATGTGGACCTATGCAGACTAGGTTGTTAGGTGGTACAGATTATTTTTTACTATTTATTGATGATTGCACAAGATTCTTTTATATATATTTTATCAACAAGAAGAGCCATACATTTCAATGCTTCAAATAATTTAAGAATATGGTGGATAAGCATACATGGAAATTCATAAATATTCTCTACTCAAATCAAGGGGCAGAATACAAGTTCAGAGAGTTCATGAAATTTTGCAGATATCATGGGATTTTTCAACGGTTTACAATTCCTCACACTACACAGGAAAATGGAGTTGTAAAATGGAAAAATATAACCATTATGGAGTGTGAACGAAGTATGCTTCAAGGTAAGGGTCTACCATTTTTTTTTGGGTTCAAGAAGCCAATATTGTTGCTTATTAAAAAAATAGGAGTCCTAGTAAAGGTCTTAATTTTAAAACTCCTTTTGAATTACATTATGGATATAAGTGAGCAGTGAAACATTTAACACTTTTTGGGTCAAAAGCCTTTTTCCATATACCCAAGGAAGATAAAATAAGTTAGATCCTAAGACCGTGAAATGCATCTTTGTAGGAAATTTCACTGAGTTCAAAGCTTGTAATATTGAAAATGGCTTTACAAACCTAAATTTAATGTATATGTGAGTATATAAAAGTTTAAATCTAGATGGGCAGCAAAGGGTTATTCATAGAAAGTGGGAATTAACATTGAATAATGTTAATTGGCTTAGTTACAAAATATCAATGGAAGTTACGCGAGTTAGATGTTAAGTCTGAATTCCTAAATGGTGAGGTAAAAGAAGAGGTTTATTTATACTAGCCTAAATGTTTTACTAAGAAAGGGTGGGAACATTTATTGTGTAAATTGAAAAAGGCACTTTATGGTTTAAAACAAGCACCTAGGTCTTGGTACGAGAAGACTAATTCTTTCTTCTTATAGCATGGTTTTCATAGGAGTATGAATGATCCAAATCTATATACAACGTATGATGAACATAGGAATATTATTTTGATTTCCTTGTATGCTGATGACATGATTATAATAGGTAATGTAGATGAATTAATCAAAGAAATAAAATTTCATATGTCACATGTTATTGAAATGAAAGTCCTCAGAAGTTTACATTTTCGTCTAGGTCTAGAAGTATGGAGAGACTCTGGGCATACTTTTCTAACTCCAGGCAAGTATGTGAGAGTTCTTTGATCATAATGGAGTAGTGTAAGACAACATAAACACCTTTGTAGTAGAATCTAAAATTGTGCAGTGATGATGGATCTAAGGAGGTGGATTCCACTTTGTATAGGAACCTAGTTGGTAGTATGATATATATAGCTACAAATAGATATGGCTTAGCATACTCTATTAGTGTGTTGATCCAGTTCATGTCTAGACCTCTTGAAATTCATTGGGTGGCAACCAAAAGTATGTTGAGGTTTCTTCATGGTACTAATAATTATGGTATTTTACACACTTATACATCTGATGTTGTTTTAGTAGGGTTTTTAGACTCAAATTGTAACATCTTTGTTTCCCACAGAATTTTTATTTATTCATTTATAGTATACATCTTATCAACACACCGCTTATTGAATATTATTCCTCACTTTCTGATGAATATTCTATGTCGACCTTTTCCATCACGGTCTTTACTTCACTATACTTTTAAATATTTTATATTTTTAAACATAGATTCCCTTTGAGATAAAATTCCCCTTTTATAATTTCATTGAAATATTATACTTAAGAGTCTATGGATCTCTTTCACCTAAAGGTAAAATAGATTAAAAATTTAATCCTATTTAACATAACTATACTCACTATGCTCTTATGTGAATTAATTGGTACTCATTTTCAATTCTAACTCTTCCCTATCCATATAGACGTTATAATAGTCCTAAATAACAATTTAGGAATATATTTATTTTCTATGTTACCATACTATATCAACATAAGAACACTTCCAATTTAATGAACTAGTTCTAATGTTAATCATTGACTCAACCATAATTCCTTACTCCTTATCCTTACAAGGATACTACCCCAATGTTAGTGAGTACATCATTAGCTCGATGACTCTTTCTATAATCACCTTACCTTGAATTCGTATTATAACTGTCATTTAGGTACTTTTACATTATGTTTCATATCTATATCCTTGCTTTAGATATATCTACGTCACTTTCCATAGGAATAATAAAGTGATTTCCCCTTTGATCATTATCATCCAAGACTTCCTCTATTTACCTAGCTTCATAACTATTCCTTGGCATATATATATAACTTATTAATTGATAAATTCTCTTTGTTTTAGAGTATTTACACAAGGATTTAATTTCACTTATATTGTTAAGCCTTCCATGTGACTTAAAATAAGGTTTTTATAAGTATTATACCAACAACTTACGCCATCTCTCTTCACCATAATTAACCATCGAATTTCCAATGATACAACCCTATTGGTGAATTCATAATCTTCATTTACGTCGAGATCTGAAATTTGTTAGGTCCCTATGTTACTAGTATAGTCCCTTATTGTTGTTAGTGTAACCCCATTATTGTTATTATTGTACCCTTGTAACCCCCATTTTATTATTATTGTGCCCTTAAATTATTAATGTTAGGTCGGCAAGGATTACATTGTGGCCCACTAGGATTATATTGTGGCCCCATGGACTCCTATATATAGAAGGAGGTTTTGTTCATTTGTATCATCCAAGAATTGTTCACTTATGTAATGTATTGGAGGTTGCCCCCTCGAAGTGGCTCATTTCTAAGGCATTGATATCTCTTTTCTTCTATTTATGGAGCTGGTTACTCAACATTTGGTATCAGAGGTTTGGATTCTAGGGTTTCGCTGCTCCAAACTGGTCCTCGTGGAATTTTCGCTATAATTTTTTTTCTACAAAGTTTCAGAAGCTGAAATTTTTAGGGTGTGAAGCTGAAATCCTGAGGAAGATTTCCTAAAACTTTTAGAGCTTGATTCGGAAAATTTTCGAAGATATCATCTATGTAAGTTAGGTCTTTTTTCAAGCTCCTAAACAGGTCATCGTGGAATTTTCACTATAACGTTTTTTTTATGAAGGTTCAGAATCTGAAATTCATATGGTGTGAAGCTAAAATCCTGAGGAAATTCGTCAAAAAATTTCAGATCTTGGTTCACAATATTTTTTGAGATATGATATGTGGAAGGTAGTGCTTTTTCAAGCTCCCCAATTTAATCTCAAAGATATGATCGTGGGAAAATTTCAATAAATCTCTCTCTGGGCATCGGATTGGAGTGCCACAGGATGAAACAATGACATGTGGAAAGTCGTACAAGTTCGCTCTACTGAACGAGTCCATAATTAGGTCATTTTGGGAGATTGGACACAACTTTGTCTTGGAGGATCCAAATCATGTCAGACCTGTGGCATTCGAAAGATAATATAGAGGGATACATCAGTACCGAAATTCAGATATTGAAGTGCTCCAGTCATAGAGATAATCCAATTTCAATATCGAGCTCCTCAAAAGCAAGAAAAAGGTGTGTATTTTTTTTCCGAATTGCATAAGTCTTGTTTGAAGAATCAAGTTGAATTGATTGCAAGGGAATATTGTAGAATAGATATCAGTATTGGATTATAAAATGGCCCCTAAAAATAATTCAACACCAATCAAGCCTTTGGAAAGCTCTACTATGACTCATGAGGACGAATAATGGCAACATGACATATCAAAGTTACAAGAGCAAGTGCAACAAATTTCGCTCTCGCAAAGAGCAACAAAAAATGACATGGAAGTTTTGAAGAAAGGCATGGAATCTAAGATTGATGGCATGGAGGCTGGAATGGAATCTAAGATGGATGACATGGAAGCTAATATTGATGAGAAAATGGAAAACATGAAGAATTTTCTAAAAGCAGACATGGAAGGTTTGACAAAGTTGATACAAGAAAGGTTTCCTAATGGTGAAAAGATAGTAGAAGAACCTCATGATGAGAACAAAACAAATGTTAATCGTGATTTCATAAACTCTAATGTTGGCGGGAAGAGCCACCATATTCCAAAGATGGATATGAGGAAGTTTGATGGAAAGGATCCTGTAACATGGATACTACAGATGGAGCAATATTTTGATCTCCATAACGTGCAAAACACACAAAAGGTACGCATTGAAACTTTACATTTCGAACAAAATGCATTTTTATGGTATCGATGGCTTTGCTCCCATAAAATAATTGTCACTTGGTTAATTTTTACGGAGGAAATGATAGCACATTATGAGGATACAAAGAGAAACAACTTATTTAGCCAATTGATAAATCTCAAACAAAAGGGTTTAGTGGGGCAGCACATTGAGGACTTCCAAAAATTGAATATAAGGTAACTGATATTCCAGAGGAACATAGGATTGATCTCTTCATAGGCACTCTAGAGGATAACATCCAACATGAAGTTCGTGTTTTGGAGCCTGATTCATTGGAGAAGGCATTCAGGTTGGCAAGAAAAGTTGAATGTAAAATTATGGCGACAAGGAAGCCTACCACTCAATTCTATAAAGAAGGAAGTGTTGCTACGCCTAGATTTCCACAACCTACAAGGTTGACACCACAACAATTGGAAGAAAAAGAGCAAAAGGGCTTTGCTACAGTTGTGATAGAAAATACACTAAAGGTCATAAGTGTGCTGAAAAGAAATTATTTTACATAGATTGTGAAGAAGAAGAAGAAAATGAACAAGAAGAGGATATACACCAGGAACCGGCCCTAGAAGAGGAAGAAATGAATCCAACCATATAATGTAATGCACTGGCAGGAATTACCACTCCTCAAACTCTCAAGATAGCAGGACAGATCAAGAAGAAAAAGGTAATAGTGTTGATTGATTCAGGTAGCACCCATAATTTTATTCATTGTAAGGTAGCTAAGGAATTAAATTGTTTCCTATACCCAACACCAGAATGTCAAGTGATGGTTTCAAATGGAGGAACTATAAATTTCGCTGGAAAATGCCATAATATCAAGCTACCCATGGGGGAATATGTATTGACTACTCCAATGCTTTCCATTCCTATGGGAGGTGTTGATGTTGTACTAGGAGTACAATGGTTACAATCTTTGTGGATGGTAGCTTTTAATTTTCAAGAACTTTTCTTGAATTTTTTTTCAGAAGGAAAGGAAGTCGAATTACGGGGTATTGAAGGGAAGCCAGGAAGGATAATAAGCTCTAATGTCATGAAAAAGCTTCTAAATAAATAACAACGAGGCGTAATTTCACAATTATTCTCACTAAAAGTTCCGACATCAAAATAATCTATTTCTGCAGATCTCCAACAAGTCTTGGAAAATCATTCCAAGATGTTTGAAACTCCGAAAGGACTCCCACCTATTCGTGATCATGATCATGCTATTCATTTTATTCCAGGAAGTGTTCCTCCAAACATCAGGCCTTATATATATCCTTACTTCCAAAAGAGCGAAATTGAACGTATGACTGCAGAAATGTTAGAGGCGGGTATAATTCAACCTAGTCAAAGTTCTTTCTCTGCTCCTGTAGTATTGGTACACAATAAGGATGGATCATGGAAAATGTGTCCGGATTATAGGGAGCTCAATAAGCTCACCATTAAAGACAAATTTCCCATTCCTGTGATTGATGAATTATTGGATGAATTACATGGAGCAATTTATTTTACCAAGTTGGATCTTCTTTCAGGATATCATCAAATTAGAATGAAGACTGAAGATATTCCAAAAACAGCATTTTGAACTCATCAGGGTCATTATGAATTTTTGGTCATGCCTTTGGGCCTTACCAATGCACCTTCTACATTTCAAGGGTTGATGAATTCCATTTTCAAACCCTTCCTTAGAAAATGTGTGCTAGTATTTTTTGATGATATACTAATCTACAATAGGTCTTGGAAGGATCATGTTGAACATGTTGACAGGGTGCTCAAACTATTGTAGGAGAAACAATTATGTGCAAAAAAATCCAAATGTTTCTTTGGAGTACAAGAGGTGGAATATCTTGGTCATATTGTATCTCACGAGGGTGTTAAAGTAGACCCAAACAAAATTAAAGCCATTAAGGAATGGAAAGTCCCCACAACCATAAAGCAGTTGCGAGGATTTCTCGGGTTAACAGGGTATTATCGCAAGTTTGTTAAGAATTATGGGAGAATAGAAGCACCTCTAACAATATTATTGAAGAAAGATTCATTTTCATGGACTCCTGAAGCAACTAAGGCCTTTGAATGTTTTAAAGAGGAAATGTGCATAGCACCGGTCTTAGCTACGCCAGACTTCACAAAAACCTTTATTGTGGAATGTGATGCCTCAGGAAATGGAATTGGTGTGGTTTTAATACAGGAAGGAAGACCCATTAATTTTGAAATTCGTCCAATCAAAGGAAAGTATTAACATAAACATATTTATGAGAAAGAAATGTTAGCAATACTGCATGTACTAAAGAAATGGTGAACTTACCTAATGGGAAGACACTTCAAGGTAAAAACTGATCATGATAGTGTTAAACACTTTTTGGAACAAAGACTGTCGTCAGAAGAGCAGCAAAAATGGGTCACAAAGATGTTAGGTTATGACTTTGAAATAATCTACAAAAAAGGAAATATATATTATATTAATATTAATATAATATATATTATTAATATTATATATTAATATATATTATATATATATATATTATAATGTATATATATTAATATAATATATTATTAATATATATATATATATTAATATATATTATAATTATATTATATATCATTAATATATATATTATATTAATATATAATATATATATATTGTCGTCAGAAGAGCAGCAAAAATGGGTCACAAAGATGTTGGGTTATGACTTTGAAATAATCTACAAAAAAGGAAAGCTTAATGTGGTTGCAGATGCACTCTCAAGAAAGAATGAAGAGGTGGAAGCATTGCTTTGTGCCATTTCTATTATCCAGCCAGATTGGATAACCGAAGCAAGAGATGAATGGAAGAAGGACAAAGATGTATGGACACTCATTCAAAAGTTGCAGCAAGATCCTAGTACATCCGATACATTTAGTTGGAAAAATGATTCCTTATGGTACAAAGATCACTTATATCTTTGTAAGAATTCCCAACTAAAACAAAAGATTCTTCTAGAATTGCACACTTCTCCTTTAGGAGGACACTCAGGATTTTTAAAACTTACCACAGGGTGAAGAAAGAATTTTTTGGGATGGCCTTAAATCTGATATTTAAAATTTTGTGGCAGAATGTTTGGTTTGATAGTAGAATAAAGTTGAGACAATTAAGACCCCGGGACTTCTACAACCTTTATCCATTCCAAGTCAACGTTGGGAGGAGATTTCAATGGATTTTATCACAGGTTTACCTAAGTCCGAAGGAAAGAGTGTCATCATGGTGGTAGTTGATAGACTTACCAAGTATGCATACTTTTGTGCATTATCTCATCCATTTGAAGCAAGTACAGTTGCTACTACATTTATGGACATAATTCAAAAGCTACATGGCAGCCCAAGGGTTATTATGAGTGACAGAGATCCTATTTTTACTGGAAATTTTTGGACAGAGTTATTTTCTTGTTTGGGTACTCAATTAGCTCATAGCTCATCTTATCATTCTCAATTTGATGGTCAAACTGAGATAGTAAATAAATTTTTGGAAGGATATCTTCGTTGTTTTGGATCTGATAAACAAACACAATGGGTCAAGTGGTTACCTCTTACTGAATAGTGGTATAACACTTCCTTCCATACTGTAGCAAAAATGACCCCATTTATGGCAATTTATGGATATCATCCACCATCGATCACATCATCTTTAAGGGAAAATTCGAAGGTTCAAGAAGTGGAAGATCACATCGAGCATCAGCAAGAAGTTTCCCAACTCTTAAAGGATAACCTGAATTTGGCACAAAATCGAATGAAACAACAGGCAGATCAACATCGTAGCGAGAGAAGTTTTGATGTAGGAGATTGGGTATTTTTACGGCTAAAACCATACAAACAAATTTCCCTCAAGCAAGAAAAGGAGGATAATAAATTATTGCCAAAGTACTATGGTCCTTACAAGGTGTTGCAAAAGATTGGTACTATGGCACACAAATTGGAACTTCCTGCTTCATTGCGAGTACATCCAATTTTCCATGTTTCATGCTTAAAGAAGGTTATTGGTGAAAATCTTCCAGTTCAAACAATATTACCAGAACTTGATGAGGAAGGAAAAATCATATCGGAACCTGAAGCGGTCACGGAAACAAGAACTCGACAACTACGGAATCGATCAATTTCAAAGTATCTCATCAACTGGAAGAAATTACCCACTGAAGATTCTACATGGGAGGATGAGAAATTTATACAGAAGCACCCAGAGCTACTCAAGTGTTGAGGACAACACTTTTTTGAAGGAGAGGGGCATGTTAGGTCACTATATTACTAGTATAGTCCCTTATTGTTGTTAGTGTAACCCCCTTATTGTTATTATTGTACCCTTGTAGCCCCCATTTTATTATTATTGTGCCCTTAAATTATTAATGTTAGGTCGGCTAGGATTACATTGTAGCCCACTAGCATTATATTGTGGCCCCATGGACTCCTATATATAGAAGGAGGTTTTGTTCATTTGTATCATCCAAGAATTGTTCACTTATGTAATTTACTGGAGGTTTCCCCCTCGAAGTGGCTCATTTCTAAGGCGTTGATATCTCTTTTCTTCTATTTTTGGAGCTAGTTACTCAACAAAATTTCAAACCCATCGAATTCAAATTTAATTATGGTGGCTCTTCTTGTAGGAAATTTTACAGTGTTCTTGTACACAATCAGCAGTGGGATCTCTTGGTAATTACTAATTGTATTGTATCACATGGCTCTCCTGAATGTTTATGTAACCCTTACAACCTGCATGAAAACCGACTCTCCCTCATATCTCTGACACGTGGAGGGTACAAATCTAATTACAATTAGGTTTTCCGTGGTGCCATAAAGGGTCTCGATTTAGTTTTGGTATTATTTTCCAATTCTTGATGGAACAACATCTATTAATTCTGTCTTTCAGTATCGATATTGGAAGTTTACTTCACTTCCTGGTCTTCGTATGGTCAAGGTTTGATAAAACCAATTACGATAGCTCAAGCAGTTTATTACATTTGCAGATAGGAGCGACATTTTCCATCATGGTCTTTACTTCACTATACTTTTAAATATTTTATGTTTTAAACATAGATTCCCTTCGAGATAAAATTCCCCTTTTATACTTTCATTGAAATATTATACTTAAGAGTCCAGGGATCTCTTTTACCTGAATGTAAAATAGATTAAAAATTTAATCCTCTTTAACATAACTATATTCACTCTGCTCTTATGTGAATTAATTGGTACTCATTTTCAAGTCTAACTCTTCCCTATCCATATAGACATTATAATAGTCCTAAATAAAAATTTAGTAATAGATTTATTTTCTATGTTACCATACTATATCAACATAAGAACACTTCCGATTTAATGAACTAGTTCTAATGTTAATCATTGACTCAACCATAATTCCTTACTCCTTATCCTTACGAGGATACTACCCCAACGTTAATGAGTACATCATTAACTCGATGACTCTTTCTATAATCACCTTACATTGAATACATATTATAACTGTCATTTAGGTACTTTTACATTATGTTTCATATCTATATCCTTGCTTCGGATATATCTACGTCACTTTCCTTAGGAATAATAAAGTTATTTCCCCTTTTATCATTATCATCCAAGACTTCCTCTATTTACATAGCTTCATAACTATTCCTTGGCATATATATATATAACTTGTTAATTTATAAATTCTCTTTCTTCTTGAGTATTTACACAAGGATTTAATTTCACTTATATTGTTAAGCCTTCCATACGACTTACAACAAGGTTTTTATAAGTATTATACCAACAAATTACGCTATCTCTCTTCACCATAATTAACCATCAAATTTCCAATGATACAACCCTACTAGTGAATTCATAATCTTCATTTACACGGAGATCTGAAATTTGAAACCCATCATATTCAAATTTAATTATGGTGGCTCTTCGTGTAGGAAATTTTACAGGACTCTTGTACACAATCAACAGTGGGATCTCTTGGTAATTACTAAGTGTATTGTATCACATGGCTCTCCTGAATGCTAATGTAACCCTTACAACCCACAAGAAAACTGACTCTCCCTCATATCTCTAACACGTGGAGGGTACAAATCTAATTACGATTAGGTTTTCCGTGGTGCCATAAAGGGTCTCGGTTTAGTTTTGGTATTATTTTCAGATTCTTGATGGAACACCATCTGTTAATTCTGTCTTTCAGTATCGATACTGTAACTTTACTTCACTTCCTGGTCTTCGTATGGTCAAGGTTTGATACAACCAATTCCGATAGCTCAAGCAGTTTATTACATTTGCAGACGGGAGCTACATTTGCCCATCACAAAGGTAACCGTCACATGATTTTTTTCCCACATAAAAAATTAGCAACTTTTTATTAAGAAAATGAAAAGTTACATGTAGCATATGCATTTAAGCATTTCAAAAATTTCCCATTGGGCTCATGTGCTCTGGCACACAATGCATCATAGCGAGGCTACATTGCATTCAGAATAGAATGAAAAAAGTAAAAACAGTAGAGAAAAAGAAAGCAGGAAAAACTATCACCCTTTAGATAGTGGGTATATGTCCCACAAATCAGGTTTTTGTCCCTTTATTCTTCTCAAACTTGCGCCACTCACCCTAATATGGCACACAAGTAGCAAGGATTATGTGATTTTCTACTGTTTTTGTTCCTCTATCCTTGTCTGAATCTGAGGTTTCTGATGGGTGGTGTCGTTTGATCCCTCCAATACCCATATCATCAGTATTACTTTCTATTTGAATCGCCTGAAATTGTGGATCAATGAGTGTTGTAGTGTAATTTTGTTGTACTTCTGGTTCCTGAGTAGGTTGTGTACTTTCCATAGGAGCTAGTTCCTCTTCTTCTTCTGACTCATCCTCCTCTGATTCCGGCGGGGAGAACCTCCAGCCTTTCCTTTGCTTCCCTTTCTGAGTCTTTCTGCTATTTTATTTCTTTGCTTCTGGGCATGTATTTTGTAGATGTCATGTCATCCTACAATTCCGACATCTGAATGCAGTATTCTCATAATCTAATTGTTGCAACCAGTTTTGTTGTTGATAGATCAACATTATGTTCTCCGGTAATCCTTTACTTAGATCTACCTTGACACAGATCCAGTGAAAAGTGTAAATTTTGTCTTCTATTATTTCCATGTCTGTTTTTATATACCGCCCAAGATTATTCCTAATGCTCTCAAGAACCTGATCGTTCCAGAAGTAAAGAGGGAGATTTAATAGTCTCACCCATACTGGCATTCTTGATACTGTCATAGTATTGGGGTCAAATTCTGGAAACCATGGGGTGATAAACATCCCCATGGATCCCCAAAACCATGGCCCCTCTCTAATGATGATATCTCTTTCCTCCGAGGAGTTAAATTTCATAATAAAGAACCCCTTGGAACAGAGGTGTATTTCGCATTGAAGGGTCCATCGAGTGAAGATGCAATGGAAAAGGTCCAAGGGTTTGGGAAAGAAGCAGTTGAAATGACATATTAATGCCTGGGCTTTGTATGTTTTAACATGCTCCTCTGTTGCTGAACTATTGATTTTTATTGTTGGATTTTGTTCAAGTTGTTCTACTATGTATGGCCTCGGAGAATTCCTAGCTTGTTCTAGAGGTGTACCTACAACTTTTTTCCCCTGTAGAATTTTTTTTTAGGATGAGCCTCCATTTGTTTGTTTCTAGTTGTTTGTTTTTTTTACATTGTCTCCCCCTACAAATCTTGATGTGCCCTAGTTTACGGCACCCCCTCTCAGACGCAAATTTAGGGAGATAGTAATTTCTGTCTTTATGGCATATTCCTTCAAGAGCCTGCAATCCTGAAGAGAGCTGTGTCCACTGAATAGATGTTGAATCGATACTGGGTACACCATCAGTCCCCATATTTTCTATTTTAGTTGCAGAATGGATTTTTCTTCGTGTAGCGAGACTAGCCGAGACTTACCCATAGTGGATCTGATAAAAATTTGAAAAGAATTAGATCTCAGCTGGGACAAAGGGTTACCTTGTATTTGGGGATCAAATATCTTATGGTTTTCAGACGAGAGACGGAAAAGTGCTCCTTTCTGTTGCTGTTCACACACCGTCTTTGCCTCCCCTTTCTCCTGATCTAGCGAAAGGTTCTGCTGATCAGACTTGGGCGCCTCTGTTCTCGCTATTGGCATTGAAAGAAGCACACAACATGGCTCATATTTCCTGCCATAGACAACCAAGAGGCTTACCGAAATGATGGATCCCAGGCCGAAGCGTATCCCACCTACA
Organism: Pinus albicaulis; assembly: GCA_034641835.2. NCBI lineage: Eukaryota > Viridiplantae > Streptophyta > Pinopsida > Pinales > Pinaceae > Pinus > Pinus albicaulis. Next base: position 501,861,664 of record CM076576.1, on the reverse strand, counting down.
GCCGCACGAGAAAACGAGATCCCTTGATTTCCTTGACGATTTCCAGCGGATCTTCTTAACCATAATGGCCAGATCTCCCTATCCACTGAGAAATGTCCATAAACAAGCACAATGGTAGCCTTTTCATTTCTCAATGTGAGCAGATTTGAATAGGTTCGGCCACAAATCGCCTTTGATCATGGCACGTCATGAACAGGTGGCCCTAGATCTGAGAGTGCGGCTCCCGATCTGCTCTTATTTTCTCATGGGGCTAGGATCTGAAGCTCAAGTCCGTGAGGTGGCACTAGGAACAACCCTCACCCACATGATTCTAGTGCAGACAGATATAGTTGATAAAATGCGTCAACAACGCCGCGAGAGGTCCTTTCTAAATCTGTGCTACTAGGAGCAACGAGCTTGATGGCGGTGAGGATTGGCAAGACCCTATCTGAAACCCTAACTGAAGCCATTTCACCTTGACAGATCATAACCGTCACATGATATTCACTCTCTATTTTCAATTTCATTTACAGGGTTCTCGGTTGCAGGTAAAAGTTTGGAATTTTTTTTCACATTTGGCTCTAACTTGCTACATTGAAATGCACAGCACCTTGGCATTCACATCGTTCTCTTACGGTGAAGAAATTGAATCAGAATTTAGCAACTCGAGGCCACTCCCAGTATTGTAAATCATTTCCCTTAGTTATTTTACATTTAGTAAAATCCATATACCATGGATGATACGAAAATTCAATCCTACCTTACGATTTTCTGGTTTATTCGATTTATATCAAACATTTTACTATAGTTGTGTTCGTTGTTTAATGTATATTCATATGATGCAACCTTAGCTTTTCTTCCATTCCCATCTAGTTTTGTACTCACGTCCTGATAATTTGAGTTATTATTTCTCTTTCGGTATTCTTGCAGAGTATCTTTCTAAGTTTAATGTAAATTTGGTGTTTCCGGAAATTTGCACATTTTTAATAGAGTTATTTACGACGCAGATGTACCTCAAAACATATTCTTCTATCCCTTTCGCTCATCCTAAGAATAACCTATCCGAAATATAGGTAATGTGAACTTGCTCTCTACTAATTTAATCTTGGTTTTTATTTTATTGTCCTAGGTAATTAAATATCGGTCATCACTCAGTCACAGTTATGACCTAGTTTAGCTTGACTCGGTTGCGCTGGCCATGTTTTGTCAAAATATTTCAGTTTCCCCTTATTTGTTTGGAACCCTTACACAGTCTATTATGTCACTACTATATAGTGACCCTGGACTATATTATTAATCCTTGATGGAGAACTATATTTAAAATGTTCATGTGTAACTCTTGTTGAATAAATATCCCTTGATAGTGTAGGTGTCTGGATAAGATCTCATCTAAGATAAATTTGAAGAAGTTCCTATTACGAAGAAGTCCTTCTCTAACATTACCCTCGTGACGGATATTGTTATTTTCTTTTGATTTTGGGGGATTTAGAATGATTTTTATCGCTCCAATTTCCCACACAAGGATGCGCTTGAATGTTTTATGATTTTAATTCTATACCACTAACTAAAATGTATTTTCAGTTTATATGGATAAAATATTCTTCTCATACTATATATATACATATACATAAAATACTCATACTTTTAGATTCTGTCATAACCTTTTTAATCAGGGTATATAAATTATTATATACATTGTGAACTTATTCAACACTAATTTTCATTTATTTCATATCTACAGACCTAAAAATTTACTGTAGACCTATAGGGTAATTAATTTAAGGCTTTTACATTTAAACTTCTGCCTCTTTTATTTATGATTTTCTTTACCATCGTCAACCCAAATCTAACTTATGTGTTGGTCTCTTTCAGGTACATATATACATCACCTATTGTTGGGTTTGGTACACATCCAATGTGCTTTACCATTCAATCATAATTAGTGGTTTATTCTTATATGGGTTGGTCCAAGTACCACTTGGTTTTTTATTCATACGCAACCCTGCCTAAATTTGCCAAAAAATTTAGCAGTAATATAGAGAGGAACAATGTTCCCTCTTTGTAATATTTTTGTTACACTCAGATTGTACTTCGACCGTTTAAATCCTATGGATTGAAATATTTATAATGATATGATTATAGGGACTTAGAATTAAAACTTGTATGTCTATTTATTGTATGGAATAAACTCTTTTTTTTTTTTAAATTAAAATATTGTTGGTATTCCATATATGGTAATTACGTTTCCCGTTATGTTCTCACTTCTAGTTTTGATGTAAGATTACATCCTGAAGATATACATATATCATTTACTCTCTAGTATTTCCTGATTCATAATTTATCCTTATCAATTATATTACAGTATATAAATATGGTTAACTATACTGTGTATTCATTTATCTTTCATGCATATTTACTTCTACTTAGAAATTTTTTCATGATATAATGTACAACTTGGTGACATAATACTAAAATAGATTTGTTGATGACATAACCATTTCCCTGAGAGTTACCTAACCTATGATCTAAGCCTTACATCGGTTTTAGACATTCTGAGAGTTGGTCCTCTATAGAATTATGTCTGTACAACAATACAAGAATGACTATTCTTTTTATAGTTGATTTTGTTCAATGTACAGTCTTTCCAAATTTATTCCCAATTCACCTTAGTTCCACAACATAGACTTATATTCAGGTAAATAATTTTATATATATCTATACTACTTTACTTCTCAACAAACTCATAATAGTACTAAAGTATAACTTAAAAGTGAAATTAACTAATGCATACCACTTAAGGTACATTAGATTCTACCCAACCTTTGAGCTAATTTTCCACAGCTCACCCCTGATCAAAGATCAAATTCTCTAGCAGTAGACAACCACCTTTCTATCCTGAATCTACTTATATAAGCTTGTTTTCCCCTCAGCTTGTTTTGCTTCACTCCTCCAGGTAAATCAAGATTTTGCTTTCCTGTGTGCCTAGGATTTCCTTTTGTTTCTTCCAAAAAAGTACTTTAAATCTAGCCTTTTCTCTTTCTAGTTTTATTCTACCTCTTCCGAGTAATTTCCTCTTTGTTGGGGTATATTTTTAGACTTTTATCTCCAATCTAAATTTCTATATTTAATTTATTTCCTCCAAGGATTTTTGGAGAGTGGGAAAGTATTATGATCCTTATCCATCCTCATGGATTTGGATCCCATATATCTAATCATTATCTAGCTCTTACACCATTTATTCCTTTTTTCATTTTATTAAATTAAATTAATAAAATATATCCAAAATTTTTATTTTCCCTTAGGTCGACTTGAGCCTTAGAGTCTTTGATTGTCTATTTTTAAAAGCAGAAAATTAGGGATATTACATATTCCCCCTCTAAAACTGAACACTGTCCTCGGTGTTACCAATTTCAATGTTGTTTTCTAAACTCAGGATGAATATCCCACATTCATCTTATCCTCTTGCTCCCAACAGTTTCTTCAGAGTACAAGTACATTCCCCTACATTTACTCTTCTCACTACTATACTCTGGATTTTGATTTTCTTCCTTTCCACAGTTCAAATAAACTCATATGAGTAGTATCATATATATATATATATATATATATATATATATATATATATATATATATATATGGGTTAAAATGTGAAGTTGGGTTACACTTTTGTCAGAATCGGGGGCAGAAATTTTTTTTCGGCAATAGTTCGGCTGAACTTTTTATAAAGTTCAGCCGAAATCATTCTGTCATTTAGATTGATGGCACACTAACGGCCCGGGCAAACAGAATTTTTTCCAGAGATGGGAAAACCGAGAACAACAGTTCGAATGAAATTTGAGTTCAGCCGAACATTTAAAATAGTTTAGTCGAGCTATTGCTTATAAATATATCGCGCACAATTTTTTTTCTTTTCGAGTGGCTTTGTATCTGCTGCTCTATTTCCTCACGCGTATTTGTATCAGCTACTCTGTTGCTTCGTGCATATTTGTATTTGCTACTCTGTTGCTTCAGGTTTGTTGAATTTCTACTCTAGCTCTGCTCTGTTTATTCTGTTCTATTGCTCCATGCGTCTTTCTTATGGTTCGTTGAATTGCTATGGCGTTGCTGCTGCTATGGCACTACTTCCGCTCTGTTGTTGATGATCCACAGCAACGTTAAGCGATCGACCAAGTAATCATTATGGTCTTCTGCAGTGATTTTTTTATTGTTATCGTTAGTTATATTTTCTGATATAATTAACATTTTTTTGTTGTGTTGCTTATTGTTTGTCGAATTTCTCTGGTTTTGTTGTTGCTTTGTTGGTGATCACCTATAATATCCTGTTTCGGGGATATCTCTAAAACACGGCAAACTCCAACCAGGGAATGACTAGGAGGGCATTTACCAGGTATGTCACCTCTAAAAGAGGACGAGATCCGGAGGCTACCTGGCCCTTTCAAGACTTTGTCTGGGAGCGAAAGATAAACACACCAAGTGGTATAGAACTAGAGTGCTCGCAAAGAATAATAAAAATAGAAAGAAAATACACCAACTATGGCAACAACAGCAACTACGGCAACTCAACCAGAAAATATAAAGATAAAATGCTAAGCCATTTTATTAACCTGAGAAATGTAACGAAGTGCAAGAGGCGATCTTGCGCAAGGCAAGTGAGAAAACACTCTCAGAAAAGACAGGAAATGGCTACTCTATGAACTGAGTCCCAGCTGCTGGAAAAATGCCATGTAACTCCTACTGTTGGAATCGACAGAATATTAGGGGCTGATCCCCTTGCCGGAACAAGCTGAAAATCGATAAGCCTCCTCTCCTCAACAACCCCAACAAGATCCACAAACCATTCCAAGAATGGCCAGCCCTAGAAATCACCAGAAACTACCTCCCTAGTGAATTAAACTGGCCTCCAAGGTACAACGCAGTGGCTAGAAAGAAACAGCTGAAATACTACCACAAACTCCACCAAAAACCTCCGATGGGTAAAGGCTGACCCTCTGCTCAAAATCCTGGCTAAATCACCTGCAGAAACCCCAATCTGAAGCTCCTCCACAATGGAATACATCCTCTCTCCCAGTGATTGCGCAGTCTCTATAAGCTCCAGCTACGAAACAAACCCAAATAATGAAACGACTCACAAAATACTGAAAAACAAACCTTGCCCGAGCAGACACTCGAAGTACCCCGGGGCTATGGGGGAGATCTCCGACCGGAGACACTCAATCCACTAAACAGTGCTGCAGACAGGCTAAACAACCAACGTGCTCAAGAAGACAAAATTCTCACTCCAAAATCAACAACTCAAGAATGATCCAAATGAGGAGGCTCCTCCATATTTTATGACACTGGTTTCCCTCCAAAACCCATCCTAGCCTCTCTCTCCTCTACATCCTCATCCTTATCTACGCAGAAGCTTCTAGAGTGCACGTAGGCCCCCCTCCTCTACGTGGTGTTTGGCCCCCTTGACTTCCCTTGAGTCACAACGTTGTGCTACTAGTTGGATATCTTATTCTACTTAAGTGAGTTACACCCTCTTTACTCACTTTTTATTTATTTACAAAACATAGATGGAAAAAATATACAAAATCAAATATTCCAATTAACTGTCGCTAATTAGGAATATTACAGTCCCCCTCGGAAAAATGTTGCTTGTCCTTAAGCAACTGAAGTGATGGATGCTGCAAAATCTTCTCGTTCTCCCAAGTGGCATCCTCATCTGGAAAATTCTTCCATCTCACCAATAATTCCCGGACCGTCTTGCTCCGTAACTGCCTCTCCCTCGTATCAATAATGGCCTTCAGCTGCAACATCAAGTGCCCCTCATCATCTGTTGGTGGTAGCTCCTCTATCATTGTCACCTGTTGTCCCAACACCTTCGTCAAACATGATACATGAAAAATGTTGTGGATCTTGCTGCCTTGGGGCAGCTCCAACTCATATGCAACCTGCCCAATCCTCCGTATCACCCTATAAGGCTTTTAGAAATGAGGCTTGAGCTTCTCATCTCCTTTCTGCTTCAGTGATGACTGTCGGTTTGGCTACAAGCATAGTTAGACCAAGTCCCCTACCTCAAACTGTCGCTCCACCTGACCTCTATCGGCATACAACTTCTGCTGGTTCTGTGTTGTAGCCATGTTGTCCTTGAGAGCTCAGAGGATATCCTGACTCTCTTGGGTCCACATCTTGGGTCTAGGAGCCTTACTCACACTGAACATCACATCAGCAAATGATAAAGGATGGTACCCATACAAAGCGTAAAATGGTGACATACCAATAGACATGTGATGTGTCAAGTTGTAGCAGTACTCCCTCGAGCCACTTGTTAACTATCTTCGTTTGTCCATCCATCTATGGGTGGTAACTGGTACTCGGTGTCAACTCCGTCCCCACTAGCCAAAAAAGCTCCTACCAAAATCTTCCCATGAAGTGGCTGTCCCTGTCACTGATGATGGTCTTAGGAAGACCATGCAATCTGAAAATCTCTCGGAAGAAGAGCTCGGCCACTTGTGATGTTGTGTAATGCACGAATATGGCGAAAAAGTGTGCATAATTTTTCAGTCGATCAACGACAACAAAGATGAAATCCTTGCCCTGCACCATGGGCAACCCTGTGATGAAATCCATCGATATGCTCTCCCATTTCCGCTCTTAAATGGGAAGAGGCTGCAATAACCCTGCGGGATGGCTCATCTCCCCCTTGTTCCTCTGACAAACATCGCACTCTTTGATGTGCTAGAGTACGTCCTCCTTACGGTCCCTCCATGAGAACCTCTCTCTAATGGCCCTATAGGTTTTGGTAAACCTGTGATGGCCTACCAATGGAGAATCATGTGATGCCTGGAGTATCTTATTCTTAAGCTGAGATCCCTCAGTCAAGAAGATCTTGTCCCTATAATAGATGATCTCATCGACCACCCTGACCCCATCATCAGCCACCTGTCTGTCCAACACCTCACATGCAAACCTATCCTTGGAGTACTCAACTAAAAGTCGAGCCCTCCAATCTGCGTCCAAGCTCATAAGAGATAACGTGGCTGGTCTACATGAAAGAGCATTTGCTACCACATTATTCTTACCCTTGACATACTCAATGTCAAATTGATATGCTTTGATCTTGCTGATCCACTTATGCTGCCTCTCCTATAGCTGTTTCTGCTCCAAAAAGAACCTGAGGCTATTGTGTTCAGTTCTCACCCTAATCTGTTCCCTACCAGATACTGTCAGAATTTGGCCAAGGCATGCATGATGGCCAACATCTCATTGTCATATATGGAGTACAACCTCTAATGTGGAAGGAGCTTCAGGCTCTCAAAAGCTATAGGGTGTCCCCCGTGCATCAATACTCGTCGATCCCCTCTCCTGACGCATCACACTCCAAGAAAAATGGCTGTGTAAAATCCGACAACGCAAGCACTGGGCAGCTACTCATCACCCCCTTGAGCCTATCAAACGCTTTCTCCGCTGTATCTATCCAACTGAATGCCCCTTTCTTTGTCAAATCTGTAAGGGGTGCAGCAAGTTGTGAGAACCCTCTGACAGACTTCCTATAATAGGTACATATCCCAATGAACCCTCAAAGTTCCGTCACATTTTTCGGCTCCGACCAATCTTTGATGGCTATAATATTTTCCTCGTGGACCCTCACTCCATCCACTCCAATGATGTGACCCAAATACAGCATCTCTGTCATCCCAAACTCACACTTAGAGAGCTTAGCATAGAACTATTGCTCTTCCAAGATGCGTAACACTACCTCTATATGTTGTATATGCTCCTCCCATGTCCTGCTATATATTAGTATGTAATCAAAGAAAACCAATACAAACTTCCTCATATGACTGTGGAAGATATGGTTCATACAGGACTGAAAGGTAGTTAGTGCATTAGTAAGCCCAAAAGGCATAACCAAAAACTCAAAGTGCCCATAATGACGTCTGAAATCGGTCTTGGGAATGTCTTGTTCCCTCACGCAAATCTGATGGTACCCTGATCTCAAATCAATCTTTAAGAAGAACTTAGCTCCTCTCAGCTCATCGATCCTGGGTATAGGGTACCTGTTCTTCAGAGTCTTCTTGTTCAGGGCCCTGTAGTTAATAAACATCCTCAAGGTGTTGTCCTTCTTCTTCACCAGCACTAGAGAAGAAGAAAATGGACTCGTACTCAGTTTGATGTGTCCAAGAGCCAACAACTCCTGGATGGCCCGCTCAATCTCATCCTAATAGGCTTTGGGATGCCTATATGGTGTACTGATCACCTCTTGGATACCCTGCTCCAGCTCGATGGTATGCTCAAACCCTATATCTAGTGGCCGACTTGGTGGTATATCCCTAAACACTACCTTATGCCTGTCAAGGATGGCCTGTATCTCTGGATGAGCTGCTCGACCAGTGGTCTCTGCCTCTCATGCCCGCAACTCAACTGCCCACTCTATGTCTCCCTTCCGGAAGTCTGCCTCCATCCGGTGTGCCGACACTGTCTGAGGTGGGTAAGTATGCATCCCACAGATCTTCTCATGCTTCCCGGTCTTCTTGTCATCCCACTCCATCTCTAAGGCCTCCCAATCTGTGGTGACCTTCCCTAGAGTAATCAACAACTGAACACCGATTACCACATTGGTATCTGGTATGTTGACCATGAAAAATTGATCAGTCACGATGTAAGTACCCATCGTCATGGCTAACTATGGCACATACTAGGCACACTGCATCGTCTGGGCTCCTGGGACCAATATTGAAAACTCGTGAAAACTCTCGGTCGGTATACCCCTCCGCTCGACCATCTGTGCATCAATGAAGTTGTGGGTTGCCCCACTGTCAACCAAGACTTATACTCGCTAGCCACGTACTATCCCACGTACGCGCAGCTTTAAATACTTAGGAACTCCTCGCAAAGCTGCAAGGGCCCTTCTTGTGGGTGCAAAAGCTACACCTCCTGTCCCTAGAGGTGGAGGCGGCAACTGATCCTGGGCCATCTGACTATCTCCTTCCTCCTCATCATCCTCCTCATCCTCTTCCCTGCTGTCATCGGAGAAGACCTCCATGAAGTGTGCTTTGCCAGCAGCACACTTATGCCCTGGTGCCCATGGCTCCTGACAAGTGGAGAACAACCGCTTCTTCCTCAACTCCCTCCTGGCCTCATCATCTACCTGTACCCATCCTGGATTCCCCTTGGGAGGAGGAACCCTCACATCCTTCCTCTTGGGCTAGAAACCCTGTCTCTAGGGGTAAGGTGTCCACGTCCTAGGAAGTACATCCTGCAAATCCTTGGTCCTACTGATAGCATCCTAGAGTGTAGCTCGTCTAGTGGATCTGACTAGACCTCGAAGTGGCTCTATCGTGGATAGATCTGGAACCATCACCGAAACCCTCAAGAAATCTGCAATGTATGTCTCTGGGCTCGCTGTCTGTTTGAGCTTCGTCAGCTCAACAAAATGTTATTCCGGATCCCTTCGGTCAAAACGCTCTATCAATCTCCTGGTAAACTCGACATATGTCGTCACTGTGGAATGCCCAAGTGTCACCATCCCATCGAACCACCAGTCCTGGGCCTCACCATCCAAATGTAATTTCGCCACCTTGATGGCCTCCATCTCTGACATCTAGTTGAGCTGGAAGTAGATGTCCAGCTTCTCCACCCAAGACTTCACCGAACTGTTTTATGATTCATTAAATGTAGGAAAATGAAATCTACCAGAGGCACGTTGAGAATATCTATCATGGTAATGTCGGTGTCCTTTATGATGGTCACGGGGTCTACTATCCCGCTGGAGCTGCACAAAATCTCTGAATGTGAGAGCATCCCTGAACTCCTACTCGTAGGACTGATACTCTGTAAAATACTCATCTAAGTGTCCAGGCTCTGCCTCCTGCTGGGCTCCTTCCCTTGTATATTCTCCCAAGAAAGTGGGCATGGTAGAGAGGGTAGGTGCACATGAAGCCGTCGACTGAGGAGTATCACGCTGAGCAGCACCCTGCTCCGGTAAATGATGGGATGTGCCTGATCCCTCTTCGACCTAGAAAACCCCTGGAGTCTCACGCTGCCTAGCCTCCACAGCTGTGAACCTCTATCCCGTCACCTCAATCTATCGATATAAATCCTTCACTGACTTGAGGAGTGCCTCTCCAAACTGTTTCTTCTCTGTGTCATCTGCCATTGGCTCTTTCTCTCTCAAATCTACAACAACCTCCACCTAATCTGTGTCCATCACAGTCTCTCTCTCCTGATCTGCGTTTTCTACCTGGGCACAATCTTCTTCTTCGTAGGTGGCCTCCAACATACGCTCACGGTCTCTATACTTCCTACCTCTGTACGGTCACTTTCCTGATGTCATAGACCACAGGCTGAGCTAGAACTATGCTCTGATACCACTGTAATATCCCATTTCTGGGATATCTCTAGAACACGGCAAACTCCAACCAGTGATTGACTGGGAGGGCATTTACTGGATATGTCGCCTCTAAAAGAGGATGAGATCCAGAGGCTACCTGGCCCTTTCCAGACTTTGTCTAGGAGCGAAAGATAAACACACCAAGTGGTACAGAACTACAGCGCTCGCAAACAATAGAAAAAAGAGAGAGAGAGTACAACAACAACAGCAACAATGGAAACTACGACAACTCAACCAGAAAACATAAAGAGAAAATTCTGAGCCATTTTATTAATCTGAGAAATGTAATGAATTACAAGAGGTGATCTTGTGCAAGGAAAGTGAGAAAACACTCTCAGAAAAGATAGGAAATGGCTGCTCTATGAACTGAGTCCTAGCTGCTGGAAAAATGCCGTGTAGTTGCTACTGCTGGAATCGACAGAAGATTAGGGGCTAATCCTCTTACCGGAATAAGCTTAAAATCGGCAAGCCTCCTATCCTCGACAACCCTGACAAGATCCACAAACCATTCCAAGAATGGCCAACCCCAGAAATCACCAGAAACTGCCTACCTAGTGAATTATGCTGGCCTCCAAGGGACAACGTAGTGGCTAGAAAGAAACAACTGAAATACTGCCACAAACTCCGTCAAAAACCTCTGATGGGAAAATGTTGACCCTCTGGTCAAAATATTAGCTAAATCACCTGCAGAAACCCCAATCCAAATCTCCTCCACAATGGACTACAACCTCGCTCCCAGTGACTGCGCACTCTCTATAAGCTCCAGCTCCGCAAAAAACCCAAACAATGAAACAACTAACAAAATACTGAAAAAAAAAACCTTTCCCGAGCAGGCACTCGAAGTCCCTCGGGCTAAGGGTGAGATCTCCGACCGGAGACACTTACTGCACTAAACAATGCTGCAGACAGGCTAAACAGCCAGCGTGCTCAAGAAGACAAAAGTCTCACTCCAAAATCAACAAGTCAAGAATGATCCAAATGAGGAGGCTCCTCCATATTTTATAACATTGGTTTCCCTCCAAAACCCGTCGTAGCCTCTCTCTCCTCCACATCCTCATCCTTATCTCTGTAGAAGCTTCTAGAGTGCACGTAGGCCCCCCTCCTCTACATGGTGTTTGGCCCCCTTGACTTCCCTTGAGTCACAATGTTGTGCTACTAGGAAGATATCTTATTCTACTTAAGTGAGTTATACCCTCTTTACTCACTTTTTATTTATTTACAAAACATAGACGAAAAAACTATACAAAATCAAATATTCCAATTAGTTGTCGCTAATTAGGAATATTACATCATCTGCAGCGACGTTAAGCAAACCACCAGGTAAGAAGTTCATATCCTGCTATTTTTGGACATTATAAGTTATTTTATCGCTCAAAATATAAGTGATATCAAAATCCAAGATCACTGTATATATAAATCACTACCAAATTTTACAAAAAAATTAATTTTTTAGTTTGGTATTTAACAAGTTGTTACATTTCTTAGGTTTTTCAAGAAGAAAAAATCTAGAATATATTATGGTCAGTTCAAAATGAAAAATATCTAGAAAAACTTTATAACTAATACAAAAACTTTCACTTCATTTCAAGCCTTATTTCTATCTGAAACTGGAACAGTCCTAAAATTCTGCCCATAAAAACATAAGATACATAAAATTTCAAATACTCCAGTTCTTTTGGAAAATAAAAAGCAGTAGTATAGTAAGAAAAAATATCTTCCTGGCCTCCTAAAATGTACTCTGCCAGTAGCCTTCAAGTGTTGAAGCTCTCACACCAAAACCTGAAGGGTGTCGTTCACTGTGGCTGAAAACACCTCTGACCTACTAGAAAGCGTTGAAGCCATCGCTGTGTGGTCCAAGATGTCCATGTAAAAACTGGTTCTCCCTACTGGAAGCTCATCAGTTGAAAGAAAAGCTTAGAAATATAAAAGAACATCTTCCTACCACCAAAGCCTGTAAGGAATCAATCTTTGTGGCCGAAGAACCTATGACCTGCCAGAAAAAGAAATAGGATGGTATAAACTAAAAGAACCTTTATTAAAAATTGATCATACCTTTGGCCTCTTCACCTTCTGGATCAATAAATTCATAAAAAAATTGTCCAAAATTTGCAGTTTGCAGTTTGTAGTTTGGTTATGCAACAAGTGGTTACAGTTATTAGGCAACAAGTGGTTACAGTTCTGTCCATAACTTAAAATTCATTGAAGTTTGTAGTTTGGTATGCAACAAGTGGTTACAGTTCTTAGGTTACAATATGTGTTAGAGACTTGTAGTATGCAGTCAAGGTCATGTGCCCAATTTATCAAATAGATTATAGAATCTATATATTAGAAACTTGAAACTTGAAACTTGTAAATTTCAGTTATTTTAGAAGCTCAAGACTTGAAACTTGAAAGTTGTAAATTTATATTGATCCCTTGTTTGCCTTTATATTAGAGAACCATTTTCGTATTTACGCAAATATCATAACTTATTATTTATTAGACTGCATATCTTCATATAGGACATGCAAATAGTATGGTTGAAATGTGGATATCATGACTCTTCATAATGTACAATGATTCATTCCATATTATTCATAGATCAAATGTCATTAAATACAAGATTTATCATAATGTATAATGATTCATTCCATATTAATATTTAGATTCATTCCATATTCATTTAAAATAAGTAACTACTATGTATTCCACTTCTACTCTAGATAGAGAAAGTAATGACTCTTTCTTGCTTAATGTTGTGTAACCAGCTCCAAAAAGAGAAGAAAGAGATAGCAACGCCTTAGAAATGAGCCTCTTCGAGGGGGAAACCTCCAATACATTACATAAATGAAAAATTCTTGGATGATACAATTTACAAAACCTCCTTTCTATATATAGGAGTCCATGGGGCCATAATGTAATCCTAGTGAGGCCACAATGTAATCCTAGCCGACCTAACAATAATAATTTAAGGGCACAATAATAACAATATGGGGGTTACAAGGGTACAATAATAACAATAAGGGGGTTACACTAACAACATTAAGGGACTATACTAGTAATATAGAGACCTAACATGCCCCTCTCCTTCAAAAAAGTGTTGTCCTCAACGCTTGAGTAGCTCTGGGTGCTTCTGTATAAAATTCTCATCCTCCCATGTAGAATATTCGGTGGGTAAGTTCTTCCACTTGATGAGATACTCTGAAATTGATCGATTCCGTAGTTGTCGAGTTCTTGTTTCCGTGACCGCTTCAGGTTCCAATATGATTTTTCCTTCCTCATCAAGTTCTGGAAATATTGTTTGAGCTGGAAGATTTTCACCTATAACCTTCTTTAAGCATGAAACATGGAAAACTGGATGTACTCGCGAAGAAGCAGGAAGCTCCAATTTGTATGCCATAGTACCAATATTTTGCAACAACTTGTAAGGACCATAGTACTTTGGCGATAATTTATTATCCTTCTTAGCTTGCTTGAGGGACATTTGTTTATATGGTTGTAGCCGTAAAAATACCCAATCTCCTACATCAAAACTTCTCTCACTACGATGTTGATCTGCTTGTTGTTTCATTCGATTTTGTGCCAAATTCGGGTTATCCTTTAGGAGTTGGAGAACTTCTTGCTTATGCTCGATGTGATCTTCCACTGCTTGAACCTTCGAATTTTCCCTTAAAGATGATGTAATCGATGGTGGATGATATCCATAAAGTGCCATAAATGGGGTCATTTTTGCTGCAGTATGGAAGGAAGTGTTATACCACCATTCGGCGAGAGGTAACCACTTGACCCATTGTGTTTGTTTATCAGATACAAAACAACGAAGATATCCTTCCAAACATTTATTTACTATCTCTGTTTGACCATCAGATTGAGGATGATAAGATGAGCTATGAGTTAATTGAGTACCCAAACAAGAAAATAACTCCGTCCAAAAATTTCTCGTAAAAATGGGATCTCTGTCGCTCACAATAACCCTTGGGCTTCCATGTATCTTTTGAATTCTGTCCACAAATGTAGTAGCAACTGTACTTGCTTTAAATGGATGAGATAATGCACAAAAGTGTGCATACTTGGTAAGTCTATCAATTACCACCATGATGACATTCTTGCCTTTGGACTTCGGTAAACCTGTGATAAAATCCATTGAAATCTCCTCCCAACGTTGACATGGAATGGATAAAGGTTGTAGAAGTCCCGGGGTCTTAATTGTCTCCACTTTATTCTGCTGGCAAACCAAACATTCCACCACAAACTTTTGAATATCAGATTTAAGGCCATCCCAAAAAAATCTTTCTTCACCCTGTGGTAAGTTTTTAAAAATCCCGAGTGTCCTCCTAAAGGAGAAGTGTGCAATTCCAAAAGAATATTTTGTTTTAGTTGGGAATTCTTACAAAGATATAAGCGATCTTTGTATCATAAGGAATCATTTTTCCAACTAAATGTATCAGATGTACTAGGATCTTGCTGCAACTTTTGAATGAGTGTCCATACATCTTTGTCCTTCTTCCATTCATCTCTTGCTTCGGTTATCCAATCTGGTTGGATAATAGAAATGGCACAAAACAATGCTTCCACCTCTTCATTCTTTCTTGAGAGTGCATCTACAACAACATTAAGCTTTCCTTTTTTGTAGATTATTTCAAATTCATAACCCAATATATTTGTGACGCATTTTTGCTACTCTTCTGAGGATAGTCTTTGTTCCAAAAAGTGTTTAAGACTATCATGATCAGTTTTTACCTTTAAGTGTCTTCCCATTAGGTAAGTTCACCATTTCTTTAGTGCATGCAGTAGTGCTAACATTTCCTTCTCATAAATAGGTTTTTGTAAATACTTTCCTTTTATTGGATGACTTTCAAAAGCAATGGGTCTTCCTTCCTGCATTAAAACTGCACCAATTCCATTTCCTGAGGCATCAAATTCCACAATAAAGGTTTTTGTGAAGTCTGGCGTAGCTAAGACCGGTGCTAGGCACATTGCCTCTTTAAGATGTTCAAAGGCCTTAGTTGCTTCAGGAGTCCATGAAAATGCATCTTTCTTCAATAATGTTGTTAGAGGTGCTGCTAGTCTCCCATAATTCTTAACAAACTTGCGATAATAGCCTGTTAACCCGAGAAATCCTCGCAACTGCTTTATTGTCTTGGGGACTTTCCATTCCTTAATGGCTTTAATTTTGTTAGGGTCTACTTTAACACCGTCGTGAGATATAATATGACCCAGATATTCCACCTCTTGTACTCCAAAGAAACATTTGGATGTTTTTGCATATAATTGTTTGTCCTACAATAGTTTGAGCACCCTGTCAACATGTTCAACATGATCCTTCCAAGACCTGCTGTAGATTAGTATATCATCAAAAAATACTAGCACAAATTTTCAAAGGAAGGGTTTGAAAATGGAATTCATCAACCCTTGAAATGTAGAAGGTGCATTGGTAAGGCCAAAAGTCATGACCAAAAATTCATAATGACCCTCATGAGTTCGAAATGCTGTTTTTGGAATATCTTCGGTCTTCATTCTAATTTGATGATATCCTGAACGAAGATCCAACTTGGTAAAATAAATTGCTCCATGTAATTCATCCAATAATTCATCAATCACAGGAATGGGAAATTTGTATTTAATGGTGAGCTTATTGAGCTCCCTATAATCCGGACACATTTGCCATGATCCATCCTTCTTGTGTACCAATACTACAGGAGCAGAGAAAGAACTTTGACTAGGTTGAATTATACCCGCCTCTAACATTTCTGCAATCATACGTTCAATTTCGCTCTTTTGGACGTAAGGATATATATAAGGCCTGATGTTTGGAGGAACACTTCTGGAATCAAATGAATAGCATGATCATGATCACGAATAGGTGGGAGTCCTTTGGGAGTTTCAAACACCTTGGAATGATTGTCCAAGACTTGTTGGAGATCTGCAGAAATAGATGATTTTGATGTCGGAACGTCTAGTGAGCATAATTGTGCAATTACGCCTCGTTGTTCTTTCTTTAGAAGCTTTGTCATGACATTAGAGCTTATTATCCTTCCTGGCTTCCCTTCAATACCCCGTAATTCGACTTCCTTTCCTTCTGAAAAAAATTTCAAGAAAATTTCTTGAAAATTAAAAGCTACGGTCCCCAAAGATTGTAACCATTGTACTCCTAGTACAACATCAGCACCTCCCATAGGAATGGAAAGCATTGGACTAGTCAATACATATTCCCCCATGGTTAGCTTGATATTATGGCATTTTCCCGAGCAATTTATAGTTCCTCCATTTGCAACCATCACTTGACATTCTGGTGCTGGGTATAGGAAATAATTTAATTCCTTGGCTACCTTACAATGAATAAAATTATGGGTGCTACCTGAATCAATCAACACTATTACCCTTTTCTTCTTGATCTGTCCTACTATCTTGAGAGTTTGAGGCATGGTAATTCTGGCCAGTGCATTACATGATATGGTCGGATTTATTTCTTCCTCTTCTATGGCTGGTCTCCATATCCTCTTCTTTTCATTTTCTTCTTCTTCTTCACAATCTATGTAAAATAATTTCTTTCAAGACACTTATGACCTTTAGTGTATTTTCTATCAAAACTGTAGCAAAGCCCTTTTGCTCTTTTTTCTTCCAATTTTTGTGGTGTCAACCTTGTAGGTTGTGGAAGTCTAGGAGTAGGAACACTTCCATCTTTATAGATGTGAGTGGTAGGCTTCCTCGTCGCCATAATTTTACATTCAATTTTTCTTGCCAACCTAAATGCCTTCTCCAATGAATTAGGTTCCCAAACACGAACTTCATGTTGGATGTTATACTTTAAATTCCCTATGAAGACATCAATCCTGTGTTCCTTTGGAATATCAGTTACCCTTATATTCACTTTTTTGAAGTCCTCAATGTGCTCCACCACTGAACCCTTTTGTTGGAGATTTATCAATTGGCTAAAGAAGGTGTTTCTCTTTGTATCCTCATAATGTGCTATCATTTCCTCCATAAAAATTGACCAAGTGACAATTTTCTTACGAGAGCAAAGCCAGCAATACCATACAAATGTATTTTTCTCTAAATGTAAAGTTGCAATGCATAGCTTTTGTGTGTTTTGCACATTATAGAGATCAAAATATTGCTCCATCTATAGTATCCATGTTACAAGATCCTTTCCATCAAAATTCCTCATATCCATTTTTAGAATATGGTGGTTCTTCCCGCCAACATTAGAGTTTATGAAGTCACGATTAACATTTATTTTGTTCTCATCATGAGTTTCTTCTATTATCTTTTCACCATTAGGAAACCTTTCTTGTATAAACTTTGTCAAACCTTCCATGTCTCGTTTAGAAAATTCTTCATGTTTTCCATTTTCTCATCGATCTTAGCTTCCATGTCATCCATCTTAGATTCCATGCCAGCCTCCATGCCATCCATCTTAGCTTCCATGCCTTTCTTCAAACCGTCCATCTTCACTTCCACGCCTTTCTTCAAAACTTCCATTTCATTTTTTGCTGCTTTTTGCGAGAGTGAAATTTGTTGCACTTGCTCTTGTAATTTTGATATATCATGTTGCAATTCTTCATCTTCATGAGTCATGGTAGAGCCTTCTGAAGGCTAATGGGTGTTGAATTCTTTTTAGGTGCCATTTTAGAATCCAATATTGATACCTTTTACTTGCTTTGAGGAGCTCGATATTGAAATTGAATTATCTCTGTAATTGAAAATCT
The DNA here is from genome assembly GCA_034641835.2 of Pinus albicaulis. Lineage (NCBI taxonomy): Eukaryota > Viridiplantae > Streptophyta > Pinopsida > Pinales > Pinaceae > Pinus > Pinus albicaulis. The sequence goes on along the minus strand of CM076576.1, from coordinate 501,843,619 downwards.
TAAATATCTGAAATTCAGCCCTGTAGTAGCCCTTTGAAGCTTCTTTCAAATGCCATAGGTCTGATCTAATTTGGATTCCCCAAGACAAATTTGTGTCCAATCTCCCACAGTGACCTAATTCTGGACTGGTTCAGTAGAGAAAACTTGTAGGACTTGCCACGTGTCACTGTTTCATCCTTTGTCTCTGAAATTGATAGCTAAGAAACTAAAGTCCATGTACTTGGAACCACTTTTAACGGCACTCAAATCCACTACCCAGAGAGAGAGTTATTGAACTTTTCCCACGATCACCTCTTTGAGATGAAATTCAGGAGCCTGAAAAAGCACTACCTTCCATAGATCATATCTCCAAAAATATTGTGAACCAAGCTCTGAAATTTTTTGACGAATTTCCTCAGGATTTCAGCTTCGCACCATACGAATTTCAGATTCTGAACCTTTGTAGAAAAATTTTTATAGTGAAAATGCCACTATGACCTGTTTAGGAGCTTCAAAAAACACTCTAACTTAAACAAATTATATATCCATTGAAATATTGCGAACTGAAGTCAAATTTTTAGAAATTCTTCCTCGATTTCAGCTTCGCACCCTAAAAATTTCAGCTTCTAAAACTTCGTAGAAAAAAAATTATAGCGAAAATGCCACGATGACCTGTTTGGAGCAGCGAAACCCTAGAATCCCAAGCTCTGATACCAAATGTTGTGTAACCAGCTCCAAAAAGAGAAGAAAATAGATATCAATGCCTTAGAAATGAGCCTATTCGAGGGGGAAACCTCCAATACATTACATAAATGAACAATTCTTGGATGATACAATTTACAAAACCTCCTTTCTATATATAGGAGTCCATGGGGCCATAATGTAATCCTAGTGGCCCACAATGTAATCCTAGCCGACCTAACAATAATAATTTAAGGGCACAATAATAACAAAATGGGGGTTACAAGGGTACAATAATAACAATAAGGGGGTTACTCTAACAACAATAAGGGACTATACTAGTAATATAGGGACCTAACACTTAACCATGCAACCAAAGACTCTTCTAAGTAGAATTATACATTGTCCACTTGTACTTTTCATCTCATCCACACAAGCCTAGTTGAATCTATCTATGTATTCAATGTAAATTTCTCACCTTTTGGGTACTATAGTCCATTGTTTGTAGTCTCTATCACTTGTATCTTAATATATGTCTATTGGTAATATATGACTATATTATATTTAAATATTCCAACTAATGTAAATTCCAAAATTATATCTAGTCTAAACCTTGTTATGTATATCAAGCTTCCTATCATATAGATGTAAAGGTTATGATCAACATTACCTCATACATCATCCATCATCTGCACATAACTTGCATCCAATTGATTTGATAAAAACACATTAGCCAATAAACAAACCATTGAAACCAAAAGTGATTTGATAGTTCTATAGGCAGAGTTTGTAAAGGGCTAGGTAGCCTTTGGATCTCATATTTTATAAAGGGTGACATCTCTAGTAAATGCCCCTATAGTGAATCTCTGGAATAGATCTAAATATAATTTTTTCATTTTCATATCCATGCTCTCAAACAATGAGAGAGAAAAAACCTTTTATATTCAACTTGTAAAACACAAATTAGCCATAAAATTTTGCCATTTAAACCATAACTAGTTAGTTATTAGACCACATATCTTCATATAGAATTTGCAAATAGTATGGTGGAAATGTGGACATCATGAATCTTCATAATGTACAATGATTCACTCCATATTATTCATAGATCAAATGTCATTAAATACAAGATTTATCATAATGTACAATGATTCATTCCATATTTATTCTTAGATTCATTCCATATTCATTTAAAATAAGTAACTACTATGTATTCAACTTCTACTCTAGATAGAGAAAGTAATGACTCTTTCTTGCTTAACCATGTAACCAAAGACTCTTCTAAGTAGAATTATACATTGTCCAAGTAATGACTCTTTCTTGCTGAAACATGCAACCAAAGACTCTTCTAAGTAGAATTATACATTGTCCACTTGTACTTTTTGTGTCATCCACACAAGCCTAGTTGAATCTCTCTATGTTGTCAATGTAAATTTCTCACCTTTTTGGGACTATAGTCCACTTTTTGTAGTCTCTTTCACTTGTATCTTAATTTTTTTTTGTTGGTAATAGATGACTATTATATTAAAATATTCCAACTAATATAAATTCCAAAATTATATCTAGTCTAAAACTTGTTATGTATATCAAGCTTCCTATCAGATAGATGTAAAGGTTATGATCAACATCACCTCATTCATCATCCATCATCTTATCAAATTGATTTTATAAAAACACATTAGCCAATAAGCAAACCATTGAAACTAAAAGTGATTTGATAATTCTATAGGCAGAGTTTGTAAAGGGTTAGGTAGCCTTTGGATCTCATCTTTTATGAAAGGTGACATATCCAGTAAATGCCCCTACAGTCAATCTCTGGAATAGATCTAAATAGAAGTTTTTCATTTTCATATTAATGGTATCAAACAATGAGAGAGAAAAAACTTTTATATTCAACATGTAAAACACAAATTAGCCATAAAAATTTCCCATTGAAACCAAAATTAATTTGATAAAAAACATAGGTTTTAACCTAAGATTAAATGTCCCTATAGCCAATCAATCTCTGGAAAAGTTTTAAATATAGAATTTTTTCATTTTCATATCCATGGTATCAAACAATGAGAGAGAAAAAAACCTTTTATATTCAACATGTAAAACACAAATTATCCATAAAAGTTTCTCATTGAAACCAAAAGTGATTTGATACAAAACATAGGTTTTAACGTAAGAGTAAATTCCCCTACATTCAATCAATCTCTGGAATAGTTTCAAATATTTAAGTTTTTCATTTTCATATCCATGGTCTCAAATAATGAGAGAGAAAAAAACCTTTTATATTCAACATGTAAAACACAAATTAGCCATAAAAGTTTCCCATTGAAACCAAAAGTGATTTGATACATAACATATGTTTTAACCTAAGAGTAAATGCCCCTACAATCAATCAATCTCTGGAAATTTTTTTAATATAGACGTTTTTCATATTCATATCCATGGTCTCAAACAATGAGAGAAAAAACATTTTATATTCAATGTATGTAAAACACAAATTAGCCACATCTGGAATATTTTTAAATATGGAAGTTTTTCATTTTCGTATCCATGGTCTCAAACAATGAGAGAGAAAACATTTTATATTCAATGTATGTAAAACACAAATTAGCCACATCTCTAGAATATATCTAAACATAAGTTTTTCATTTTCATATGCATGGTCTCTAACAATGAGAGAGAGAAAAAAAACCTTTTATATTGAACATGTAAAACACAAATTAGGCATAAAAGTTTCCCATTGAAACCATAAGTGATTTGATACAAAACATAGGTTTTAACCTAAGAGTAAATGCCCCTACATATATAAGTTTTTAATTTTCATATCCATTGTCTCAAACAATGAGAGAAAAAACATTTTATATTCATTGTATGTAGAACACAAATTAGCCATATCTGTAGAATAGATATAAATAGAAGTTTTTCATTTTCATATCCATGGTCTCAAACAATGAGAGAGAAAAAAGCCTTTTATATTCAACATGTAAAACACAAATTAGCCATCAAATTTTCCCATTGAAACCAAAAGTTATTTGATACAAAACATAGGTTTTAAACTAAGAGTAAATGCCCCTACCGTCAATCTCTGGAATAACTTTAAATAGAAGTTTTTCATTTTCATTTAAAATGAAAATTAGACATAGAAGCTTCACATTGAAATCATAAGTGATTTGATACAAAACATAGGTTTTAACTTAAGAGTCAATGTATGTAAAACACAAATTAGCCATAGCTCTAAAGAATCTAGATATAAATAGAATTTTTTCATTTTCATATCCATGGTCTCAAACAATGAGAGAGAAAAAACCTTTTATATTCAACATGTAAAACACAAATTAGCCATAAAAGTTTCCCATTGAAACCAAAAGTGATTTGATACAAAACATATAGGTTTTAAAACGTAATCTAGTAAATGCCCCTACATTCAATCTTTAGAATAGATCTAATTAGAATTTTTTAATATTCATATCCATGGTAGTTCTGTAGGCAGAGTCTGTAAAGGGCCAGGTAGCCTCTAGATCTCATATCTTATCAAAGGTGACATATCTAGTAAATGCCCCTACAGCGAACTTGTATATAATATTTAGAAACAAAAAGTAATTTTATACAAATCATAGTTTTTAACCAAGTATATAGTTTTCCATTTTCATATCCATGTTCTCAAACAATGAGAGACAAAAAACCTTTTATATTCAACATTTAAAACACAAATTAGCCATAAAAGTTTCCCATTCAAACCAAAAGTCATTTGATACAAAACATATAGGTTTTTAAACCTAATATAGTAAATTCCCCTACATTCAATCTTTAGATCATGTCTAATTAGAAGTTTTTCATTTTCACAAACATGGTAGTTCTATAGGGAGAGTTTGTAAAGTGCCAGATAGCCTATAGATATCCTCTTTTATGAAAGGTGACATATCTAGTTTTTAACCAAGTATATAGTTTTTAATTTTCATATCCATGGTCTCAAACAATGACAGAGAAAAAACCTTTTATATTCAACATGTAAAACAAAAATTAGCCATACAAGTTTCCCATTGAACCCAAAAGTGATTTGATACAAAACTTATATAGGTTTGAAAATCTAATCTAGTAAGTTCCTCTACATTCAATCTTTAGAATAGATCTAATTATAAGTTTTTCATTTTCATATCCATGGTAGTTCTATAGGAAGAGTCTGTAAAGGGCCAGGTAGCCTCTGGATCTCATCTTTTATGAAAGGTGACATATCTAGTAAATGCCCCTACAATCAATCTCTGGAATAGATCTAAATGCTCGTACAGTCAACATGTATATAGTATTTAGAAACAAAAAGTAATTTGATACAAAACATAGTTTTTAACCAAGTATATAGATTTTCGTTTTCATATCCATGTTCTCAAACAATGAGAGAGAAAAAGTTTTTTATATTCAACATGTAAAACAAAAATTAGCCATAAAAGTTTCCCATTGAAACCAAAACTGATTTTATACAAAACATATAGGTTTAAAACTTAATCTAGTAAATGCCCCTACATTCAATCTTTAAAAGAGATCTAATTAGAAGTTTTTCATTTCCATATCCATGGTACTTCTATAGGTAGAGTCTGTAGAGGGCTAGGTAGCCTTTGGATCTCATCTTTTATGAAAGGTTACATATCTAGTAAATGCCCCTACAATCAATCTTTGGAATAGATCTAAATGCCTATACAATCAACATGTATATAGTATTTAGAAACAAAAATTAATTTGATACAAAACATCGTTTTTAACCAAGTATATAGTTTCTCATTTTCATATCCATAGTCTCAAACAATGAGAGAGAAGAAGCCTTTTATATTCAACATGTAAAACATAAATTAGCCATAAAATTTTCCCATTGAAACCAAAAGTGATTTGATACAAAACATATATAGGTTTGAGAACCTAATCTAGTAAATTCCCCTACATTCAATCTTTAGAATAGATCTAATTAGAAGTTTTTCGTTTTCATATCCATGGTAGTTCTATAGGCAGAGTCTGTAAAGGGCCAGGTAGCCTATGGATCTCATATTTTATGAAAGGTGACATATCTAGTAAATGCCCCTACAGTCAATCTCTGAAATAGATCTAAATGCCCCTACATTCAACATGTATATAGTATTTAGAAAGAAAAAGTAATTTGATACAAAACATAGTTTTTAACCAAGTATATAGTATTTCATTTTCATATTTGTGTTCTCAAACAATGAGAGAGAGAAAAAAAATATTTTCAACATGTTCTACAAAAAAATTAGCCATAAAAGTTTCCCATTGAAACTAAAAGTGGTTTGGTACAAAACATATATAGGTTTGAAAACCTAATCTAGTAAATTCCCCTACATTAAATCTTTAGAATATATCTAATTGGAAGTTTTTCATTTTCATATCCACGGTAGTTCTATAGACAGAGCCTATAAAGGGCCAGGTAGCCCTTGGATCTCATCTTTTATGAAACGTGACATATCTAGTAAATGCCCCTACATTCAATCTCTAGAATAGATCTAAATTTCCCTACAGCTCTGTTTTACATAATTTGTTTACACTAAATTAAAAAAAATAATTTTATGAACTTTATATTGAATTAAATTTAAATTAGTTATTTAAAAAATTAACTGTAAATGTCCACTGTAGATATATATATCATGGATGATGAACGAAGAATATCAATAGAATCCCATATCTCTACGAGAGTAGAGGATCAGGGATCGACATCAAGAGCTATTCATGGTAAATTTAAATATAATATTAAATCTCCATACATGTGTGTATAGATGGAATTGATTTTTTATCAACTTTGTGAGTTAAATTAGTTTTTAATAAGTTTCATTTTTTATTTTTTAGGAGCTAATAAGAAGAGAAGGGTCTCTACTCCAGCCATGGATGCACATGATTCACCTAGTTGTGGTATGGATTTGAGACAATTTAATCAATGGATATGTACATGTGTATTTATATGTATGCATGTATTTTTCAATTGATTATAAATTCATATTTGTTTATGAAGGTTCTCCCTCCTCTGAAGAGGTTGGTGGTGGTCCAAATCCCCTTAGAGGACCATCAATAAGTGGTAGTAGGTTGCGTAAAGGGGGTGATATTTATTCTCCCAGAGGCCAATCAATGACTGGTGGTGTCGGTTTGACTGGTGGTGCTGGTTCTCAGTAGGGTCATTCTGGGTCTGGTTCTCAGCAGGGTTGTTCTAGGTCTCAACAGTTTCAGGGTTGAGAAGATTCTAACCAACCACGTGGAGGTTGCCATCAATTTCAATATTTTTTCATTGAATTTGTACAAATATTTTTACATGTGCTTTTTCTAATATACAAAATTATATATATATATATTGATGCAGAGGTTGAAAATGTTCCAAATATTGGTCAAAATAGACGCAGGGTAGAATGCTACATTCAAGAAGAAGGTTGTCTACCCAACACAACTTATTTGGCTGACATTTAAGATATACCATGGGAAAGAAACATGGCGTAATTCACCTTACAAAGCTGTCAATAACATCATGCAAAATTGCAGAGAGATCTCGTGGATTTGACTCTACGTGCTAAGAGTTGACAAAGCTTCGAAATAGTTACACATTCATTGGCAGAAATAGTAATGTGTACAAAAATCTTGGGCCAACGACTGAAAAATTTGTAGAAGTGATCAGAAAGAGACAGGAAATAGTAACGAGTCCCGATAAATGGGAGGATGTAAAACAAAGAGTTACAAAAGCTATGGCAAAGTCAATGTTCAATTTCAAGGAAGGGCCAAAAATAAAAATGATGAAGGCACAATATTTCAAGCACCCAGATATAGCTCACTATTTGTATGATAGGCACCTTGTGGCCTATGGAAGGCTCCCTCAAACGACGAGGTTCATGTTTATTTTGCATAATTTTTTTACGCATAATTCTTTTTTTGAAAATGAAACCCAACTACAATGACCTTCCATCATAATTTTTTAGTCTGGGGAAAGTTCGATTGTATGACTGTAAGGGCGCAAAGTGAGATGTGGAGTTGCCTTGCCCTCAGCCGCCATTGGTGAGTCGAATTTTTCGGGTCGAAACTCTATGGTCAGAGATGGATGTTACTTCTCAAATAAGTCAAGAAGAAGGGATTTCATGATCGACAATGTTTACAACGGATTGGGTGGAGTCAATGTTTGTCTAAATCGACAAAGAGCACGTGAAAATGCACGTGCAAATTTTGTGTATTGTACAGGTGAAGAGATTGACAACATGAATGTTGATGATCTTTGAATATATGCAAAGAATTGTCACAATGCGTTTCAAGACCTGATTCTTCATGAGGAAGAGGGCATGGGAACGGTACGTGTTAATGACCTTAGGGTTCAATTATTTTAACACATACATGTGTACAATTTGTAATAAATACATATGTATGTACATGTATACATCTATTTGTATGTACATTAATCTAACAAAAATGTATCATTATATGTTAAAACACCATTTGCAGTTGTCACGCATGATGAATGACAAAATTTTTAATATCACGTTCGGGACCTCTAGTTCAGACAATGCAGATGGGTCTCACCATCAATATATGTTGGAAAATGTTAGTGTTTTTTAAGTGATTTTTTTTAAATAAATAATTTTTGACACATGTACATGTATGTATATATAATGATAAAATGTTTTAACAGATTATGATTCCGTCTGATGTTTTTTGGATGGCGTTACCTTCTTCTTCCTTGGGAGATGTACCTTATACTTCCTTAGGAGATGTGCCACATCCACAACAAATATGAACAATTTTTCACTTTTAAAATTTGTGTTTAAGTTATATATATATATATATATATTCCACCTCAAAAAGTTCCATTAAAAATTGATATATATATATATATCTTGAGTTATTTTAAATTTTTTGAATTTTAGGTTATTGGAGATTTTCATTTGGAGCCTCTCTTAGGAGATGTCCCAAATTCACCTGCAGAAGTATTCAATTTTTCACTTATATATATATATGTTTTTTTAATTTAGTTCTAATTTATAAATTGTTGTTTATTTAAGTTTTATTATAAATTGAGATCTTGATCTAGATTTATTTTATAATTTTAAAACTTTTAATTTTAGGTTCCTATAGAAGATTTCTTTAATCCACGAACTCTAGCGACGGAGATAGGAACATCCACATCATTTCAACCATTTGAACAAATTGTCTAACTTTTTTTTTAATATTATTGAAAATAAGTTTATATATGTACACATGTATTTTCATCTAAAATTTATATATATATATATATATATATATATATATATATATATATATATATATATATATATATATATATATATATATATATATATATATATATATATATATATATATATATATAACTAGACATTATATTATGATTTATCATTCTGAATTATTCATTATTGGATTATTCATTCATTCATTTGTTCAGATAGAATTATTATTCATTTGTTGTTGTTGTTGTTCATTTATTTGTTGTTGTTGCATTAGGGGGGGGGGGGGGGGGGGACTTATGTGAGGGTGAACAAATGGAGAGGGAACCTGATGAGGTATTGCATGTTTTTTTTATATATTTTTTTTACATGAAGTTCTATATATATTCTCACTCATTTTTAAAACATCAAATTTTAATGTTTCTACATGTGCATTGTGTACAGGTTTCCCATGCTTCACATGATAGTGTGCGGATTGAGACCCTAGTAGGAAAGAAACTACATCCATCTCTATTTGATGGACGTGATTTGTAGATTTGATTTCAAGATTTAGAGTCTTAAATTTACTCTTTTATATATTATCTAGATGCACTATCATATATATATAACTTTATACTTGATACTTGTGATATCTACAATATTTGGATATATTTTATTATAGTGCTAATATAATTTGTTTTGTTCGAAAAAGTTAAGTTTTGGATGGTTTTAGTACTTTTGGCATGTGAATGTGAAGTAATGTTTTTATATAATTTGTTTTGTTTTTAAAACTTTTAAGTTTACGATAATTGAACTACTAGTAATGTTGTCATCTATAAATTAATGTTTTGCTTCTGAACTACATTTTCCATGTTATGTAATGATGTGTTATAATTTTTTTTGTTTTTTAAATTTAAGTTTTGTTTTTCTTCTGAACTACATTTGGCATGTTATGTTGTAATGTCTCTCCACTTAACCACAATTTTTTTTTTCAACCTCTCTAGCCTTTAATATTGTGTACCAATATGTATTTTCCATATACTATTATTTGTTTTATGTATGGGATTATAGTTTGTAATTTTTATGACACATCTCTCTCTTGATGAATTCCTTTATAACATTATTCACTATAATTCAGGGTTATTATCTTGCTAACCCTTACATTATACTTATAGTGCATTTAATTACCTTAGAATATAATATACATTTACCATACTTCGAATTTCCATATTATAATACCTTACTATAATGGGTGTGAGAATATGTTTATATATATATCAACGAATCCAACCTTGACTCAGGATTGTGATACATATAAAATTCGAATATGAATAAACCTATGTTGTAACGATGGTTTAATATTTTTTTTTCCGTGTAGCAAGTATATCAGCTCGTTGTACTTCTCCATCGTTCCAACCCAACGGATACTTCTTTACTCATTCACTTTGTAAATATAATGTTTAGGGTTTTTAAGGATTGGAATAGTCCCGAGGCCAGTACAAGTCTACCTATCATTTACTCTCTCTTTTAATGTTATGTCATTTCATTGGTATTTCATTAAATATCGAGTATTGTTGCGATGTGTCTTGGGAAAGTTTTCATTTATGAGGATTGACATATGTGTCATTCTTTATGGAGTTTTGTAGGGTTGTTGGTTTTGGTGAGTACTGTTTTATTAACTTGTCGATCTATAGGCTTGTACTGTGAAGATTTTCTTGTCTTTCAAGGCTTTTCGATTGGTATTGACTTTATTTGGGCATCTCTCTCCACGTGGACGGTGTAGATAAGTGATGAAATAGGGTTTTGACTCGGTATATCATTCGGGTTCTTCACTCTGTAGTTTCATTTGTCATATGAGAAATTTATCGAAGGACACAGAGGTCTCTCTATTATTCTGTGTTTAATTTCATCTATCAGGAGTGCCATTACAGAAATATCGTGTAGACTCTATCGTGCCGAATGCTCAACATTCCAGGTAAACTTCGTACCGGTTCTTTTTACAACTTCTAGCTTCATGTATTCGTATTTCCTCTTTCAAGATGTATATGAAGATACAGTATAATGCTAAACCCGATTTAAAGTCTGGTTTATTCTATTTCATTTCAATTTATTTCACGGCTATGCGGTAACATTCGTATTCATAAACGTATCTACTATTTTTGTAAGTTAAAGCGAAATAATAAAACTTGTTTTCTATCTCGGTTTGAGGTTCTCTTTCGTCTGAGTATATTTCCATAATGGTAAAGCAATAGAGCCGAATTTCATTTCATATGAAATTTCATTTCTAACTGAGTCAATATGAAGTAAAACCCTCACTATTATACGTTGGTTTGCTGAGATTTTCAATATATCCGTCTAACATTGTTCTTCATATGTTTATGAACATATATTCTCATTGTGTCCTCCCTATTATTCGCTAGAGAATTTTTCATCAGTTTATCCCTTTCATTCTCAGCGTCTCCTTTATTATTATTATCCCAAAGTTTCCATAAGTGATTTATAGAGATTATGATGCATAGTCACTGGCATGATTTAGGGTTATCTTACTGGTTTAATTTACTCCTTTCTCGATTTTCATTTTATAACTTGAAATGAATCTAAATATAGCAATGATATCATCGTATCTCATGCAGATAATTTCTCAACTCGAACAGATTTCTCTTGTGGGACCAGAGACTCATTTCTCAGGTATTTACTTATAACATGAATTTTTTTATATAGTATTATCTATATTATTAAACTATACATTTTATATACCTAATTCATTTTGGTTTCTCCCCAGAAAATTTGCGAGCCATTTTGCCATTGACCCTGGGTACGTTTAGAATCAGTCTATCTCTATAATTTTTTATTAGATATTTATTTTTCCATAAATGAAATTCTATACTGGTTTACATCAACACATACTTAATTATTTTCCCTTTGTATTTTTGCAGGTAAGTTCTCCCTTCATTGATTTTTTTATTTGTGAAGGAAAACGTATGTATCTTTTTACATGGACCAATGATAACGATTCTCCTCTCGTTTGTCATAGGTCATCATCTAATTTCCTATTGGGAATAATTTTCCCGTAAATTACTTGTTTAGCATATTCCACAGATTCATATTAATTATGAACCATCATAATAACCCCAGCTGAGTTCTCTGGGAACAATAATGCTGGTTATTTTGTAATTTATATAACAGAGCTATAGGAGATTTTTCTAGCATAAATCTTTGAATTGAATTTATTTCCAAACATTTTTCTAGGAATATATATTCTGAACTTTTTATATATGTATATTTTTTCAACAAACATGGAATACTTCTCTGCCAAGTTTATTTGAAAATATACATAGGTATAAGGATTAATAACTTTTTAGTTAAATATTGCTTATCAATATTCTGTGGAATAAATGTTCTGATATACACTGGAATTATGTTTACGAATAACTTCAGCTGAATATTTAATCTAATTCATTGGATGATGATCAACTGTATTTTGATTTAAATTATTTTGAAAATTTTATACCTTTTTATAACATAAGTAAATCCCACTAAAATATTTCACTTCTGATTTTCTGTACTAATTATTATAATTTGATTTATTAGTTCCAATTGATATGCTCATTTTTATAATATAGATTATCATTGCTTTCTACAATGGTAATACAATACATTCCATTATGAATATTCTTAAATTTTACCTGTACTTATGCATATACATAATTTCTATAATTTTGTTCACACAGAGTAGAGGTTTCAGCTTCCCTCAATTTAATTTAAAGCATACAAAGACAGATTTATTTTCTCTCTTATGCAGAATATACAGTAGCTTCTATCATTGTTCCATGTGGTTAGCCTGATTTTATTAATGAATTATCTTGATGTATTTTACTTACAATATAACTATAGGATTTTGCTAGAAGTATATATTCTGAATTTTATCTAACACTAGTTACTCAACTAAAATCTCAGAGTTTTAACTAGCTAGTTCTGCATGTATATATATATACCACTTGTTATCATAGAAGATTTTTATGTCAATATATACATGATAATTGGGAATACTATGTATATTTAGATTTAAACTCATAAAAGTTTAGAGATTCTGATAGATATTTCCCAATATCTATTCCTACAACAATAGGGTATATGGAAGATTAATTCTTCTGATATGTTCTATTAAATGTAAGGAACATCCATTTTTTTTAAAAGACTTAATTCAAATAATAGCTAGAGCATTTATAAATATTATACAACAACAACTATTTTAATCATTCATAAAATTTGTGTGCATACCAATTCTGCTAATGACCAGTCCTCCCAACCTTAGAGTTCTTCTGTCTCCAGAACTCACCCCCTAGCTGAGATCCTCTCCTAAAACAGACCAACCTCAATCTGTTCTGGAGTAGCTTATTTAAGCTTATTCTCCCCAAAGCCTGTTCTATCTCTGCGTCAATAATTACAGGATGCTTTTATTCCTGTTTGCCTAGGCTTCCCTTATTTAGGGACTTCTAAAGCTGTTTTCTACTTTTCCATATTTTTACCTCTTCCCAACTACTCTCCACCTCATTGGGGAAATCTAGATTTTTCCTCAAAAATCTAAATTAGAAATAAATTCTTTCAAGGATTTTTGAAAGATTTTTGGGGAAAGTCATAGCCTCTTTCCATACCTCATGGATTTGGCAAATGATCTCAAAATTCTCATTTGGTCAATATGCACAGAAATATTTTATTTATTTTTCATAATTAAATAATTAATTACATCCACACAATAATTATCCATTGGGGTCCACTCTCCTTTGGATTGAAGTTCAAATGACTAACTTGAAAAACATAAAACTAGGGGTGTTACATATTCCCCCTCTGAAAACAAACACTGTCCTCGGTGTTAACAACTAACTACTAGAGTTCATTTTGAAAATAGATATGGATATTTTTCCATCATCTCAGATTCTCTTTCCCATGTAGCTTCTTTAGCAGTAAAGTACTTCCACTGCACCTTTACTCTTGCTACTGTTCGGTTTCTCAATTCAATTTCTTCCCCCACCAATATTTGAAGCGGCTCTGGAAGGAACTCCCCTTATGGTTCCACCTGTATCACATTCCAATCAACACTATGAGAAGCATCATGTACATATCCTTTTAATAACGAAACATGAAACACATCATGAAATTTAACATGGGGCGGTAGGGCCAGCTTATAAGCCACTGGTCCCACCCTTTCTAACACCTCAAAAGGCCTACACCATCTAGGAGCCAATTTTGCACAACTTCCAGCATAAAGTGTGCTCTTTTTGGGTTTAACGCACAGGTACACATGATCACACACTTTGAAGTCTCGATGCACCCTCTTCTTATCATCATAGTTTTTCTGTCGATCTTGTGCTGTCCTGATGTTTCTTTGTATTTGTTTGACAATGCTTTCTATTTCTTGTAAAGAATCTGGTCCGAATACTAGCTTATCTTCAGGTTGGCTCCAACTTAAAGGAGTACGACATTTCCTTCTAGAGAGTGCTTCAAATGTACTCATTTTGATTGAGGATTGATAGCTATTGTTGTAAGAAAATTCAGCTAAATGCAAGTAGTCTTCCCATTTTGATGGTCTATCCATCACATACATTCTCAGCATATCCTGCAAGATCTGATTTGTTCTCTTTGTTTGACCATCCGTCTGAGGGTGATAGGCAGTAGTAAAATTCAATTTAGTGCCCATGCCCCCAAACGGACCTTTCCAAAAGGGGGCTGTGAACTTAGCGTCTCTATCTGAAATAATCATTTTTGGAACCCCGTGCAGCCTTACTATTTCTTTTACGAACACATCTGCTACTTGGGCTATCCGAAAAGTAGATTTTACAGGGATGAAGTGTGTAGCCTTTGTTAAGGTGTCTACCACTACCATCACTGAGTCATGCTGGTACTTTGTTCTGGGTAACCCAGTTATGAAATCTATAGAAACAGTGTCCCATTTCCATTCTGCAATTGGCAAGGGATTTAAAAGACCAGTTGGATGCTGATGTTCTACTTTCACTAGTTGACATTCCATGCACCTAGCTAAATAGTATGCTACATCCTTTTTCATTCCTGGCCAAAAAATTTCTTTTTCAAGGCTGTAAGCATTTTCTGATATCTAGGATGTCCTGCATATGGTTGTTTATGATATTTATCTAGGATCTTTTTCTTCAAAGACTCTACATTGGGGATATGCAGTTTGTTTTTATAACACATCATCCCTTTCTGGCTTTTGGTGTATTCAGCCATTTCTATCTTCAGCATTTTCATTTGTAGCTTCTCATAGTTTGGATATTGATCTGCTACCTTTTAAACTAGTTCTTCTAAATAAAAACTAGCACTACTCCTAATGCTGCTTATGATTTGGCAAGCATTTCTACTTAGCGCATCAACAATTTTGTTTTCTTTCCCTTTGATATGTTTTATGTCCATATCAAATTCACTCAGAAAATATAGCCATCTGGCTTGTCGAGCATTCAAATTCATTTGAAAAAAGAAGTACTTGAGACTAATATGATCTGTCATCAATGTAAATTTTTTTCCAAGAAGATAGTGTCGCCACATCTTCAAGGCATGAATTACAACAGCCAATTCCAGATCATATACACTGTAATTATATTCATGTTTCTTAAGTTTTCTAGATTTATATGAAATAACAGAATTTTCTTGCAACAACACTCCTCCCAATCCCTCTCTACATGCATCAGTACACACATAAAACTCTTTGTCAGGATCTGCAATCTTCAGTATAGGGGCTGTAGTGAGTTTTAATTTTAGTTGTTCAAAACTATTTTGGCATCTTTCTGTCCACTCAAATTTGGTGGCTTTTCTATGTAGTGAATTTATGAGATATGCTATTGCAGAAAATCTTTCCACAAATCTTCGATAATAACCTACAATTCCCATAAATGATCTCACTGCTGAAACATCAGACGGCACCGACCATTCTCTAATAGCCTTTATTTTCTCAGGGTAAATAGCCAATCCTTGTTCAGAAATAATATGCCCCAAGTATTGAATCTTGTCTTAATAAAATTCACATTTACTGATTTTGGCACATAACTGGTTTTCTTTCAAAGTTTGCAAAACTATCCTTAAGTGTTCTTTGTGCTCTTCCTCACTTTTTGAATAAACTAGAATATCGTCTATGAACACTAGTATGAATTTATCCTAGTACTTGTTCAAAATGTTGTTCATTAGGCACATAAAAGTTGTAGGGGCATTTGTCAACTCAAAAGGTAGGACTACAAATTCGTAGTGACCATACCTAGTTCAAAAAGTTGTTTTACTAATATCTTCCTCCTTAATTCTGAGTTGGTGATAACCAGTCCTCAGATCAATCTCAAAAAATACTGAAGCCCCTCTTACCTGATCAAAAAGGTCATCAATTCTGGGCAATGGGTATTTGTTTTTGATTTTCAACTCATTCAGCTGACAGTAGTCAATGCACATTCTAAAGGTTCCATCCTTCTTTTTGACGAACAGCACTGGTGCTCCCCAAGGAGACACACTTTGTCTGATATAACCTTTATCCAACAATTATTGCAATTTCATTTTCAACTTCATGAGTTCAGGGGGGCTCATCTGATAAGGGGCTCCGGAAACGAGTGTTGCTCCAGGCACCAAATCGATTGAACAATCAATCTCTCTTTTTGGGGGAAGATGAGGAAGCTCATCTGGAAAAACTTCTTTGAAATCCCTTACCACTGGTAAAGTGTTTAGTAGGATTTCTTCAGGTTGTTGTCCTAATTCTTCAACATGTACAACATATACTTGATAACCTTTTCTAGTTTTTCATTTTAATTGCAGAGCTGATATTTGTCTTACAACGATTGGTTTTGGTTTTCCTTTGAGTATAAAGGGTCTTCCCCCCTCATCTATGTAATGCAGAGTTTTATCCCAACAGTTCATCATAGCCTTTCTCTTTTCTAACCAGTCCATTCTTATCAGCAAGTCATATGAGCCTAAGGGTAGAATGTTTAAATTTACTTGTGTCTAAAAATCATTTAATTTAATTTTTGTTTGAGGTAACTTATGAGTTACTTTTCTCTTGGTGCTAGTGGCTAACTAGACCAACCAAGACTGCTGAAAATTTTCAGTCTTGAGAATAAATTTCTCTACAAATTGTGGAATAATGTAACTCAAAGAAGCACACGGATCAATAAAAACTGTAACAGATTGGTCAACAATCTTACCTTCCATCTCGACCATAGTAGCCTAGTGTTCTGCTTGTCGGTTCTGCAAGGCTGCACTGATAGTGGGTATATTCTTTGCTATATCATTCACTGTGGTAGCTTCTCGATCCCTCATAATCATCTAAATATTTCAGTGGGGACATTCCCTCAACAAATGAGGTTCTCCACAGCCCCAAAATTTCAAAGGATCCCGCATTTTAACTGTTCCTTCTTATTAACTCCATCTAGTTATTTTGAACCAACTTGGGAATGAGCAGTTTGAATTTCTTTTAGTTTATTAAATTTTTTCTGCTGATGATCCCTACCAAAGTTCTTCAAGTAAGCTGGTTTCTATTTCTTTCCTTTGAATTCACCCTTGTTTACCCAACTTTTGCCATGCTCACCCTTTCCTTTAAACTACTGGTAGCATAATCTAGCTTTCCTCACTGCTTCGTTCATAGTTTTTGGATTATCAAACTCTATTTTCTCCTTGTACAGAACATGAAAACAGTTCAAAAACCTTTGTACCTTTTCCTTCTCTTCACGAATATAATGAACATACGTTAAAAGATTTGTAAACTTGGTGACAAACTCATCTATGGTGAGCTGTCCCAATATGAGTTCGTGGAACTCCTTTGCTTTATCATCATAATAACGTTTGTTCAAATAGCACGTTTTAAACTTGACTTGGAAATCTTCCCAAGTCACTTTTTTTCCATCGATGGCGTGGACCATTTTCATCTCCTCCCACCGCAAGGTAGCCTTACCCTGCAACTGGTAGACAACTAATCTGGCCTTCAGATTTCTCTCGTATTCATAGACCTGGAAATACTTAATCATACTCAATAACCATGCCTGAGCATCTTCCTCCTTCTCCCCATCATAGGAGGGAGGCTTAATATTTTAGAATTTGCCCTGTAATTCCTTCTTCTGTTTAGACTGATGTCTAGTAGTGTCATCGTCCTCAGAATCATCAGAGAAATTTCCTTTCTTCCTTTTTCTGGAACATTCACCTTCTTGGTTGTTCTACAAAGTTAGTTCTCTTATGAGCTCTTCCTGCTCCTCACTATCTAATGATAACCTGTCATTCTAGCTTCTTAGCTCAGCCATATCCCGTTGCAACCTGTGCAACATAGCCACCAAAGGAGCATTGGTATCTGGCATGTTATCTTCATCATGCAGATCAACATAAATTTCATCTCCTTTAGCCATTGAATTTTCAGTTCGAGTACCACTATACACTAAACAAAACCACATCAGCAAAAAAAAAAAAAAAATTCTCAACAAGAAATTATTTATATAGTGAGCACAGCAACGGCCCAGTTTTTCTAACATGAGCTATGATACCATTTGTAATGTCTCTCCACTTAACCACAATTTTTTTTTTCAACCTATGTAGCCTTTAATATTGTGTACCAATATGTATTTCCCATATACTATTATTTGTTTTATGTATGGGATTATAGTTTGTAATTTTTATGACAAATCTCTCTCTTGTTGAATTCCTTTATAACATTATTCGCTATAATTCAGGGTTATTATCTTAATAACCCTTACATTATAGTTATAGTGCATTTAGTTACCTTAGAATATAATATACATTTACCATACTTCAAATTTCCATATTATAATACCTTAATATAATGGGTGTGAGAATATGTTTATATATATATCAACGAATCCAACCTTAACTCAGGATTGTGAGAATATGAATAAACCTCTGTTGTAACGATGGTTTAATATTTTTTTTCCATGTAGAAGGTATATCAACTCGTTGTACTTGTCCATCATTCCAACCCAACGAAGACTTCTTTACACGTTCACTTTGTAAATATAATGTTTAGGGTTTTTAAGGATTGGAATAGTTCCGAGGCCAGTACAAGTCTGCCTATCATTTACTCTCTCTTTTAATGTTATGTCATTTCACTGGTACTTCATTAAATTTCGAGTATTGTTGCAATGTGTCTTGGGTAAGTTATCATTTATGAGGATCGACGTATGTGTCATTCTTTATGGAGTTTCGTAGGGTTGTTGGTTTTGGTGAGTACTGTTTTATTAACTCGTCGATTTATAGGCTTGTACTGTGAATATTTTCTTGTCTTTCGAGGCCCTTTTTGATGGGTATCGACTTGATTTGGGCTTTGCTCTCCATGTGGACAGTGGAGATAAGCAATGAAATAGGGTTTTGACTCGGTATATCATTCGGGTTCTTCACTCTGTGGCTTCATTTGTCATATGAAAAATTTATCGGAGGACACAGAGGTCTCTCTGTTCTTCTGTGTTTAATGTCATCTATCGGGAGTGCCATTACACAAATCTCGTGTAGGCTCTATCGTGTCGAATGCTCAACGTTCTAGGTAACCTTCATACTGGTTCTTGTTATAACTTCTAGCTTCATGTATTCATATTTCCTCTTTTAAGATGTATATGAGGATACAGTATACTGATAAACTCGATTTAAAGTCTGGTTCATTCTATTTCTCTTCAATTTATTTCACGCCTATGCAGTAACATTCGTATTCATAAATGTATCTACTATTTTTGTAAGTTAAAGAGAAATAATAAAACTTGTTTTCTATCTCCGTTTGAGGTTCTCTTTCGTCTGAGTATATTTTGATAATGGCAAAGCAATAGAGTTGAATTTCATTTCATATGAAATTTCATTTCTAACTGAGTCAATATAAATTAAAACCCTCACTATTATACGTTGGTTTCCTGAGAGATTCAATATATCAGTCTAATATTATTCTTCATATGTCTATGAACATATATTCTCAGTGTGTCCTCCCTATTATTCACTGGAGAATTTGTCATCAGTTTATCCCTATCATTCTCAGCGTCTCCTTTATTATTATTTTCCTGAAGTTTCCATAAGTGATTTATAGCGATTATAACGCACAGTCAGTAGCATGATTTAGGGTTATCTTCCTTGTTTAATTTACTCCATTCTCAATTTTCGTTTTATAACTTGAAATGAATCTAAGTATAGCAATGATATCATCATATCTCATGCAAATAATTTCTCAAGTCGAATAGATTTCTCTTGTGGGACCAGAGACTCATTTCTCAGGTATTTACTTATAACATGAATTTTTTAATATAGTATTATCTATATTATTGATCCAAATTTATACAGGAACACAATACAATAAACATATAACCATAAATACAGAGATGCAGTGGAAATAACACTTCATTTCATTAATATCAAAGAACTTAAATTTGCTTACAGACAGAATGGAAATAAAACTAGCTAGGGCACTGGTAGCTATCTCTAAGAAGAGATGTGGCGGCTACAGGCCTCTGAACTAAGTTACAATGAGGCTAGAGGGTATATTTATTATTTAGAAACAATGGGAAATCCTAAACAGCCAAAACCATAACCCTAGGAGATGAAGCGCCAAAAATATGGGCCCCATTTGGGTAAATTGGTGTTTCAACTTCCCAGGGGCGTAACTTTGGCATACGATCTCCGTTTGACGCGTGCCATACCTAGTTAGAAATATGTATCCAAGGAATACAAATTTGGAACAAGAAACATCGGTCCATGGACCCATGTTGCTCTCCATTTTCCCAAAAAACGTCGTTTAGGGCCTCAAAACGGCTCCGGAAGTTCAGGAGCCGAAAAACTGCTAAAAATAGTAAACTGTGTCGAAACTGAAAAACTGAAAGAGACAATGGTGGAGCCCCAAGTGGAATAGGAGGGTGACCACCAATATCCACCTGGATCATTCCTCCCCCCTTAGGAAGAAATTGTTCCCATTGCGTTAAGTTCCTCCATGAGATGAGGAAATTTATGCTGAACTTGGTCCCTGGTGAACCATTTTCCTTGGTGCAGGAGTTGGCTAGCTTTGACAACCCGATATATTTGGATCTTCTCTTGGCGAGTGTTCTTGATTTGCATGTACATGATACAATCTGTGGTGGTCTGTTCCATGCAGTCTGGATTTAACTCTGTTGGTGTGAGTTGTTCTGCAATGTCCGAGGTGTCCAGTAGAGGTGGAAATTAAGGACGAAGGCGATCCACATTGAAGACTGTGTGCAGACCAAGGAATGGGGAATATTGAGCTCGAAGGCATTGTTCCCTACAACCTTGGTGATGGTGTATGGCCTGTATCAGAGCGGCTGAAGCTTGCGGTGGGGTCTAGTGGGGCGCTCCTTCTGCAAATGTAGCCATACTTTGTCGCCCACCTGGAAGTTGTGTGGCACCCAGTGTTGATCATGGCATTGCTTGTACTTGGCATTGGCTTTGTCCAATATATCATGAACCTATTGGTGGATGTGTTGAATGTGCTCGATGAAGTTACTTGCTTTGTCAAATTCAGACTGGACATGAGCTGAATCGGCCTGAGCGGCTGCAAATGGCATGGCTACGTCAATGGGACATAGTGGCTGGAATCCCAAGCCCACCTGAAAGGGGCTATGTCGAATTGAACTGTGGAGAGCCCGATTATAACTATGTTGTACATTGGGGAGGCTCTTGTCCCATGTGAGTGGATGATTTGAATTGTACATGCGCAGAATGTGTACAATCATTCTGTTGACGACCTCTGTCTGGCCATCTGTTTGGGGATGGAAAGCTGTGGACTTGGTGAGTTTGGTATCCAACATTGACTAGAGGCTGGAATAAAATGTGTTGAGGAACCTGCTATCCCGATATGATATGATAGACTGTGGGATCCCAAAGTGCACCCACACTCGTTCAAAGAAGAGTTTAGCAGTGGCTTCTGCTGTGATATTCTTCTTGTAGGCCGCCATAATGGTCATCTTCGAGAATCTGTCGACGACCACGAAAACACAGTCATTTCCATGCTTAGTAGAAGGCAGGCCCAACATGTAATCCATGGAGATGGATTCCCAAGGTCGACTAGGGGTAGGTAGCGGAGTATATAGGCCTTGCTTCTTGATGGTCGGTTTGGCAATGGCACAAGCAGTGCAGGATCTAATGTGCTTCTTGACATCCTTTCGAAGGTTCGGCCAATAGAAATACTTCTGTAGTATTGCTACTGTTTTCTCGACCCCGAAATGCCCAGCGACTCGACTATAGTGTGCTTCCCATATCATCTTGGCACGCTCGCTTGAAGGAACACAAAGGTGTCCCAGGTGACATAAAAGTGCATCTTGGAGGTGAAAATTTGGAACTGGCGTGCCCCCCAAGAGTGCCTTGTAAGTGTGGCCGAATTCTGGGTCACTCTCATAGAGAAGCGGCCAATCAGAAGTCTCGTGCCCACAAGAGTTGAACACGGTGGTGAGCGCCACGATCGGTGGTCGGCTGAGGCAGTCTGCAACATTATTGGTGCTACCCTTCTTGTACTTGATGTTCAAATGAAACTGTTGCAGATATGTGGACCACTTCTGATGGCGATCATTCTGCAACTTCCCTTGTGTCTGTATGAACTGCAGGGGCCGGTGGTCTGTGTGGATGATTGTTTCCCTCCCCAAAATGTAATGCTTCCATTGTCGATAGGCTTGCACAATGGAATACATTTCTTTGTCATAGGTGGGATACTTGCGAACTGTCTCAGACAATGTCTCACTGTGATATGCCACTGGATGTCCCTGTTGAGTAAGAACTGCCCCAATAGCATAGTCAGAGGCATCCGTCTCGATCTCAAATGGCTGCTGCAAGTCTGGTAAGGTGAGCACTGGGGCAGAACAGAGGCGATTTTTCAATTCTTTGAACGCCTTCTGTTGAGGTTCCGACCAAAAGAATTTTGCTCTCGCTCCTCCTTTGGTGACTTGACTCAAGGGCCAAGTGATATGAGAGAATCCCAACAAGAATCTACGGTAGAAATTAGCAAGACCCAGAAAGCTGCGAAGCTCTGTTATAGTAGTCGGGGCTGGCCAATCCCGAATGACTTGGATCTTGGCTGGATCCACATGCATCCCCTTTTCATCAATAATGTATCCCAGATATTGAACCTGGGTCATGCCAAACGTGCACTTCTCCAAATTGGCACACAACTTGTGTTGCCGCAGTGTTTGGAGGACTTGTCGGATGTGATGAAGGTGCTCTTCCCAAGTCTTGCTGAAGATCAGAATGTCATCCAAGTACACCACTACGAATGAGTTGGTGAATGGCCGCAAAATGTCGTCCATCATCCTCATGAAGGTTGCGGGAGCATTCGTCAACCCGAAAGGCATGACCAGCCATTCAAAAAGGCCTTCCTTAGCTTTGAAGGCAGTCTTCCACACATCAGAGGGTTCAATTGGTACCTGGTGATACCCAGACTTTAGGTCGATCTTACTGAAATATTTTGCACCTTGGAGTTGGTCCAGAAGGTCATGAATCCATGGGATTGGGTACCTATTCCGGACAGTGATCTTGTTCAGCGCCCGATAGTCAATATAGAGTCTCCACGTCCCATCCTTCTTCTGTACCAACATGATCGGGCTCCCACAGGGCGATGAACTTGGTCTGATGTGACCTTTCTGCAACAGCTCCTGAATCTGCCTCTTGATTTCATCATTTTCCAGAACAGAGCGTCGATAGATCGATCCATTGGGTAGCGGCGCACCTGGGGTCAGATCAATCGGGTGCTTGACCTGGCAGTGCAGAGGAACCCCTGTGGGTGAGGTGAAGATGTCCCCGTACTCCTCCACAACCTTATCCATTTGTTGTTGTCGTGCAGAGGGGCCCTGTCTAGAGGTCGTGGCCACAATCTTCTTCTTGCCCTGGGGGCGGATCATCAGGAAAACGAATTTCCTGGTTTGGGAAATGAGCTTACTGCATTGTTTTGCAGTAACCAAAGAGATAGCGGCAGGAGGTGGTACCTCTGGTATCCTGTACAACTTATTTCCCAAAGTAACAATAACAGCATGAGGTCGAGACTCATACATAGCATGATGCTTCCACAAGTATGGTTGTCCTAATAATACATCAGAAACATCAATAGGAGCAACGTCACATAATAACTCATCCGTGAAGGGCTTGATGCTATAGGAAAGGCGACACTGCTGGCTGATGCAGAGATCTCGTCCTTGGTGAAGCCACCCGATGGTGTATGGATGTAGGTGAGCTGTGGTTGTCAAGCCTAATTGCTTCACATCGTCTACTAAAATGAGGTTCTTTTTGCTCCCATTGTCGACAATGAATTGTACCGGGGAGCCCTTTACCCACATTTGGGAGTGGAAGAGACGTTCCTCCTCCTCTCGCTCTTTCGATTCCTCCTTCTAGATCTCTTTAGTGGCAACAGTGCCGTTGGGATCCGCATCAATAATACGTTTCCCTTTTTTATTCCCCTTTTCAGGTTCTGATTCAGAGTCAGAGCATGCATCTAACTGAGAAGCCCTCATCTTGGTCACTAGCGACTGCTTGGCCTGACACTCACTTGTGTTGTGAGTGGAGATCTTATGAAACTCGCACCACTTTCCCGTGTCCTTCTTTGGCTTTGCAATGCTATTATTTTCTTGTGGCTACGATGAGTTGTATTTAGCCACCATGGCTTGGCTCTGTCCTTTGTTCTGCAGTTTGGAAGCACCTTTCCCTTGCTTTTGATTCGCAGATCCAAAGTCTCGCTTCTTCTACTTGAATTTTTTCTCAATCTTGGCAGCATACCGGTATGTCGTACCAAGCGAGGAGATGTCGAGGAACTCCATTTCCTCCTGAATGTATCTGTGCAGACAGCTTCGATACTTTAGCACCATATATTTCTCTGAATCTTTGATACCCAACTTTGTGCGTAGGGTATGGAACAGATTCGTCAGCTCATGCACATGTTGATCCCTTTGTTGTCGCAACGTGGTCCATTGTATGTACTTCTCCTCATAGCTTCCCACAGGATAGTACTGTTCCTTGACGGCATCTCTGAAACAATTCCAAGTTGGTATGCCCGAGAATAGAGAGGGTTCTGTCTAGTCCTTGTTCTCACAGTAGGTTTCCCACGAGTCCTTAACATGGGGGGTAGCTTTGAGGAGTGCAAAAATAATCTTCTCCCGGTCTGAAAAGTCATGAACCGAGAAATATCCTTCTAACAGATTCAACCATCTCTCTATGGAATCTGTGTCTATTTGACCCTCAAATATGGGAATGTAAAAATTTACTTGTACCTTAAAAGGATTCGCGCCTCCAGAGTGGCTGCTGGATGCAGATGTGCCGCCGGTGGGTAGCCGTTGAAGGATCTGAGCAAAGTTGTCCATCATCGCGTTCCTTTTTTTTTCGAGGACCTCCTCAAGCAATATTTTGATAGGATCTCCTACTCCCTCATCTTTCTTTTCGTCCCCCATGGGCATCCGTCGAGGTTTGCGAGGCTGATCTTGCAAAGGTTCCACCAGATCGAGCCCTGGCTGCTTATACCCTGACCTCATTGGGGACATGCAAAGAAGGATCGAGAGAAAGCAGACCCCTCTGATACCACTGATCTAGATTTATGTAGGAACGCAACAGAATAAACATATAACCATAAATACAGAGATGCAATGGAAATAACACTTCATTTCATTAATATCAAAGAACTGAAATTTTCTTACAGACAGAATGGAAATAAAACTAACTAGGGCGCTGGTAGCTATCTCTGAGAAGAGATGTGGTGGCTACAGGCCTTTGAACTGAGTTAAAATGAGGCTCGAGGGCCTATTTATTATTTATAAGCAATGTGAAATCCTAAACAGCCAAAACCCTAACCCTAGGAGATGAAGCACCAAAACTATGTGCCCCGTTTGGGTAAATTGGTGTTTCAACTTCCCAGGGGCGTAACTTTGGCATATCATCTTCGTTTGATGCATACCATACCTCATTAGAAATATCTATCTAAGGACTAAAAATTTGGAATGAGAAACATCGGTCCATGGACCCATGTTTCTCTCCATTTTCCCAAAAAACGTCATGTAGGGTCTCAAAACAGCTCCGGAAGTTCAGGACCCGAAAAACTGCTAAAAATAGTAAACTGTGCCGAAACTGAAAAACTGAAAGAGACAATGGTGGAGCCCCAAGTGGAATAGCTGGGTGACTACCAATATCCACTTGGATCAATTATTAAACTATACATTTTATATACCTAATTCATTTTGGTTTCTCCCCCGAAAATTTGCGAGCTATTTCGTCATTGACCCTGGGTACGTTTAGACTCACTTTGTCTCTATAATTTCTTATTCGATTTTTATTTTTCCGTAAATGAAATTCTATAATGGCTTACATCAACACATAATTATTTTCCCTTTGTATTTTTGCAGGTAAGTTCTCCTTTAGGTGATTTTTTTTTATTTTTGAAGGAAAACGTATGTATCTTTTTACATGGACCAATGATAACGATTCTCCTCTCGTTTGTCACAGGTCGGCATATAATTTCCTATTGGGAATAATTTTCCCCCAATTACTTTTTTACCATTTTCCATAGATTCATATTAATTTTGAACCATCATAATAGCCCCAGATGAGTTCTCTGGGAACAATAATGCTGGTTATTTTGTAATTTATATAACAGAGCTATATGACATTTTTCTAGCATAAATCTCTGAATTGAATTTAATTTCGAACATTTTTCTAGGAATATATATTCTGAACTTTTTATATATATATATTTTTTTCAACAGAGATGGAATACTTCTCTGCCAAGTTTATTTGAAAATATACATAGGTATAAGGATTAATAAATTTTTAGTTCAATATTTCTTATCAATATTCTGTGGAATAAATGTTATAATATACACTGGAGTTATGTTTACAAATAACTTCACCTGAATATTTAATCTAATTTATTGGATGATGATCAACTGTATTTTGATTTAAATTATTCTGAAAATTTTATACCTTTTTATAACAAAAGTAAATACCACTAAAATATTTCACTTCTGATTTTCTGTACTAATTATTATAATTTGATTTACTAGTTCCGGTTGATATGCTCCTTTTTATAAAATAGATTATCACTGCTTTCTGCAATGGTAATACAATACATTCCATTATGAATATTCTTAAATTTTACCTGTACTTCTGCATATACATAATTTATATAATTTTGTTCACAGAGAGAAGATATTTCAACTCCCCTCAATTTAATTTAAATCATACAGAGATAGATTTATTTTCTCTCTTATGCAGAATATACAGTAGCTTCTATCATTGTTTGATGTGGTTAGCCTGATTGTATTAATGACTTATCTTGATGTATTTTACTTACAATATAACTATAGGATTTTTCTAGAAGTCTATATTCT
The DNA here is from genome assembly GCA_034641835.2 of Pinus albicaulis. NCBI lineage: Eukaryota > Viridiplantae > Streptophyta > Pinopsida > Pinales > Pinaceae > Pinus > Pinus albicaulis. Next base: position 501,816,456 of record CM076576.1, on the reverse strand, counting down.
GAATTTTCTCTAACACTAGTTACTCAAATAAAATCTCAGAGTTTTAACCAACTAGTTCTACTTGTATATATATATATACCACTTGTTATCATAGAATATTTTTATGTCAATCTATACATGATAATTTGGAATACTATGTATCTTCAGATTTAAACTCATAAAAGTTTAGAGATTCTGATAGATATTTCCTAATATCTATTCCTACTACAATACAATATATGGAAGATCAATTCTTCTGATATGTTCTGTTAAATGTAAGGAACACCCATTTCTTTTAAAAGACTTAATTAAAATAATAGCTACAACATTTATAAATATTTTACAACAACACCTATCTTAATCATTCATAAAATTTGTGTACATACCACTTCTGCTAATGACCAGTCCTCCCAACCTTAGAGTTCTTCTGTCTCCAGAACTCACCCCCTAGCTGAGATCCTCTCCTAAAACATACCAACCTCAATCTATTCTGGAGTAGCTTATTTAAGCTTATACTCCACTAAGCGTGTTTCTAATTCTGCTTCCAGAATTACAGGATGGTTTTATTCTTATTTTCCTAGGCTTCCCTTATTTAGGGACTTTCAAAGCTGCTTTCTGCTTTTCCAACTTTTTGCCTCTTCCCAAATACTCTCCACCTCATTGGGGAAATCTAGATTTTTCCTCAAAATTCTAAATTAGGAATAAATTCTTTCAAGGATTTTTTGAAAGATTTTTGGGAAAGTATTAGCCTCTTTCCATACCTCATGGATTTGGCAAATGATCTCAAAATTTGCATTTGGTCAATATGCATAGAAATATTTTATTGATTTTTCATAATTAAATAATTAATTACATCCACATAATAATTATCCATTGGGGTCCACTCCCCTTTGGATTGAAGTTCAAATTTCTAACTTGAAAAACATAAAACTAGGGGTGTTACATATGTAATGATGTGTTATAATTTGTTTTGTTTTTAAAATTTAAGTTTTGGATGCTTGAAGTACATTTGGCATGTGAAGTAATGTTGTGATCTATAATTTTGTGTTAAATTAAAAGTTAATTTTTGGATGGTTTCAATCTACATTTGGCTTGTGATATAATGTTAAATTTTTTTACTGGATAGTTGAACTATAATTGGCATGGCATGTGAATTAATGTTACATGATATAATAAAATGGTTTTTAAAACTCAAGTTTTGGATGGTTTCAATCTACATTTGGCATGTGATATTTAATGTTAAATGTTTAATGTTTTTATTGGATAATTGAACTATAATTAGCATGGCATGTGAAGTGATGTTACATGATATATATCAAGAAGTTTTGAAAAGTCAACTTTTGGATGGTTTAAATCTATATTTGGCATGTGATATTTAATGTTAATTGTTTAATGTTTTTATTGGATAGTCAAGAACTACAATTGGCATGGCATGTGAAGTAATGTTGTGATCTATAATTTTGGATGGTTACAATCTACTTTTGGCATGTGATATAATGTTAAATGGTTTTATTGTATAGTTGAACTATAATTGGCATGGCATGTGAAGTAATGTTGCACGATATATAATCAAAAAGTTTTTAAAACTTAAGTTTTGGATGGTTTTGAATCTACATTTGGCACATGTGATATAATGTTAAATGTTTTTATTGGATATTTGAACTATAATTGGCATGACATGTGAAGTAATGTTGCACGATACATAATCAAAAAGTTTTTAAAACTTAAGTTTTGGATGGTTTAAATCTACATTTGGCACATGTGATATAAAGTTAAATCTTTTTATTGGATAGTTGAACTACAATTGGATGGCATGTCAAGTAATTTTGTGAATTTTTTTTTTTTTAAACCCAAGTTTTGGATGGTTGAAGTACATTAATCATGTGACATAATGTTGTGATATAATGAAGAAGTTTTTAAAACTATGTTTTGAAGTAATGTTGTGATATAATAAAAAAGTTTTTAAAACTAAGTTTTGGATACCATTTTAATCTACATTTGGCATGTGATATAATTTTAAATGGTTAATGTTTTTATTGGATAGTTGAACTACAGTTGGCATGACATGTGAGGTAATTTGTTTTGATATAATCAAAAAAATTTTAAAACTCAAGTTTTAGACATGGTTGAAGTACATTTGGTAAGTTTTTTTTTTTTTTCACTCAAACAATAGTATGTAGTATGTAAATTTTTCATTAATGCACATAGAACATATTCGACCATTGGACAAACAAATTTTGTACTAGATTTTCAATCAGGAATAGAGATGTGGGTCAAATCCCACCAAAAGTCGAAGAAGTTCTCCGAGTCTCTTGTCTGAAAGGAATCTTGGTACAAAATTATACTGTGGATAATTTATTTACATTGTGGATACTTTTTTCCAAAAAATCCCACAAGAGAAAATGCGTGCATTGAGTTTGCGTATATATCCAGTACATGCAACATTTTTCATCAATGCGCATAGAAAAACTGCTTTGAGTTAATTGCATTCTAGAACATATATATTGAATACATGAAACATTTTTCATCAATGCACATAGTAAAACTACTTGAACAATTAATTGCATTCTAGAACATATACATATATATCCAATATGTATGCACATTTTTCATTAATGCATGTATTAAAAAGCTACTTTCAGTTGATACTAGAGTGTGCATGTACAAAAAAGATGTGTACATGTGAAAACACTTGCACAAATAACATAACAAGGCAACTCAATTTTTAATTGAGTACTGGAAGTTCTAGAACATATAATCCAAAGAGAATAAATTGTTGGGCAGTTCAATCAAAAAAATTCCAATGGAATGCCATCTTCAATAATCCGTTCATGATTGGATTTTGACACTTTCTATTTATTACTGTTCGCTTTTTTCTTTGATTGAACCTCGATCAACTTTATGCATACTGCACACACCAAGTGAATATATTAACAACTTATGAAATCAGGTTCATAGTCATTAAAGTAAACAAAATTTCCACTTTGATTAGTTTGTCTGAAAAAATAACCTTTCAGTATAATAGATCCTCTTTCATATGGAAATATGTGATCATTATAGTCTTCTAATAATTCTATTTTTCATTCAGTGCAACGCATCAAATAATAGTTCACATTTTCATCGTTGTCAGTAGGTGAAATTACAACAAAAACATCTCTTGTAAAATAAAACAAACTTGAAAAAATTATACATATTCAAACTTATTTCTAGATCTTTATCATTAGAAAGAAATTCAAATATTACCTGCTCTAACAAGATCAAAAACTCGATCACCATCGGATGATATTGTAGTCTCCTCTGATTGCATTTCTTCAAACATTGCAACAAACATTTTTCCCTTTGTATTTAGCTCTGTACATTTCCAATCTTTTACATACATTTTGTTTTCACAAACAACATTGGATTTTGTGTTGTTTATGCAAACAGGACAAAAAAAACAATATTTTTTTTTATCCAATGCAAACACATTTTTGGATGACTTTGTTTTAATTGAATGCAATTTTCAAGTCCCTTTTATTGTTTCAACATCATTTCCAATTGATCTATCTATGTATTCCATTACAATATGCCAAAAAAAACTTTATATGGAAAATTTAAAGAAGAACGTAAAGATGATATCAAAATACAATCAAAGATAATCATTGTGATAAATGTACACTATTTATTTAATTAGATATTCAATAAAAATTAAATGGAATGTACCTTCGCACTTCCCTTGATCGGTTAGTCTCATGGCTTAGAGCAGTGATGCACCATTGAAAAACTTCTTTCACGTCCACAAGTCAGCTTGCAGAGGGGTTCATTTGATATCTTCGAAGTTCTCGTTTTATGCATGCCCCTGCACTATCATGTTCTCCTTTTCCATGGCCAGTCTCAAAGAAATTCCAACAATGTTTAATGCATGTTTTCTTATGAAGATAACACAACCAAAAGAATGATCGTGTAGATTTGAATTTTCCTGCGCATCCGTGAGACCATAACCAATGTTCATTGAATGTTATTCCACAATTTTTCAAGGAATCATAAATTTTTCCAAAACAATGTTGTACAAAATATGTATCATGTGTACGATCGTCACTGATATAAAAGTGATATTCTTTAATAATATGTCGATTTTCACTGGTGCTTTCTATATGATCGATGTTTTGTTCAGCATGTCTATATAGAATATGGATGAGCATGGAGACTTGGTTAGAATGATAGTATTCACTCTGAATTTCTTTCTGTGGAACAAATGTGTAGTTTTCTGCAAAATCAATTACTGACAAAATTGTCCCTGGTGGAAAAAATTCACGGAATTTTTTAATTGCAAGTCTTTCCATCGAGCTCTATGGGAATGCTTTGTGTATTTGTAAATTTCTACCTCAAACTTTCTCAAAAATTCTATCACAAAAATTTCTTCTTCTCGTAATTCAATTCATTTAACACTATTTGCACCTTGAGTCAATGTATGTATATATTCATATCTCTTCCATTTCACTTTCATGTTGGAAAATGATTGATCATTTATATCAGTACGATATTTGTTTTCAAATTTAGTCAAATTTCCACAAGCATCGCATTTTTTACCACCAACACATTTCTTTTCGTAAAATAGTTCATCGCTTTTTCTTTCACATAAAATTTGAGATATGAAATCACGGATAGTGGAAGGAGGAGGTGAATCCTTCCAAAATGTTCTACCAAAATCAAGGAATGCGTCATAATATAACTCAAATTCGACATGATAATGGCAACAAAAAGTGTCGTGTACGGTGATAGGTTTTACATACCATGGTTTTTGTTGAACAAAAGCACTGATTGAATGTAACACCTCCCAATTTTTTTCTTCTAGTATGTCGTAATCATAAGAATAGACTATCTTTTCATTTTAAAGTTAATGTTTCTCATTCCATATAATAATAATTTCTTTTCATTCAACTACTTAATAGTTCTTTAAGAAAACCTCTAATTTATATTTAATATACCTATATTAAATATAAATTTATACATTTTATTTTATACACGTATCCCTAAGACTTATCATTAATTGAATTAGAATTAAAATTATTTTATACCTACCTCACATACTCTTCATATATATATATTCATTATACTCCTACCTTTGTATCTTATGGTATGTCGAATTATCAAATTAATATAGTTATTTCATGCTTTAGATTATCCTTTGAATTCAATACCATTAATACATTGAGTTATATATAATTTCAATGTAATTGAATTCCATATGATTTCAACATAGTTTTGTTTTTCTTTTTAACTCCAATGTAATTGAGTTTCGTAGGATGTAATTGGATTCTATTTAACTCCAACAAAACCTAACTATATGATTTTCCAGAGATATCTTCACAGCAGAGTACTTTTTACATCATTTGATTTCATTGTACATTTAACTTTGAACTCTATTTATTGCAAAGTATTATGTCAATTGTCCAACTATAAATGCGGATCTCCTCCCGCCTTGCACGTTAGTCCCAAGTGATATGGATCTGATTCGATTCATACTCGAGCCACATAAAAAATATTTGTTTATTACTTCGGTTACAGATAACAACCTATGTTTAAATTCTTCAACTGCATTTGTACCATTCGAATTGATGTATTAACAACGATTTGGAAAATTCGCAAAATGAGTTTTCGATCTAAGGGAACATCAGTAGTTGACTACCACATGGATGGCTAGATGATATTAGTGTTTCTCCTTTTATTTTCTATTTCAATCCATCACTGTTTCATTTGCCATTTCTCGGTTCGCTTCTCTGCAAAGGGTTTTTATCTCTGGTTCTATTTAATGCCTGTGAGAGAGAGTCTTTGCAAATATCACTGGTTTTCATTGTACGCATTATTTCACTAGAAGTTATGGTAAGCGTATGTTCGCTCCACAAATGTTTGTTTCCAGTTTATTTGTGAAATCGATTTACTATTTTGAATAGGCTTTTAAAATTCTTCGACCCTCTTTGAAAATGTTATTCAATAAATTTTTAAATGATGTTGGGTTCGCATCCTTGGTGCGTCCCCATTTCTATTTTTGTTTGTATTATATGGTTCAATTTCTTACCTCATGCCAGAGATTGATTCGCTATCATTTGAACCGGAATAGATATGGGATTTTTACCTTTTCTATATATTTTTCTTTTAAAGTTGGGTTTTATCATTCGCATGGTGTCTAATTTTCGTTTTTCTTTATTATGAGGATGGTTTTCTCATGAAGCCGACCGAGTTGGGAAGAGCCATTCGATTTTTTTCTCATGGCTTCTTTCTTGGTTCTGTGAAAATTTTTATTTCTCTCTCTGTGAATTAAATGGATTTATATACATTCATTGTTATGAACTCTACATTAATTCCATCCGCCTTATGAATTGAACGACAGAAGAAGCTCTTTGAGTCAGCTATGTAATGGTTAGTATTACTGTTTTCATTAATATTACATTCTCACCTTCACTTCTCTTACAGTCTATCCACTGTATTGACCTTTCTCATTTTTGTATTGAAATTCTTTCTATCAGTTGGATATATGCGAGTCGATATTTTTAAGATAATTATTTCAGATATCGAAGTTTTTATTTAAATTATTATCATTCTCAAACTGTTTCTTTTCTAACATACAATTTTCTAATTGCAGGTGACCTTCTTAGTGGTTAATGAAAATCTTCTAGTTGCTATTTTAAAGTACAACCTAGAGTCTAACTTCTCGTCTACTCCTATATCCATATTTACAAGTTGGTAACCAAATTTCTGCAGCTGCCTTCAGTCTTCGAGGACAATGTGTTATATCAGTTTCCAAGATTTATATACATTTAGACTTCTATATTTTAATTAATTTCTTCTTCCAGATTGTAATAACCTAACTTTCCACTGGTTTATCAATAATTCTCCCGAAGGGACTGTAAAATATTTAATGACTTGACTTCAGGTTAAATACCTATGGAGTAAATCATAAACTATTTTAGCATCTCAATTAAATTTATATGCTACCATCTGTGTATTATATTTTCTCAATATTGTTGTATGGTTGTCTATTTTTATTTTGTTAGACTATATAAGAAATAATATCATCTTATTTTATTTCTATCTATGGAATATATATTTATATTCATATTTTTCACTTCTTGTATATATATAACCCTTTTAAGGTTTCATATCAACTGTTCAGTGTTAATATACTGTATTAATACACAGTGTATTCTTTGACAACTCTCTTTCATGATTTATTGGAAAAATTGCTATACTTTTAAGCTGAAATTGTATACCCATTATTTAATATCTTTCCTTCTATTTATTTCAGTTAAAGGCACATATATAGTTAATTTCACAAAATTAACATTAAAGTTTCTTATTAATGATAAGGGGTCTTTCTGGAGCAGCTTACTTAAGTTATGCTTTCCCCCAAGCCTGTTTCTAATTCTGCGTCTAGAATTTCAGGATGCTTTTCTTATTGTCTGCCTAGGCTTCCTGTCAGGACTGCAGTTCAATTGGGGCTAGACCTCTCTAAAGCACAAAAACAACGTGTCCTATCGTTGAATGAGCTAGATTAATTTCAAAAGGATGATGTTAAGCATAAAATATTAGTTCAACAACAACACAAGAATTGGCATGCTAAGTCTATATGGAAGAAGCAGTTCCAGCCAAGTGATTCAATACTCCTTTACGATTCTAGATTTAAATATTTTAAAGAGAAATTCCATACATGCTAGATGGGGCCTTATGAGGTGGCCAAATTGTTTGATAATGGAGTAGTAGAAGTCCAAACTATTGATGGAGAGAATTGTGTGTTCCTGGTAAATGACCATAGATTGAAGGTGTATTTTCAGCCCCTTCCTAAAGGAAATTTTATGTAGCAAGTCCAGCAACAACCTAAGAAGGAGATGGTAGGTGGAAATGCCAACCTATTGAAGATCTGATTATTTCTGTTCCTCATATAATAAAATAGAATAAATTAAAATAAATAAGAAAAAAATACAAAAATAAAAGAAAAAAATAAAAAGAAAAAAAATCAAGTAATTATGAAAATCAGTTGACTGACATGATTGCAAAAGGATCAACCTAAAAACCAGCATGTTCGTAGGTAGATCAAAATTTCAATAAAAAGGGAATGTTGCTTGATTTATTTAGATATGTTGGTTGTCACCAAGAAGGAGCGGTTTCAAGGAACCAAGCCCTTACAGAAGTTTGGGGTAGCTAGCATGGAAATTTTTATCCAAGTAACGCTTAATTCCCATTGCATTTACTTTTTCTGACACCAATGCAGGCGGATTTTGAAGGTAAAATTCTGCCTTTCTTCTATTTCATTTCATAATTTCCCTCTGTTTTTCCTTTCTCAATCCCATAATTAATTAACCTCCTTCTTCTTCTAAGAAAATTATCCTTGTCCGATTTAGTAAAATCCCTCTTTTCCCCTTGAATTTTATCCCACAGCCCATTTTCGTTTATCCCCATTTGTCATATTATTCTTGGAATTCTTGTTATTATATTCCTTCCCATTATGAAAATTACCCCTTTCCCACTTCTTTGTTCTCTCATGGATCAATTTCAGGATCTAATGTAGTCATATCAAAAGGCATGTTTAACTCCAAATAATGCTGAATGAAACTTATCTTGTATATTCGGGAAAATTTTTTAATCGAGAAAAAGAATTGTGCTCTATCAGAATTTTTTTATCCCCCCATTTTTTGATACTACTGAAATCCCTAGTGTAGGAACACGCATGATCAGTGCAAGCAGGCTCGGTTCAAGAATGGAAAATTTAGTGCAAGAATATTCAATGCAAGCACGATTAGTTTAGGCACGTGCCTGGTTGTGAAAACACAATGCACAAATGTTTAACACAGTTTAGGAGTGCCTAGTGCAAAAATGCTTATTGGGAAGTTTACTTTTTATTTCTGCAGATGGATGACTACCACAGTGATAGATCATATCATTTTATTATTTGAATTATGGTTAAGACTTTTGTTTATCATTTACTCATTTAGGGAGAAATCATTTAAGTGTAATATATTTTAGGTAATGAAGTCTAATATTTTTAATGAGTAGTGAACTACATCTTATGTGAATTATGAAGCAAACGTGGGATAGTGCAAATCAACCCGAAACCACACACTTACCTCCTTTTTAAAATATATTTCATCACTTTTGCATGATAAGCTTACCTCATAATCCGATCATGCATGACCATTACACTGCCGACGTAAAAACGTCAGCCTCATCCAATCGTCATTTTCTACCCATACTAGACTGATACATGTGTGCATCCATCCCAAAGGGATGATTTTAATGATTGAACATGACTGAACGAAAGGGGTCAATAAGGCGGTGGATGGATGGTTCTAGATCATAAAATTATCGATAGCCCTTTGTACTCCTCAGTTTGAAATATTCCTAAGGTTGTGACAGAGAATTGGTGTGGATTCAAACAAAGATGGTGCTCCTGAGAAATGAACCATCATCTATGAAGGAGATAAATTATATGGTTGAGTATCAAAATAGTATTGCACTATTACAAAAATTGGGGTTTATCCCATTTTGCATAAATTCGATGGGTTAGATATGGTCATGGCATTGGAATTTTCAAACAAATTTGAGCGAGGCCGAGCTAATGTAGGCTCATTGGAATTTTAGGTCATAAAAGAATCTATAGCACTATCTATAGGTTTTTCAACCACAGGGGAACAATGGTTCAAGAAGGAGATGATTGAAAAGAAAATATGGTGTTGATTTGTGGTCGACCAAAAAATAAAAATCAGCTGGAAGAAAGAGCTTCCATGCAGCGTCGTGCTTGGGAAATGGCGAGAACTCATGTACATATTGCAGAATTTTTTTACGTGTGAGGGACTTTACTCATTAACATTTGTGTATAAAATCTGTTTGCTATTCCATTTTGAATCAAGGAAATAGATCAATTTCCCTTATTACCTATAAGGAGATAATATAATTTGATAATCCCAAGACAATGGATGAAGTTGTTGTAATATTCCTAATTAGCGACAGCTAATTGGAATATTCGACTTTGTATAGTTTTTCCATCTATGGTTTGTAAATAAATAAAAAGTGAGTAAAGAGGGTCTAACTCACTTTAGTAGAATAAGACATATGCCTAGTAGCACAACATTGTGACTCAAGGGGGGGTCAAAGGGGCCAAACACCACGTAGAGGAGGGTGGCCTATGTGCACTCTAGAAGTTTCTGTGCAGATAAGGATGAGGATGTGGAGGAGAGAGAGGGTACGATGGGTTTTGGAGGGAAACCAATGTTATAAAAGATGGAGGAGCCTCCTCATTTGGATCATTCTGGAGTTGTTGATTTTGGAGTGAGACTTTTGTCTTCTTGAGCACGCTGGCTGTTTAGCCTGTCTGCAGCACTGTTTATTGCATTGAGTGTCTCCGATCGGAGATCTCTCCCTTATGCCCGGGGGACTTCGAGTGCCTGCTCGGGAAAGGTTTTTTTTCAGTATTTTCTGAGTCGTTTCTTTGTTTGGGTTTGTTGCAGAGCTGGAGCTATAGAGACTGTGCAGTCACTAGGAGAGAGGACGCAGTCCATTGTGGAGGAGCTTTAGATTGCGGTTTTTGTAGGTGATTTCGCCAGGATTTTGAGCAGAGGGTTAGCCTTTGCCCATCCGATTTTTTTGGCGTAGTTTGTGGCAGTATTTCAGCTATTCCTCTCTAGCCATTGTGTTGTACCTTGGAGGACAATGTAATTCACTAGGGAGGCAGTTTCTGGTGTTTTCTAAGGTTGGCCATTCTTGGAATGGTTTGTGGATATTGTCGGGGTTGTTGAGGAGAGGAGGTTTTTCGATTTTTAGCTTGTTAGAAAGGGGAATCAGCCCCTAATATTCATTCGCTTCCAACAGTAGTAGCTACACGGAATTTTTCCAGCAACTGGGATGCAGTTCATAGAGCAGCCATTTCCTGTCTTCTCTAAGAGTGTTTTCTCACTTGCCTTGTGCAAGATCACCTCTTGTACTTCATTACATTTCTCAGATTAATAAAATGGCTCAGCATTTTCTCTCTATGTTTTTTGGTTGAGTTGTCGTTGTTGCCATAGTTGTTGTATTCTATTTCTATTTCTATTTTTGTTTTTGAGCACTCTAGTTCTATACCACTTGGTGTGTTTATCTTTCACTCTTAGACAGAGTCTGGAAAGGGCCAGGTAGTCTCCGGTTCTCGTCCTCTTTTTAGAGGTTACATATCCAGTAAATTCCCTCCCAGTCAATCTCTGGTTGGAGTTTGTTGTGTTTTAGAGATATCCCCGAAATGGGATATTACAGTGGTATCAGAGCATAGTTCTGGCTCAGCCTATGGTCTATGACATCAGGAAAGGGATGGTACAGAGGCAGGAAGTATAGAGAACATGAGTGTAGGTTGGAGGCCACCTATGAAGAAGAAGACTATGCCCAGGTAGAAAATGAAGACCAGGAGAGAGAGCCTGTGACGGACACAGATCAGGTGGAGCTTGTAGTAGATTTAAGAGAGAAAGAACCAATGGAAGATGACACAGAGGCCAAACAACTTGGAGAGGCACTCCTCAAGTCTGTGCATGATTTAGGTAGACAAATTGAGGTGATGGGCCAGAGGTTCACAGCTGTGGAGGCTAGGCAGCATGAGACTCCACGATTTCTCCAGGTCGAAGAGGGATCAGGTACATCCCACCATTTTCTGGAGCAGGATGCTGCTCAGCGTGATATTCCTTAGCCAATGGCTTCTTGTGCACCTACCCGCTCTACCATTCCCACTTTCTTGGGAGCATATACAGGGGAAAGAGCCCAGTAGGAGGCAAAGCCTGGACACTTAGATGAATATTTTGCAGAGTATCAGTCCTATGGGAAGTAGTTCAGGGATGATCTCACATTTAGAGATTTTGTGCAACTCCAGCGGGATAGTAGACCCCGCGATTATCATAGAGGGCACTGACATTACCATGATGGAGATTCCCACTATGCCTCTAGTAGATTTCATTTGCCTACGTTTGATGGATCATCAAACAGTTTTTCAAAGTCTTCGGTGGAGAAGCTGGACATTTATTTCCAGCTTAACCAGATGTCGGATATGGAGGCCAACAAGGTGGCAACATTACATTTGGATGGTGAGGCCCAGGACTGGTGGTTCAATGGGATGGTGACACTCGGGTATTCCACAATGACGACATATGCCGATTTTACCAGGAGATTGATAGAGCGTTTTGACCAGAGGGATCCGGAACAAAATTTTGTTGAGTTGATGAAGCTCAAACAGACAGGGAACCCAGAGACATACATTGCATATTTATTAAGGGTTTCGGTGATGGTGTTCGATCTATCCGTGAGACGGATGATATATATGTTTGTGGAGGGACTGGCAGAGCCACTTCGAGGTCTAGTCAGATCCACTAGACCAGCTACCCTCTAGGATTCTATCAGTAGGACCAGGGATTTGCAGGATGCATTACCTAGGACGCAGACACCTTACCCCCAGAGACAGGGTTCCCAGCCCAAGGGGAAGGATGTGAGGGTTCCTCCACCAAAGGGGAATCTAGGATGGACCCAGGTAGATGATGAGGCTACGAGGGAGTTGAGGAGGAAGTGGATGTGCTTCACTTGTCAGGAGCTGTGGGCACTAGGGCATAGGTGTGCTGCTGGAAAAGCACACTTCATTGAGGTCTTCTCCGATGATAGCGGGGAAGAGGATGAGGAGGATGATGAGGAGGCAGGAGATAGTCAGATGGCCCAGGATCAATTGCCGCCTCCACCTCCAGGGACAAGAGGTGCAGCTTTTGCACCCACAGGAGGAGCCCTTGCAGCTTTGCAAGGATTTCCTAAGTATCTGACGCTACGCATACGTGGGATAGTACGTGGCCAGCGAGTATCAGTATTGGTTGATAGTGGGGCAACCCACAACTTCATTGATGAAAAAATGGTCGAGCGGAGGGGTTTACTGACCGAGAGTTTTGACGGGTTTTTAGTCTTGGTTCTAGGAGCCCAGACGATGCAGTGTGCCCAGTATGCTCTAGAGTTAGCAGTGACGATGGGTACTTACACCGTGACTGATCACTTTTTCATGGTCAACATACCAGATACCAATGTGGTATTGGGTGTTCAATGGCTGATTAATTTGGGGAAGGTCAGCATGGATTGGGAGGCCTTAGAGATGGAGTGGGATGACAAGAAGACCGGGAAGCATGAGAAGATCCACGGGATGCATACCTACCAACCTGAGACAGTGTCGACACACCGAATGGAGCCAGACTTCTAGAAGGGAAACATAGAGTGGGTGGTTGAGTTGTGGGCATCAGAGGCAGAGACCACCGGTCGAGAAGTTTATCCAGAGATACAGGCCATCCTTGACACGCATGAGGTAGCGTTTGGGGATATACCACTAGGTCGGCCACCAGATAGAGGGTTTGAGCATACCATCGAGCTGGAGTAGAGTATCCAGGCGGTGATCACTAAACCCTATAGGTATCCCAAAGCCTATTTGGATGAGATTGAGTGGGCCATCCAGGAGTTGTTGGCTCTTTGACACATCAGATTGAGCACGAGTCTGTTTGCTTCTTCTGTAGTGCTGGTGAAGAAGAAGGACGACACCTTGAGGATGTGTATTGACTACAGGGCCCTAAATAAGAAGACTCTGAAGAATAGGTACCCTGTACCCAGGATTGATGAGCTGAGAGGAGCTAAGTTCTTCTCAATGATTGATTTGAGATCAGGGTACCATCATACTCGCGTGAGGGAACAGGAAATTCCCAAGACTGCCTTCAGGTGTCATTATGGGCACTTTGAGTTTTTGGTTATGCCTTTTGGCTGACCAATGCACCAGCCACCTTTCAGTCTTGCATGAACCATATCTTCTGCAGTCATCTGAGGAAGTTTTTATTGGTTTTCTTTGATGACATACTCATATATAGCAGGATGTGGAAGAGAAACAGTTCTATGCTAAGCTCTCCAAGTGTGATTTTGGGATGACAAAGATGTTGTATTTGGGTCACATCATTGGAGTGGATGGAGTGAGGGTCCAAGAGGAGAATATTAGAGCCATCAGAGATTCGCAAGAGCCAAATAATGTGACAGAATTTCAAGGGTTCATTGGGATATGTGCCTATTACAAGAAATTCGTCAAAGGGTTCTCACAGCTTGCTGAACCCCTTACAGATTTGACGAAGAAAGGGGCATTCGATTGGAGAGATACAACGCAGCAAGCCTTTGATAGGCTTAAGGAGGTGATGAGTAGCTTCCCAGTGCTTGTGTTTCCAGATTTTACGCAGCAATTTGTCTTGGAGTGTGAAGCGTCGAGAGAGGGTATCGGCACAATATTGATGCAGGGAGGACACCCTATAGATTTTCAGAGACGGAAGCTCCTTTCACATGAGAGGTCATATTCCATATACGACAAGGAGATTTTGGCCATCATGCATGCCTTGGCCAAATTCCGACAGTATCTAGTAGGGAACAGATTCAGGGTGAGGACTGACCACAACAGCCTCAGGTTCTTTTCGGAGCAGAAGCAACTACAGGAGAGGCAGCAGAAGTGGATCAGTAAGATTCAAGCATATGAATTTTACATTGAGTATTTCAAGGGTAAGAATAATGTGGTAGCAGATGCATTTTCATGTAGACCAGCCATGTTATCTCTTATGATCTTGGATGCAGATTGGAGGGCTTGAATTTTAGTTGAGTACTCCAAGGACAGGTTTTCATGTGAGGTGCTGGATAGACAGGTGGCAAATGATAGGTACAGGGTCGTCAATGAGATCATCTATTACAGGGACAAGATCTTGTTGACTGAGGGGTCTCATCTTAAGAGGAATATACTCCAGGCATCACATGATTCTCCATTGGAAAGCCATCATGGGTTTACCAAAACCTACAAGGCCATTAGAGAGAGGTTCTCATGGAGGGGCATCAAGGAGGATGTACTCTAGCACATCACAGAGTGCGATGTTTGTTAGAGGAACAAGGGTGATATGAGCCATCCCGCTGGGTTGTTGCAGCCTCTTCCCATTCTGGAGGGGAAATGTGAGAGCATATCGATGCATTTCATCATAGGGTTGCCTGCGGTGCAAGGCAAGGATTGTATCTTTATCGTCGTTGAACGACTGACAAAGTATACGCACTTTTTCGCCATATCCGCACATTAAACAGCAACATAGGTGGCCGCGCTGTTCTTCCAGGAGATTTTCAGGTTGCATGGTCTTCCTAAGACCATCATCAGTGACAGGGACAGCCACTTCATGGGCGGATTTTGGTAGGAGCTTTTCCGACTAGTGGGGACGGAGTTGACACTGAGTACCAGTTACCACCCACAGACGGATGGATAGACAGATATAGTTAACAAGTGGTTGGAGGGCTACTTGTGTAACTATGTCAATGGGTAGCAGCGAGCATGGTTGATATGGTTTCATTTGGGGGAGTACTGCTACAACTCGACACATCACATGTCTATTGGGATGTCACCATTTTACGCTTTGTATGGGTACCATACTTTATCATTTGCTGATGTGATTTTTGGTGCAAGTAAGGCTCCTAGAGCCAAGATGTGGATCCAAGAGAGTCAGGATATCCTCGGAGCTCTCAAGGACAACATGGCTACAACACAGAACCAACAGAAGCTGTATGCCGACAGAGGTCGGGTGGAGCAACAGTTTGAGGTAGGGGATTTGGTCTACCTATGCTTACAGCCATACCGACAGTCATCACTAAAGTAGAAGGGATCTGAGAAACTCAAGCTGCGTTTCTACAAGCCATATATGGTGATACGCAGTATTGGGCAAGTTGCATATGAGTTGGAGTTTCCCCAAGGCAGCAAGATCCACAAACTTTTCCATGTAACATGCCTGAAGAAGGTGCTGGGACAACAGGTGACTGTGACAGAGGAGCTACCGCCTACAGATGATGAGGGGCACTTGGTGTTACAGCCGGAGGCCATTATTGATACTAGGGAGAGGCGGTTACAGAGTAGGACGGTCCAAGAATTCTTGGTGAGGTGGAAGAATTTGCCAGATGAGGATGCCACTTGGGAGAGTGAGAAGATTCTGAAGCATCCATCACTTCAGTTGCTTGAGGGAAAGCAACATTTTTCTAGGGGGGACTGCAATATTCCTAATTAGCAACAACTAATTGGAATATTCGACTTTGTATATTTTTTCTGTCTATGGTTTGTAAATAAATATAAAGTGATTAAAGAGGGTCTAACTCACTTTAGTAGAATAAGACATCTGCCTATTAGCACAACATTGTGACTCAGGGGGGGAGTCGAGGCGGCCAAACACCATGTAGAGGAGGGGGCCTACATACACTCTAGAAGCTTCTATGTAGATAAGGATGAGGATGTGGAGGAGAGAGAAGTTACGACGGGTTTTGGAGGGAAACCAATCTTATAAAAGATGGAGGAGCCTCCTCATTTGGATCATTCTTGAGTTGTGATTATGGAGTGAGACTTTTGTCTTCTTGAGCACGCTAGATTTTTAGCCTGTCTGCAGCACTGTTTAGTGCATTGAGTGTCTCCTGTCGGAGATCTCGCCCTTAGCCCTTGGGGACTTCGAGTGCCTGCTCGGGTAAGGTTTTGTTTTTCAATATTTTGTCAGTCGTTTCATTGTTTGGGTTTGTTGCGGAGCTAGAGCTATAGAGACTGCACAGTCACTGGGAGAGAGGACGCAGTCCATTGTGGAGGAGCTTCGGATTTGGGTATTTCAGCTATTCCTATTTAGCCACTGCGTTGTACCTTGGAGGCTAGCATAATTCACTATGGAGGCAGTTTCTGGTGTTTTCTGGTGTTGGCCATTCTTGGAATGGTTTGTGGATCTTGTCGGGGCTGTTGAGGAGAGGAGGTTTGTCGATTTTTAGCTTGTTCTAGCAAGGGGAATCAACCCCTAATCTTAAGTCGCTTCCAGCAGTAGCAGCCACACGACATTTTTCCAGCAGTTGGGACGCAGTTCATAGAGCAACCATTTCCTGTCTTCTCTGAGAGTTTTTTCTCACTTTCCTTGTGCAATATCGCCTCTTGTACTTCATTACATTTCTCAGATTAATAAAATGGCTCAAAATTTTCTCTTTATGTTTTCTGGTTGAGTTTCTGTAGTTCCATTTTTGCCGTAGTTGCTGTATTCTCTTTCTCTTTTTATTTTTGTTTTTTAGTGATCTAGTTCTATACCACTTGGTGTGTTTATATTTCACTCTTAGACAGAGTCTGGAAAGGGCCAGGTAGCCTCCGGTTCTCGTCCTCTTTTTAGAGGCGACATATCTGGTAAATGCCCTCCCAGTAAATCTCTGGTTGGAGTTTGTTGTGTTTTAGAGATATCCCCGAAACGGGATATTACAGTTCTTCACAAAGAAATACTGTGCTATCAATAGTTCAAAGGCATAAATGATCAGCTGAAAATTTGGAAAAATAAAGAAAAAGGGAAAGCTGACTCTAATGTAAAAAGAGTGAAACTAGCATGATTGAAAAACTTTAGGAAAACCCGTCAAAAGAAGAAGTTTCACAAAACTAGAGAAAAACGACTAACATACTCAGAGACTTGATCTAAGTAGATGGATGCAAACAACAAAAGGGAAGGGACCGTAAAAATGAAGGAATAATTGAAGTGTTGTGGTGATGGAGAACCTCAGCTGTTACGTGATTGTCCTCATATAACAGTTCATAATATTCAAGTATTACAAGAGGTGACTATTTTAAATGACATTTATAGAAACATTCCAACAATTAGTGCTGAACATGAAGATATCCAAGCTGGACACCAATCAACCATGATAGAAATCGAAGGTATGATTGTTTAACAACCTGTTTTTGTTTTGATAGATCCAAGAGAAAATTTAAGCTATATAAGTCCTCAGATGGTGGAAAAGTGCAAATTAAAATCATAAAATTTTTAGCAAGCATGATTAGTTCAGTTAATTATAGAAAATAAAAGAAAATTTAACCATAAACTTCTGAAAACTATTGTAAATTTAAATGGGTGTGAAACCAAACTGAATTTAAAAATTTTACCTCTAGGCTCATATGATGTGTTGGTGGGAATGGAATGGTTAGAGAAGCAAAAAGAAATATTTAATTTCCTAGATAAAATAGTTCACTGTATAGAGAGTGAGGTAAACCAGTGATAGTGAAAGGAAAACCAAGAACCATATCAGTCAGGTAGATTTCTGAACTATGGTTAAAAAGGAAAACAATAGAAGGTTCTCAAGTGTATGTTGTACAAGTGGAGGAATTGGGACAACAAACTGAAAAAGTATTTGTAGAAAATTTACCAGTAATTAGAGAGTTTAAAGATGTATTTCTAGAGGAAATCCCCCATCTACCGCCTAAAAGAGAAATTGACTTCTCAATTGAATTGGTACCAAGAGCTACACTTGTTTCTACAGTGCCATACAGAATGAGTACTCCTGATTTGTTAGAACTAAAATTGCAACTACAAGAGTTATTAGACATAGGTTACATCAGACCAACTATGTCTCCTTGAGGATCATCAGTATTGTTTGTTAAAATGAAAAAATGGCACATTCAGGATGTGTATAGACTACAAAAAACTAAATAAATTGACCATCGAGAATAGATATCCTCTACCCATAATAGATGACTTATTTGGTCAAGTGAGAGGAGCCACTATCTTCTCAAATATTGATTTAAGAACAGGATATCATCAACTTAGAATAAAAGATGAGGACATCAATAAAACAATATTCAAGACTAGATATGGACACTATGAATTTGTAGTTCTACCATTTGGACTGACTAATGCACCTACTACATTCATGTGCTTAATGAATAGTATGTTACACAAGTATCTAGACAAATTTGTTTTAGTGTTCATTGATGACATTCTAGTATATTCCCAAAAGGAAAAAAAAAAAAAACATCTCAGAATTTTCCTACAAACACTTTGAGAACATAAGTTATATGCCAAACTCAGCAAGTGTGAACAAAATTCAGTATTTGGTCCATGTAATTTTAGAGGATGGATTAGCAGTAGACCGAGAGAAAATATAACAAATCATGGATTGGCATTTACCTACTGATTTCCCAGCCATAACATCATTCATGGGTATTGCTGGATACTACCAGAGGTTTTTAGCAGGATTTTCAACTTTAGTCTATCTTATTACTTCTTTATAGAAGAAGGGAGTAAAGTTTGAGTGGAGAGAAAAGTGTCAACGTAGTTTTGAACAGTTAAAAATTAAACTAACAACTGCTCCTATTTTGAAGGTTGTTGATCTAAAAAATGAATTTGTAGTATGTATAGATGCATGTGCAGAAGGATTAGGAGTGTTACTACAAGAAAATGAAATAATAGCATATGAGTCAAGAAAATTAAAGAAACATGAACTGAATTATAACGTATATGACTTAGTATTAATTGTTGTGATACATGCATTGAATATGTGGAGACATTATCTGTAAGGAAAGAAAGTGATACTAATTAAAAATCATATAAGTTTGAAATACCTCTTCACACAACCTGATTTAAATGCTAGACAAGCTAGATGGTTGTCTTTCCTTAGTGAGCTTGATATGGAAATCAAGCATATTAAAGTAATGGAAAATAATATTATAGATGCTTTGAGTAGGAATGCTCATCAAAATTTTAATAATGCGGAAAGCAGTGTCAAATTTGACATAGAATAATTGATACAAGAAGTGGTGAGTAAAGATCCAACCTCTGAGAAACTACAAGAAAAATATCCATAATTGTTTGAATAATGAACTGATATTTTGCAACACCAAGGACGGTATTTTATTTTAGAGGGAGAATATGTAATATCCCTATTTTTATTGCTTTTGTTAGATAGTTGGACATTCTAAAGTTTAAGTGGACCTAAAGGAAAACAATATTTGTGGACATATTATATTTTTAAATTTCATAAATGTGAAATTTTAATTATTCTGCAAAGACTAGAGTATATTGGAGACCAGGATTTCAAGTCCATGAGAATAGAATTAAATCCAAATACTCTCCCAAATTCTCTAAAAATCCTTGGAGAAAATAAAATAAATTAAAATCATTAGATTGGAGGTAAAAATATAATAGATACCTCAATAAAGTGGAATGCTATTGAGAAGAGGTGAAATAAAACTAGAAAGAAAAAAAATCTAGTTTTAAAGTACTTTTCTTGAAAAAACAAAAGTAAATCATAGGACGCAGTTATGGAAAGAAAGCTTAAATAAGACATTCCTAGGTAGACAACAGGTTCTCTACACTTTGGAGGAATTTCTCTCTGCTCGAGGGGAGTTGTGGAGAGAAAGCTCAAGGTTGGGTGGCAAATAATCTTACCAAAATTGGTATGCATAAGTGATTTAATTTTCTATTATGAAATTGTTTTGGTAATGAAAGTTAGAGTAATGATTATTCATGTAAGAAAGTTGGAATTTATATTTTTGTATTAATGTATGATTTATTTAGGATAAGGGGAAGGTTATATTTTATGAATTATTAAATTCTATAGAATTTTGATTTATACAGTCTAATGTATTTAACAGAAACTACTATATTAGATATATTCGATCAATATATTTACATAGTGTGTTACACCCAAATTATGATGCTCTAAATTAATTGCAATTTAAAAAAAAAAAAATATTTCACTAATTTATCTCTTTGTACAGTGATTTAGTGCCGAAAAGGTACATCTGTTATTATGAGTGATAAAGGAGGTTTGTATGTGGGTTTGGGTGGTGAGGGAAAACCACCAGATCAAAATGCTCAATTGCTGGATATGGTTAGGGATATGCAATGATAATTGATTCAACTAAGTACCGGTAACGAGCGATTGTTGCAAGCCAGTGAAGAGCAAGAGAGTTTGATAAAGGAATTAACCTCAAGGTCTAGTCACAAAAGTAAAGACCCTGTAAGAAAGAGAAAATAATTTGAAACCAAATCAAAAGGATCTGAGGATGGTGAAGTAGTCGGACAACAATCCAAAAATAAAATATAAACTGCAAGGAGAATTCCAAAATATTAAACCTCCTAGTTATGATGGTAAAAAGGAGGAGGATGCAGAAGCTTGGCTTCTAAACATTGTAAAATAATTTTAAGTCTATGAATATGGAAGTAACCTGAAAGCCAGATTGGCCATTTACCAACTACACGGTAAAGCTACCCTATGGTGGGAAGAAACCAAAATGGTATATGGGTTGGATGAGAAAAATGTTACATGGGAGGAATTTCAAACAAAATTCAAGTGTAGATATCTGAATGAGAGATATTATGATGACAAATCAAATGAATTTCATGAGCTGATATTGGGACAAATAACTATTGATGAGTTTGTTACCAAATTCGCTAACTTTATTTGCGATGTGCCTTGTATCAGAGAGGAAAATGCCAAAGTACAATGATTTTTAAATTGCCGACCTATTATATATAAGTAGAGAATATAATTTGACAATCTCAAGATAATCGATGAAGTTGTTCACAAACAAAGATTGTGTTATCAACAGTTCAAAGGTAGAAACGATCAGTTGAAAATTTGAAAAAAAAATAAAAAGGGAAAGGTGACTCTATTGTAAAAAGAGTGATACTAGCATACTTGAAAAACTTTGGGAAAAAACATCAAAAGAATAAGTTTAACAAAACTGGAGAAAACCAGTCATCATATTCACAAACTGGATCTAAGAATATGGATGCATACAACAAAAGGAAGGGATTGTAAAAATGAAGGAATCATTTAAGTGTGGGGTTGTCGAGAACCTCACCTGTTACGTGACTTTCCTCATAGAAAAGTTCAAAATATTAAAGTATTAGGAGAGGTGACTACTGTAAATGACATTTCTAGAAACATTCCAAAGATCAGTGGTGCACCTGAAGATCAGCAAGTCGAACACCAGTCAACCATGACAACAAGAAAAATTTGTCAAGTGTATGATGTACAAGTGGAGGAATGGGGACAACAAACTAAAAAGGAAAATATAGAAAATTTACTAGTAATTGGAGAGTTCATAGATGTATTTATAGAGTAAATCCCTCATCTAACCCCTAAAAGATAAATTGACTTCTCAATTGAATTGGTACTAGGAGCTACACATGTTTCTAAAGCACCATATAGATTGAGTACTCTTGAGTTGTTAGAACTCAAACTGTAGCTACGAGAGTTATTATACAGAGGTTACATTAGACCAAATGTGTCTCATTGGGGAGCACCAGTACTATTTGTTAAAAAAAAACATGGCACATTTAGGATGTGCATAGAATATAGAAAACTAAATAAATTAACCATAAAGAACATATATCCTCTACCCAGAATATATGACTTATTTGATCAAGTGAGAGAAAAAAACTATCTTCCCAAAGATTGATTTAGGACTAGGATATTGTCAGCTCATAATCAAAGATGAGGACACCAAAGTTTCAACATAGTTAAAACATAAACTAACAACTTCCCCTATTTTCGAGATTGTTTGTGCAAACAGAGAATTTGTATTATGTACATATGCATGCGCAGAAGGATTAGGAGTATTTCTACAAGGAAATGCAGTCATAACATATGAGTCAAGAAAATTAAAGAAACATGAACTGAATTATACTGTATATGACTTAGAATGAGCTGTTGTGATACATGCATTGAATATGTGGAGAAATTATATGTTAGGAAAGAAGTTCATACTAATGATAGATCATATAAGTTTGAAATACTTCTTCACACAACTTGATTTAAATGTTAGACAAGCTATATGGTTGTCTTTCCATAGTGAATTTGATATGGAAATCAAACACACTAAAGGAAAGGAAAATAAGATTGCATATGCTTTGAGTAGGAATTATCATCAAATTTTTAATAATGCGAGAAGTAGTGTAAAATTTGACATAGAAGAATTGATACAAGAATTGGTGAGGCAAGACCCAAACTATGAGAAACTACAAGAAAAATAATGTTTTGTTTTAGAGGGGAATATGCAATATCTCTATTTTTACTGCTTTTATTAGACAGTTGAACATCCTAAAGGTTGAGTGGTCCTAAAGGAAAGAAATAAATTTTGACATATTATATTTTTAAATTTTATAAATGTGGAATTTTAATTATTGTGCAAAGCCTAGAGTATGTTGGAGGCCAGGATTTCAAGCCCATGAGGACAGAATTAAATCCAAATACTTTTCCAAATTCTCCAAAAAGCATTGGAGAAAATAAAATAAATTAAAAAAATTAGATTGGAGATAAAAATCTAAGAGATACCTCAGTAAAGTGGAAAGTTACACAAAAGAGCTCAAATAAAACTAGAAAGAGGAAAAAGCTAGTTTTAAAGTACTTTTCTAGAAGAAACAAAAGTAAATCCTAGGACGTAGTTATGGAGACATGTTAAAGGGAAAACAAGCTTAAATAAGCCATTCCTGGGTAGACAAGAAGTTGTCTACATTTTGGAGGAATTGGTGTCTGCTCGGGGGAGCTGTGGAGAGAAAGCTCAAGGTTGGGTGGCAAATAGTCTTACCAAAACTGGTATGCACAAGTAATTAAATTCTATACTATGAAATTTTGGTGGTAATAAAAGTTAGATTAATGATTATTCATGTAGGAACATTTTAATTTATATTTCTGTATTAATTTATGATTCAGTTAGAAGAGGGGGGAAGTTAGCTTTTCTGAATTATTAAATTCTATAGAATTTTGATTTATACAGTCTGATGTATTTAACTTCATTAGATATAGTTGATCTATATAGTCACATAGAAATTTGACATTAGTAAAAAAACACACATAATGTTGGTACGGTTTAAATCTATTGTTAGGTTCTAAATATCTAAATTTTACGCTAAAAAATTATATAAATTCATGTGGAGAGTTGGAAAAATAATTTATTTAACTAATGTGTAATAAAAAATTGAACAGAAATAAAAGTACAGAAATAGATAATTCTCAGTCTCCCATAAATTATGATTATACAAATTAAATTTAAACTCTCTG
The DNA here is from genome assembly GCA_034641835.2 of Pinus albicaulis. Lineage (NCBI taxonomy): Eukaryota > Viridiplantae > Streptophyta > Pinopsida > Pinales > Pinaceae > Pinus > Pinus albicaulis. The sequence continues at coordinate 501,792,624 of CM076576.1, read as the reverse complement.
TTGTGTAGTAACGAGAGGGTTACATATAGTCATTCATTCTTCTATTTATTAAGAAATTAAATGTGCCATACATAATAAGGTACTAGAGGATAGTACAAAAATAAAATAGTGCAGTGAAGTAGACCAATACATTGCCAATAATTTATAAAAATGAATGATTATTATTATAAACATAACATAGCCATTATATTATCCATGATAGAAATTCCATTACAATCTGTAATAAATTATTGACAAAGTCCAGGGTCCTACATAAATAATTACAACAAATTTATAAATCTGAGCATAGCTCTGAATTGAGGAGATTCAATTCTATAGATGATATGGACCAACCTGTACATAGAAGAAAGACAATTACACTATCAAGGAATGGCGAAGTTGTTTGTTCAAAATTGAGGAATGATAAAAGTAGTGAAGAGAAATACCTACATAAAATTAAAATACACAAATTTTAGATATGTGGATACAATAAATGAAATAATGATAAGTAATTTACTAAGGTAATTGCAAAGGAATGTTTACGTTGTTATCCCATTATAAAAAGTAGAATCATTCATGTATACATATATAGAATTTAATGAGATAATGCTTGAAAATGAAGAAGATAATAATGTGGAAGATGTATGAGAACATGAAAAGGAAAGTACCTAAAATATGATATACAGGATATAAACTTTGATTCTGTAAAAATATTTTGTAAATAGCTAGAGTCCCTACACAATTTAATTATTTTATTAATTTGAGGAAATTAATAAAATAGCCATTTCTAGTTATGAAGGTAATTACAACTACCTTATAAACCAAATTTACTAAATAAGTAAACACAAATATAATTAAATAAAGCTTAAATAGATTCTGTGAATTTATACAGAGTATTATAATTATATATCTACATATATATATATATATATATATGGAAGAAATGGGAATTCAAACTGTAAAGAAAAGAAAAACCCAATTATAAAATTTGAGCTAACAGTTGAATTCATACCTCACAGAGGTATAGTATGAAGAAAATAAAATGGACTCTACTAATTAAATTAAAAGTCTATATGTTATGGAACATAATAATTTAACCTCTAACTTCCAATTCATTTTTTATAGTAGGGTTATAATGACAAGTAACCATTCTAATATTTTTGAGGAAAAAATGATTTCGGTGATTCGTTAAAATGTAATACGAATATGATTTCAATTAGGAATCATGTATTAATAGTGGAGGAAAGAATTTTAATAAACTCTGGTATTAACAATATCTGCCTCTGAAAAATTCTCAGAAAGCCAAGAATGAAAACTAATGGGATGTGAAGAGGGTGCTTATCGAAGTTAGAAGACATTTCGTTAGAAGAACGAGGATAGAAGTTACCTCTGCAATGACAAAAAAAACGAAATTAGTTAATAAAATATCGTTAAAATATAGAAATTGAAAAGATATAGCAATATCATGAGGAATATTAAACATAGAATAAAATCCTACTATGGGGTTTTTTTTATTGAAAACCATGAATGAGGGGCCACAAACCAACATAAAGGTCTGGAGGAAGAGACAGAGCCGAGATCTGAGACAACAGATTGAATGAAAATGAAAAGGAAACCCTAACCTACCTTTTCCAAACCAAACACATAGATGGAGGGAATGTTTACGTATCAATCCTCAACATAAACTTGTCAATAATCCATCCCACAAGAGGATCGAAATATCACGAAGACCATGTGATAGAATTAATTATCGAAGTACTTTCATTAATAGGTAAATTTCTCGAACAAAAAAATGTCATAAATAACATGTCCTTCAATTATGAATAAGATGTAATCGAATCCCAATAACGATTGAAGAAATTAAATACATTTAACTGTGGGTTAATATATTAATTGTTAACTGTTGACAAACCCACATGAGCACCAATGTAATATTCTATCAATGAAACCCATAAAACGTGACAAGTATAAGGTACAAAATTGATTAATGTCCTAAGTGAATAAATATGATAACGAGGATATATATGATAACGTACTTCATAAATATATTTACGTGAGGATTTAAATTACAAAATTCAAATTAATTAAAAGCCATAAATGCCCCTTCATATCTTTGAAATGTGACTAAGAAATGTGGCCAAGTTTAGAATGAAAAATAGAATTCGAATAATGCTAATGTGTAAGTATAAGGGAAAGTCATATGATATTCATATTTATTTATATTTATTATGTAATATAATTCAAAGTTTAATCTCTTACTATAGGTTCAAATATGGGTAAGTAACTTATATGTTAACTCTTGTGGATTATTAAGGGTTAAACCATATGGTATAAGTGGAATAAGGGATGAAGAATATATATAGAATAGTAAAATGGGTTAGGATAAGTATAATCTTAAAATATAATTAATTATTCTAAGATAAAAATGAAAGTTGTTATTTTAAAAATCAATGCTATAATATGCATAACATTTTAAGGAAATAAAATAAAAATTATATTATAGCAGAAGTAAGCACTTGAAGAATTGTCATCACAGACAGTCAGTGCTGAAAGTGAAATGGGAAATCGTTAACATGGTCAAAGGAAAATTAATAACATAATTTCATTATGTTCCTAAAACAATAAGTTGTTAGAGAAAATTTAACAACATATAGTACACTTCAAGGGAAAAATCTAAATATGACGATAGGTATTAAAGTCATTGATGACAAAGTAACATTTATGACATAAATAGAAAAAAATAATTTGGGTAAGTGGAGTTGTTACAGGGGGATTTATATTAGACCAAAGGATTAATATTAAAAAATCTATGAATAATATTATGCTCTAGGAACAAGAACCCTTAAATCAATAAACCCAAGGGATTGACATTACAAACCCAAGAAAATAAAAAACCAAAAGGATTAATATAAAAACTGAAGGGATTATAAACCCAAGGGAATAATATTAAAGCCAAGGGATAAATATACTAAACCCAAGGTATATAAACCCTCACATAAATACTAATAGAGGAAACCAAATGGATTATAAATGCATGGGAAAAGTGTTTAACCCAAGGAAAAAATATTAAACCCTATCCAAATAATATAAATTAAGCATATGAATTGAAGGGATTAATAAATCCAAGGGATTAAATTATAAACCCAAGAGATTAAATTATAAAAACAAATAATTATTAATATTATAAACCCAAGGAACTAATAAACCCAAACTTTTAATATTATAAACCCAAGGAATTCGTAAACCTAAGGGATAAATATGATAAAATTGAGTGATAAAAAATCCCAAGGGATTAATATTACCGACCTAAATAATTAGAAAACCCAAGGGATTAGTATTATAAACCTAATCGAATAATAAACCCAAGGGATTCTTAATATTATAATCATAAGAAATTAATAATCCAAAGGGATTATTAATATTATAATACTAAGGGATCAATGTGATAAACCCAAAGGATTAATAAATGCAAGGGATTATTAATATTATAAACCCAAGAGATTAATATAATAAACCCAATGTATGAATCTTATACACCAAATGGATTAATCTTACAAACCCAAGAGATTAATAACACCAAGGGATTCCTACAGAAAACGTCCAAACAACACTTTCAGTTGATCCAACATCATAGCTTTTGGGAAATAAGAAATGGAAACATCGCACAGTTCTGGAGAGACTCCTGGCATCAACTACCAAAGCTTAGTAGTATATACAGACCTCCTCCTACTCAGGAATGGGATGAGCAACAAATTGAAACAGTTCAGCAACAATTGACACCTAGCATAGAACAGGGTTACAAACAGTGGGAGGAGGCTGATATGTTGATCATGAATGCAGATAAGAAGACCCAAGATGCCATAAACTCTGAACTTCTAAATCAGAGAATCAGATTCTCTGACAGAAGGGATATTCTAAGATGGGGATACACCCCAAAATTTTCCTTTACTACTAAGGAGGCGTAAAAAATAATGTGCAATGATCCAACACCCCTGGATATTCTATGGTGAAAAATATGGACGACTGGTATATGGTCTAAGGTTTCCATGTTCCTTTGGATTTTTGGACACCAAAGAATCCTCACTTGGGACAATATTAGGAAAATAAACTTTCACGAACCTTCCAAATATCCCAATTGCAATCAACAGGAGGAAACTCTACAACATCTCCTTGATTCTTGTCCGCTTGCCAACCAATTATGGGAGAAAGCTAGTTTTCGATGCCAAAAAATATGTAGAGTTTCAGAGGACATAATCAACTCCATACACAATTGACAGTAGAATCCATATAAAAGTGAATTACTTAACCAATTATGGAAAATAATCCCAGGCCTTCTTCTTTGGAAAATCTGGAAAGAAAGAAACAAGCGCATCTTCAAAGACCAATGCACTCCTCTAGACATCATGTAGAGAAACTTTTGTCTTAATCTTAAGGAAACCTTGGCGCTACAATCTTCGCAGGCTGAAGATTTTCCAACTCTTGCACATGAGAAGGCCATCTGCGAAAACTGGAACATTCAACTCCCCCAAGGTAAGAAAAATCATAGATCTTCTCGCATTCACACTTGTAACGACTCTCATTCAACTCCAAGGACACCCTTCACATCATTTTCATCTCATCAAAATGAAAAGGTAATATACGAATTTATTTGTCCCATCGACAATTCCCTTTTTATTTTGGCAACTATATGTGTTAGTCACCAATTTGTTTTAATTTTTAATAATCTATATTGTATTGAATTATTTTGATATTTACATTATATTTCTAATATTTTATATACATACACCCCTCTCTATTCATATATAACTTATCGATTCAACTAATTGATATACCTCTTATCTATAGATGATGGTGATTACTTTTGTAACCTCACGTCGAATTCTATTTACATATATATATATTGTTAAGTGCATAACCTTAGACTTTATTAGCCACTCATGAATTCTCAACAATCATATCATATAATTTCAATATGAGTATAACTGAGCGCAATGGTTAATATGTCCATTCCCACGACAAGTACACCTACTTTTGATGGTACACATCGATTTCGGTTTCATAACTTTTGAGGCACATTTCATTAATGGATTTATGGTTTCGTTTATGCTATGAGTACTTGTTTATTAAACCTTGATCCAATTTTTATATACGATTCACCTGTTGTGTTTTCTCCAATGCATATATGTTTGGTTGGCCATTGAGTTCGATGTGATTTGTCTATAATGTGTAATGATGAAGACAACTCTTCATTTGTAGATTCAACAAACGTTTTAAATTTGTTCTACATACATTTTATATGCGTTGAATTACCTTTTGGTACTATGGGGTTTATATATATATTTTCCAGAGTTATTGATACACGTCACTTGAATATTTTAAATTGTGATACGGAATAGATGTACCATTGTGTTTAACGGAAGATTTCTCCCGATTGTCTTCGCCATCACCTTGATTTTTAATCCCGAGACACACAGATCGATCCCAACATTGTTTGGGATCTGTGGACAAGTGTATGGTTCGGATGCGTCAATTCAAACTTATGGTTTTGGTCTTCGACTTTTATTTAAGTCTTTTGTTATATGGTTCGTTTCTTTTTACCAGTTCATTTCCACTGTATGCCTTGTGGTGTTCATAATGGAACTTACGTCCACTGTTCAAGAAGTCTGATGGATCTACGAAGATTTGCTCATAGCTCTCTTGAACACTTCCAGGTATGAACCATCGTTCTCCATCCCTGATATGGAAATTTATTATTACATCTCCCATTGAGATATAGACATCCATCCTCAAGGCATCTCGATTTTCTTGTGTTGCCCTCGCGGCCATAAGAATATGTCGGACGTTTTCGTTTTACTGATATCTACTCATAGTAGTAATGTTTGGTTATTTTCCACAGACTTTCATTTAGTTTAATATGTGTTTTTGGTGTTTTTAATTTTTATAAATTCATTCTCCTCTTATCATCCTCAGATTTTTTTAAAGAGTGTTCGTTTTTTTTTTTTCGATTGTTATATTCACAGAAGCAGTCGTTCTAATACCAGTAGTTCTGTTGTTTTAATTGTAATTTCATTTGTTTAATTTTTTGGAATGTAGAACAAAACCTCCATCATGGGCATGGTGATTCCCACTTCGCTTCTCCATGGATTTGATTCCTCATGAGCCGAGTTTGACCGTAAGGGTTTTAATTGTTTTATTGGAATGCCTATGTCAGCTTATATGAGTTTATATTGCCTCACATATATGTATAACTTGGGTTTTTCTTCTCCAGAATTCCCTTTTTGTTTTCGTGACATATACTTTTACCCTCAGGTAAGTATATTTATTTTTGGCGATTGTTAATGGGATGTTTATAGTCTTTCCCAATTTAAATAATTATTAACAATTTCTATCTTGTGAAATGCATACAAGTATCTACGGTGTTTGGATTTTCTCAACATTCCATTAAATTCTTGTTCGTTATCAAGGGAATTTAACGAGTACCTCGCTTACCTTCCAGGTCTGTTAATTTTGCTTCGACTTTCTTGCTTCAACGATTTGTCCTCTGGATAAATTCTCCATTTTTTAACATAGACATTTGTCATTTTATATTGAACGCACATGGTTTTGTGTTAATAAACGATATGGATCTAGGTCAAATCCGGACATTTGGATGCTCTGTATAACGCTTTTGGTTTACACAGAATTTTAAAATTACTATGTATACCTTTGTATACGTCTGGACATTTAAATTTAGAGTTACAAGACTTACTCTCATACGTCTCTAACTCTGTATTAATTTTGAACTTGGTTATTTCCTCTAGATTTCCCATATTATAATTGACTAGAATACTTTTCTTATTTCTATGTGCTTCTGTCGATTCTAATTATTCTTCATTAAAAATGATTTCATGGGATTTTCCGATGTTTTCTTCGATCAGAATAAAATGTATTCTGCAATTTATATAATTTTTATTTCCTATTATTTTGAGTTATCATAGGAAAATATTTTATGTATCAAAATTTCTATTGGAAGTGTGACTGATATAAAATAGGCAGAGCATAGTAAAATAAATCACTCTCTATGCAGAGAATTCCGGATTACTATGTCATTAATAGCCATAATATATCCTAGTACTTCTACAGGTTTCTTATATAATGACACATCTTAGTTACAAATGTATCTGCATGTGGATAAAATTTGATTTATAATGTCGTTAATATTATCTATGAACATTCAGGTATAATATTACATTATTTACTACTTTCATTTCCTTAAATAAACATGCAGAATGAAAATTTCATTCATTACCTCTGTTATTATTGTCATGTAACTCCAGCATAGGAGATAATAAATTTAAAGTCTTCATATTTATTTATTGGTTGCAATTTGTGGTTTGGTTAACAATTTTCTATATTGTCTTTAATATAACAGTAGAAAAATATTCATGATTCTATAATTTAATTCCATTTCCATATTACTTTTAAGGTATATAAATATGTCAATAATTTTTTCTTTGTACAGTTCTTGGGAACATAATATCTTTAGATTTACACCAGTATTGGTGTAGAGACTCTGCTTGATATTTCTCAATGAACTATTCCTACTACAAATAGAAAATTTGAAGATTTATTTCTTCTATTTAAATCTATGAAATGTAAGGAATAACATAACACAACAACTAAATTGAACATGACTTCTACAACATTTATCCATCTTGGCTAACAACATCTAATTTAATCATTCATAAAAAATTTGTGCATACCACTTCTGTGATGACCAGTCCTCCCAACCTTAGAGTTCTTTTATCCACAGAACTCACCCCCAAGCTGAGATCCTCTCCTAGAATAGACCCACCCCAATCTATTCTGGAATATCTTATTTAAGCTTATTCTCTCCCCAAAGCCTGTTTCTAATTCTGCGTCCAGAATTACATGATGCTTTTCTTCCTGTTTACCTAGGCTTCCCTTATTTAGGTACTTTAAAGCTGCTTTCTGCTTTTCTAGCTTTTTACCTCTTCCCAACTACTCTCCACATCATTGGGGAATTTTAGATTTTTCCTCAAAAATCTAATTTAGAAATAAATTCTTTCAAGGCTTTTTGAAATATTTTTGGGGAAAGTCTTAACCTCTTTCCATCCCTCATGGATTAGGCAAGTGATCTCAAAAATCTCATTTGGTCAATATGCACAGAAATATTTTTTTTTCTTTTCATAATTAAAAGATTAATTACATCCACACAATAATTATCCATTGGGGTCCACTCCCCTTTTGACTGAAGTTCAAATGTCTAGTTTGAAAACATAAAACTAGGGGTGTTACATATTCCCCCTCTAAAAACAAACACCGTCCTCGGTGTTAACAACTAACTATTAGAGTTCATTTTGAAAATAGATATGGATATTTTTCCATCATCTCAGCTTCTCTTTCCCACGTAGCTTCTTCAGTAGTAAAGTGCTTCCACTGCACCTTTACTCTTACGACTGTTCGGTTTATCAATTCAATTTCTTCCCGCTCCAATATTTGAAGCGGCTTTGGAAGGAACTCCCCTTTTGGTTCCACCTGTATGAAATTCCAATTAACAATGTGAGAAGCATCATGTACATATATTTTTAATAACAAAACATGAACCACATCATGAAATCTAACATGGGGCAGTAAGGCCAGCTTATAAGCCACTGGTCCAACCCTTTCTAACACCTCAAAAGGCCCACAATATCTAGAAGTCAATTTTGCACAATTTCTATCATAAAGTGTGCTCTTTTTGGGTTTATTACACAGATACACATGATCACCCACTTTAAACTCTTGATGCACTCTCTTCTTATCAGCATAGATTTTTTGTCGATCCTGTGTTGTCTTTATGTTTCTCTATATTTGTTTGACAATCCTTTTCATTTCTTGTAGTGTATTCGGCCCCAATACTAGCTTATCTTCAGGTTGGCTCCAACTTAAAGGAGTTTGACACTCTCTTCCATAGAGTGCTTCAAATGGAATCATTTTGATGGAGGATTGATAGCTGTTGTTGTAATCAAATTCGACTAAATGCAAGTAGTCCTCCCATTTAGTTGGCCTATCCATCATATACATTCTCAACATCTCCTCCAAAATCTAATTAGTCCTCTAAGTTTGACCATCTATTTGAGGGTGATAAGCAGTACTAAAATTCTATTTAGTGCCCATGCCCCCAAATAGACATTTCCAAAAGGCTGCTGTGAACTTAGCGTCTCTATCTGAAACAATCATCTTTGGGACCCCATGTAGCCTTACTATTTGTTTTAGGAACACATTTGATACTTGGGTTGTCCCAAAAGTAGATTTTACAGGTATGAAGTGTGCAACTTTTGTTAAAGTGTCTACCACTACCATCATTGAGTCATGCTGGTACTTTGTTCTGGGTAACTCGGTTATGAAATCTATAGAAACAATGTCCCATTTCCATTCTGCAATTGGCAAGGGATTTAAAAGACCAGCTGGATGTTGATGCTCAACTTTAACTAGTTGAAATTCCATGCATCTTGCTAAATAGTCTGCTACATCCTTTCTCATTCCTAGCCAAAACAATTTTTTTTTTCAAAGCTGTTAGCATTTTTTGATATTCCAGATGTCCTGAATATGGTTTTTTATGATATTCATGTAGGATCTCTTTTTTCAAATACTCTACATTGGGGATATACAATCTGTTTTTAGAGCAGATCAGCCCTTTCTAGTTTTGGGTGTATTCAGCCCTTTCTGGTTTTGGGTGTATTCAGCCATTTCTTTCTTCGGTATTTTCACTTGTAGATTCTCATAGTTTGGATCTTTATCTGCTACCTTTTTAACTAGTTATTCTAAGTCAAAACTAGCACTACTCCCAATCCCTCTCTACATGCATCCAAACACACAACGAACTCTTTGTCAAGATCTGTAATTTTCAGTATAGGGGCTATAGTAAGTTTTAATTTTAGTTGTTCAAAGATATTTTGGAATCTTTCATTCCACTCAAATTTGGTGCCTTTTCTCTGCAGTGAAGTTATGAGATATGTTGTAGAAAATATTTCCACAAACCTTCGATAATAACCTGCAATTCCCATAAACGCACTCACTGCTGAAACATCAGTCGGCACCGGCCATTCTCTAATACCCTTTATTTTCTCAGGGTCAACAACCAATCCTTGTTTAGAAATAATATGCCCCAAGTATTGAATCTTGTCTTTATATGTCACATACCTCACCTTCAGATTTTTTTTTTTTTACCTCTAATTCTTGTTCAACTTAAGTGTTATTACTACATAGACACCTTTTTACTGCCATACTACATATATGCTAAATGAATTCCAGACCAATTGACTCTTATGAAATGTCATTCTACACTTCTCATGTCTATACAACATAACTTAACCCTCCTCTCATGATTCACTAATAATGTTTCTTTCATTACTCAGGACTCCTGCAACAAGATACCCTTTGTTAATCGTATAACTATATTAAATATCTCGTTATACTTATATGTCACAATTTTAATGGTAAGAGTATTTCATTTTAATTTGTTTTCTCCTTACTCCTACGCTGCTAAATACGTTACCCATGGGATTCCATGGTTAGATTATTGTTTGGGTCGTTATCTATATGGTTCTATTTTTTTTTATCATTGATTTGATACTCTATGCCATGTCGCATAACTATGCAGGCGTACTTTCCTTTGAGCTTCGAATTTATACCCCAACATTAATTTCATTGGCACGTGGGTTACTCATAAACCATATAATTTTCTTCCACGAAATTATGTCGACTCGGTACCTATCCCAGCCTATGCCGATCTGGCATGCCGAGGTTGCTCGTTTAATATTTATGGTACGTCGCATTTACATGTCTGTTGTGTAGTTCAGCGTCAGGTCCCGTCGCCTTATCAATGAGCATTCATTTCGATCATGTAAGTTTTTGGTGGAGGCTACGAGAAAGATTTTTATTTCTCTCGAGCCCCAGAAACAAACGTATTTTAATTCCTTTTCTACTGATTTGAATTCAATTCACGCGTATCAGTTCGTTCTACTTAATTTTATTTCCAGGCTATTGTACTCTCGCCATTATACGTTGATTTGAGTCTCCGGTGATGGATGGCCACCACGTGGACGGTGGGATCTCCTTATGGTTTCCCTGCTCGTTTACTATTTTAGTTGTTTACCCTGTCGTTTACCATTTCTGGTGTTTTCTCTACGAAGGCTATCTTCTCTGGTTTGTTCATGGAGAACTGAATGTGAGACTTCGCCTATGGTTCTGATATTCATGGTTGACCCTCAGCGCAACTTATTATGGTAAGTGCTCATCCCAAATTTTTATTGTAAGCCTCTGTATCAATACTGGTATATAATGGTTGTTAATCATTTTACGCCCAATCTTAAAATCTTTTTTCATTTTTTGTTGGACGTTGAATAATTAACTATGCAAAAGGGTTTAATCGCACTATCGACTATTAATACGTATTGGTTTATTTATATCTTCAAAAGGGAATGGTGATATGGTTACTGATAACTGTGAATATTAACACTCTCACCAGGCTTTGTATCATCGGTCGTCGACAACCGAAGTCTGCGAACCAAGGGTAACGTTTTGCCTCTCTTCGCAACACTCTATTGTTTATTTATTGAACCCTTGACATACAGATCATCAAATTTTAGTTATCAATTCATGTCCCTTGTTTATTACAGGTCTCATGTGGATGAAGAGAGGTTAAATTTGCTAGGTGATGAAATATCTCTTTTAGTCTGGTTTGAAGTCAACCGTATTGTTTAATATCGCATTTGCTAATGATTTCTGGTTTGTTTGACTCATAGGTATTGGTTACACGAGCCATCATCGCATCTCCATTTCCACAATTTTCGTTTGGCTTTCTGTCCAATAGGCTTATGACGTTCGTTTCTTATTCCAGGTTGGTTGTGCATTGAAGCTTTTCATCCAACAAGCTTTTTGACGAAAATGATATCTCTCTCTCTTAGGAATTGTAATTTCCTATAGAATATTTTTTTTGTTTTGATTCTCTACAGAAGAGAAAGCCGCTAGTGGGGAGAAATTTACAGGCACCTAGATTAATAAGTCTGATTATACTTCTCTATTATTGTTATTTTAATTACAGACCCGTGAGGTTCATATACGTTGTTCTCCGAATGTGATTTAGTTACTTATTTTTCCTTACGACTCTGCATACTCCGAAGAAGTCAAAGCATATTTGGATTATTAAATTGATACTAAGTCTCGTATTCATATGGAGGGCCTATCATGGTTCCGCTAGATTAATTTTTCCTCTGCATAAAATTTTGCTATTAGTTGGTTTGTCAATAGCTTCTTCCCTCTATGGTTAAACTTATTATGATTGTGGTTGATTAGTAGTAGTAACTCTAGAATATAAATTTCTATACCCATGATTTTCTCGTAACTAATTCTCATCCAATGTTTATTTATTTTTACATGTGATACTAGGCTTCCATTGGCAATTGCTATCATACACAGTTTATTGTTAATACATGTAAAAGGTCTGGAGGTATAGAAAAACTGTAATCCTATACAAGACTTGTTTTGGTACATATGAAATGGATCTCCACACTGTTCATACAATGCCAGATTTCAGTAGTAGATTTATTTGTATTTTTCTAGAGATAAAATACTATGTGATTTATTTAATTTTTTCAAAATTTTCAGACATTTACATATATTAAGATACCTCTGGAGGGTATTAATATGATTTCAGTCCACATGTGTACTTAAGATTCTCGCATAATTTCACACTACTAATATCTTTCATAGCACTTTGCCTCCCTTTAATGTCAACATAGTTAAGTGGAAATGAAAGTCTCTGTACATTTTATTTCCTTTTCTGTCACAGTTTTCAGTCTAGTAAATGTGAGAATCTGAAGTAGATTTAAACTTTGAAATGCATCATGTATAGATCTAAATACAACTATCTGCATGTAAATTTACTTGCACCCTCTAGGGATTACTATGCCTCTATATGTAGAGTTCTAAAGCCAATTTAACTGTGTAACACTATCCATTCTAGTCCCAGATTCTCTTTATTCTAACTATAGAGTTTTTCCTTGAACTTTCTTAGTTTCCTACGTGACACAGAATAATAAAATCTGATCTAATTAATTCTACCCAACCTTTATTCGATACTTCTGAGTTGTCATACATTTTCCTATCATCTAAATGGAATAGGTTGAAATATTTCTAGTTCCAATTACTTTCTATTTCGTATAATGGTGTTTCTTCTGTTTACTTCACAGTTATATTGTTAATCTAGAAGCAGATTAAAGTTACAATTATTATGGATTATGGGAGTAGTATAAATCTACAGATTTAAACCAATAATAGGTTTAGAGATTTTGGTTGATTTTCCCCATAATTTCCTGTTCCTACAACTATGCAGAATTAAGAGGATTGAATTCTTCTAATAATTCTGTAAATGTATGGAATACCAGTTTCAGTATTTAAGATAGAATAACTTCTACATTTCTTAATCACACTACCCATTCACAAGAAAATTCAACCATTCATAAACATTATGGCATACCACTTCTTCAATTGACTAGTCCTCCCAAACTTAGAGTCCTTTTTTCTCCAGAACTCACCCCCGAGATGAGATCTCCTCCTAGAACATACCAACCCCAATCTGTTTTGGAGTAGCTTATTTAAGCTCATGTTCCCCAAAGCCTGTTTCAAATTCTGCGTCCAGAATTATAGGATGCTTTTCTTCCTGTTTGCCTAGGATTCCCTTATTATGGGATTTTTAAAGCTCCTTTCTACTTTTCCTAGCTTTTCACCTCTTCCCAACTACTCTCCACCTCATTGGGGAAACAAGATGTTTCCTTAAAAATCTAATTTAGAAATAAATTCTTTCAAGGATTTCTGAAAGATTTTTAGGGAATTCATAGCCTCTTTCCATACCTCATGGATTTGGCAAGGGATCTCATAATTCTCATTTGGTCAATATGCCCAAAATTATTTTATTTATTGTCCATAATTAAAAATTAATTACATCCACAAAACATGTATCCATTGGGGTCCACTCCCCTTTGGATTTAAAGTTCAAATGTCTAGCTTGAAAGAAAAACATAAACTAGGGGTGTTACATATTCCCCCGCTGAAAACAAACATTGTCCTCGGTGTTGAAAACTAACTATTAAAGTTCATGCTAGAAAATAGATATGGATACTTTTCCATCATCTCATCCTCTCTTTCCCATGTAGCTTCTTCAGTGGTAAAGTGCTTCCACAACAACTTTACTTTAGCTATTGTTCGATTTCTCAATTCAATTTTTTCCCGCTCCAATATTTGATGCGGCTCTGGAAGGAACTCCCCTACTGGTTCCACCTGTATCACATTCCAATCAACAATGTGAGAAGCATCATGCAGATATCTTTTTAATCATGAAATACATCATGAAATTTAACATGGGGCGGTAGGGCCAGCTTATAAGCCACTGGTCCCACCCTTTCTAACACTTCAAAAGGCCCACAGTAATTAGGAGCCAATTTAGCAGAACTTCCAGCATAAAGTGTGCTCCTTTTGGGTTTAATTCGTAGGTACACATGATAACCCACTTTCAACTCTCTATGCACCCTCTTTTTATCAGCATAGTTTTTTTGTCGATCTTGTGTTGTCTTGATATTTCTTTGTATTTGTTTGACAATTTTTTCCATTTCTTGTAAAGTGTCTAGCCCCAATACCAATTTATCTTCAGGTTGGCTCCAACTTAAGGGAGTACGACCTTTCCTTGAATAGAGTGCTTCAAATGGACTCATTTTGATGAAGGATTGATAGATTTTGTTGTATGCAAATTCAGCTAAATGCAAGTATTCTTCCCATTTTGATGGCCTGTCCATCACATAAATTATCAGCATATACTCCAAAATCCAATTTGTTCTCTCTGTCTGCCTGTCTGTCTGAGGGTGATAGGTAGTGCTAAATTTCAACTTAGTGCCCATGCCCCCAAATAGACCCTTCCAAAAGGCTGATGTGAATTTAGCATCTCTGTCTGAAACAATCATCTTAGGGACCCCGTGTAGCCTTAATATTTCTTTTAAGAACACATCTGCTACTTAGGCTGTCCCAAAAGTAGATTTTATAGGTATGAAGTGTGAAACCTTTGTTAACGTGTCCACCACTACCATTAGTGATTCATACTGGTACTTTGTTCTAGGTAACCCAGTTATAAAGTCTATAGAAACAATGTCCCATTTACATTCTGCAATTGGTAAGGGATTTAGAAGACCATCTGGGTGCTGATGTTCTACTTTAACTAGTTGACATTCCATGCACCTAGCTAAATATTCTGCTACATATTTTTTCATTCCTGGCCAAAAAAAAATCTTTTTCAAAGCTGTTAGCATCTTCTGATATCCAAGATGCCATGAATATGGCTGTTTATGATATTCATTCAGGATCTCCTTTTTCAAGGACTCTACATTGGGAAGATATAATTTGTTTTTATAGCAGATCAGTCCTTTCTGGTTTTGGGTGTACTCAGCTATTTCCTTTTTCTGCATTTTCAATTGCAGACTTTGATAACTAGGATCCTGATCAACTACCTTTCTAACTAGTTCCTCTAAAATCAAAACTAACACTGGTCCCAATGCTGCCTATGTTTTGGCAAGCATTTCTTCTTAGTGCATCAGCAATTTTGTTTTCTTTTCCTTTGATATGTTTTATCTCCATATCGAATTCACTCAGAAAAGACAACCATCTAGCTTGTATGGCATTAAAATCTATTTGATAAAAGAAATATTTGATACTAATATGATCTGTCATTAATGTGAATATTTTTCCAAGGAGATAGTGTCGCCACATCTTTAAGGCATGAATTACAACAGCCAATTCTAGATCATATACACTGTAGTTCTGTTGATGCTTCTTAAGTTTCCTAGACTCATATGCAATAATATAATTTTCCTGCAATAGGACTCCTCCTGTTAGCCCTAGAATCTGCCTCAGGCTGAAAGAAGGCGAGGTTCAAGGCAACATCAAACCAAGCTCAGCGTCATAGTTAGCCCTACGAGGACAGGAGAGGGCTCTCTCCAGTCAATCTCGATAAAATGAGTAATAGGTTGCGAGATGACTTAAAATGGGAACTGATTTTAGGCTCGTAAATAGATAGGAAGGTTTGATTTTGGTGTTTAGACTGGGTTTTCTGGGCTGTATGGGGCAAAGACAGCAAGAGCAGGGAAATTAAATGAAAGACGCAGATTATCTTATGAGGCAAGATAGGCAAGAGATTAAGCATCCAAATTGAAATTATATGGAATGGAAGGACTGTTAAGAAGCTGAAAAGGGCATTAATGTATGAATCCTTTTCAAACAGAGGAAGAAACACAAAACATGAACGTTTCTCCAAGGCAGAGCAGTAAGATGAATTCTACCCTTGTCACTCAGAAAGATTCAAATTGGAAATGATTATGAAATGAAAAGTAAAACATAACAAGCTACATATGAAACAAAAGAAAAGACAAATGCTAAATTCACACCACAAGAATCTCAGGAGTTAGAGCTGTATCTTTTCATTAAATCCCTGTCAAAAACTGTACAGTGAAGTTTTCCTTCACACCTCTCCCACTGTTTTCCAAAACTCTCCTCCCTTTTACAAGTGAATACAATATATAACTCAGAGCTTTGATAACAAATTGATACAAATAGGGCGTTGTTTCACCTAGAATCATAAAAATAGGAAAATTTTGCTCTAAAAGGAGCCAACGTTACACTTTGTTTATTGATAACTAAGCAAAACCTGTAGCTTGACTTTCTGACTTGCAACTGAAAACCGAAAATAGGCCAATCAATTCGATTGCTTTGCTGTGATAGATATCTGCACTTCAATTTGGCTTTTGACTTTTTCATTTTACTTTTTCCATTCGAATAAAAACTCATTGTTAATAAAAATGGGCTTCAAACGAAAAAATTACACCGTATTATGTGTAGCAAAAATTGGCCCAGATAAACGCCTTTGATTTTGGACCATCATAGTTAGATTGCCCAACACCGAAAAACGCTTCCCAAAATTACTGTCTTCGCTCAGCTAAAAAATTTTGTTTGTTGCTGTGACCGTGTGATACGCACAAGTAGCTGATGCATTTTTTTGAGGAGAAAGATTTTTATTATTTACTAAATATGGTGGACCAATAAACTAAATCATGATTGGCATTTCAAATTGTCAGTTTGACACACCCTATACATGAAATATTATGAACAATTTTCTGAACCATGGATACACTTAAAAGCAAGCTCTCATAGCAATGATCAATCACACCTGCAGAAAGTCAATTACTTTAAAGTTTTAATAGATGTGGGATCCGATCAATCAAAACGACTGTGATATGCTGTGAATCTTCAACCTCTCTTCCTTTGAACATTTCATCCTACTTTGTTCACTGCAGATATGAATGTTAATCCTTTAGGTTTACTGCACCAACATAGGCCATTGGATTTCTTACACATGATTAGTCTATTGATGTCACTGATGGCACAGTAAATGCAATAGAAACGAGGAATGCTTCCATCCAATTTGCTAAAACTCACATATTGAGTCTGAAACTCAGGATCTTCCAGACTAAACTAGTTGTAATCAGAAAGGTGGAAACCAGGAAAAAGTGAAGCCACAAATCCAATAACAACCATATGAACCTCCTTCGTGAACCCCTACCAATTAAGGTTGTGTCTTTCTTGCGCCTGGCCAACCTGGCTTTTATCATTATGCTGGTCCTGGGCAGTATGAGCTGGTATCATAGCACGCCGTGCACTATAGTTCAACCATCTTAAAACAGGGGAAAAAGCTCCGATTTGATATCTGAATCCTTAAACCAGAATCTCTAGCTTAATAATAAAAAAAAAAGGATCACTAATAGCTTAATAACAAAGGTCTTGCTGATCTCAATGTCTTTATTTTAAAATCCTTATGAAAATGCATCCAGTGCTTTTACAGTCAACTTTTGAAGGTCTTCCTCAACTCCAAATTGAGATCATGATAGTTCATTGGAAATATCTTTGTGTCTAGTTATCATTTGACTCATCAAGCAAGTCATTTGGCCAACCAAGCTAGGAGAAATCTTGATTTTCCCAAGGTCACTTCAGAGGTGCATCAATTCTCCCAAGGCGATTTTATTTTTGACATTTATCTAAAACCATGACACCTGTGTAAAATGTGAAGGGGGTTGTTATTCCTTGTCCTATTTTTGACAAAAACCTCTCTCAGTTTTCCCAAATTCATCTTTTATTGCTCAGAAACATCATTGGAGTAAAACCTATCCCGATGGGTGGAACAAGGGATTTGTCGAAATGAAGGGGATAAGGGGCTTCTAAATTCTTGGGGAAATTTTGTGAAGTAGGGAGGGATGTTAGGAAGTAGGAGAAAGTGGAATCTCAGAAATTGAATGGGGGGAAGGTGTCCAAAAGGGAAAAACACAGGCCTAGTCTAGAAACTTGCCAAGTTGTAGCAAGAAACTAGGGTTTGTGCAAAAATGAGGAATTTGGGGGATCTCAGTGATGGGAAGTGTTTAATCAGGTACATTAAGGATAGGGGAAGGTGTATGATCATCAGGATACAATTTTTGATGATGATTTGACCATCCAAGAGCAATTACCTCCAAAACCCTAGGAAAGGGAAATGAACCTTACCTAGGCACATATGAAGCATGAACAAGGTGTAAAATGACCCTTTGGAATCTGGCATGATGATGAAAACCCTATAAATGATGGTACACTCAGCTGAATGGTGACATGGACCGAAATTTGGACAACTCTGGAAGGAGTGAAAACAAACCCTAGACCTAGTACTTAGTGAGCAAATTTTGCTTGAAGGCTCACTGAAATGACAAAATTTGACCTTGAAACTTTAAGATCATTTTGTAAGAGCATGTTTGATCACTGGAGGAAGGCTGCTAAGGCTGACACTAACATTGGCTCCAATGGGGATGGTAGCTCCTTGGAGGTGCCAAGAACGACAGATCTTTGGGAGAGCAGACCAGTGCCTTATCCATTGGGCAATGGAATCGATGACTTGGAAAATTAACACAAAAATTTTGACTAATTTATTGACTGAAACTTGACTCAAACCGACTCAATTCTGCAACCAAAATGACTGAAAAACTGACTCGACAAACTCAAACCAAAACTGTAATGAAATTGGAACGAAGTGTTGCCTTTGGCTGCTTATTTATTTACAAATCTCCCCTACTTTGCTGCAGAGCCAATAGATCAAGCAATGATGTAATGCCATATCAACCATTCAAGTAACTGTGACAAGGATGCTGCTTGAGAGTGCTTCCAATAGGACACAGATGTAATTACTGGCAGCCATACATGCACATAATGAGTCTGGTTATGTAAAAGACAAGTTGATCTATCATTCAAACTGAAAAACATTTCCATGTACGTTGCAATAGGATCACAAAAGCCAGACTCTGTTTGCTGCCCCAACTCTGCAATACATACTTCCAGCTGCACACTATCAATGCAAACATCCACGAGCAGCTCTATTGTTGCTTTTTTTGAAGGAGGGAGAGTTTCCAAGAACTTTTTTGGATCTCGGAATTCATATGATTCGATTTGATCATTCAAATATTGAATCTCTTTCTCAACTCTTTCAACAAGTAACTCACAGAAACCAGTTTTAGCTTGAAGAGGAAACTTCAGAGATTTCAAACATTGAAGCATGACAAAGAAAAATTCTTCATTAATTTCAAAATCCACTAACTGATCTCTAACTTCTTTTAAAGCTTCACAAAATGCAGGGTCTGCAACATACCCTACCATTTCATGAATGGATCAGTGAGCACTGGAATATCTGGATCAAGTTGGAGTCGCCAGGTGAATGTTTCAGCCTTCATATGTCTGATCGTTGTCCACCATCAACAATCAGATCTAAACTTGATTACATGTACTGGGGAAAATTATAAGTTAAATGTTACGATTACAAGCTAGACCGGAGATCGACTGAAGTAGCATTTATCTACTATGCACTCGCAGAGCAAGAGCAGTTCGAAGGCTACCTGGCGTGACTTCAGGCTCCGTCTGTAGCTATAAATCAAACAACACTAACAAACAAACTAGTTTTTCCCTAGTATGGTCGCCACTATATTAGCGCTTGAACCTGCCTCAGGCTGAAAGAAGGCAAGGTTCAAGGCAACATAAAACCAAGCTCATCCTCGTAGCTAGCCCTACGAGGACAGGAGAGGGCTCTCTCCAGTCAATCTCGATAAAATGAGTAATAGGTTGCGAGATGACTTAAAATGGGAATTGATTTTAGGCTAGTAAATAGATAGGAAGGTTTGATTTTGGTTTTTAGACTGGGTTTTCTGGGCTGTATGGGTCAAAGACAGCAAGAGCAGGGAAATTAAATAAAAGATGCAGATTATCTCATGAGGCAAGATAGGCAAGAGCTTAAGCATCCAAATTGAAATTATATGGAATGGAAGGACTGTTAAGAAGCTGAAAAGGGCATTAATGTATGAATCCTTTTCAGACAGAGGAAGAAACAAAAAACATGAACGCTTCTCCAGGGCAGAGCAGTAAGCTAAATTAGACCCTGCTCACTCAGAAACATTCAAATTGGAAATGATTATGAAATGAAAATTAAAACATAACAAGCTACATATGAAACAAAAGAAAATACAAATGCTAAATTCACACCGCAAGAATCTCAGGAGTCAGAGCTGTATCTTTTCATTAAATCCCTGTCAAAAACTGTACAGTGAAGTTTTCCTTCACACCTCTCCCACTGTTTTCCAGAACTCTCCTCCCTTTTACAAGTGAATACAATATATAACTCAGAGCTGTGATAAAAAATTGATAGAAATAGGGCGTTGTTTCACATAGAATCATAAAAACAGGAAAAGTCTACTCTAAAAGGAGCCAGCATTACACTTTGTTTATTGATAACTAAGCAAAACCTGTAGCTTGACTTTCTGACTTGCGACTGAAAACCGAAAATAGGCCAATCAATTCGATTGCTTTTTTGTGATAGATATCTGCACTTCAATTTGGCTTTTGAATTTTTCATTTTACTTTTTCCATTCGAATAAAAACTCATTGTTAATAAAAATGGGCTTCAAACGAACAAATTACACCGTATTATGTGTAGCAAAAATTGGCCCAGATAAACGCCTTCGCTTTTGGACCATCATAATTAGATTGCCCAGCACTGAAAAACGCTTCCCAAAATTACTCTCTTCGCTCATCTAAAAGAATTTGTTTGTTGCTGTGACCGTGTGATACGCACAAGTAGCTGATGATTTGTTTGAGGAGAAAGCTTTTTCTTATTTACTAAATATGGTGGACCAATAAACTAAATCATGATTGGCATTTCCAATTGTCAGTTTGACACACCCTATACATGAAATATTATGAACAATTTTCTGAACCATGGACACACTTAAAAGCAAGCTCTCATAGCAATGATCAATCACACCTGCAGAAAGTCAATTGCTTTAAAGTTTTAACAGATGTGAGATCCGATCAATCAAAACGACTGTGATATGCTATGAATCTTCAACCTCTCTTCCTTTGAACATTTCATCCTACTTTGTTCACTGAAGATATGAATGTTAATCCTTTAGGTTTACTACACCAACATAGGCCATTGGATTTCTTACACATGATTATTCTATTGATGTCAGTGATGGGACAATAAATGCAATAGCAACGAGGAATTCTTCCATCCAATTTTCTAAAACTCACATATTGAGTCTGAAACTCAGGATCTTCCAGACTAAAATAGTTCTAATCAGAAAGGCAAGAACCGGGAAAAAGTGAATCCAAAAATCCAATAACAAGCATCTGAACCTCCTTCATGAACCCCTGCCAATTAAGGTTGTGTCTTTCTTGCGCCTGGCCAACCTGGCTTGTATCATTATTCTGGTCCTGGGCAGTATGAGCTGGTATCATAGCACGCCGTGCACTATAGGTCAACCATCTTAAAACAAGGGCAAAAGCTTTGATTTGATATTTGCATCCTTAAACCAGAATCTCCAGCTTAATAAATAAAAAACAAAAGGATCACTAATAGCTTAATAACAAAGGTCTTGTTGATCGCAATTTCTTTATTTTAAAATCCTTATGAAAATGCATCTAGTGCTGTTACAGTCAACCTTTGAAGGTCTTTCTCAACTCCAAATTGAGATCATGATAGTTCATTGGAAATATCTTTGTGTCTAGTTATCATTTGACTCATCAAGCAAGTAATTTGGCCAACCAAGGTAGGAGAAATCTTGATTTTCCCAAGGTCACTTCAGAGGTGCATCAATTCTCCCAAGGCGATTGTATTTTTGACATTTCTCTAAAACCATGACACCTGTGTAAAAAGTGAAGGAGGTTTTTATTCCTTGGCCTATTTTGGACAAAAAAATCTCTCAGTTTTCTCAAATTCATCTTTTATTTCTCATAAACATTATTGGAGTAAAACCTATCTCGATGGGTGGAACAAGGGATTTGTCGAAATGAATCGAAATGAAGGGGATAAGGGGCTTTTAAATTCTTGGGGAAATTTTGGGAAGTAGGGAGGGATGTTAGGAAGAAGGAGAAAGTGGAATATCAGAAATTGAGTGAGGGGAAGGGGTCCAAAAGGGAAAAACACAGGCCTAGTCTAGAAAATTGCCAAGTTGTAGCAAGAAACTAGGGTTTGTGCAAAAATGAGGAATTTGGGGGATCTCAGTGATGGGAAGTGTTTAATCAGGTACATTAAGGATAGGGGAAGGTGTATGATCATCAGGATACAATTTTTGATGATGATTTGACCATCCAAGAGCAATTACCTCCAAAACCCTAGGAGAGGGAAATGAACCTTACCTAGGCACAACTGAAGCATGAACAAGGTGTAAAATGACCCTTTGGAATCTGGAATGATGAAAACCCTATAAATGATGGTACACTCAGCTGAATGGTGACATGGACCGACATTTGGACAACTCTGGAAGGAGTGAAAGCAAACCCTAGACCTAGTACTTAGTGAGAAAATTTTACTTGAAGGCTCACTGAAATGACAAAATTTGACCTTGAAAATTTAAGATCACTTTGTAAGAGCATGTTTGATCACTGGAGGAAGGCTGCTAAGGCTGAAACTAACACCTCCCAATCCCTATTTTCATGCATCAGTGCACACCACAAACTCTTTGTCAAGATCTGCAATTTTCAGTATAGGGGCTGTAGTGAGTTTTTGTTTTAGTTGTTCAAAACTGTTTTGACATTTCTCATTCCACTCAAATTTGGTGCCTTTCCTTTGTAGTGAAGTTATGGAATATGCAATTGCAGAAAATCTTTCCACAAATCTGTGATAATAACCTGCAATTCCCATCAATGATCTTACTGCTGAAACATCAGTTGGCATCAGCCATTCTCTAATAGCCTTTATCTTTTCACGGTCAACAGCCAACCCTTGTTCAAAAATAATATGTCCCAAGTATTGAATCTTGTATTTATAGAATTCACATTTACTGAATTTGGCATATAGCTGGTTTTCTTTCAAGAATTGCAAAACTATCCTCAGGTGCTCCTTGTGCTCCTCCTCAGTTTTTTAATAGACTAAAATACCGTCTATGAACACTAGTACAAATTTGTCCAAGTATTTTTGTAAAACACTGTTCATTAAGTACATAAAGGTGGCAGGGGCATTTTTCAAACCAAATGGTAGGACTACGAATTTGTAGTGACCATACCTGGTTCGAAAAGCTTTTTTCCTAATGTCTTCCTCCTTAATTATGAGTTGGTGATAACCAGTCCTTAGATCAATCTTATAAAATACAGAAGCCCCTCTTACCTGATCAAACAGATGATCAATTCTGGGCAATGGGTACCTATTTTTAATTTTCAACTTATTCAGTTGATGGTAGTCAATGCACATTCTAAAGGTTCTATCCTTCTTTTTCAAAAACAGCACCGGTGCTCCCCAAGGAGACACAGTCGGTCTGATATATCATTTATCCAGCAATTCTTGCAGTTGCATTTTCAGTTCCATTAGTTTAGTGGGGCTCATCCGATAAGGGGCTGTGGAAACAGGTGTTGCTCTAGGCACCAAATCGATTGAGAAGTTAATCTCTCTTTTGGGGCGAAGATGAGGAATCTCATCTGGAAAAATTTCCTTAAACTCTCTTACTGCTGGCAGAGTATCCAACAGGTTTTCTTCAATTTTCTATCCTAATTCTTCGACATGCATTGCATATACTTGATATCCTTTCCTAGCTATTCTTTTTAGCTGCAGCGCTGATATTTGTCTTACAGAGATGGTTTTTGGTTTTCCCCTGAGAATAAAAGGTTTCCCCCCTTCATCTATGCAATGCAGAGTTTTATCCCAACAATTCATCATAGCCTTTCTCTTTTCCAACCAGTCCATTCCTATCAACAAGTCATATGAGCCTAAGGGCAGAATGTTTAAATTTACTTCTGTCTGAAAATCATTTAATTTCATTGCCGTTTGAGGTAGCTTATGAGTTACTTTTAGCTTGCTGCTAGTGTCTAGCTGGACCAACCAAGACTGCTGAAATTTTTCAGGTTTGAGATTACATTTCTCTACAATTTGTGGACTAATGTAACTCAAAGAAGCACCTCGATCAATTAAAACTATAAGGGCGGAAACATGAAGCTGGGTTACACTTTTGTGAGAATGGGGGGCAAAAATTTTTTTTCGGCAATAGTTTGGCCAAACATTTTATAAAGTTCGGCCGAACTATATAATAGTTTGGCCGAACTTTATTAAAGACTTCGGCCGAAATTTTGAGTCCGTTTAGATTGACGGCGCAATGACGACGCAGCAAACAGAATTTTTGCCGGAGGTTTGGAAAACCGGCAACAGGAGTTCAGCCAAACTTATGAAAAATTTCGGCCGAACTTATGAAAATAGTTCGGCCGAACTATTTTTTATAAATATATCTCCTGCGAATGTTACTGATTTCATTGTTCGCGCGATTTTTTGCAGCTCCGTGTCATTTTGCGCTCTGGCTTGGGCTCTGTTCATGCTCTGTTATGTCTGCGCTCGGGCTTTGTTCGTGCTGTTACGTCCGTGCTCGAGCTCTGTTCATGCTGTTACGTTGGCGCTCTGTCTCGGGCTCTGTTCGTACTCTGTTACGTCCGCGCTCGGGCTCTGTTCGTGCTGTTACGTCCGCGCTCGAGCTCTGTTTCTGCTGTTACGTCCGCGCTCGGGTATAACAAGTTTTTGTGTTTTGTTGTTTTAAATATTTTATTTAAGTTTGATTACAAAATATATGTTTATGCTTTATATTAGTTTCAAATTATGAAATAGGTTATTTCTGATATTAGAAAGTTAGTTTTTTACTATAAATTTAATTTGGTGAATTGTGAGGAGTTCAATTTTTTATTTTTTTTCTTCAAGGAAAACAATTCTCTTAGAGGGCTCTGTTCGTGTTGTTACGTCTGCGCTCGGGCTCTGTTTCTGCTATTACGTTCGCGCTCGGGCTCTGTTTCTACTGTTACGTCCGCGCTCGGGTATGTATTTACGTCCAACGTTTACTATGTTTAAGATCTTCACGTCAAAACTGAAATCTGTCAATATCACTAATCTTCAACATAGTGTTCTGGTATCTAAGCTATTACAAAGATTAGCATATTCATCAAGCTTAATGATGGTAATGTAACTGTTACTTATAGAGACCAATTTGTAGTTACATTCAGCTATTCCCTTATATTAGAACAACGTAAGCATGAGCCTAATCAATCATGGACTATATTACTAGTACAAGCTAAGAGTGCCTGTGATACACTATTTACATATGTTTATATAGCATACTGTTGGAATACTATAGATACGTAATTATTATGGAAGCTTACTAGTACATTATAATAAGTACCATAACCTTATTTATAGTTAGATTGGTACTCATAGTTAAACATGTAAACTGTCCATTGTAAAACTGTCCATAGTTTCATTATGGTTTCTAAAATATAATTCATTATGTTCTAATATTTCAGTTTAATTTTTCTATTTTTTATTCTCAGTTTGTAAACGAAATGCGCATTTACTGTCAAATTGTCAAAGAAAGATTTTGAAACCAGTCATGAGACTTCGACCCACAACATTCTGTTAAACTGTCCAATGAAAACTGTCCATGAAAGTCAAAGAAAGATTTTGAAACTAGATGAGACTTCGACCCACTGCAATCTGTCAAAATTGTCCATTGTAAAACTGTCCAATGTCAAAACTGTCCATTGTAAAACTGTCCATAGTTTCATTATGGTTTTTAAAATATAATTCATTATGTTCTAATATTTCAGTTTAATTTTTCTATTTTTTATTCTCAGTTTGTAAACGAAATGCACATTTACTGTCAAACTGTCAAAGAAAGATTTTGAAACCAGTCATGAGACTTCGACCCACAACATTCTGTCAAACTGTCCAATGAAAACTGTCCATGAAAGTCAAAGAAAGATTTTGAAACCAGATGAGACTTCTATCCACTGCAATCTGTCAAAACTGTCCATTGTAAAACTGTCCATTGTCAAAACTGTCCATTGTAAAACTGTCCATAGTTTCATTATGGTTTTTAAAATATAATTTATTATGTTCTAATATTTCAGTTTAATTTTTCTATTTTTTATTCTCAGTTTGTGTGTATTATTTTCTGCATAAACAGTGATTATGGATTAAAGTTTTTCTGCATAAACTTATATGAGTACTTTTATTCTCATTTTGTGTGTATTCTTTTCTGCATAAACAGTGAACATGGATTAAAGTTTTATATATTATATGAGTACGCCCCAGTTGTTGCTTTGTGTGTATTCTTATATTTTTCTATTATACTATTTTCTATTTTTTATTCTCAGTTTGTGTGTATTCTTTTCTTTGCCTTCACTCTTTTTGATCTTGATAAATCACAAATAAAAAAGAAAATTGGTATTTATTTTTTGCGTAGACCATTTTAAATCTAACCCCAAGCTTATAAAGTTTTCAATTTTTTTATTTGATAAAATTATTTGTTTTTGCATGCAACCATGTTGAAGTTTTTTGCAAGCAAATACATAAGCATTAGGCAAACACATACTTAGAGAATAAGAAAAAGAAACAACATCCTTTATCCTTCTAATATTTTTTTTATATATGCATTAATTCAATAGGTTAAAATTTACTTTATTAAATTACAAGCAGTTCCTTTTTCACTAAATTGTTGCGGTTGTTGTTTCACCTTTTTTTTTGAATTTTTTTTATATGTTATATTTTTTTTTCATATGACTTTAATTTATAAAGTGACCTTATTGTAAACATGCTTCTCACTTATTTATAAAAGTGAGTCACTTGCATTAATACAAGTAACTAATTGTATATTTGTAAATGTGAGCTTATAAGGAAATTTAGAGAAGAAATGATTATTTTTTTTTGTTTATTTTATATATTTTTGGGTTTGTAAATTAACTCAATAGTCTCAATGTACAACCATCATTGCGTTGATCAACCTCCACTTCCCACATAGTACTTTTGTTCATTTTTATATATTTTTTCAAAATGGTATATAATTTTGACATCCAAATTACATTTGTAGTGTCATTTTCATAAAACTAACCATTTATTTGAGAACTCCCCTTCTAAACAATTAATTTTTTCTTTTGAAATAATCTTATTTGCATATTGTAATATGGCTAGTCTAGGTAATCTCCTACTTACGAATTAAAACTACTTTTCATGGAAATTATATATTGAGGATATACAAGAAGTAGGGACTTTACTAGGTTACCATGGAAATAAAATTATTCCTCTTAATTCCCCCCCTTGTCGCTTGTTCATAGTTATTTTTGTGATTCTCTTCCTTCTACTTATTTCTATAGCTTCAATTACTTAAATTTTATTGATAGATTCTCCAGAGACACCGAGATTTATTTTTTAAAACTTAAGAGTGAACTTTTTGGCTTACATGTTCTTGTAGAAAAACAATTAGGACATCAACTTTAGAAGTTAGGAGTATATAATGGAAGTGAATATGTTAACAAAAAAAATAGGCACTTTTATAATACCAACTCTATTAAAATTTAAATACCCCTATTTTTCCTCAAAAGTGATGTAATCCTATTTGAATTAGGTCTCTAGGTCAGTATCGAAGTCTAGCCTAGGTGGCAGACCGTTGTAACAAAAATCTATTGGTAGCCTTTCATACATCTTCCACCAGCAAAATAACTTAAAACACAAAAAGAGTTATCCATTTGCAATATAAATTTGATCTTGAGTATTCATTTGTTTTCTTTGAGAGAGCCCTCTCTAACTAGAAGGGCTAACTTTCAGTCCAAAGTGATTTGAAATAGTTACATAAGGTTGACCATTGAACAACCCAATTGGTTCCAGCTTAGTGATAACATATTCTTCTCTCTTTTAGATCAGTTTTCAAAGGCTTGTGATATAAAAATATTTATAGAAACTTCCAAGGATCTAACAAGGTTTCCTCCTTCCTTAGTGGTGAATGATACTTGGGATCTAATACCTCTTCCGGGAGGAAACCTTGTTAGATGTAAATTGGTGCATAGAACTAGAGGTGTTCATTAGATGGAAGTGTTGAAAGACATTTAACACTTATATCTAGTTGATAAAAGTTTCTCAACTAAAAGGGGTTGATTAGAATAAAACCTTTTCCCTTATAGCAAAAATTAATTCCCTTTTTATTGTTCTAGCCCTTATTATTTCATATAAATTGGAGGTCCATTAAATGAACATTAAATCCACCTTCTTGCATGGGGATTGCAAGAACAAATTTACTTGGAATAACCTCCTAACTATATTCAAAATGACTATATTTGTTTACCACCTGAAGAAATCTCTCTAGGACTTAAGTAAGATCCTCATGTTTGGAATGCTAAAATGAACAACTTTCTTCTTAATACTTACTTTTATATATGCAATTATAACTACAATGACTATACCAAGAAAGTAGTAACCATGTCATAATAATTGTTCTTTATGTTGATGACTTTATACTCATTGGTTGTGACCCTAAATTTTTAGCCCATGTGAAATCTAGCCTTAAAAATAAATTTGAAAATGGCAGGCTCAGGTACTGGAACCTCTACAAAGGTTCGACTTGAAAACATAGTTTTTCCTCATGTTTCTCCACTGGTTATATGTCCAACTTGGATAACCTACAATTCAATATCCTTCTTTTCATTTTTTATATCCCCTCTTGGATAACCATAATATCTTGAAATGGAGCTAGCCAACTCAAATATAGTATTGCAAATCCCTGGCTAAGTTAGATGAGGATTACATATGGTCCTGAATGAGCATTTGAACTCTTTAGATATATATCTAAAGAGTCTAAAAGCTCATTCAAGACCATATGTAATACATAGCGTACTCATATAATATATAAAACTTTAATCCATGTGCTTAACCTTAACATTGACACAAATGGAATACAATTTTACTCACTGCTTTATAATAGAAAAATATGCAGAGGAATATTCCCCACATATCCGAAGTCAAAAGGGATAGATTAAAAAGGGATGCTTCGGCCATCTATAAAAGATAAATTAAAGAAGCATGAAATATTAAAGTAATTTAAATTAGATATGTGTACCAATTATGTTCATATAACACAACAAATAGATGATTCAATACAAATGTCACATAGAAGTCATATTTATCTCATGGGCCTTCAATTTAAATTATATATCTAGCATAATACATTGAGCTATAGGAGATAAATCAAAGAAGCATTTGAATGTAAATTAAAAATGTGTAATAATTATGTCCTCATTTAATATGTACAATATGTTTGGTTGAATCCACATGAAAAACAAGACTCTCAACCATGAGAAGAGGAAATTGCATCTTATTTCTCCCCCCTAGCACAATTACCAGTACAGTTAGAATTTAACAGCCCCAAATTGGATTTTACTCTCAGGTACTGGAACCTCTACAAAGGTTCGACCTAGAAACATAGGTTTTCTTTAGGTTTCTCCACTGGTTCTATGTTTGACTTGGATAACCTACAACAACATCCTTCTTTTCATTTTTTATATCCCCTCTTGGATAACCATAATATCTTGAAATGGATCTAGCCAACTCAAATATAGTAATTGCAAATCCCTGGCTAAGTTAGATGAGGATTACATATGGTATTGAATGAGCATTTGGACTCTTTAGATATGCGTACCAATTATGTTCATATAACACAATGTTGGAGAAAATGACTATTTATTTCATGTGTAATTAGATTAGTGATTTCATGTGTTAGGGTTGTGGATTCAGGCATTGAAACAACACACCATGATATTTCAAATTTAAAAATGATGGTTTGAGTCCTAGGTAGCTTAGAATCCTACTTGTTTTCAAAATAAGGATGCACTCACATTTGATTCTCACGAATAGGTTGTAATCATGAGGCTCTCGCTCAAGAGTGGACCTTCGCAAAATCTTGTGACATCTTGTCACAAACAAAACCATCAACCTGAAAGCACATCATTTTTCTCCTTCAAAGAAAAAAAAATTCACATCATGTGAATATCTCCATGTACTCTTACATATTGGTGTACAAAACCATCAACCAAACACAAGTTGACAAAACATGCGTCTTCAAACAACTGACTCTTAAGTCAAATAATAGAGCTCATGTACAAATTTCCATATTTGTTGCATTTAAGTGTGTCTAACATAACTCTACTTTCAACATATTGCTTCATGCAACATACTTTGAATTTGCAAAGAAATTCAGGAAACATCAAAATACATGCTAGGCCTTAATTGGATAAGAAATCTTTAACCATTTGTCAGCAAACCATTTCAATGGCGCTTCTTTTTCTTTCAACTATGTTGAATTTAGTTTTTAGTTATATTTTTAATGTTGGAGAAAATTAAATATTTATTTCAGGTGTAATTAGATTAGTGATTTCATGTGTTAGGGTTGTGGATTCAGGCATTGAAACAACACCATTATATTTCAAATTTAAAAATGATGGTTTGAATCCTAGGTAGCTTAGAATCCTACTTGTTTTCAAAATAAGGATGCACTCCCATTTTATTCTCATGGATAGGTTGTAATCGTGAGGCTCTCGTTAAAGAGTGGACCTACGCAAAATCTTGTGACGTCTTGTCACAAGCAAAACCATCAAACTAAAAACACATCATTTTTCTCCTTCAAAGAAAAAAAAAATTCACATCATGTGAATATGTCCATGTACTCTTACATATTGGTGTACAAAACCATCAACCAAACACAAGTTGAAAAAACATGCCTTTTCAAACAACTGACTCTTAAGTCAAATAATAGAGCTCATGTAAAAATTTCCATATTTGTTGCATTTAAGTGTGTCTAACATAACTCTACTTTCAACATCTTGCTTCATGCAACATGCACCATACTTTGAATTTGCAAAGACCTGAATTCTCCACCCCTTATTAAAATGACCCTACAAGTTGATTCTTTCAGTTTTTTCACTCTATAAGCATCAACATACGATTATGCATGATGGAGAATCTCTAGCGCTTTCCCTTGTTAATATATTTAACAAGGGAAAGTGCTAGATATTCTCCATCATGCATAATCGTACGTTGGATTTGGTGAAAATTGTCTCCATATTTTGGCTTTCTGACCCGCAAAACATAATTATTTTAGAAGGGAGGGAAGGAGGGATGATCACATTGACTTGCTTGATGGCATGTCTATGAAGATTAACTACCTCAAGAACTATTTTTTTGCGTAGGGAAAGAGACACATTCCCATGTTTGAGCATGAAAACATTCTTTGATATTGTTAATGCCTCTAGTGTTTACTTCTACAAGTTCTATAGGCAGAGTCTGTAAAGGGCCAGGTAGCCTCTGGATCTCATCTTTTATGAAAGGTGACATATCTAGTAAATGCCCTTGCAGTCAATCTCTGGAATGGATCTAAATAGAAGTTCTTCATTTTAATATCTGTAAAACACAACAACTTTAAGGTAAACTATGTACATGTTCCATTCATCATGAACACAAACCTCACAAACCTCCTTGGCTTTGGAGCATTTTCCATGTTTTCCATAACCAAGACCCAAATAATTAGGCCCTTCTTGAAGAACATTTGGCTCAACTATGCCTTGTACATGCTTGCCTTTAAAACCCTTTACTTTCATAGCACATTTTCATCAAAAATTTGGACCTTATTCCTCTAATGTCTCTAATGTCTCTCAAAATCATGTACACATTCATGTTCAGAGGAAATTGAAGGTACTCTAATGTCTCTAATGTCTCTCAAAAGAACGTACACATTCATTTTCAGAGGAAATTGAAGGTAGAAACCAATAGCTAATTCTTCTAACTAACCTTGACTAAAATGAGCTAAATTGTACTTTGATACGAACTTGATTTAAATTGTCCACCCCACATTAGGCACCAATGATTATAACCTTTAATGGGATAGCACTGTTTTGTAATCATC
This sequence comes from Pinus albicaulis, assembly GCA_034641835.2. Classification (NCBI taxonomy): domain Eukaryota; kingdom Viridiplantae; phylum Streptophyta; class Pinopsida; order Pinales; family Pinaceae; genus Pinus; species Pinus albicaulis. The sequence continues at coordinate 501,760,309 of CM076576.1, read as the reverse complement.
ATCTCAAAATGACCTAGTAGATGAAAAATTACCATGTTTGTAATCATCGTTTCACACCATCTACATATGACCCTTCTACACATTATATGATTGAATTTATGGTAGGTCATCCCTTCTATCTAGACCATGATTGATTGTAACATTAGGTGAATAAAGGAAATTTGATAAGGAAGGGACACTATAAGTTTTTCCTCCTCCACCCACTCCATATTTAGTGATTGCCTATTTTTTCTCTTCCAACATTTTATTTTGGAAATTCATTTTGGTAGTTAATTTTACTAATAGTCACAACACAACTGGAAGTTAAAGAAATTGTTATATACACTGCTAAACTCAATTAACATTGTTTGTTATTGGACTTTACAATAAAAAACAACGTAGAGTACATTAATTTAGTAGTGTATATAATAATTATATGTATAGTGGTGTGGCTATCGATAATATTAGCTGCTAATGAATTTCGAGAATAGAAAGTTGGAAGTGGAAAATTGAGAAATCACGAGCTATGGGGCGGATGGAGGAGGACAAATTAGAAACTATCTTCTGCTTATAAATTTTATTTTATTCACCTGTTGTCACAATCATTCATGGGATAGGTAGAGAAGATGAAATTCCAAAAATTCATGCATGTATAATATGTAGAAGGGGTCATGTATGAGATGGTGTGAAGTGATGATGATTGACATGGTAAATTTTCATCTGCCAAGTCATTTTTAGATGATGATGACAAACCAATATTAGCCATTTTAAGGTTATAATAATTAAAAAGAGATATGGGGAAGGAAATTCAAATGTCTCATCATGGAAATTATAAAAATTGTAAGGATGGGGTTATAAGCGTTATGGAAATTCTAAGTGCCAAATTCTAAGGAACAAGCCATATTTGCTTCTCAAAAAATTTATTTGATATATTCTTAAAAAACCAAGTACAAATTTTAGTAATCCTAGAATCATGGTTTACATAAGGTAAAATTGGGGAACTCATGACTTGAACTATAGATAAAAAAACATTTACACTTACCAAAAAATATATGATAAAAATTGACAAACTACATTTAAGATTAAGCTTAAGGGGATATAATCATTCTTGCCTTCCATATAGATAATGAAAATGATTGTTCTAAGTCTCATGTTGCTTCTCATGTTATTTTATAAACCTTGGTTGGAAAGAAAAATAGGAGGGCTGAAATGTAAGAAATATAGAACATATTGGATTTAACATCCCCAAATTGGATTTTACTCCGAGGTATTGATTTTTTGAAATCTATTTTGTGAATGTTGACCAATAGATATACATCATGGAGGATGAAAGACGAAGATCAACCGAATCCCATATGGAGTCTCGGGGATCGGAGGATGTTCAGGGTCTTTAAATATAATCTTAAATCTACATACATGTGTGTACATATGGAATTGATTTTTTTATTAACTTTGTGAGTGAAATTAGTTGTTAATAAGTTTCATATTTTAATTTTTAGGAGGCAAGAGGAGAAGGCTTTCTACTCCATCCATGGAGCATGGCCAAGGTTCAACCGGTCGAGGTATGACTGGTAGCAGGTTGCGGGAAGGGGGTGATATTTATTCCCCCGAAGGCCAGCAATCAACGGCTGCTGGTTCTCAACAGGGTCACTGTGGGTCTGGTTCTCAGCAACGTCATTCTGGGCTTGGTTCTCAGCAGGGTCATGTTGGAGATGATGTTAACCAACAACATCAAAGTTGCCATCAATTTCAATATTTTTTCATTAAATTTGTACAACTTTTTTTACACGTGTTTTTTCTAATATACAAAATTATATATATATTGATGCAGAGGCTGAAAATGTTCGAGCCAGTGGTCAAAAAAGACGTAGGGCAGTGCGCTACATTGAAGAAGAAGGCTGTCAACCCACCACAACTTATCCGGCTGAGATTACTGATATACCATGGGAAACGAACATGGCGGAATGCACCTTACAAAGGTGTCAAAGCCTTCATGAAAAATTGCAAAGAGATCTTGAGTCTTTGTCTCTACCTGCTGAGAGTAGACAAAGCCTAGAAATAGTTACACATTCATTGAGTGAAATGGTAAAAGTGTACAAATATTTGGGGCCAATGACTGATTCGTTTGTAGAAGTGATGAGAAAGAGAAAAGAAACAGTGATAGGTCCCGATAAATGGAAGGACATAAAACAAAGAGTTTCAAGAGATGATGCTAAGTCAATGTTTAATTATAAGGAAGGGCTAAAAAGAAAAGTGTTGAAGGTGCAGTATTTCAAGCACCCAGACAAAGCACAATATTTGTATAGTCGACATCTTGCGGCCTTTGGAAGGCTTCCATGGAACGATGAGGTTCCTCTTTATTTTGCACAAATGTTTTATGCAGCATTTTTTTTGGGTATGAAACCCGACTATAATTACCTTCCTTTAGAATTTTTTGGCCCGGGGAGAGGTCGATTATATCAACGTAAGGGCGCTAAGCGAGATGTGGAGTTGCCTTGCCCTGAGCCGCCATTGGTGAGTCGACCGTCTCGAGTCGAAACCCTGCGATCAGAGATGGATGCGACTTCTCAAATAAGTCATGAAGCAAGAGATGTTATGATCGAAAATGTTCATAGCGGATTGAGTGGAGTCAATATTGGCTTAAATCGAAAAAGAGCACATGAAAATGCACGTGCCAATTTTGTTTATCATACAGATGAGGAGATTTACAACATGAATGTTGAAGATCTCCGAACATACGCAATAAATTGTCGCAATGGTCTGCAAGACCTAATTTTTCGTGAGGAAGAGGGCACCAGAACGGTATGTGTTAGTGACCTTAGGGTTTGAAATTATATTTGCATATATATGTGTACAATTTGTAATAAATACATGTGTATTTACACATGTATACATTTATTTGTATGTGTACATTAATCTAACAAAAATGTATGATTATATGTTAAAACACCATTTGCAGTTCTCAGGCATGATGCGTGATGAAAATGTTAATATTACGTTCGGGACCTCTGGCTCAAACGATGCAGATGGGTTTGACCATCATGATATGTTGGCACATGTATGTTAGTGTTTTTAAGTGACTCTAAAATAAATAATTGTTTCCACACATGTACATGTATGTATATATATAATTCGATAAAATGTTTTAACAGGTACCGATTCCGTCTGATGTTTTTGGGATGGCGGTACCTTCTTCTTCCTTAGGAGATATACCTTCTACTTCATTGGGAGATGTACAAGTATGGACAATTTTTCACAAGTTCAAAATCTATGTTACCTCAAAAAGTTCCATTAAAAATTGAGATATATAGAGAGAGATCTATATTTTGAGTTATTTAAAATTTTTGAATTTAGGTTCGTATAGAAGATTTTTTTAATCCGAGGACTTTAGCGACGGAGATAGGAACATCCACAGCATTTGAAGAAGTTGTCTTTAGTTCTTTTTTTTAATATTATTGTTCAAATAAGTTTATATATGTACACGTGCATTTTCATTTGAAAGTTTTTAATTTATATAAATTATTTATGTATATATATATTTATATTTAACTGTATAAGTATATTGTACAGGTTACTGCTACAGATGTTTCTATGGCAGATCCTGTTCATCAAATGGAGAGGCAACCTTACGAGGTATTGCGTGATTTTTTTGTTATATTTTGTTTTTTACATGAATTTCTAGATATATATATTCTCATTCATTTTTAAAACTTCAAATTTTAATGTTCATGTGCATTGTGTATGTAGGTGTCCTATTTACAGGATAGGGCGCTACCCGAGACCCAGACGCTAGAGCCTCCATTTGATGGACAAGATTTACAGTAGATTTGATTTGATTTCAAAATTTAGATGGTTTTCAAATTTGTTAAACTTGATACAGTTTGATACTCAAGTGAGATTTACAATTTTTGGACATATTTTATTACAATAAGTTTTTTGGACATATTTTTGGACATGTTAAATGTTTTTGTTGGATAGTTGAATTATAATTGGCATGGCATGTGATATTTAATGTTAAATGCTTTTGATTTCATTACAGTATATGTTGATTTCTGATTTGATATAATTGCATGTATGATGGTACATTACTTGTAAAGTCATTGGATTAATAGTGTTCATTGATTTCAGTGTTCTTTGGATGGTTTTAGTACTTTTGGCATGTGAATGTGAAGTAATGTTGTCATATGAATTACATTTGACATGTGATATTTAATGTTAAACTTTTTTGTTGGATAGTTGAATTATAATTGGCATGGCATGTGATATTTAATGTTAAATGTTTTTGTTGGATAGTTGAATTATAATTGGCATGGAATCTGAAGTTTTTAAAACTACATGAATGATAGAATGTGAACCTACATTTGCACATGTGGTAAATTGAAATGTTACTTGTAACAAGACAATCCCCATTGATTTCATTACAATATATGTTGATTTCTGATTTGATATAATTGCATGTATGATGGTACATTACTTTTAAAGTCATTGGATTAATAGTGTTAATTGATTTCAGTGTTCTTTGGATGGTTTTAGTACATTTGGCATGTGAATGTGAAGTAATGTTGTCATCTAAATTACATTTGACATGTGATATTTAATGTTAAATGTTTTTGTTGGATAGTTGAATTATAATTGGCATGGCATGTGATATTTAATGTTAAATGTTTTTGTTGGATAGTTTAATTATAATTGGCATGGCATCTGAAGTTTTTAAAACTACATGAATGATAGAATGTGAACCTACATTTGCACATGTGGTAAATTGAAATGTTACTTGTAACAATACAATCCCCATTGATTTCATTACAATATATGTTGATTTCTGATTTGATATAATTGCATGTATGATGGTACATTACTTGTAAAGTCATTGGATTAATAGTGTTCATTGATTTCAGTGTTCTTTGGATGGTTTTAGTACTTTTGGCATGTGAATGTGAAGTAATGTTGTCATCTGAATTACATTTTACATGTGATATTTAATGTTAAATGTTTTTGTGCAGAAAATAGTTTAAGATTGATCACAAGAATTAAGAGAATGTCTCGTCCCAACACCATAGAATGATCATCCATGTCAATGACTCTTAAGTATATCTTTCCAAACCATGACCCTACTCTCACATGTGTGCCTTTCATGACACCAGTCACTACTTTCATCGTCGAATTGACTGTCTTGAAAGCACTCAACTCTTTCTCGATGCTAGCCTTCCTCTTTCTAAGAGATGAATCTGCCTTTCGACTTAGGAAGCTATGGGTAGCCCCCGTGTCTATCAAAGCAGAGAACCTTTTCCTATGTACGGTTGTAGACACGAATCTCAATTCCAAGGAACATTCATCATCATTCCTCCTCCTTGTCTTGTGTCTTACTTCTGTAATCTTCTTCAACATTTCCTCTTCCAATGTCTTTCGAACTAGCCCTTGGCTTAACAGTGCTTTTCACATATCTCTTCTCATGAAGCTCCATAGAACAATCCAATCCTGGGTCTGCTTGAATTGGTTCAAGCTCTTTCCTTTTCGAATTTTGTCTAATTTCTCCAATACGACATACAATCCTCATAGTGTGGTCGTCTTCTTTTCCAAGTGTGCCAACACATGCATTTTCTTTCTTCAAACCAATAGGTTTCGGATCAAGAAAGTCCATCTTGATCTTATCTTCCATGTTCTTGACTTTAGCCTGCAACGTGGTGCTTCTTTCCTTCAAGTGAGCCCTTTCCATAAAGAGTTCTTGAAGTCTTTGTTCACCTTGTCGTATCTCCATGTCATGCTTTTCAATTTCAGCAATTTGTCCAGATAGTCCATCCTTGGAATTTCTTGGGTGAAAAACCAAGTAGGTTGAACCAAGTAGGTTCAATCTACATTTTGCATGTGATATTTAATGAAATTTAAATGTTTAATGTTTTAATGTTGCACAATATATAATCAAAAGGGTTTTAAAACTTAAAGTTTTGGATGGTTTCAACCTACATTTGCACATATGGTAAATTGAAATTATGTTACTTGCAACAAGAAAATCCCCATTGATTTCATTGTATATGTTGATTTCTAATTTGATATAATTGCATGTATGATGGTAAATTACTTGTAAAGTCATTGGATTAATAGTGTTCATTGATTTCAGTGTAAGCGCAAAAAATTATTGACAATGTAGAAAGATTTTTGTGTTATAATAATTAAACCTAATAATATTGGAGAGCAAGAGAGATAAGGTATGGTGTTTACTACAAGAGTTCGAGCAGGTCATTCGGTGACAACTTTTACTGGAAACTTGAAACAAAGAGAATCTATATTTGGCTAGGACATCATGTAAGATGCCTGACATAAACAGTAAAATTGTACTTGAAAGCTGAGATTCGGGCAAGTGGGGACAACCACTTGTTATCTCATCCCTTGGAGGCTAGGCCATATGGGGACCGAATCTGACCTTACAAAATAAAGTGAAATAATTTGTACCATATGGTCGGAGAACATATACAAGAAAAATTAATCTCATTCTAGAATATATATATATAACATTTTTCATCAATGCACATGTATAAAAAAAACTACTTTCAGTTGATACTAGAGCACGTGCTTGTACTCAAACAATTTGTAACATGTGCAAATCACAAATAACATAAGCAACTCAATTTTTAGTTGAGTACTGGAAGTTCTAAAACATATTTAATCCAAAGATAATAAATTGTTGGACACTTCACTCAAAAAAATTCTAATGGAATTACATCTTCAATAATCCGTTCATGATCGGATTTTGACATTTTCCATTTTTTAATTTTCGATTTTTTCTTTGATTGAACTTCTATCAACTTTATGCGTGCTGCACACACCACGTGACTATATTGACAACTTATGGAATCAGGTTCATAGTCTTCAAAGTAAAGATAGTCTCCACTTTGATGAATTTGTTTGAAAAAATAACCTTTCAGTATAATAGACCCTCTGTCATACTGAAATCCGTGATCATTATAGTCTTGTAATAATTTCATTTTTCGTTCAGTGAAACGCATCAAATAATACTTCACATTTTCATCGTTGTCAATAGGTGCAATTACAGCAAAAACATCTCCTGCACAATAAAATAAATATAACATTTAATTATGCATATTTAAATTTATTTCTAGATCTTTAAATCACTAGAAAGTAATTCAAATGTTACCTTCTCTAACAAGATCAGAAACTCGATCACCATCGGATGATATTGTAGTTTCCTCTGATTCCATTTCTTCAAACATTGCAACAGACATTTTTCCCTTTGTATTTAGCTCTGTATGTTTCCAATCGTTCACATACATTTTTTTTTCACAAACGTCATTGGATTTTGTGTTGTCTATGCAAACATCACAAAAACAAGAATATTTTCTTTTATCCAATGCAAACACATTTGTGGATGACTTTGTTTGAATTGAATGCAATTTTCGAGTCCCTTTTATTGTTCCAACGTCATTTCCAATTGATCTATTTACGTCTCCGATTCCAATATGCCAGAAAAACCTTTATATGGAAAATTAAAAAAATAATTTGTAAATATGATACAATTAAAAATAATCATTGCATGATGATCATTGCATGATAATCATCAAAAAACAATTAAAAATAATCATTGCATGATAAATGTACAATGTTTAAAATTAGATTTCCAATATAAATTAAATTGAATGTAGCTTTTCACTTCTCTTGATGGGTTAATCTCATGGCTTAGAGCATTGTTGCACCATTGAACAACTTCTTCAGCGTTCACAAGTCGGTGTGCAGAGTGGTGCATTTGATATCTTCGAAGTACTCGTTTTATGCATGCCCCTGCACCGTCATGTTCTCCTTTTCCATGGCCAGTTTCAAAGAAATTCCAACAATTTTTAATGCATGTTTTCTTATGAAGACGACACAACCAAAAAAATGATCTTGCAGATTTGAATTGACCTGCACATCCGTCTGACCATATCCAATTTTCATTGAATGTTATTCCACGATTTTTCAATGAATCATAAATTTTTCCAAAACAATGTTGTACAAAACATGTATCATGTGTACGATCGTCACTGATATAAAAGTGATATTCTTTAATGATATGTCGATTTTCACTCATGCTTTCTATATGATCGACATTTTGTTCAGCGTGTCTATATAGAATATGGACGAGCATGGAGACTTGGTCAGAGTGATAGTATTCACTCTGAATTTCTTTTTGTGGAACAAATGTGTAGTTTTCTGCAAAATCAATCACTGACAAAATGGTCCCTGGTGAAAAAAATTCACGAGATTTTTTTAATTGCAAGTCTTTCCATCGATCTCTATGGGAATGCTTGGTGTATTTGTAAATTTCCGCCTCAAACTTTCTCAAAAAATCTATCAAAAAAATTTTGTCTTCTCGTAATTCGATTCTTTTAACAATATCTGCACCTTGAATCGATGTACCTATATATTCATATCTCTTCCATTTCACTTTCATGTTGGACAATGATTGATCATTTATATCAATACGATATTTGTTTTGAAATTTAGTCAAATTTCCACAATCATCGCATTTTTTACCACCAACACACTTTTTTTTGTAAAATAGTTCATCGCTTTCTCTTTCACATAGAATTTGAGATATGAATTCATGAATAGTGGAAGGAAGAGGTGAATCCTTCCATAATGTTCTATCTAAATCGAGGAATGTGTCATAATATAACTCAAATTCCACATGATAACGACAACAACAAGTGTCGCGTACGGTGATAGGTTTTACATACCATGGTTTTTGTTGAACAAAAGCACTGAGTGAAACATGAATTTGACGATTCTCTTCTTTGAATTTGTTGAATAACTCTATTTGAGTGGTTTCCAAGAGATGTTTTTCATGTTCTTCGTATTGATTTCGTGCTATTCTTCTTCGCATCACATGTCTTGCAGTTGGTGAAACATGCGAATTGTTCTTCCAATATTCATATATTATTTTTTTAACGTCTTCTCAAAGTCTATATTTGTATGGTTGCCTACAAATAGCTCTCCAACAAGCGAGTTCATCATTTACATCTATTTGCAGTCGAAATTTTTGATGTTTGTGCAGAGTTTTTCGCGAGGTTCCTAGTGCTCGTGCCATAGATGTTATCATACGATTCTCTTGAGTACTTGGTGAAACCATTGCCATCTGTATTCCTCTACGTATATTTGAAACATCTTTATATCTAGATCTCTTAATTAACTTTATAGCACTACTCATATTTTTTATTACCTCTTCTTTCATTTTTTTATCTTTGGTTGATTTTCGAATACCCAATAGTGTCGTCGCTTCTTTTAATTTCCTTGATGATAGGAGACCTTTCAACATTTGAGCTTGACCTGTCACCTGTTCATTTTTGAAATACTCTTCAAAAATTTTATGGACACGATATCGTATAAAATGGTCAGGTTTTTTATCTCCATATGTGTGAGTGTCAACATTTTCTAACTCCTCATTATCGATAGTGATTTCATCTGTACATATTCGAAAAAATAGTACATATTCAATAAATTACTAAATTAATAAATATGTCAATAAATATTAGGAAAATTTTAAATATATCAATAGATCATAATATTTACATTTACATACCCGCTTCAATTTCTCCTTGAGGTTGATTTTCTTCTTCAATATTTTGAGGAGTATCTCTTTCTGTTTACATTAAACAAAATATTTTTCAAACTAGTTCATCAAATAAAAATTAAGCTCACATTTTACGTTAATATATCAATAGATCATAACATCTATATTTACATACCTGCTTTATCAATAGATCATAATATTTATATTTACATACCTGCTTCAATTTCTGCTCGAGGTTGATTTTCTTTTTCAATATTTTGAGGAATATCTCTGTCTGTTTACATCGAACAAAATATTTTTCAAACTAGTGCATCAAATAAAAATTAAGCTTCACATTTTACATTAGGAAAATTTTAAATATATATCAATAGATCATAATATTTACATTTACATACCTGCTTCAATATCTGCTTGAGGTTGATTTTCCTCTTCAATTTTTGAGAGGGCTTCTAACTTTCTTTTGCGATATTGTCTCATATCTTCTCTACGTTCTTTAGGATCTCTTTTTCGATCAAATTTTCTCGTACAATTTCTTCGATTTCCCATGATAATAGGGTATGAAGTTAAAAAAATTTCCTTCAAAAAATTAGACAATAACTCAATTACAAAAAATATCACAAAAGATTTAATTTTAAAAAAATCAGTGTAAATTTTTTGTAAAAAATACGTACTCCAATCCAAAACACACTTTAAAAAATTTGAGAGAAAAATGTCTTATAAAAATGAAAAGAAGCTTAAAATATTTACTTTAACACAAAACACGTACATACCTCCAAGAAAAATCACGCCGCCTCCAAGAAATGTCCTCCAAAAAATTTCTTTAAACTCAAAATTGTAAAATCAATTTGCTTTCAAGAAATGCTCTTAAACCCGAACAAAGAAGTTCAAAAGATTTACTTCAACACAAAACATGTACATACCTTCAAGAAAAATCACGTCACCTTCAAAAAATGTCGTCCAAAAAAATTCCTTAAACCCAAACCAAGAAGAAAAGTTTTTGAACCCAAACCAAGTCTTTGTAAAATGAGATGAAGTGCGAAATGTGCGAAAATTGTGAATCATTTCGCGCCAATTTATATTGACGCGAATTGTGTTTTTAGTGGGGGCTCCGAAAATTTTTGCGGCCGACGGAGAGTTACACAATAGTTCGGCCGAACTCTTGATAAAGAGTTCGGTCGAACTATTATGACGTTAGATTTAACGAGTTTGAAACGGAAAACATAGTTCGGACGAACTTGTATTCAAAGTTCAGCCGAACTAACGCGTCACCATTACGCAAAAACCAGGCTCTGAAAACGGTTCTGCAACTTTGGACTGATTAAACTCCATGAAAGGTTGTTAATTAACTGTCAGAACTAAGACAAGCATTTTCAGAATTGAATCTACTTTAAGGAAATATAACTTTTATGAAATTTCGTAAACGTTTATTAATTTTAATTATTTTTCTAAAAAAATGGGTGCGAACAATTTCTAAGGGTCATTGTGATTCAGTGAAATCAAAATTTTGTATCTCCCAAAATACATTGTAAAAAAATTTGAAACAATTATGGGGCATTACATTGGTCCGTCGACTCTAATGGGTAGCTTTTAGATTTTTAGTTTATAACTTATATGTTAAGAAATTTTTCACCACATGAAACATATCCAAAATACGCAGTTTTTCATAATTGGATCAGTTCAAAAAATTCTAGTAATTATGATATGCATCCATTGGCTTTGTAAATATGACGAAACCAAAGTAGACTCTGTCTAGATTGTTGTAACACATTTTGTTTTTTCAAAAACACAAATTTTCAATGAATACAACATTGCGACATAACATGACTTCTTATGAATCCTTTGATTGTTAAGAAACACACACTCAAAGAAACGCTAAGTTGACATATCAAATCTGCATAAAAAAATTTCAAAAAATAAGTAATAGAAATCTAACAAAATTTCTCACAAGTTTTATTTTTATCGCAAAATGAAATTCTACACAGAAAAATTGTTATAGTTTGCAGAAAGTTGAAGAACCGAAAAAAATGAAATTTTTTTCTCAAAAAAGGGCAAAAAGTGCTTGACTTCACATTTTCACCGCACAGATTGGTCAGCAATCTTACCTTCCATCTCAACCATGGTAGCTTGGTGTTCTGCTTGTTGGTTATCCAAAGCTGCAATGATGGTGGGTATCTTTCTGGCTATATCATTTACTATGGTAGCTTTTCGATCCCTCATAATCATCTGAATATTTCGGTGTGGACAATTCCTCAACAGATGAGGTTCTCCACAACCCCAAAATTTCAGCGGTTCTCGCATCTTGACTACTCCTTCCTTCTTATTTTCTCCCTCTATTTGTTTTGAACGCACTTGGGACTGAGCAGTTTGACTTTATTTGGGTCTGTTAAATTTCTTCCACTGATGATCCATGCCAAAGTTCTTCAAATAAGTTGGTTTCTATTTCTTCCCCTTGAGTTCACTCTTATTTACCCAGCTTTTTCCATGTTCATTTTTTCCTTTAAACTATTGGTAACATAATCTAGCTTTCCTCACCGCTTCATCCATAGTTATGGGATTATCAAACTCTATTTTCTCCTTCTACACAGTAGGCAAACAGTTCAAAAACCTTTGCACCTTTTCCTTTTCTTCATGAATATAAGAAACGTACCTTATCAGATTTGTAAACTTGGTGACAAACTCATCTATGGTGAGTTGTCCCAATCTGAGTTCGTGGAACTCCTTTGCTTTATCATCATAATATCGTTCATTTAAATAGAGGTTTTTAAATTTCACTTGGAAATCCTCCCAAGTCATTGTTTTTTGATCAATGGCATGGAATATTTTAGTCTCCTCTAACCGTAAAGTTGCTTTACCCTACAACTGGTAGACAACCAATCTAGCTTTCAAATTTCTCTGATATTTATAGACCTGGAAATACTTAATCATATTCAAAAACCATGCTTCCACATCTTCCTCCTTCTCTCCATCATAGGAGGGAGGTTTAATCTTTCAAAATTCCCCCTGTAAGTCCTTTATCTGTTTAGACTGATGTCTAGTAGTGTCATCTTCTTCAGAATCATCTGAGAATTTTCCATTTTTCCTCTTTCTGGAACCTTCTCCTTCTTTGCTGTTCCGTGAAGTCAGTTCCCTTATGAGCTTTTACTGCTCCTCGCTGGCTAATGAGAGCCTATCATTCTGACTTCTTCGCTCAGATATCTCCCGTTGCAACCCGTGTAACATATCCATCAAAGGGGCATTGGGATCTGGTGTGTTATCATCATCATGCAGATCAACATAAATTTCATCTCCTTCAACCATTAATCTTCCAATTCAAGTACCACACTCTACACTAAAAAAAGCAACATCAGTACAAAAAAAAATATTATAAAAGAAAATAATTTATACAGTGAGCACAAAAACAGCCCAGTTTTGCTGACATGGGCTCTGATACCATTTGTCACATACCTCACCTTCAGAATTTTTTTTTTTCCCTCCAATTCTTGTTCAACTTAAGTGTTATTACTACATAGACACCTTTTTACTGCCATACTACATATATGGTAAATGAATTCCAGACCAATTGACTCTTATGAAATGTCATTCTACACTTCTCATGTTTATACAACATAACTTAACCCTCCTCTCATGATTCACTAATAATGTTTCTTTCATTACTCACGACTCCTACAACAAGATTCCCTTCGTAAATCGTATAACTATATTACATATCTCATTATACTTATATGTCACAATTTTAATTGTAAGAGTGTTTCATTTTAATTCGTTTTCTCCTTACTCCTACACTGCTAAATATGTTATCCATGGGATTCCATGGTTAGATTATTGTTTGGGTCATCATCCATATGGTTCTATTTTTTTTTATCATTGATTTGATACTCTATGCCATGTTGCATAGCTATGCAGGCGTAGTTTCCTTTGCACTTGGCATTTATACCCCGACGTTCATGTCAATGGTAGGTGGGTTACTCATAAACCCTTTACTTTTCTTCCACGAAATTATGTCGACTTGGTACTTATCCCAGCCTATGCTGATCTGGCATGCTGAGAGGTCTTTTACGTATGGCTTGAGGTTTCTCGTTTAATATTTATGGTACATCGCATTTACATTTCTATTGTGTAGTTCGGCATCGGATCCTGTTGCCTTATCAATGAGCGTTCATTTCGATCGTGTAAGTTTGTGGTGGAGGCTACGAGCAAGATTTTTATTTCTCTTGAGCCCCAGTAACAAACATATTTTAATTCCTTTTCTATGGATCTGAATTCAATTCACGCGTATCAGTACGTTCTATTTAATTTTATTTCCAGGCTATTGTACTCCCGCCATTATACGTTGATCCAAGTCTCCGGTGATGAATGGAAACCACATGGACAGTGGGATATCCTTAGGGTTTCCCCGCTCATTTACTATTTCAGTTGTTTAACCTATCGTTTACCATTTCCGGTGTTTTCTCTACGAAGGCTATCTTCTCTGGTTTGTTCGTGGAGAACTGAATGTGAGACTTCGCCTATGGTTCTGATATTCATGGCCGACCCTTAGCGAAACTTATTATGGTAAGTTGTCATCCAAAATTTTTATTGTAAGCCTCTGTATTAATACTTGTATATAATGGTTGTTAATCATTTTATGCCAACTCTTAAAAAAAAATTTCGTTTTTTGTTGGACGTTGAATAATTAACTATGCACAAGGGTTTAATGGCATTGTCGACTGATAATACATATTGGTTTATTTATATCTTTAAAAGTGAATGGTGCTATGGTTACTAATAATTGTGCATATTAACAGTCCTGCCAGGCTTCGTATCGTCAGTCGTCAACAACCGAAAAATAAAAACCAAGGGTAAACTTTTTGCCTCTCTTCGCAACAATCTATTGTTTATTTATCGAACCCTTGACATACGGATCATAAAATTTTAGTTCTGAATTCGTGTCCCTTGTTTATTAAAGGTCTCCTAAGGATGAAGAGAGGTTAACTTTTCCAGGTGATTAAATCTCTCTTCTAGTTTGGTTTGAAGTCAACCGTATTGTTTAATATCACATATGCTAATGATTTCTTGTTTGTTTGACTCACAGGTATTGGTTACACGAGCCATCTTCGCGTCTCCATTTCCACAATTTTCGTTTGGATTTCAGTCCAATAGGCTTATGACCTTTGTTTCTTATTCCAGGTTGGTTGTTCATTGAAGCTTTTCATCCAGCAAGCTTCTTGATGACAATGATATCTCTCTCTCTTAGGATTTGTAATTTCCTACAGAATATTTTTTGTTTTTGTTTTGATTCTCTACAGAAGAGAAATTCGCTAGTGGGGAGAGATTTATAAGCACCGGGATTAATAAGTCTGATTATACTTCTCTATTATTGTTATTTTAATTACAGACCCGTGAGGTTTATATACGTTTTTCTCCCAATGGGATTTAGTTACTTATTTCTCCTTACGACTCCACATACTCCGAAGAAGTCGGCACATATTTGGATTATTAAATTGATACTCAGTATTGTATTCATATGGATGGACTTTCATGGTTCCGCTGGATTAATGTTTCCTCTGCATAAAATTTTGCTATTAGTTGTTGTTGAGCTCCAAAGATGTTCTTTCTTCCACCACATTCCACTCCATTTCCTTTTTCCATTACTAATTACAGGCTCAAATGATCAATATAATTAATTAAAATTTATTTAAGAATGAATATCATGACTAACTTGCTATGTTTTTATGATTTTGTCATTGTAGTACTTTTTGAACTAGATCTAGATATAGAATGCAAACATTCTATAGCTAGTTGCTGATTTTACAGCTGTGTACATATCTACGCAGGTTCCAGGTGTCATCTTAGAGAAAAACACATGCGGTCATATTCCACATCATTCCCTCATCATTTTTTTCTCTCCACGAAGTTTGAACGGAATTCTGTAGGTGGTTATGCATGTGGGAACTCAAAATAGGAGATAGACTTCTAATAGGACAAGGACAGTCGAGATGTCCTTAATCATATTACGAGACCACCATCAGAGTTCTAGTTTGATTTTAATTTGGAAAGACAATTATCCCTAGGCTATCACAAGACAGTTATGTAATTTTGTTATAAATATGGCTCGGGAAACCGAGGGACAAGGTTAGATTTTGTGTTTGATTGCTATATTTTAGAAGTCCGAAAACACTCTATTTTGAAGTAATTTCTCTTTTAATGAAAGGAGCATCACTTTATTGAAAGCGTTGAGTCAATCTTGAAGTAGATTTTGCGTGCTACTCCGGTGTTAGAGGGCCCCTGCTACCTGATCAGCTTTGTTCATATGGCTTAGATAAATATTTTAGTCTCGTTTTTCATTTCTAGCTTAAGCAGGTTTCTGAAGTTTATGTTTCATACTTGTTTACATTAATCATCACAGCTAGACTTACTCTTATAAACTCTTCCAAATATCATCACTATGAATAAGGCATAGCTGTGGTGTTGTAGATTTCAGTTGCATTTCATTTCGAAATTTATGATTTATGCTTGTTTACACTAAGTGTCATAGCTGGTCTTACTCCTACAAACTCTTCCAAAACATCATTAACAATGAATACGAAATAGCTGTGGTATCTTAGATCCTAGTTGTAATTGCTTTCAAATCTTATGTTTATGTTCAATTGCATTGAATAATACAGCCATACTTATTTTTACAAACTCTTCCAAAATATCATTCATATTGAACAAGATGGGTTGTAGAATTCCATAGACTAGTTGCATGTTAACTTAGTTACAACACTTTGGAGGTTGATTGCATTTAGTTCAACTCTGTCACTACATTTCAAGTTTGATAATGGCATTCTAGTTTAACTCTGTTCACTGTACTTCAAGTAGATTAGTAGCACTCTAGTTCAGTCTCAGTTCATTTTGTTTCAAGAAAAGATTAATGGCATTCTATTTTAGTTGTAGTCACTGTATTTTAAGATTGATAGACCGCATTCTAGCCTAGTGTTATCAATTGTATTTCAAGTGGTACTAGTTGTCAAAATTAGTCTCTCGACCTTCATTATTTACAACTTACTTTTGTTCTGAATTTATATTGATACATCATCACATGAACAGGGGTCAGTAATATCAGTTTAAGGCTTTGATTATTCTGCAAATCTTTTACAAATTCACCTATAGCCTCTTTCCCAAACATTATTCTAGAAAATCTCTAAACTTTTGAATAAGGCCTAGTAGTGATAAGTCAAGTTGCAAAATAGGGTAACTTCAGCATCATAGGTTAATCTAGAATAGAAACCTTACTGTGTCACAAATAATCATTTTTTTTGTAATATTGTGAGTTGATTGTTTATTTAGGAGAACTTCATTTACACTTAACTTGTCCATTTCTCAAGCTATTCCCACACATCTTTAATGGATGATTTGGATAAGTTCAAGCTCATGTTTTGATTTATTTCCTTGCAATGAAGTCATTATCAAGCTTTGAATTTGTTGTTTTCCATCCATAGTTTAGGCTTTGTTCTGTTTTAATATAACCAATAGCTTCTTTTCACCAACACTTAGTTCTTGCCCTTTTCAAACATAAAACCATAAAACCAAAAACATCATAAAACAATAAACACAACGTAGTGAGAAAAAAATACCTAGGAACATATAGTGCACCACACTTCAACAGTTTGCTAGCCCTGGTCGACAATTAATGAACTCAATTTGGGAACACTAAGTTGAGCACAAACATTTTGGTGTCGTTGCCGGGGAAGTGTAACTACGTAGCCTTGTTTCTTAACTCCCAAAAACAATGATATGCATAGAGAGAGAGACTCAAGGGGTAGATTCATAAGAAGCAGAAGCAGAAGCTTGATTCCTAGAACACCTCTTGTTTCACCTAGACCAAGAGCCAACACACCTCCAACTCAGACCCACATTCCATCCTTTACTGATCTTAGACTTCTAGAAGACCTAAGATCAGATATTCCATTAGAAAGACCTTCCACTTCATCCACTGAACCTGTCTTAGAAGAAGATTCAAGGACCCCTGCTAGAGACACAAACTTTTCCACTTCCACAGAAGAATCAACTATGGTAGAAGAAGGGGGAGGAGGAGTCTTTAATGGAGAACACACATTATTTGGAGGGGGCAGAGGTAGAGGTAGAGGAGAAGGAGGTAGAGGTGCAGAAGGAGAAGGAGGTAGAGGAAGAGGTAGAAGAGAAATGGGAAGCTTTTTTGGGTTTCCTATAGTATATGAAGAAACCAATACAACTATGAAAAACATTTCACCCTCTGTCCTTCCAAACTTCTATGGACTTAAAACTGAAGATCTTGAAACCTTCCTATTTGAATTTGAAGTCCTATGTAGAACTCATGACTACTTACAAGATGCTCAAAAACTTAAACTATTTCCTTCAACATTGAAAGGAGCAACATTGAAGTGGTTTATGAGTTTGATCAACAGTTCTATTAGGACATGGGAAGATATGAAACAAGCATTTCTAGATTTGGATTATTGTATGCCAGTCAATCATAAGGAGGAAGTGTTCAAGATGATACAAAAATAAGATGAAAACCTGGAAGATTTGTTGGAGAGATTTCATTACAACATCAAAAGAGAAAAAATGGAGAACTTAGATCAAGACACCTTAAAATCTCTCTTGCTGAAGACAATTAGGGATGAATGGTTGGATATCCTTAACATGATGGGAAAAGGGGATATATCTCAGCTCACATTACCTGAAATATTTGAGTTATGTATCAACCTTTCAAGAGGGAAATCCAAAACTGTAAAAGGTCCAAGAGACCCTGCTCTTGCAAGGGCAAGTAAGTCTGCTTCTGGGACAGTAAGTAGGGTAGAGATAGGGAATATACTTGATGAATTCAAATCTGACATCTTAGGGAGTCTTAGTGAACAAATAGACACCCTTGAGTTACAAAACAAGAAAAAATTTGAATCTGATGCCTTAGCCATCTTTTGTCCCAAATGTAGAAAGAAGCATGCCTTAAGAGAATGTCCTTTGGATGCAAAAGTTGCAAAGACCTATGTAATTTGTTCAAAAAAACATGAAACCAAGAGATGTACTTCACTTCCTGGTCTTAAAGCTATCTTTCAAGAGGAAACTCCTACAAATTCCACAGAATCTCTCAATTTTGTCTCTAGAAGGCCTTGGCAAGGACCTCAAACACAAGGATTCCATGATGAATTGTATAATCAACCTCCACTAAATTGGAATTCTTGGCAGCAACCTTGTCCCCAATTTGAAAATCAATCTCAAGCTTGGGCACAAGGAGCACAAAATCCCTATGGAAGATACTCCTAGTACTATCAATATCCACCATCCTATCCACCATACCCACATTTTTCTCCTCAAAATCCTCAACAAAATCCTCAACAGAATCCTCAGAACCCACAACATCAAAATCAACCACTCCCATTACCATTTCCTCAAAAATTAAATCAGTTGCCTGCTCGACCCATACCAAACCCCAACAATAAAAATCCTCAGAATACATACATGATAGAAGGCCAACAGTTTCCAGCTTATTTAATTACTCCTCTAGACCTTAGTGATGTTCAACTTAGGTCTGGAAGAATACTTGAAAAGAGGAAACCTTATGTGATCATACAAGAACAAGACAACTCTGAGGAAGATTCTCTACAGGAAAATAAGAGTCTTTAAGAAGACACATCTTTTCAGGACCCAAACATTGAAAAAACAAAACAAAAAGAACCAATAATTTCAACTCCTGTATTAGAGCAGCCATCAACATCCACTCCTACACCTCCCTTTCCAGAAATATTACAAATTGATAAAGGTGTAGAAAAAAAATTTATGGTGCCTAATTATGATTTGCTAGATGAGCTGAGAAATGTCTGTATTAAGATTCCATTATTACAAGCTATAAGGAAATTCCAATTCTAGCAAAGACAATAAAGGAGTTGAGCATGAAGAAAACAAGAAAAAGAATAAGAGAGACAAAGAAAATTCAACTGGCAGGAAAAATAGCAGATATCATGATGGGCAAGATTGCTATTCCAAAGTATCTAGACCTAGGAAATCCAGTTGTTAAAATTCACATCAATGGAATTGAGATACAAAACACACTCATTGATTTAGGAGGGGCAATCAATATCATGAGTAGACAAATCATGGATAAACTAAAACTTCCTAATCTTCTCTTTACACCCACATTATTACAATTAGTAGATAGATCTGTGATCAAACCTGAAGGGGTAATAGAAGATATTCCAGCGTCCCTATATTCTTGGGAGTACCCTGTGGATTTCATGATCCTAACTCCTAAGAATAATCTAGGAGGGCATTCTATTATATTAGGAAGACCTTGGTTAGCTACAGCTGATGCTTTCATTAGTTGTATATCTGGTGATATGTATATCTCTGATGTTAGTTCAACTAAGAAATTCACTTTGTATCCTCCAGAAAGGACAATTATAGATTTAGATGATACTCAACGGATAAAGGATGAAGAAGACTTACAACCTCTCTTCACAATTTCAGAAATTAGTGAAGATAGTCAAATTCTGAATACTTTAGAAAACTTTCAATCCTCTTTGGAATACAAACATGAACAATTTCAAGAAGAATCCAACATTGAGTTTTTATCATCAAGACAGATGTCTCTTCATTCTATGGATAAATTTGGCAGCTCTACAAGTGAGATATTTCCAGGCAAAACTTTAAACATAAACAAGAACCTAGAAAAATCTCAACAAGAAGAGCTAGTCAAAATTTTACAGAGACATTCTTTTGCATATGCATGGGAGTACACTGATATGAAAGGGATAAGCCCCAAGACTTGCACTCATCACATCTACATAGAGGAAAATTGTAAACCAATCAGACAACCTCAAAGACGGATGAATCCAAATCTTAGGGAGATTGTTAAAGAAGAATTGCAGAAATTATTTAATGTCAACTTTATCTATCCTATCTCAGATAGTCAGTGGGTTTCTCCTTTGGTAATTGTGCCAAAGAAAAATGGTAAATGGAGGGTATGTATTGACTATCGAGAATTAAACAAAGCTACTCTTAAAGATCATTTTCCCCTACCTTTCATAGATCAGGTGCTAGATACCTTAGCTGGAAAAAAGTACTTCTCATTTCTAGATGGGTTTAGTGGTTATAATCAAATTCAAGTAGCACTTGAGGATCAAGACAAAACCACATTTACCTATCCTTGGGGTACCTATGCTTACCGAGTATTGCCATTTGGATTATGCAATGCACCTGCAACATTTCAAAGGGCAGTATTAGGAATATTTTCGGATCTAATACATGATTGTGTAGAGTATATGGATGATTTCACAGTTTATGGAAAAACATTTGAAGAAGCCTTAGCAAACTTGGAAATTTTTTTAAAAAGATGTTAAGAAGCAAATCTTTCACTTAGTCATGAGAAGTGTTTTATGATGTTTACTGAAGGAATTGTTTTAGGACATCACATTTCAGGGGATGGGATTAGATTTGATGAGACAAAATTTGAAGTCATCTCTAACTTACCTATTCCAAGTTGTCAAAAATATGTTAGGAGTTTTCTAGGATTTACAGGATATTATTGAAGATTTATAGAAAACTTCACCAAGATAGCATCTCCACTCTTCAAATTCCTTACCAAAGACTGTGAATTCAAATGGAATTCTGATTTCCAGTTAGCATTTGAGAGCCTGAAAACAAAAATTTCTGAAGCACCTATTTTAAGGGGACCTAACTGGAAGTTACCTTTTCATATTTCAACAGATGCCTCAGATACAGCTCTAGGAGCACTATTGGGACAAAAATACCTGATTCCTTATGCCATCTACTATACCAGTAAAAATTTGACTCCTTTAGAGTTAAACTATATTGTAACTGAAAAAGAGTTTTTAGCTGTTGTTCATGCCATAAACAAATTCAGACACTATATAACATGTTATGAAACTTTTTTTCACACAGATCATTCTACAACTAGATACCTAATGAAAAAATCAATTACTAATGGCAGAGTCATAAGATGGTTATTTCTTTTACAAGAATTCAACATTACCATTATAGATAGGCCTGGAAAACAAAACACAATAGCTGATTTCCTATCTAGACTCCAAAACATCAAAGATGACACTCCAGTTGAAGATCAATTTCCTGATGAATATCTTTTTGCAATTTCTACTCAGACTCCTTGGTTTGCTGACATTGCTAATTATTTAGTTTCAGGGAAATTTCCTTCAATAATGAATGCACGAGACAAAAGAAAAATCATTTATGATAGTGAAAAATATTCATGGGTTGCTAATGAGTTGTACAAGACAGGTCCAGATTTTATCATTAGGAGATGTGTTCGGGAAGATGAGATGCCTGAGATTCTCAAAGCATGTCATGATGAACCTTGTGGTGGACACTTTGCTGATAAGAGGACAACTTATAAGGTCCTTCATTTAGGATACTATTGGCCATCCCATTTTAAAGATGCTAAAGAGTATGTCAAAAGGTGTGACAGTTTCCAAAGGGTAGGGAAACCTTCTCCTTTAGGTGAGATGCCATTACAGCCTCAGGTACATATTGAACCTTTTGAAAAATGGGATTTGGATTTTGTAGGACCTATTAGTCCTCCATCAAGACAAAAGAAATATATATTAGTTTGCACTAATTATGTTATCAAATGGGTAGAGGCCAAGCCATTACTTTTTGCTACTGAAGCATCTGTAGTTAATTTTCTTTTTGAGGATATTTTTACTCGTTTTGGTGTCGCAAGGGAAATTGTTACAGATCAAGGAGCTCAATTCACATCAAGGCTAGTGGAAAAAATGATGGAGAGGTACAAAATCGGACACAGAAAATCTACTCCCTATCATCCAAAAGCAAATGGTCAAGTGGAATCTATCAATAAGGTCATTGAAGGGATCCTAACAAATACTGTTCATTTACATAGAAGACATTGGGTATATAGGCTTCCTGAAGCCTTGTGGGCCTATAGAACTACATGGAGAAGAACAACAGGTCATACTCCTTATGAACTTGTTTATGGAAAGCAAGTTTTGTTTCCCATGGAGTTCCAGATTAAAACTTTCAAAATGGTAGTTCAGCTAGGACTTGATCTAACAGAGGCACAAAAGCGCAGATTGGAGCAGATTAATGAATTGGATGAGATCAGACAAGATGCAGTTCAGAAAACAAGTATATTCCAATAAAAAATGACTAGATGGCATGATAAGTACATCAAGGAAAAGAAGTTCAAATAAGGTGACTGGGCTCTCTTGTTTGATTCAAAGTTCAAAGATTTTCAAGGTAAATTCCAAACACATTGGCTTGGGCCATATGAAATTGTGAAATTTTTTGACAATGGAGCAATAAAAATCAGGACAATAGATGAAGAAGAGGTCACTTTTCTTGTGAATGGTTATAGATTGAAGTTGTATCATAAGCCACTTTCAAGAGAAGAATTTGTCAAGAAGTTCCAGGAAAGCAGTGATGTGAAGTTAATGAAGAATAATATTTCTTCTTCATCAACTTAATTCAATTTTTTGAAGTCACTTTATTGAAAAAAAATAAATAATAAAAAAAAAAATAAAAAAATAAATAAAGTATAAACATGAAAACTAATCACTGATTAGCATGTTTATACAGAAAATGTAGAGTGAAAATCAGAATCTTTCTGACACTTTAGCTTTTCAAATTTGTTCTTTTTCTGCAAGTCACCAGTTGTTACAAAAGCATAAGTGCAGGTCCATTTCACTTATGATCCATCTCATTTCATCCATCCATATTCTGTTTCATTCATTCATCCATACTCCATTTCATTCATTCATCCACACTTCATTCATTTCACCCCATGAACCACCTCATTTCCATCCCAGATTTTTAAGTTTGATGTTTTTCTGCAGTTGAATAATACATATCATGAATTGCAGGCGACTTCTCATACTTCACTCCATTTCATAAGTTGTGATCCATTCCACTCCATTATTCACTTCATTTATATTCCATTACACCATATTTTATTATCCATCTTCACTCATTCCATACAAAATTCCATTCATGCTCCAAACCATTCCATTTCATGTTTCAAGTCTTCTACAGGTACATTCTGCAATCAGTTAGACATTCTGCAGCCAGTCATACATTCTATAGCCATACAAACATTCTGCAGCCGAAGATCCTGAAAGCACTGTCGAGTAATCACCTGATCTGCAATAAAATGATCCTACATATCCATGACAACAAGCAAAATCAAGGGAGTTATGAAGATTCAAAAAGGAATGATTTTCAGGGGAGAAAAAAGCATATAGAGATCACAAAAATCGGAGGAAAGGAAAAGGTAAAAGTTCTGATTATAATGACATATCATGAAAATTTTTAGTATAATTAAGTTATGAATAATTCAAAAAGTTGTTTTAATTTATTTTTTTGATCATGCCTAACAAACCTCTCGTAGAAACTTTGGATAAAACTCCTTCTATTCCACCATTTCAAATCCCATATCTGATCATCATTTAAAAATATAAACGGTTAAAGTGCTGAAGTGATTGGATTAGTCACGTCACTAGGCCAAAGCATTTAATGATGATTTTGAATTCATTACAAAATATCTCTGCGGTCTTTTCTTCCATGATATCTTTCAACTCATATACATCATTCTCACCTCATTATATTCATTCTGTAATCACTCCATATTATTCTTTCCCGTAGCCAACTCTTAACCATTTCAGTCTGTAAAACAGAGGAAATATCTCTGGGGAAAAAACATCTCCATAACAGCCATTGTCACCATGAATAGAGGAGCAACAATTTGAAGGCTGGAAAGAGAAGTTATGGGTCTCATAGTGAGGACTGAACCGGTTGGAACTAAGTACTTGTAAGGTTATCCTCAAATCAGAGAAATGTTACAACAAGCAGGGTGGTTGCAATTCTTTGAAAAATTTAGTGGTTTTCACAAAGAGGTGACTAAAAAGTTTGCACGGTCCTTCAATGAAGTTGAGGTTGATATGGGAGATATTAAATTCACCATTACAAAAGCCTCCATTGCAGAAGCAACAGAATTTCCCAGACAAGGAGACAGGTGGTTCAAGAATATAGAATTTCATAACGAGGCGTGGAAGCAGATACTCAAGTCACCAGGTATGGATGTTTCCATTTTTAAAAAGGGTATCCCTAGCTCCACACTAAAGAAAAAATGGAGGAACATGTTTCTTATCTTGAAAAAATTCATCACTTGTGAAGGAAGATATGGTACCTTCTATGTTTATCATATTCGGTTGATAATGCATTTCTTAGAAGAAGAACTCAATTTGCCCATTTTTTTTGCATCATAGTTTAAAGAAAATGGCCTCAAGTGTTCAAAAGAGAGTTCAATTTCTAGAAACAACCTTATACCACCATGGTTTAGTTAAAATTTTGATTGAACATCATTTGAGAAAAATGGGAGATAATTGGGAAGAGTTCTTAGTGAGAATCACTTTGAAGAACCCAATGAACCTCCACCTGAAGACAAAACTACAAAAAGAAGTAGAAGATGGAAAACCTCCAAAACTAAAACTGGTAAAACAATACAAGAAGGCAGTGAAGAAATGTTTTCTGAGAAATTGTCTCAGATTAGGAAGCAGCTTAAGAAAGAGAGGATAGTAAGAAAATTTTCCAGAGAGAAAGGAGAAGGACCATCTCAACCAAGATAGAGCCACAGACTTAGAGGGATACTAAAGAAAACAAAGGTTAAAAAAACTAGAGTCATAAACATAGAGGATGAAGAAACACCTACTAAGGAGGATTTTGATGAAGGAGCTCCTGAAATAGACCCATCATAGCAAGAAATTTACAACTATGTTGAGACATTAGAGAAAGGAGCTTCAGAAAGTAGAGACAGAACTCCTAGACCACCAAAATCTGCAATTGATATCCTAAGGAGAGATAAATATGAGTTAGAAATACTCAACATGAATATCAAGAATGAGAATGAAATTTTGAGAGAGCAGGTTAAATTGAAAACTGATATGAATTCAACTCCGTCTCAACAAATGCAAAAGTTGCACAAGGCCAGTGAAAAATTGAAGAAGAAAAATAAAAAGTTAACCAGGGCACTCACAAATTTGAGATTCAAGTTAGTCATAAGGAAGCCAGAAGGCCTTTGATTGCCAGGAAAATTAGAAGAAGAGGGTTGAATGTCCTTTCAGAGGTCTCAGAGTTCACGGAATAGTTGCATGAGGACATGCAAGAACCTAGCAGTGGGGGTATGTTGAGCTCCAAAGATGTTCTTTCTTCCACCACATTCCACTCCATTTCCTTTGTCCATTATTAATTATCGGCTCAAATGATCAATAGAATTAATTAAAATTTATTTAAGAATGTTACTATATCATGACTAAATTGCTATTTTTTTATGATTTTGTCATTGTAGTACTTTTTGAACTAGATCTAGCTACAGAATGCAGACATTCTGTAGCTAGTTTCCGATTCTACAGCTGTCTTCATGTCTACGCAGGTTCCAGGTGTCATCTCAGATAAAAACACATATGGTCATATTCCACATCATTCCCTCATCATTTTCTGCTCTCCACGAAGTTTGAACGAAATTATGTAGGTGTTTATGCACGTGGGAACTCAAACTAGGAGATAGACTCCTAATAGGACAAGGACAGTCTAGATGTCCTTAATCATGTTAAGAGACCACCATCAGAGTTAGTTTGATTTTAATTCGGAAAGGAAATTTTCCCTAGGTTATCTCAAGACAGTTATGTAATTTTTTTATAAATATGGCTCGGGAAACCGAGGGACAAGGTTAGATTTTGTGTTTGATTTCTAGATTTCAGAAGTCCGAAAACACTCTGTTTTGAAGTAATTTCTCTTTTAATGAAAGAAGCATCACTTTATTGAAAGCGCCGAGTCAATCGTGAAGTAGATTTTGCGTGCTACTCCGGTGGTACAGGGCCCCTGCTACCTAAGCAGCTTTGTTCATACAGCTTAGATAAGTATTTTAGTCTCGTTTTTCATTTCTAGCTTAAGCAGGTTTCTGAAGTTTATGTTTCATACTTGTTTACATTAATCATCACAGCTAGAATTACTCTTATAAACTCTTCCAAAATATCATCACGATGAATAAGGCATAGCTGTGGTGTTGTATATTTTAGTTGCATTTCCTTTCGAATTTTATGATTTATGCTTGTTTACACTAAGTGTCATATCCGGTCTTACTCCTACAAACTCTTCCAAAAGATCATTAACAATGAATAAGAAACAGTTGTGTTATGTTAGATCCTAGTTGCAATTGCTTTCAAATATTATGCTTATGTTCAATTGTATTGAATAATACAGCCAGACTTGCTTTACAAACTCTTCCAAAAGATCATTCATATTGAATGAGATTTCAAGTTTGATAATGGCATTCTAGTTTAACTCTGTTCACTGTACTTCAAGTAGATTAGTAGAACTCTAGTTCAGTTTCAGTTCATTTTGTTTCAAGAAAAGATTAATGGCATTCTATTTTAGTTGTAGTCACTATATTTTAAGATTGATAGACCACATTCTAGCCTAGTGTTATCCATTTTATTTCAAGTAGTACTAGTTTTCAAAATTAGTCTCTTCGCCTTCATTATTTACAACTTACTTTTATTCTGAATTTATATTGATACATCATCACATGAACAGGGGTCAGTAATATCAATTTAAGGCTTTGATTATTCTGGAAATATTTTACAAATTCACCTATAGCCTTTTTCCCAAACATTATTCTATAAAATCTCTAAACTTCTAAATAAGGCCTAGTAGTGATAAGTCAAGTTGCAGAATAGGGTAACTTCAGCATCATAGGTTAATCTAGAATAGAAACCTTACTGTGTTACAAATAATCATTTTTTTTGTAATATTGTGAGTTGATTTTTTATTTAGGAGAACTTCGTTTACACTTAACTTGTCCAATTCTCAAGCTATTCCAACACATCTTTAATGAATGAATTGGATAAGTTCAAGCTCATGTTGTGATTTATTTCCTTGCAATGAAGTCATTATCAAGCTTTGCATTTGTTGTTTGCCATCCATAGTTTAGGCTTTGTTCTGTTTTAATATAACCAATAGCTTCTTTTCATCAGCACTTAGTTCTTTCCCTTTTAAAACATAAAACCATAAAACCAAAAACATCATAAAACACTAAACACAACGTAGTGAGAAACAAATACCTAGGCACATATAGTGCACCACACTTCAGCAGTTTACTAACCCTGGTTGACAATTAATGAACTCAATTTGGGAACACTAAGTTGAGGACAAACAGTTGGTTTTTCAAGAGCTTCTTCCCTCTATGGTTAAAATTATTCTGATTCTAGTTGATTAATAGTAGTAACTCCAGAATATAAATGTCTATACCCATGATTTTCTCGTAACTAATTCTCGTCCAATGTTTATTTATTTTTACATGTGATACTAGGCTTTCGTTGGCAATTGCTATCATACACAGTTTATTTTTAATACATGTAAAAGGTCTGGAGGTATAGCAAAACTGTAATCCTATACAGGACTTGTTTTGGTACATATGAAATGGATCTCCACACTGTTCATAGACTGCCAGAATTCATTAGTAGCTTTATTTGGATTTTTCCGGAGATAATATACTATGTGATTTATTTAAATTTTTCAAATTGTTCAGACATGTACATATATTAAGATACATCTGGAGGGTATTAATACAATTTCAGTCCACATGTGTACTTAAGATTCTCACATAATTTCACACTACTAATATCTTTCATAGCACTTTGCCTCCCTTTAATGTCAACATAGTTAAGTGGAAATGACAGTCTCTGTACATTTTATTTCCTTTTCTGTCACAGTTTTCAGTCTAGTAAATGTGAGAATCTGAAGTAGATTTAAACTTTGAAATGCATCATGTACAAATCTAAATACAACTATCTACATGTAAATTTACTTGCACCCTGTAGGGATTACTATGCCT
The DNA here is from genome assembly GCA_034641835.2 of Pinus albicaulis. NCBI lineage: Eukaryota > Viridiplantae > Streptophyta > Pinopsida > Pinales > Pinaceae > Pinus > Pinus albicaulis. Next base: position 501,731,891 of record CM076576.1, on the reverse strand, counting down.
CTATATGCAGAGTTCTAAAGCCAATTTAACTGTGTAACACTATCTATTTTGGTCACAGGTTCTCTTTATTCTAACTGTAGAGTTTTTCCTTGAACTTTCTTAGTTTCCTAGGTGACACAGAATAATAAAATATGCTCTAATTAATTCTACCCAACCTTTATTCTATACTTCTGAGTTGTCATACATTGTCCTATCATCTAATGGAATAGGTTGAAATATTTCTAGTGCTGATTACTTTCTATTTCGTATAATGGTGTTTCTTCTGTTTACTTCACAGTTATATTGTTAACCCAGAAGAAGATTAAAGTTACAATTATTCTAGATTATGGGAGTAGTATAAATCTCCATATTTAAACCAATAATAGGTTTAGAGCTTTTGGTTGATTTTCCCCATAATTTCCTATTCCGACAACTATGCAGAATTAAGAGGATTGAATTCTTCTAATAATTCTGTAAATGTATGGAATACCAGTTTCAATATTTAAGATAGAATAACTTCTACAGTTCTTAATCACACTACCCATTCACAAGAAACTTCAACCATTCATAAAAATTATGGCATACCACTTCCTCAATTGACCAATCCTCCCAACCTTAGAGTCCTTTTGTCTCCAGAACTCACCCCTCGAGCTGAGATCTCCTCCTAGAACAAACCAACCCCAATCTGTTCTGGAGTAGCTTATTTAAGCTCATGTTCCCCAAAGCCTACTTCTAATTATGCGTCCAGAATTATAGGATGCTTTTCTTCATGTTTGCCTGGGTTTCCCTTATTTAGGCATTTTTAAAGCTGCTTTCTGCTTTTCCTAGATTTTTACCTCTTCCCAACTACTCTCCACCTCATTTGGGAAACTAGATTTTTCCTCAAAAATCTAATTTAGAAATAAATTATTTCAAGGATTTTTGAAATATTTTTGGGGAATTCTTAGCCTCTTTCCATACCTCATGGACTTGGCAAGGGATCTCATAATTATCATTTGGTCAATATGCCCAAAATTATTTTATTTATTGTCCATAATCAAAAATTAATTACATCCACAAAATACTTATCCATTGGGGTCCACTCCTTTTTGGATTTAAAGTTCAAATGTCTAGCTTGAAAGAAAAACATAAAATATGGGTGTTACATTATAAAATTCACATTTACTAAATTTGGCATATAACTGGTTTTCTTTCAAAGTCTGAAAAACTATCCTTCAGTGTTCTTTGTGCTCTTCCTCACTTTTTGAATAAACCAGAATATTGTCTATGAACACTAGTACGAATTTATCCAAGTACCTGTTCAGAATGTTGTTCATTAAGCACATAAAAGTGGCAGCGACATTTTTCAAACAAAAAGGTAGGACTACAAATTTGTAGTGACCATACCGGGTTCGAAAAGTTGTTTTACCAATCTCTTCTTCCTTAATTCTGAGTTGGTGATAACCAGTCCTCATATCAATCTTAGAAAATACTGAAGCCCCTCTCACCTGATCAAAAAGTTCATCTATTCTGGGGAATGTATACCTGTTTTTGATTGTCAACTTATTCAGTTGATAGTAGTCAATGCACATTCTAAAGGTTCCATCTTTCTTTTTCACGAACAGCACCGGTGCTCCCCAAGGCGATACACTCGGTCTAATGTAACCTTTATCCAGCAATTCTTGTAATTGCATTTTTAATTCCATGAGTTCAGGAGGGCTCATCCGATAAGGTTATCTAGAAACGGGTGTTGCTCCAGCCACCAAATCAATGAAAAAATCAATCTCTCTTTTATGGGGAAGATGAGGAATCTCATCTGGAAAAACTTCCTTAAATTCTCTTACCACTGGCAAAGTGTCTAGCAGGTTTTCTTCAGGTTGCTGTCCTAATTCCTCAACATGTACAACATATAATTGATATCCTTTTTTAGCTGTTCTTTTTAATTGCAGAGCTGATATTTGTCTTACAAATATTGGTTTTGGTTTTCCTTTGAGTATAAAGGGTCTCCCCTCCTCATCTATGCAATGCATAATTTTATCCCAACAGTTCATCATAGCCTTTTTCTTTTCTAACCAATCCATTCCTATCAACAAATCATATGAGCCTAAGGGCAGAATTTTTAAATTTACTTCTGTCTGGAAATCATTTGATTTAATTTCTGTTTGAGGTAACTTATCAGTTACTTTTCGCTTGGTGCCAGTGGCTAACTGGACCAACCAAGACTGCTGGAATTTTTTAGTTTTGAGATTGCATTTCTCTACAACTTGTGGACTAATGTAACTCAAAGAAGCACCCGGATCAATTAGAACTGTAACAGATTGGTCAGCAATATTACCTTCCATCTCGACCATAGTAGCCTGGTGTTCTCCTTGTCGGTTCTCCAAGGCTGCACTGATAGTGGGTATATTCCTTGCTATATCATTCACTATGGTAGCTTCTCTATCTCTCATAATCATCTGAATATTTTGGTGTGGACAGCCCCTCAACAGATGAGGTTCTCCTCAACCCCAACATTTCAAAGGCTCCCACATTTTAACTATTCCTTCCTTCTTGTTATCTCCATCTATTTGTTTCGAACCAACTTGGACTGAGCAGTTTAAGTTTCCTTTGGTTTTTTAAATTTGTTCTGCTGATGATCTCTACCAAAGTTCTTCAAGTAATCTGGTTTCTGTTACTTTCCTTTGAGTTCACCATTGTTTATCCAGCTTTTTCCATGTTCACTCTTTCCTTTAAACTACTGGTAGCATAATATAGCTTTCCTCGCCGCTTCTTCCATAGTTTTTGGATTATCAAACTCTATTTTATCCTTGTACACAGCTGGCAAACAGTTCAAAAACCTTTGTACCTTTGCCTTCTCTTCACGAATATAAGGAACATACCTTAACAATTTTGTAAACTTGGTAACAAACTCATTTATGGTGAGTTGTCCCAATATAAGCTCATGGAACTCCTTTTCTTTATCATCATAATAACGTTCGTTCAAATAACGGTTTTTAAACTTGACTTGGAAATCTTCCCAAGTCACTGTTTTTTCATCAATGGCATGGACCATTTTTGTCTCCTCCCACCACAAGGTAACCTTACCCTACAACTGCTAAATAGCTAATTTGGACTTCAAATTGCTTTCATATTCATAGACCTGAAAATACTTAATCATATTCAACATCCATGCCATAGCTTCTTCCTCCTCCTCCCCATCATAGGAGGGAGGTTTAATTTTTCGGAATTCACCCTGTAATTCCTTATTTTGTTTAGACTGATGTCTAGTAGTGTCATCTTCCTCAGAATCATCTGAGAACTTGCCCTTCCTCTTCTTTCTGGAACCTTCACCTTCTTGGCTATTCTGTGAGGTCAGTTCTCTTATCAACTTTTCCTTCTCCTCACTAGCTAATGACAACCTGTCATTCTGGCTTCTTAGCTCAGCCAAATCCCATTGCAACCTATGCAACATAGCCATCAAAGGAGCGTTGGGAGCTGGTGTGCTATCTCCATCACCCATATCGACATAAATTTCATCTCCTTCAGCCATTTACTTTTTAGTTCAAGTACCACTGTACACTAAAAAAAACAACGTTAGTAACAAATTTTTTTTTTTTTCAAAAAATAATTTGTAAAGTGAGCACTACAACAGCCCAGTTTTTCAACATGAGCTCTGATACCATTTGTAACGACTCTCATTCAACTCCAATTTTTTTTTTTTTCCTAAGGATGTGAACCTTACTCTTCAAATTGTTTTTAACGACTTCATCATTAACACTTAACTACTCCCTTAATACTATTAAGGAAAGAGGTTTATTGAATTATTAATATAATTGCTTTCTCAATTGTTGTCATACTCCAAGGACACCCTTCACATCATTTTCATCTCATCAAAATGAAAAGGTAATATACCAATTTATTTGTCCCATAGACAATTCCCTTTTTATTTTGGAAACTATATGTGTTAGTCACCAATTTGTTTTAATTTTTCATAATCTATATTGTATTGAATTATTTTGATATTCACGTTATATTTCTAAGATTTTATATACATACACCCCTCTTTATTCATATATAACTTATCGATTCAACTAATTGATATACCTCTTATCTATAGATGATGGTGATTACTTTTGTAACCTCACTTCAAATTCGATTTACATATATATATTGTTAAGTGCATAACCTTAGATTTTATTAGCCACTCATGAATTCTCAACAATCATATCATACAATTTCAATATGAGTATAACTGAGGGCAATGGTTAATATTTCCATTCCCGCGACAAGTACACCTAGTTTTGATGGTACACATCAATTTCGGTTTCATAACTCTCGAGGCACATTTCATTAATGGATTTATGGTTACGTTTACGCTATGAGTACTTGATTATTAAACTTTGATCCAATTTTTATATACGATTCACTCGTTGTGTTTTCTCCAATGCATATATGTTTAGTTGGAAATTGAGTTCGATGTGATTTAATGTGTAATGATGAAGACAACTCTTCATTTGTAGATTCAAAAAGCATTTTAAATTTTCTCTACGTACATGTTATATACGTTGAATTATCTTTTGGTACTATGGGGTTTATATATATATATATTCCAGAGTTATTGATACACGTCACTTGAATATTTTAAATTGTGATACAGAATAGATGTACCATTGTGTTTAATGGAAGATTTCTCCCAATTGTCTTTGCAGTCTCCTTGATTTTAATCTCAACAAACACACATTGATCCCAACACCATTGGGGATCTGTGGACAATTGTATGGTTCAGATGCATCGATTCCAACTTAGGGTTTTGGTCTTCAAATTTTATTTAAGTCTTTTGTTATGTGGTTCGTTTCTTTTTACTAGTTCATTTCCACCGTATTGCTTGTGGTGTTCACAATGGAACTTACATCCACTATTCGAGACGTCTGATGGCTCTACGACGATTTGCTCATAGATCTCTTGAATGCTTCCAGGTATGAACCATCGTTCTCCATACCTGATATGGAAATTTATTATTACATCTCCCATTGAGATATAGACATCCATCCTAAAGGTGTCTCGATTTTCTTGTGTAGCCCTCGCGGCCATAAGAATACCTCTAACATTTTCATTTTACTGATATCTACTTACAGTAGTAATGTTTCTTTATTTTCCACAGACTTTCGTTTAGTTTAATCTGCATTTTTGGTGTTTTTAATTTTTATAATTTCGTTCTCCTCTTCTCATCCTCAGATTTTTTTAAAGAGGGTTCGTTTATTTTTTCGATTGTTCTATTCACAGAAGCAGTCATTCTAATACCAATAGTTCTAGTATTTTAATTGTAATGTCATTTGTTTAATTTTTTGGAACGTAGAACGAAACCTCCATCGTGGGCATGGTGATTCCCACTTTGCTTCTCTGTGGGTTTGATTCCTCATGAGCCGAGTTTGACCGTAAGGGTTTTAATTGTTTTATTGGAATTTCTATGTTAGTTTATACGAGTTTATATCGCCTCACATATATGTATAATTGGGCTTTTTCTTCTCCAGAATTCCCTTGTTGTTTTTGTGACATATAATTTTACCCTCAGGTAAGTGTATTTATTTTCAGCGATTGTTAATGGGATGTTTAGATACTTTCCCAATTTAAATAATTATTAACAATTTCTATCCTTTTGAAATGCATACAGGTATCTATGGTCTTTGGATTTTGTCAACATTCCATTAAATTCTTGTTCGTTATCAAGGGAATTTAACGAGTACATCGCTAACCTTCCAGGTCTATTACTTTTTCTTCGATTGGCTTGCTTCAATGATTTGTCCTCTGGATAAATTCTCCAATTTTTAACTCAGGCATTTGTCATTTTATATTGAACGCACATGGTTTTGTGTTAATAAAGGATATGGATCTAGGTTAGATCCGGACATTTGGGTGCTCTATATAACGCTTTTGGTTTACAAATATTTTTAAAATTACTACGTATACCTTTGTGTACATCTGGAAATTTAAATTTAGAGTTACAATACTTACTCTCATACGTCTCTAACTCTGTATTAATTTTGAACTTGGTTATTTACTCTAGATTTCCCATATTATAATTGACTAGAATACTTTTCTTATTTCTATGCGCTTCCGTTGATTCTCATTATTCTTCATTAAGAATGATTTCATGGGATTTTCTAATGTTTTATTCGATCAGAATAAAACGTATTCTGCAATTTATATAATTTTTGTTTCCTATTATTTTTAGTTATCATAGGAAAAAAATTTATGTATCAAAATTTATCTTGGAATTGTGACTGATATAAAATAGCCAGAGCATAATAAAATAACTCACTCTCTATGAAGATAATTCTGGATTACTATGTCATTAACAGCCATAATATATCCTAGCACTTCTACAGGTTTCTTAAGTAATGACACAGCTTAGTTACACATGTATCTGCATGTGGATTAAATTTGATTTATAATGCTGTTAATATTATCTATGAGCATTCACGTATAATATTACATTATTTACTACATTCATTTCCTTAAATAAACATGCAGAATGAAAATTTCATTCATTATCTCTGTTATTATTGTCATGTAATTCCAGCATAGGAGATAATAAATTTAAAGTCTTCATATTTATTTATTGGTTGCACTCTATGGCCTGGTTAATAATTTTCTATACTGTTTTTAATATAATAGTAGAAAAATATTCATGATTCTAGAATTTAATTCCACTTCCATATTACTTTTAAATTACAGAAATATGTCAATAATTTTTTCTTTGTACAGTTCTTGGGAACATAATATCTTCATATTCACACCAGTATTGGTGTAGAGACTCTGCTTGATATTTCTCAATGAACTATTCCAACTAAAAATAACAAATTTGAAGATTTATTTCTTCTATTTAACTCTGTGAAATGTAAGGAATAACATAACACAACAACTAAATTCAACATGACTGCTACAACATTTATCAATCTTGGCTAACAGTATCTAATTTAATCATTCATAAAAATTGTGTGCATACCACTTCTGTGATGACCAGTCCTCCCAACCTTAGAGTTATTTTATCCACAGAACTCACCCCCAAGCTGAGATCCTCTCCCAGAACAGACCCACCCCAATATGTTCTGGAATAGCTTATTTAAGCTTATGCTCTCCACAAAGCCTGTTTCTAATTTTGCGTCTAGAATTACAGGATGCTTTTCTTCCTGTTTGCATAGGCTTCACTTATTAAGGGACTTTAAAGCTACTTTCTACTTTTCCAGCTTTTTACCTCTTCCCAACTACTCTCCACATCATTGGGGAATTTTATATTTTTCCTCAAAAATCTAATTTAGAAATAAATTATTTCAAGGCTTTTTGAAAGATTTTTGGGGAAAGTATTAACCTCTTTCCATCCCTCATGGATTAGGCAAGTGATCTAAAAAATATCATTTGGTCAATATGCATAGAAATATTTTATTTATTTTTCATAATTAAAAGATTAATTACATTCACACAATAATTATCCATTGGGGTCCATTCCCCTTTGGACTGAACTTCAAATGTCTAGTTTGAAAACATAAATCTAGGGGTGTTACACACTACTAGGAAAAACATATGGATATCCCCTCCATAGGATACATTCAAACTAAACTTTGACAGAGCTTCAAAGGGTAATACAGGTAAAGCAGGATTTGGAGGCATCTTCAGAGATCACAAAGGTAAGACACTCTTAGTCTTTCTAGGTAACATAGGATGGGACACGAAGAACTCTGTTGAGTTGGAAGGCCTTTGACAAGGTTTGTTCCTATCTCATCTTCATGGCCTTCACCCTGTGGAGATTGAAGGGGACTCCTAAATTCTCATAAATATGGCTAATCAACTTCTCAATGAGGCCCATGTCAAAAAAATAGCGAACAGCGGGAAACTAGAGGCTAGACTGGAACTAATTGAATAGTGGCTCAACACCAACCATGCGCTTTTGTTCAAACATGTCAGAAGGGAGGGAAACAAGGTCGCTGATCTACTTGCCAATTTGGGAGTGGATAGTGAGCACACTCTTCAAACAAAATCTCTTGACATTATACAGAACCATGATAAAAAGAAAGAATGCAACACACTGGTCCAGAAGGACGCCGATTTCCTAGATGCGGGTGTATTTGAGAATTAATATTGTGATGGGACTTGGGTGCGGCAAAGGGTGGAGACACCTACCCACCTAAGTCGCTGCCAGAGGGGAGCACTTAAATCAAACTGGAATTGCTTCATGCGCATTTACTCCTTGTGCTGGTCCAGATCCGACCTTAATTCTCATCCATGCCTTCGTACGCTCCTCATTGCTTTAGCCTTCGGCTGCCATCAATGAGATGTTAATTCAGAGCGATCCTCAATGTATTTACAGTCTAGTTTTAAATATGGAGAGTGGCTCTAGCTACTCGGGCGTTCCTCCTCCATTGCACAATATGTGCTCTCCGAATGCTGGACTCTCCAGGCATCGCACGAATACAGGGAAGAGAAGCCTTCTGAATTTCTGTTTAGACTTTGGAGATGGTCTGCGCCTCTCTCGCTCTGGCCTTTGTTTGTCTACCTTTGTTTCTCTGAATTTTCTCACTAACTAAATCCCTTCCACTCCTTCTCCTCTGTCAAATCTCTTTCCCTCCGTAGATTCTGACTCCATGTCTCGTTTGCGTCAGCGCATGCATATTTGTAGGGGTAGCACAAGAAGCCAACCCCTGTGCCCACCCTCTAGCTCCACCTCTGAGTCGTCTTCTCAATCCAGTGACTATTTCTTTGGCCGTTATCCTAATAATAGAAGTGGGAGGGGCTGAATCCATGAAACTGTCCATCACTTGGGTTCCTCTGCTCCTGCCAACCCCACCGCTCAGGCCTCTCACTTGCTCCAAACTGCGCATTTCTCTTTCAATTGTTCCTTGAATCGCCCCCGCATAACTACCTCAATTACAATTTTTTTCAAGGAAGAGGCCTAGGTAGGCAAGTCGAGCACTTATCAGGAGGGGCAGAGCACTGAGAATGCTCAAGATTTGGACCGTCAGCCCGGGTCATTGAAAAAGCATGGCAAGGAGGTTCGTGTGAGCAGGGTTCGTGAGGGGGAGCTGGTTCATGGAAATCTAGGACCATCCACGCAAGAAGCTTCTTCCACTGCGGACTTTTCAAATAAGGACGATGATATGGTAGCATACAAGTTCTGTTTCGTTGAAGAACCTCCCGATGAGTAATTGTTCTATTCTTATCTGGTTTTCGTGCATCGGGGCCCATACTACTAGGCTTGTTTTTTACTATCTAGATATGTCAGTTTACAGTTTTGGTTTTACAGTTCAAAATCGATGTTATATTCAGAAGAATCCATGGTTGTTACCCATGCGTGGGCAGCACAATACTCTGAGAACTGTTCGAGGCTGGTTTCCCCTAGTGGGTAGTCTTTTTTCTGTTAATTTTGATAATTATGCCACAGGTCTGGGCAAAGACTTGGCTTCGGCCACAATGTAATATATTTCTCTTGTTAATAGGTTAAACTAACTTAGAAAAAAAAAATAACATGAAGGGATTATTATTATGAACCAAAATGGTTATTAATATTATAAATCCAAGGAATCAATAAATACAACAAACTAATAATATAAACCAATGGAATTAATAAAACCTAGGAATTAATATTTTAAACCCATGGGATTAATAAACCCATAGGACTATTAATATTATAAATCTAAGGGATTAACAAATAGTATGGATCTTTAATATTATAAACCCAACAAATTAATAAACCCAAGGGATAAACATTTTAAACCTACGGGCTCAATATTAAATGCTAAGACTAATATTAAACCATACCCTTGGATTAAACTCAATATTGTAAATCAAAACATAAATCCGAATTTCTAAATTAAACCTAAAAAATTAAACCCTTTGTTGCATTGATACCTTTCATAAATAAAAATATTATTGAGATTTATAATATTAGTGGTGGGATTTCATGTTCTTGTTGTTTATATGAATATGCATGAGATTTATACTATTAATATATTCATGTATTGATACTAATTTATTTATGCTTTAAATTTTATTAATTGTTTATAATGTACTGGTATAAATGTGTTATTATTAATGTGTGATGGTTTATCAAAGATTGTCTCAATTTAAATAAAAATGATGGTCTTATGTCACATTGTGACAAATATTGTATCAATATGAAAATCAACCATGGTCAACCATTTTTAGCCATTTTCAACCATGGTCGATCATGGTCAATCATGATTGAATTTCACCTTATGAAAAAGATTGTCCCAATATGAAAATCAATAATGCCCAACCATGGTCATCCTCTTTCCAACGTTGCATTGTGACAAATATTGTCTCAATGTTTAAATTCAGCATGGTAAACCATGGTCAACCATGTTTATTTCACAATTTGTATTATATAACTATGGGTTTATATACCTAGGGTTTATATACTTAGAGTTTATAATATTATTTTATTAGGTTTAATATTATTCCCTTGGGTTTATAAATCCTCGGGTTTATAAACCCTTGGGTTTTTAATATTAATCCCTTCAGTTTATTTCTTCGTTGAGTTTGTAATATCAATCTGTCGAGTTTATTGGTCTAAGGGTTGATATTCCATAGGTAAAAAATTATTAGTACGGTTTATAAAATTAACCCTTCAATTTTACATAAAATCCACGGTGTATATAATCATGGTAATCGTGGTTAACCATGGTCCAACGTTACATTCTGACAAAAAATTAATCAATATGAAAATCAACCATGGTGGGAAGTCGTAATGTGAAAGAGGTAGTCTTAATAAGATAATGGGCCATGTTCAACTATGTTTAATTTATGGTTTATTAGTTCCTTGGGTTTATAATATGAATAATCCCTTAGTTTTGTTAATCCTTTGAGCTTAAAATATTAATTCTTGGGATTTATTAATCGCTTCGGTTTACTAATTCCTAGGTTTTATTAAGCGGTCGGGTTTATTAAGGTGTTAGGTTTATTAAACATTTTTCTTTATACTATTTATCTCTGGGGTTTATATGATTAATAATCTGTTGGGTTTATTGGTGCTTTATGTTTATAATACTAATAATTCTGTGGGTCTTTAATCCATTTAGTTTATAACATTAATTCCTTTAGTTTTCTAATTCTTTGGGTCAGTAATATTAATCTTATGTGTTTATAATATTATTAATCACTTGGGTTTAGTAAACCCTAATATTAAGGGTTCAATATTATTCCAAGGGTTTAATATTAATCCCTTAGGTTTATAATGTCTATCCCTTCGGTTAATTAGCTTCCTCGACTTACAATGTTAATAATCCTTAGGGTTTATCGATCCCTTTGGTTTATAATATTAATAGTCATGTGGTTTATTAGTATTTTGGGTTGAAAATAATTCCGAGGCTTTATTAATCCCTTTTACTTTTAATATTTATCCCTTGTGTTTTTTTATCCCTTAGGTTTATAATATTGTTCTCTTGGCTTTACTAATTCCTTGGCTTTATAATAATAAATGTTTTAGTTTATTTGTTCCTTAAGTTTATAATATTAATAATTCCTTTGGTTTATCATTTAAGCCTTGGGTTTATTAATCCCTCAAGTTTAAAATACTAATTCATAGGGTTTATTAATCGCTTCTGTTTATAATATTAGTATGTTGGATTTATTTATTCGTTAGGTTTATTAATTGCTTAGGTTTATTAATCATTTGTATTTATAATATTAATACCTGGGTTTATAAAATTATAAATCCCTTGTGTTCATTGATCACTTGTATTTATAATAATAATAATATCTTTGTTTTATAATATTAATAATCAATTGGGTTTAGTAAAACCAAATATTAAGGGTTAAATATTAGTTCTAGGGTTTAATATTAATCCGTTGAGTTTTCTAATTCTTCATGCTTGTAATATTAATCCCTTAAGGTTTTTAATATTAATAATTGGTTGGGTTTATTGGACCATAATATTAAAGTATAAATATTAATCATAAGGTTTAATATTATTCCCTTTGGTTTATAATGTTTATCCCTTCACATTATTAATTTTTTTAGTTTATAATATTAGAAATCCCTGATGTTTGTTAATCAATTGGGTTTATAATATTGATAATCATGTGATTTTATCAATCCTTTGGGTTTAAAATATTAATTCTCGTGTTTTATTAATCCCTTGTGTTTTTCATATTAATCCCTTTGGCTTGTTCATCACTTAGTCTTTTAATATATATCCCTTGGTTTCACTAATTCCTTGGGTTTATAATATTAAACCTTGGGTTTATTAGTTTCATGGGTTTATAATATTAATAAATCCTTGGGTTTATTAATCCCTTGAGTTTAAAATATTAAATATTAGTGTTTATAAATTGCTTGGGTTTTAAAATTAGTTGGTTGGGTTTATTGATTAATTGGGTTTATTAATGAGTTTGGTTTATTAATCATTTTTATTTATAATATTAATATTTTCGGTTTACAATATTAATAATCCCTTGGGTTTATTGATCCTTTATTTTTATAATATTAATAATCTGCTTGGTTTGTTGATCCATTAGGTTTATATCATTAATCCCTTTCGTTTTATAATTCTTTGGGTTGGTAATAATAACCCCTTGGTTTTATAATATTAATGATCACTTGGGTTTATTAAATCCAAATATCAAGGGTCGAATATTAGTCCTACGATTTAATAATAATCCCTTAGGTTTATCATGTCTATCCCTTTGGTTTTTAACTTGTTGGGTATATAATATTAACTATACCTAGGGTTTATTGATCCCATAGGTCTATAATATTAATAGTTATGTGGGTTTCTCAATCCTTTGGGCTTAAAATATTAATTCATATTCTTTATTAATCCATTGTGTTTTTATGATTGATCCGTTGTGTTTTTGGATCCCTTAGGTTTATAATATTTTCCCCTTAGGTTTAGTAATTCATTGGGTTTATAATATTGAACGCTTATGCTTATTTTTTATTATATCTATAATAATAATAGTTCCTATGGATTATAATTTAATTCCTTGGGTTTATTAATCCCTTGAGTTTAAAATGTTAATCTCTAGGTTTATTAGCTTCTTGGGTTTTTAGTATTATTTTGTTGGGTTTTTTTATTCCTTTGTTTTATTAATCCCTTGGATTAATAATATTAATAATCCCTTGGGTTTATAATATTAATAATCCCTTGGTTTTATTACTCCTTTATGTTTATAATACTAATAATTCCCTTAATTTTTATGATATATTGGGTTTATAACCGTAATCCCTTGGGTTGGTAATATTAATCCTATGGGTTTATAATATTAATAGTCCTTTGGTTTATTAGACCCTAATATTAAGGGTTAACTATTATTCTAAGATTTTAATGTTAATCCCTTAAGTTTATAATGTCTATCCCTTCAGTTTATCAACGGCTTGGGATTTTAAGATAAACAATCCCTAGGCATTATTGATCCCTTTGGTTTATAATATTAATATTCGTGTGGGTTTATAAATCCTTTAGGTTGAAAACAATTCTTAGGCTTTATTAATGTAACAACTGGCTTAATTGGTAGCTGATGATTAAGTTATGTTGTTAAGACACTAAGACATTATTTGTTATTTTTTTTGGAAATAGTACATTATGAGTAAAAATTAATTTTGATTAAATAAAATTATTATGGAAGTGATTTCCATAAAAGAATAATAGACTCGTGGTAAAAAATAATTCAAGAACTGAGAGTTACTTGAACAGAATAAGTTCAAATAATTACCCCAACCTCTGTGGATAAATTCATATCCTAGTGACGAAGAGGGTTTTTTTTCGGTAACTAGAGAGGACATTTGGAGGGAAGAATTCTTGAGCTGGTGGTGACTACTGGAATTACTCTAATTCCTGAGTATACCCTGGAATAGAAAACTGGACCGGAATGTCTAGAAGTCTCTTCCAGAATCTCTCAACTACATAACTCAGACTTGGAGAACGGGTGAGAGACGAGGACGTAATTGCCTCTCTTGAGGTACGTAGGACAACATTAGTTATTAAACTAAAGACATATAATTTTATCTGCCATTGGAAATTTTAGTTGGTTTATGAATGGAAAGTTAATAGTTTAAGTGTTATAATATGGAGAAATTATAGGTACTCAAATTTGTGAAATGATAGGTTCTATGTATTTTCTTCTTTTGAAAAATACGACAGTAAGTTGGATTTCAAATTTATTTCTCAAAATCATAATACAAATAATTGTTAACTCAGAACCCTTGTGAAAATTCTTCGAGTTGATCGTTCTCGGAAACTTTGGTAAACATCGACAAAATGGTTCAACCATTTTCATTATTAAAGAGAACAGAAAGGAAACCAAGGACAAAAACCCTTAAGCTCAAAATGTATGTTCTGTATTTAACCGGTGACATAATAGACTTGTACTGAGAACTTATTCAAGAAGTAAAGACACGCAAACATTCATGTAAAAATCAGAACTGTGAGAGAATAAAATTTGCCTCTGAAATTGTAAATAGTATTCTCTATTGACAGAGTACAAGAAATTAGACCCAAACCCTCATACGATAATTGTTATCATTTAGTGTAGATTTTAACTCTAAAATTGAAAAACAATAGAATGTTGAAGTTTTCTTTTTGAATACATCAGAGTGCTAAATTGACATAAGCACCAAATATTTAAAAATAAAACTTATGTCATCGGTGTAGAAAAAAATTTACTTTGAATATAACCATAAGAGATTCTCAGTATTTATATATTCAATAACTCTGGAATAAACACAGTAAGCACCATAAAACCCAGAAAACTATAACGATAAGAATTATGGTAACCATAAATCGTTATATAAGGAAAAAAATTCCAGTTCTATTCTTGAATTTGAGGAAAATATGGTACAAACAAGACATCTGCAGACGTGATAAATTTAACCCCATACATATAATCAAGTTTTGAACAGAAAAATAAGAAGGTATCAAGCATGCCTCACAATATGGGGTAAAGAAAAATTCGGAAAGGACTCTTAATAGTCTACAATTAAGATACTAGAGAAACTGTAAAATACTGCCGAAGCCTTAAGATTAAACATGCTTAAATGTGAGTTTTTGACGAGGAATAATTTTAAAATAAAACTATCACATATAAGCGACCTCGACGTGCCCATTTAGGGTATTGGTCATGAAAGAGGGTTTAACATTAAAAATAGTAGAACTAAGATGGAAAACTCCACAGGAAGCCAAAATTACCCTGTACACTTGATGTTTCCATGACCAAGTCACAAACAGAAAAAGAGGTACCTGACAGTGCCGGCGGGGAGGAGTTTGAAGATTCATTAACTGGGCTTCATAAAAATTCATCCATAAAAACATCAAACAACAAGTATACCTGCATAACTAAAGAAGAGAATGCTAAAAAAATCCATTTCTCACACCCAAAATGATGAAAGAAGTCTTGATAAATTAAATTGTAGTCTTACCTTTAAGGGTTCGTCATCCAAAAATGAGAAGACAACCTGCAACAGTTGCCATTGAGACTTAGGGTCAGTATATCAATAGATTTTTAAGAGAAAAATTAAATGCAAGTCCAAACATAAACGATGATGGAGCACAAGGTTTCACCATAGTTTTCACCAGTGGTCGCGTAGTTTAGGAGTGGAACTCCATCCATGGCAAGCCTTATTAGCATTAGAGTGGCCCTAGACAGAAATTCATTCCAACTTAAGACTCGGGCGAGCCTTTTTAAATATAAGATATAAACATGTGCAAAGTGACTATGATAAACTTATAATACAACAAATACTTCCGCAAGAACACTCAAGCACCGTAAGGTAACTTACCATGAAACTGAATATGGAACCCTGTCAAAATTGGAAGAACCTTGGAGGGGTTTGTTGCAGAGGTAGTAATTTCCTCCTATGGAGTGATGGAGAAAAATGCTCAAAATTCAAAGGAAACGGTTAGGTATGGGAGGTTATTACGAGTAACCCTAAATCAAATCCACCATCAGATTCCAGGTAGGTCAAATCAATGGAAAAGATACCAGCTAGTTGTCCACCGTATATAGCTGATAGCATGGAGGCGATGTTTACAAAACCATAATTAAATTGCAATAATCCTTACAAAGATATACCGTGCAGAAAAAGTTAATAATTTAATCGAAAACTTTTATTTCCATGAATATGAGTACAGGAATATCTTTTAGCCGGATAGATAGGTTGATAGTTGTTTTCCTTGAGAAGCTGAAAGCCCAAAAATTAACCTTAGGGAATGGTTGTAATTCATTGTCATAGAATTTATTTACCATATTGTGGGACAAATAACCTCACAGGTGTAGTATAGTCAATACTTCTTTTAAGCCAATCTAGCACACAGAGTTGTAAAGTGGAGTGTAAAAGGAATGAAATATGAATGTAGTTAGGTGTAAATGTATTTTAACATGATTTTTTTTATGAGTGTAATGTTGGACGTTACAAGTGGTATCAAAGAAACGTTCACACGTTGGTACCCTATGGGTCACCTAATATGATAAATTGTGTGTAAATGATGCACAGTTAAGGAAGCATAAGAAGAGACATTAGGAGAAGTGGGTCAACACAAAAACCACCCCAGAACACAGGGGAACCCCAACCCCGACCAGAAATGAATCCTGAGATGTGGATTCAGCTGAGTGTTGATCAGCACCAAAAAACAAGTAGACTGTTGGAGGAACAATAACACAAAACTAGCATTATGTTAAATAAAGTACCCAAGTTACAGGAAGAAATGGTGCGGGTTCGAAGTGATAATTAGTGCTTGATGCAAGAACAAGAGAGGATACTAAAAAACCTATTGGTAAAACAAACTCAGGGAATGGAACAACCTAGCCCTAGTAGAGACATGCAGGAAGGAAATGAGCAACAAGAAAGAGACCACACCATTAATATAATCGAAGGAATTCATTCGCAGCAGATTAATAAAAATAAAAACTACAATGAGGATGGTCACATAATGTGTCAGATCAGAAAGAAGTCAAGAGGCATAAATTGGAGCTGCAATGTGAATTTCTTAAGATAAAACCACCCACATTTGATAGAGTAGAGGAAGAGGTGGCTGAGGCGTGGCTGATAAATATGAACAAGTATTTTCAGGTTTATGAATATAGCAGCAATCTTAAAGCCAGGTTGGTCATCTATCAGTTGAGGGAGAAGGCCACACTATGGTGGGTGGAAATTAAGAATGTCCGCATTATAGATTATTAGGACATGACTTGGGATTCATTCGAGAAATATTTTAGATATAAGTACTTAACTGAACGCTTCTATGACAAGAAATCTAGAGAGTTTCATGATTTAAAACAGGGAAAATTGATGATGGATGAATACGTCACCAAGTTCACTTCTTTACTTCATTATGTTCCTTATCTAAGGGACGAAAAGGCTAAGGTTCAACGGTTCCTGAGCAGTTTTCTGACTCATATGAAGGAAAAAATTGAGTTTGTGAACCCCAAAACCATGGACGAGGAAATCTGGAAGGAAAGGATATGCTATCAGCAATCTAAGGAAAAAGGAGAGTTGGGTAAAAGCTGGTAGTAAAAGAAAGAAAAAAAAGCAGTTCAAGATTGAAGAAAAAAAGAAGTGGTAATTTCAAAAATGCTACCATAAATTCAACAAGTAAACAGTTTGGCAGAAGCCATCAAAGAATACGATGATCTGTGGAGGATAAACCCACCCAAGTTTCTAGCAAGCCAGATCAAGTACAAAATCAGAAACCACCCCTATAGTGGTGGGGGTGTGGTGAGGCTCACTACCACCAAAATTGTCCGTAGTGAGGAAGGAGTGAGATGGTTACCAATTTAGAAGAAGCCTCAACAGTAGGAGATGTAGTCAGAAATATACACAGAATTAATGCAGCCTTGGAAGATTTACAGGCAAATTACCAATTGACAATGATAGAGTTGGAAGGTAAGTTACTCTCTCAAACTATTTCTATTTTGGTAGACCTAGGTGCAGGTTTAAGCTACGTAAGTCCCAAATTGGTAGATATTTGTAGATTGTAGAGTTAGAAATTCAGAAATCCATGGTTGGTACAGTTAGCCACGGGAGAAAAGATAAAAGTGTGTGCCAAAATTATGAAATGTACACTAGAAATTAGTGAACAATAGCTAATTGTAGACCTGAATATATTACCTCTGGGATTTGGTTGGAGAAGCACTAGACATTAGTAGATTGTAAAGAAAAAGTTATATATTACAGAATGTAGGATGGAACTCGTAAGGAGATTCAAGGTATTAAGGAACCTCTACAGTTTCAACCTATTATAGCATCTCAAATGAGTAAGTGCATGAGGAAAAGATGCCAATTATATGCCATCCAAGTTGGTTTTAGTAATTCCAAACAAAATAATCCTCTGATGGAAAAAATTCTGATAATGCAAGATTTTATGGACGTATTTCAAGAGGAAATACCATGATTTCCACCAAGAAGGGACATTGATTTTACTATAGATTTGATACCTAGAGCATCACAAATTTCGAGGACACCATACCAAATGAGCATACCAGAACTGATAGAACTGAAGATGCAACTACGAGAACTGTTGGATAAAGAGTATATCTGACAGTGTATCCCCTTGGGAAGCACCACAGCTATTTGTGAAGAAGAAAGACAGAACCATGCAAATGTGCATGGACTATCGACAGCTCAATAAATTGATTGTCAAAAATAGATACCCTCTACCACGGATTGATGATCTGTTTGATCAGGTGAAGGGAGCTAAATTATTCTCAAAGATAGATCTAAGGTCTAGAGAAAAGACGAATACATTTATAAAACTATTTTTCGTAACAAATACGGGCACTACGAGTTGGCAGTGTTACCATTCGAATTAAATAATGCACCAAAAACCTTTATGAGGTTGATGCATGGTATATTTCACCTTTTTCTGGGTAATTTTGTGTTAATATTTATTGATGACATGCTAGTTTATTCGAAGAATGTAGAAGATCATAAAGAGCACTTACAGATAGTGTTAGAAATATTACAAAATCATTAGTTATACATTAAGTTCAGCAAGTGTGACTTCTTCAAGGAATAAATACAGTATCTTGGTCATGTTATTTTTGTTGAGGGAATCACAGTTGACCCAAAGTAATATTATAACGATTACGGAATGGAAGGTACCCCAAAATGTGTCATACATCCAATCCTTTATGGGTTTGGCCGATTATTATCGGTGGTTCATTGAAGGATTCTCAGAAATTTCCTTCCCAATTAATTCCTTACAAAGGAAAGGAAAAATATTTAAATGGAGAAAGGAATGTCAAGATAGTTTTGAAAAGTTAAAAATTTTATTGACTACAACTCCAGTATTAAGAGTAGTTGATCCAAATAAAGAGTTTCAATTCTGTACAGACGCGTGTAAAGGAGTTGGGGTGATTATGTCACAATAAGGTAAAGTAGTTTCCTATGAATCACATAAACTAAAAGAGCAGGAACATCAATACTTAGCTTATGATTTGGAGCTGACAACAATAGTGGATGCACTCTGGGTATGGAGGCACTATTTTCCTGGAAAGAGATTTGTATTAAAGACTGATCATAGCATATTAACCAGTTATTTTAAGCAAGTTGACCTTAATTATCACCAACCAAGATGGAATGATTTCCTAAGTGAGTTTGACATTGATATGTAGCATGTGAAGGGTAAGGAGAATGGAGTAGCTGATGCTTTAAGTAGGAAGTTTCATGGTGTTTATGAACTATACTATAATCGAATTGAATTCAAATTTTTGGAACAAATAAAAACAAAATCTAAGAAGGATCCTAAATACCAATTTATGTGGCAGCAAGCAAAGGAGTCCAGAAAACAAGGAAAATCTATTGATTATGGAATTAAAAAGGATGGGTTGCTAACTTTCAAGGAGAGAATTTTTGTTCCAAATTGAATAGAATTGAAGGAACTAATACTAAATGACTATCACCAAAGTAAATACTTTGGGCATACCGGATATTAGAAAATGCTAACAGCAATTAGGAAGAACCACTTCTAGCCCGGTATGAGAAGAGACATTTCAAAATTTCTAAACAAGTGTTTAGAGTGCCAACAAGTGAAGGTGGAGCATCGACACCCAGTCGGGCTGATGCAGCCTATACCAGTACCTGAATGGAAGTGGAAGGTTATATATTTAGACTTCACCACTAGTTTACCAAGGTCAAACAAGCATAATGATTCTATAATTGTAGTGATGGATTGATTATGAAAAGTAGCACATTTTATACCAGTGCAGTCCACTTATAAGACAGTGCAAATAGCGGACATATTTATGTCAGAGATATTTAGACTGCATGGTATCCCAAAGACTATCATATCTAACAGGGATGTGAATTTTACTTCAACATTCTGGAAAAAGTTATTTATAGGATTGGGAACTCAAATAAATTTCAGAACTTACCATCCAAATATGGACGGAAAAAATGAGTGAGTAAATCAGATCATGGAGGATATGTTACACATGTATGTAATTCAACAACCAACTAGGTGGGAAGAATCACTACAAGGAGAAGACCCTCTAGCGGATGTTTTTGAGGAACCACAAAGAAAAATACCCAAGACATCCGTTTCTAGCGGAGGTTACTAGAGGAGGTTGGTGGGAGGAGGGTTTTACGGATGTTTTCCTATCGGTGCTCTTATCATTAAAACATGCCCTGGTGCTCTCAAAAGATGAAAGCACCGGTGCGGAAAAAATCATTGGCACACTAGACACCGTGCACTCCGTAATATAATAGAGCACCAGTGCCTCACAACTCATCCGCGTCGATGCATTATAAAACACAACGGCAACACCGAAACCACTTGGTGCAGTAGACAAAAACCACACCATCGAATCATAAAAAACATGCAAAAACACAAACCAATCGGTACGTTTCTAGCAAACAATGCCGATGCACCTATAAACAACTTGCACCAGTAAAGGGTTAAACTAAAAAAATATTTACGACAAAAAACTCGGATTTTCAGTTTTCCAGTGCTCCTGATCTATCAATTACCGGTGTGCACGATACAATAGAACGCACCGGTGCAAAACGAACATTGGCACGCCGGACAGCGTGCAAAAAGTACACACACTGCTGAGGCATCCAATTACTGTAACATACTGGGACATCAATACTCTCCCGTGCCACTGCATCATAAAACACCACACCAAAATAGAAACAAGCCAGTGCATTCTTCTCTAAGAGCACCAGTATGCCAGAAACTGCACGCACTGGAATAGCATTATATAAAAAAAAATTAAGGTAAAAAAAATGGTGCTTTACCGTTACGCCGCCCCAGTGCATCATCTAATTTTCGCACCGAAACTGAGCCATCTTGGTGCGAGGTTAGGGAAACACCCCGATGCATTATAAAAAACGTGCCAAAATTGATACCGCCCAGTGCGGTTTTATTTAACTGCACCGGTGCACTTATAAAACCCCGCACACCGAAATAGGGTTATTTAAAATAAATTACGGCCAAAAAGCTTCATTATTCACTTTCCTCAATGCTCTAGAGCTCTCAAGCCCCAGTGCTATTTCCTTATTTCTGAGCTGCCGTGGCATAGGTGCTCTCATTTCACCCATTGTAGGCAATGTTACTTTGCATTGGCCACTAATATCCAGCTTGTTTTTTGAAAAACAATAGGAAAATTTTATTTTCCAAATTTTATAGCTAATATGCCTCCTCGACTGCAAAATGTACAGGTATTTTTCTAATTTTTCTATAATTAAGCCTTTTAGCAGATTAGAAATTGAAATAAACATAAAAATAACCATTAAAAAAAAATAAATTATTGTCGCGCGGTGTGCTCTAGCTGTTCAGCTCGCACTAGATAGCAGTGCTGCCTATAAAATTTACAAGCAACATCGCTACTAGTGCTAATGGTAACTGCACCGTTTTCGGGGCGATGCCGAAATGTGCCTCGAATAATTTTAAACTAAAAATAGAAAAGAAAAAATATGGTGGGCTCATTTATCCAGGTGCACTGTTGACCCCAACAATCAGAGTGCAGTGCGTTGACTTCATTTTTTGCCCCAATTTATGCCAGCACACCACATTTTTCATTCCGAGAGTGTCAACGGTGTGGCCAAGTAAGAGACTGCACCATCAACTATTTCATTGTCATGAAGTCGGTGTGCTAACACGACTA
This sequence comes from Pinus albicaulis, assembly GCA_034641835.2. NCBI lineage: Eukaryota > Viridiplantae > Streptophyta > Pinopsida > Pinales > Pinaceae > Pinus > Pinus albicaulis. Next base: position 501,709,838 of record CM076576.1, on the reverse strand, counting down.
TACATGTCAGTGCATATATTTTAGTCAGCGTACCGCTATTCCAAATTATATACAGTCCATGGTACTTGAAAAATAGACATCTACACTGAATCCAATGCGATCTATTTCATTAGGGGCCTCAATGAAGGTGCTCTAAAATATTAGGACACACCGGCACCGCTGCATGACTGTTTTTATGGAGCACCGACTTGTATGTTATTTTTTTTTTCAAAAAAAATTACATATGTATATTTATAAATACATTTATGTTTTAATAAAAAAAATATATTTAATATGGCAACGATTTAGAGAGAACAGGAGAAACAACAGCAACAACAAGTAGAAAAATATGACATGATTCACCAATGGGAGGCGAGAGAGAGGAAGAGAGATGGATGCCCTCTCCCTATTAATGCAGATACCCAGGAGATCCTTAAGCACGTAGGCCTTCTCAAGTTTTATGAGGCTATTTCCGGCCTAAAGGCCCATAGCATGCTTTTGAGACATCTTATCGGCTGGTGGAAATCCCACCAATAGGCTTTTCAGGTTGGTCCTGACTAGTGGTACACAGCCACTGAGGAGGAAATTTATTTTATTACAGGACTATCGAGGAGAGGGGTAAATTTTCCCTCATTCCCAAATGTGCCAGCTGGTTGCGTAGTAGTGAGTCAGTTAGTTTACTCCCAGAGATACATTGGAGCACATCTACTATCTCCTTTGGAGTTTCAGGTACCTGGAGGTCAGTTACGTATAGGTGATTTTGGGAAACACCAGTGACGGGCAACGCATTGGTTGATCTCTTTTATATTACATTAATTCTTTAGTACAACAACCATGAATTGTCACGTGGTCTGCCATTTTTTTGGGACAATTTTGTATGGCCTTAGATATATGTCATGCTCATGCAGAGGGGAGGGTCAACTACCCTTTTTCTTTAGAGATGTTTTGCTTATTTTTTAAGAGGTTTCCAGACATGAGAACTAGTTTTGCTCGACAGCCTCATCAGTCGATGTTCAAGGCTCAGATGTGCATGTGGGGGCGGATGATGCCCAAGAGGGGAGACACCATGTTTCTAGAGAGGATATCACATGATTCGCTCGACTTACTAGCCAGTGTTGGTGGGCTGCACCCCTTCGTTATGGTCCCATGTCCTTATGCTGGACTAGATTGGCGAGGGTGTCCCAACATCCTCTTCACTCCTGATGAGCTGCCAGATGATAGAGGTAATATTACTGTTTTATTTATATTTATTCTAACATGTTCTTTAACTTAGTTTTATTAAATTGTTTAATGAAATTGTCTAATTATTTTTGTGTACTTGTATATATTTTGCAGACATTTTCTCTTTTGATGGCGATGAGAGGTTGGATCCACCACATGATCCAAGTGTCGATCCTAATGATTAGGATCAGGAGATGGCTAATGCACTGGAGGATGAGGCCGGTGGCGTAGCAATGAAACGTGCTAATCCTGCGTCTCATTGTGCACCAGTACCGCCTTTTGCTAGGCGTGGTCGACCTGAGACCAGATACTAGATGGAGTTGGGCAGGAAACTCTGTGGATTGATTTCAGATGCGGGCATCAGGCCCTCTCATTACGAAGAGATACAGGGCGATGATAGACTATTATGGATGTGAAGAGGTATTCCGCATGACATGTACGGCGTGATGCGGCATGTCGTAGGAGCTACGACAGCTGTTACGCGATGGAGGAGGATTTTTTGTAGCTATAGGTGTAGTCGAGCTATGAAACGTAATGGAAAGTCCACCAACAGCGACTAAGATACATCTCATGATCGTTCACCTCGCAGCGCACCTAATGATCAGCATGAGGCTCTACTGGCAGCATCTGACACTAGTCATCATGGAGATGAGGCTTGACCATTGGCCACGTCCAGTTGGCAGCCTACAACATCCATCGTGAGTACTAGTCACGATCATCATGAGTAGGCTTGACCATCAACCGCTGAGGTCACAGTACTATTGACTAAGCATGCCTCTACTACTACTGCACCTCATATTGATCATGTTGTACTACCACCAGTTGATGAACTTATCAAGATTTGGGTGATCATCATGACTAATGATGCTAGCGACTATCGATCATTGTGAAGGCTGCAACCCAAAATTTTTACCGAAAGAAGCACATCCACTTATACTTCAGTGTTATTGATGTTGTTATACTGGTTTTCAATTTTAATTTTAATCATGAGCCATTTATATTAATAAAAATATATATTTTCTAACATTATATATATATATATATATATATGCGCATATATATATATATATATATATATATATTACATACATATATATATATATATATATATCTATGTATTTTATGGTTTATGCTGCGCTTTACTTATCATGATGGAATCATCATGGCGCGGCGACATTGTTATCGTTAGAGATAACATTTTCAATGTTTGTTTGTTGTGATAGATATGTAGCATGTGATAGACAAAGATGAGTTATTTGACATTATATTGAGACGTATATTCGATGTTTGTGTTGTGATAATGTTAATATATAATGTTAATTTGATGTTAATTGAATGTGTTTATTAGTCGAATATGATGTTTGTACGATGGCTATCATGATCGTGATGATATTCATTAATTAATTTAATATTATTAAATGACCATGATATTTTTTAAATATTATGTTGTGAATGTAATTGTAATTTAAATTTTAATTGTATGTAAAATTGTAAAATTATATTTGTATTTGTAGTAATTGTAATTTTAAGTGTAGTTGTATGTAAAATATTTATTAATATAGAATTTTAATTCTGATTGAAATATTTAATTTATTCTGAAATGATTGTAATTGTATATATGAAAAATTGTAAAATTTAGTTGTAATTGTAATTGTATGTAAATTTCACAAATTGTAATTGTATTTGTAATTGTAATTTTAATAGAATTGTATGTAAAATATTTGTAAAATTATAGTTGTAATTATAAATGTAATTATATGTAAAATTGCAAATGTAATTGTATTTGTAACTGTAATTTTAATTGAATTGTCTGTAAAATATTTGTAAAATTAAAATTGTAATTGTAATTCTAATCGTAATTCACGTATGTGAAATTAATGTAAAATTGTAATTGTAACTTTAATTAATGTAATTGTATGTAAAATATTAATTCTATTAATGTGAAAATTTTAATTGTATTAATGTGAAAAGATTTTATTAAAATATTTAAATTTTTAAATTTGTAAATAATTGTAAAATAACAAATCTAGAATAATACGAATTTTTGTAACATAAAGTTTAGAAAATAATGAAAATAAATTCATGTACTTTATAATTATCATTATTTTATTATGATCTTACATATATAAAGATTAGAAAATAATAAAAATAAATTCATGTACTTTATAATTATCATTATTTTATTACGATCTTACATACCAAAAAAAAACTTTAAAAATTCCTGTGCGCTTATCATCCTAACAAGCCCCGGTGCATTGTATTAATACAATGCACTGGTGCATCACATTTCCGCGCACCAGAAACGAATAAACACAAATAAGAAAAACGCAACTCTACTTTGTTTAAGTTAAAAAAAAAGTGGCAATTTGAAAAATGGGTGGAAAAATATTTTCGAAAATCTAATTTGATAAAATAACTCTTTAAATACTAAACACTTTTCATTATTTCACTATTTTTGCTAAAAAATTTCAGCCAGATTTTTGCAAGAGACAGACTTGGAGCAAGAGAGCATGAGGGCACTGTGGATGGAGAAATACGTTCGAACAGAAGCATTCAAACAATCAGAAACCAAAACTCTGGTGATTCAAGCCCTTTATCATAGAATTTCAAACCATTTCGTGATTAAATTTAATTCTTTTTTTTTACTTTTTTCTACAGTTTTTTATTTTTTCCTGCGGTTTTATCCATTTTTACCATGAACCCTTCATTTTTTTTTTCCCTTTCTTTTCCCTATTTCTTTGATTTCAGAATTAGGGTTTTTCATTTTAGATTGACGTCCAACCCACAGGATGACTTGCATAGTCGGATCCCAATCCATTTGGCCATTGCGTGAATTTTTGAAAAAATGGATTTTTCTTTATTAGTGCGCCCTGCGTATGCCACCGCACTAGTGATCTGTATTATTACTGCACAATGCGCAAGTTTTGTGTCGTAAAAAATTGAAAACATTTTTTAAATCCATGCGCCAAATCTAAAATAGGGCACCGATGCTCTCTTTAACTAGGAAAGCACCGTACGTTGTATTACACCGTTTTTGCGGTGCGTTTATAATACCCCACACACCGTTAGGTCTATTACACTATTTTTGTGGTGTGTTTATAATACGAAATGCACCGTACGGTGTATTATACTATTTTGCAGTTCATTGTTAATATATCCACGCACCGGTGGCAGTGCGGATTTCATGAAAGGCGCACCGGTGTCTCGAGATTTATTTTCTACCTGAAAAATTGAGAATTTATTTATAAATATATTAATGAATGATATGCTATAGGTTTCAGAATGATAAAGAAATGACTGACAAGATATCAAGTAACAAAAATACTGTTAACACATCAAGAAAAGCACAAAAGGCAAGTTCTTTGTAAATTCTTTATAAAAAATATTGTTTTGAACTATATGTAACTTTAAATAATATGTGTTGTTTACTGTGTATCATGCAAAGCCACAAAATGATGAAGCTCGATATGATTATTTCTGATCTACGACCAGAAGAGCGTAAACTTTTAATGGAAAAATTGCAAAAATATGAATCAGGTGAATGAAACAATACTATCAATCCAATATGAGTGTCTTTTTTTAATTATCATTAATATTATACTTAAAATTATTAGATAACATGTGTCAAATAGTCTATTAATTCACATCTATGATCGTTCTACAACGACCAACAACTTAGAAAAGGAATGTTGTTCTAAGAAAAGAAAAAATAGAACATGCAAATGAAAATGAATTTCTCCTTGGCTCATCTAGAAATGGCCGAAGCTAAGGAGTGGGAACTTTCATAAAAGTTTTGGGGATTTAGTGGAACGAATACAACAATGTGCTTCAAATGTAATATGTGATCATTGAATTTTTCGATCATTAGGTACAATAAATAAACAATTTAGCATTACATATTAATTTTCAAAATTTTCTTGCAGAAAAGAAAAGAAAATGGCAACCATTCAGCACATAAAAAAGGACGACAAGGAAGAAAATAGTTGATCTCTAAGTGTAACACCCCTAGTTTTATGTTTTTAAGTTAGACAATTGAACTTCAATCCAAAGGGGAGTGGACCCCAATGGATAATTATTGTGTGGATGTAATTAATTATTTAATTATGAAAAATAAATAAAATATTTATGTGCATATTAACCAAATGAGAATTTTGAGATCACTTGCCAAATCCATGAGGTATGGAAAGAGGCTAAGACTTTCCCCAAAAATATTTCAAAAATACTTGAAAGAATTTATTTCTAATTTAGATTTTTTAGGAAAAATCTAGATTTCTCCAATGAGGTGGAGAGTAGTTGGGAAGAGGTAAAAAGATGGAAAATTAGAAAGCAGCTTTAAAAGTCCCTAAATAAGGGAAGCCTAGGCAAATAGGAATAAAAGCATCCTATAATTCTGGACGCAGAATTAGAAACAGGCTTTGGGGAGCATAATATTAAATAAGCTACTCCAGAATAGATTAAGGTTGGTCTATTCTAGGAGATGATATCAGCTCGGGGGTGAGTTCTAGAGGACAGAAGAACTCTAAGGTTGGGAGGTTGGTCAATTGCAGACGTGGTATGTTCATAAGTGCTATGAATGGTTAAATTACCTGTTACTTTGCAATATGGTTAATGGTTATAGATGTTATGGTAGATTAAAATTTTGAAGTTGTTATTCCCTACCTTTAACAGAACTGTGTAGAAGAAATTTATCCTCTCAATTCCGTATAGTGGTAGGAATAAAATCTATGGGGAGAATCCATCAGAGTCTTTAAACCAATGTTGGTTTAAATCTGAGGATACAACTTACCCGAAGAGGATTTAGTTGTTTAACTTTAATCTACTTCTGGACTAATAAAATAACTGTTGCATATATAAACATAAATAAGGATACCCCTACATGTAACAAATATCATTGAAACTAGACGTACTTTAAACATGTTTCATGTAGGTAATGATATAATCTAATAAGGTTATGTGTTATAGACACAAAATTATACAGGTGAAAGTATGATTGACTAAAACATACGAGAATTTCTTAAACAACAATGATAATGCAAATCAAGGTTACAGTTGATATGAACATGCCATGAAAGCAGACTGCACAATGTTAAAATAGTTAAAGTTCCTTTAGAAATCTGCATGTAAATATATGTATTTAACCAAAGTCTGCAAATTAAAGTTAATTGTTAATAGATATATTTTATATCTTCACTATGGATAGAAGACTGAAAGTAAGATAATTTACAAATGCTCCATTATGGCTGATATGAACATGCATATAAAGTACTTTGAAGTTTAGAAAGTAAATTCCATTCAGAGACTGTGAGTTATTAGACTAAAACTCTGTGATATAAGACAGCAAAATAAAATGAAACTTTAACAAGTGAGATTTTATATATGTACAGTGTATATAAAAAATTAGAAGATCTAAAATAGATACTCATTCTATTATAGTCTATACTGAACATTAACTTATGGAAAAATAATATGAAAGCTTTTTCTAGAAAATCTAGGGGAAAAACCTTAAGTACACCTATGTATTTAAGTGATAATAACCCTTTCCAGAACTACAATAAAGTATGCATATTCCTGAACAGATGTGAGGACCCACATTAAGTACACATAGGATTTTATCCCTATAGAGGCTATATAAATACTTTGTGGTATTTTAACTGTGCATGAAAAGTGTATAGATCTAATAGGAACGAAAAATGTGAGTCAAAAGTAGTATGTAAATTGAAGGTAACCTCTAATATATCTACAGGTGAAAGATTAATTATTTGCTACAAATAAAATCTTTTACAGGCTGCCAAGATATTAACGTAAGATTAATAGTATATACGAAGAAGGATAAGATTTATTTCTATCAGCTTATGAAATTAAGTATTCAGTTCTTGGGAAGAACTATTGATAATCAAAGAGAAGGAACGGTGGAATATATAAAATAAAAACCTGAAATATAGAGAAAACATGTGTATAAAATGAACCATTTCTGAAATTACAATGAGATACATAACCATAGTTTAACCTCTTATAAAAATAGCCATTATAAATGAATGCTCCTGGTATAGAAACCAGTGAGAACTCTTCCTCCATTATAACTCAAATCTAAACAGAATTTTTACGGCAAAAAAAATGAAGATATAAAATCGAATATATGTTTAATACAGTAACAAAGTCCATAATTCCTTGTAAAAAGGAGCATATCAGTCATAAGAATGCTAGGGAAAACTCACGAATTTCAACTAATGCAGAAGCGAGATCTGAATTGAGGGCTACATGTTGAAACCCTTGCAAGACTTCCAAAGAAGTCCTAGTAAAATATTCCTTGATTCAATAGTGGAATTATTAAATCAGATCACCTACGTGGAAAATCAAATAGTCGTATAAATGAGTTCTTAAATAGAGGAAAAATGTGACGATACCTGTACAAATAAAAAACGATAAAATTTTTAACTATGTGTTATAACAATTTCCAAGGAAAACGACTTGAGGAACATGAGAGAAATGAGAGATAGTTAACTGGGTGGGACTGATTAAAAATGCCAACATAACCAGGGGCCTGATAAAATACAATTTCGCGATTTGATATTAAACTTCAATGGATTATTATTATTAGGAAAACGTATATATATATCAAAATGCAAACCAGAGAGGAATTACCTCTTTGAATGTCCGTAAATAAAATTCATTTGTAAAGCCGATGATGGGAAGGTAGATTCAGGACAAACCGAAAATGCTTCCCTTAGTCACGTCGAGAAGGTATAAGTCAAAAAATTCGTATCAATGAACAAATCGACATTTTATTACGACCCAGAACTTAAGACGTCCAAAACGAATGATACAAATGAGTTCTATGAACTATCCACAAGAGATTCGAAATGAACTCTGCAATAATACATATGCGTCTGAATGAAAATTTTAATAACGCCATTACCCTATCAGGGTATGCGAACCAACAACATAAAACCAACTTACATTTGGAACGAAGAAAATGTATATAAAAATTGAAGAAAACTAGAGCTTGGCCTTCCAAGAATATACAGGCATTATAATGATGGAATAAATAGCGGAGGTAAGTCTTACCAAGAGAGAGAGATGTAGTGAACGTCTACGATGTGAAAGAACTCGTAGAAGTTTGCATGGTCGACATAGGAGAAAACCAGGAACATAGAACCAGAGCTAAACACCGCTCTGTAGAGAAGCAAATGAATACTTCGTCGAAGAAAGTGAATCTTAAGTATCATGAGTCAGGACGAAAGCCTCAAACATCTCGACCCTACAGGTGGCACGCATCAGAACACTATGGAACGGATCGATGACTCAAGGCCCGTAATTTCAAGAAACGTCAAGTGGAGGCCGACGAGAATTAATAACAGATATTTAATGCTATAAATGAGATAGACGTAAACGTGTACTGAAGGTTTTGAAAGAACAAAAATACCATAGAACTGTAAGAATTGTGGGCGGAAACCATGATAAAACATCAAAATCATATGATACGGAGAGGCTATGAATCAATGTAGTCAATTCATGAATGCCAAAGAGATCCATATGAAATATTCTCACACGTTGAAAAGAAGCTAAGGGGTTGAAATTCCCATAGTTCATTATTTAAAACAAAACTTAATATATATATGGTGGTAAGACAAAGAGATAACGTGAGAAAGCCATGAGGACCATTACGAATTCTAAGTACGATGGTTATAAGGGCAAAATGAAATAATACCATATGGTTCTATACCAAACTCACATTATAAATATGTAATATATATATATATATATATATATATATATATATATATATATATATATATATATATATAGGTTGCCCCTTAATAATAATGATAAGGTGGAAGATCTATATTGGAAAAAAATAATAACCATATGATTATATGGAGTATTAGAAGAGAGCATTGTATTCATTAATATTGAGGATTTTATTAAAAATGTCGAAGGCAGAAGCTAATATTACCATTGGGTGAAAGTAAATTATGTATATAGATGAAAAAAAAAATTTGTGTGAATTGGGAGACATTACACTAAGTTTGTGAGTAATCGTTACTTCCTTATAGCAACTTAACTAGATTTCATTTTTGTATTTTTTAAGTTATTTTAAAAAAATCATCATTGAATGCTTTCAAACAGGTGCTAACATATAAAGAAGAGCCATCACATGAATTGATTGAAATTGGGTTAAATATGGGTTGTGAGTATATGTTGGCATATCAGAATTTAATTGTGGAATTTGTAAGCATCTATCGATCTTGTTTTAATTAGCTCGGTCTATAATTAATAGAACAAAAACATATTTTATATTAAATATATGATTTGTTATGCAGTATAAAACTTGCAGGAAACAAAGTATGGAACTGCACCAAGAGATGAAATTTTGAAAGATGGCATGGTACATGGTTTTGAAAGAATGTGTATACTTTATGAGTCAATTGTTGCTATTATAAGTAATTTTTCTTTTCGATTTACATTGATGTATATTATTTAATATTGGAATTTTCATTATTCTCAGCAATGTATATACACTCATTTCAGTTTATTTTTATGTTTGTAGATGGAAAGTGAAGAAGAAAAAAACAATCAACGTCATGAACACAACATTCTTGAAAATAACCCAAGTCATGGAAGTAGCTCTAGCAGTGACAACAGTGCAAGAGAACAATGATGATCACTATGTAATTTGAATATCAAAACAAGGCGTTTCATCTTTTGAAATATGTCTGTGAAATCAGATATTTTGTTTAATGTAATAGACATAGTGTCCAAATTTAAAGACAAAGGGATACCAATAATTGTCCCATTTTGCATGATAAAGACTATCTTATATATATATATATATATATATATATATATATATATATATATATATATATATATATATATATATATATATATATATATATACATACATATATATATCTGTGTGTGTGTGTGTGTGTGTAATCATAAAATATGTTTTAATTTATTCCATTACGTTCTCCATTATCGTTCTCAAATGCACTAATAAAAATTTAATTCATATGAATATTGTTATAATATGTGTCAACTTTTGATGAATATTGAATTTAAAATAGTCACAATAATTGGACTGTCAGAGGCGGATGTTTCTAAAAACAAAAATGAAAACCAGTGCATTTGTGTGTCTATACGCACTGATGCATTTTTGATTCTATGAGCACTGCACTAATACCGATTCTAGTTATAAATATCGGTGCGTTTGTGTGATACTACACACTAGGGAATTTATTTATCTATAAGCACTGGAGCATTTGTAGATTACATTTGCACTGCACAAATACCAATAACAATTATAAATATCGGTTCCTTTCTGTGATACGGAGCACTGGTGCCTCATAAAGATATATGCACCAGTGCGCTTATATGACTTATGGGCACCGCTCAAATCCTAAGACCAATTAGAATGGCCCCATGCGTTGTATCACCAACACTAGGCTCAGTGTTGTTATTTTCCTTAACATCCCAGTGCATTCTCCTTCGACCACCATGGTGCATTGGTTACTGATACGCAGCGGTGCGTTAAAACCTGATAAGAGCACCGATGAAAAAACATCCGTAATAACCTTCGGCCACCCATTTTTTTTTAATTGTGTTGAATTTTTGTTATAAGCTCTGCCAAAACCTATGTTTCCAGAAACAGATGTGGTAGCATATGTTTTCTTGACAATTTTGGCCAATTTTATAACACTAAAAACCTCCTTTATAACCTCTGCTAGAGGGTCTTTTCCTTGTAGTGAATATTTGTACCTAGTAGAGTTTGCATACAATAAAAATATCAGGAATCCCTTAAGATGAGTTTATTTGAAGCATTATATGGACAAAAATGTAGAACTCCTATTAATTGCAGTAGCCCAGAAACCAAGTTGATACTTGGACTAGAAATGCTAGCTGAAATAGAGCCAGAAGTAAGGAAGAGCAGTCAAAATTTGAAGGTTGTTCAAGATAGAGAAAATTTGTATGAAGATAAGAAAATGAATTGTCATGAATTTTAGGTGGGAGACCATGTGTACGTATGGATCAAACGAAAGAAAATCACTTTAAGGTGGGCCTATTGTGCCAAGTTGGCTCCCAGGTTTTGTCGCCCTTTCCAAATATTGGAGAGGGTAGGACCGATGGCTTATCGAGTGGCCCTGCCCAGTCATATCCATGTACACAACCTCTTTCATGTATTTTTATTAAAATGATACATACACCACCCAAAGCATGTAAGCCAGTGACAAAGTATTCAGGTAGGATATGAATACAAGAATTTATTAGAAATGTTAAATTTTATGATAAATTAATTTAAAGTTTTTTGATTGCAGGTCAAACCAGACGACAAGTTTCTGGTTGAGCCTCAATGTATAATCATTCAGAGAGAAATCATGCTTTGGAAATGAGCCATCACCCAGGTAAAGGTATAGTGGAAGCAATTCGGTCCGGATGAAGCTACCTAGGAGGACGAAGGTTTTGTTCAGGATGCTTAACCAGAACTATTTTCTAAAGAAGAATTAGAACACTAAGGATGGTGTTCACTTTCAGTGGGGATGTTATAACAGCTGGCTTAAGTGCTAACTGATGATTAAGTTATGTTGTCAAGACACTATGATATTATATGTTATTTGTTTTGGAAATAGTACATTATGAGTAGAAATTAATTTTGATTAATTAAAATTATTATGGAAGTGATTTCCATAAAAGAATAATAGACTGATGGTCAAAATTAATTAAAAAACTAAGAGTTAGTTAAAAAAAATCAGTATAAATAGTTACCCAAACCTCTGGGGATAAAGGCATATCCCAGGGAGGAAGAGGGGTTTTGTTCAGTAATTGGGAAGGAGATTTGAAGAGAAGAATTGCCAAGCTGGTGGTGACTAATGGAATTACTCTGTTTCCTGAGTATAGCCTGGAAGAGAATAGTGGACTGAAATGTCTCGAAGTCTCTTCTAGAATATGTTAACTACATAGCTCAGACTTGGAGCACGGGGAAGAGATGAGGACGTAATTTCCCCTCTTGAGTTAGGGAGGAAAACAAAGTAAGTAAATGAAAGAAATATAAGTTTATATTCCATTGGAAATATTAGTTGGTTTATGAATGGAAAGTTAACAGTTTAGGTGTTATAATCTAGAGAAATTACAGTACTCAAATTTCTCAAATGATAGGTTCCATGTATGTTTTTCTTTTGACAAATAGGACAGTCATTTGGATTACAAATTTATTTCTAAATAATGATAAGACAAAGAGTTGTTAACTCATAACCCTTGTGAAAAGGCTCCGAGTTGATCGTTCTTTTTAACTTTGCTAAACATAGACATAATAGTCTGACCATTTTCATTATTAAAGACAACGGAAAGAAAAGAAAGGGAATAAACCCTTAAGCTAAAAACATATGTTCTATAGTTAACCGGTGACATAACAAACTTGTAGTAAGAACTTAGTCGAGAAGTAAAGACTTGCAAACATTCATGTAAAAATCAGAACTGTGAGAGAATACAAATTGTTTCTAAAATTGTAAACAATATTCTCTATTGAGAGAGTACAAGAAAGCAAACACAAACCCTTGTACGATAACTATTATAATGTATTGTAGATTTTAAAAATGGAATTGAAAAAACAATAGAATGCAGAAGCTCTCTTTCTTAATACATCGGAGTAATAGAACACTGCTAAATTGACATAATAACCAAACATTTTAAAATAAAAATTATGTCATCGGTGCAAAAACAAAATTAACTTTGAATATAATCGTAAGAGTTACTCAGTATTTATATATTCAAGAAATTTGTAATTAACACATTCAACACCATAAACTCCAAAAAACCATAATGATAAGAATGATGGTAACCATAAGTCATTACAAAAGGAAACAAATTCTAGTTCCAGTCTTGCATTTGAGGAAAATATTGTATAAACAGGACATTCGCAGACGTGATAAATTTAACCCAATACATAAAATCAAGAGTTGAAAAAATAACTAAGAAGATATAAAGCACGCCTCACACTTTGGGGTAAATAAAAATTCGTAAAAGACTCTTAACCGTCTACAATCAAGATACTGGAGAAAATGTAAAATATGACCGAACACTTAAGATTAAACATGCTTAAATGCGATTTTTTTATAGGGAATAATTTTTAAATAAAAATGTCACATATAAGCAACCTCGACGTTCCCATTTAGGGTACTAATCGTGAAAGAGGGTTTAACATTAAAAATAATAGAACTAAGATGAAAAACTCCACAGCGAGCCAAAATTCCCCTGTAAGCTTGATGTTTCCATGACCAAGTCAGAAACAGAAAAGGAGGTACCTGACAGAGACGAGGAGGAGGAGTTAGAAGTTTCTTTAAATGAGCTTCATAATGATTCATCGGTCACAACATAAACTGGTGAGTATACCTGCATAAGCAAAGAAGATAATGTTAAAACATTCTAGTTCACAGACCTGAAATGCTGGAAGAAGGATTGATACATTAAATCGTAGTCTTACCTTAAAGTTTTCGTCACCATAAAACAAGAAGATAACCTACAATAGTTGCAATTGAGAGTTAGGGTCAGTATATAAGTAGAGTTTGAAGAGCAAACTTAAATGTAAGTCCAAACATAAATGATGATGAAGCAGAGGTTTTCACCATAGTTTTGACCGGTGGCCATGTAGTTGCGGAGTGGAACTGCATCCATGGCAATCCCTATTAGCATTACGATGGCCTGAGACAGAAATACATTCAAACTTAAAACCCGGATGAGCCTTTGAAAATATAATATATAAACCTATGCAAACTGAGTGTGATAAACTTATATTACAATAAATACTTCCGCAAGAACACTCAAGCACCGTAAGGTAACTTACCATGAAACTGAAGATGGAACCCTGTCAATGCCAGAAGAACCCTAGAGGGGTTTTTTGCAGAGGCGGTAATTTCCTCTTACAGAAGGATCGAGTGAAATGCTCGAAATTCAAAGGAAATGGATAACGTTGGGAGGTCACTACCTATTATCCTAAATGAAATCCACCGTCTGATTCTTGGTAGGTCAGATCAGTGGCGCAGAGACGACCCAGTTGTCTACTATATATAGTTGATAGCGTGGAGGCGATGTTTCCAAATCCATAATTAAATTGAAATAATCCTTACAAAGATATACCGTGCGGAAAAATTTAATAATTTAATCGAAAACTTTGATTGCCATGAATACGAGTACAAGAAGATCTTTTAGCCGGTTAGATAGGCTGAGAGTTGTTTTCCTAGAGAAGCTCAAAGCCCAAAAATTGAACTTAGGGAAAGGTTGTAATTGATCGTCATATAATGTATTTACCATATTGTGAGACAGATAACCTTACAGGTGTAGTATAGTCAAGACTATTGTTATGTCAATCTAGCACACATAGTTGTAAAGTGGAATGTAAAAGGAATGAAATACGAAGGTAGTTAGGTGTAAAAGTATTGTAACGTAATTTTTTTTTATGAGTGTAATGTTGGATGTTAAAATTAATCCCTTTTACTTTTAATATTGATCCATGGTATTTTTTTATCCCTTAGGTTATAATATTTTTCCCTTCGTTTTACTAATTCCTTCCATTTATACGCATAACTGTTTTATTTTATTTGTTGCTTAAGTTTATAATATTAATAATTCCTTTGGTTTATCATTTAATCCCTTCAGTTTAAAATACTAATTCCTAGGGTTTATTAATCGCTTGGGGTTTTAATATTAGTTTGTTGGGTATATTGATTCCTTGGGTTTATTAATCATTAATATTTATAATATTAATACTTGGGTTTAGAATATTATAAATCCTTCAGGTTTATTAATCACTTGTGTTTATAATATTAATAATCTCTTTGGTTTATAATATTAATAATCAATTGGCCTTAGTAAACCCATATATTAAGGGTTAACTATTAGTTACAGGGTTTAATTACAATGCCTTTAGTTTTCTAATTTTTCGGGTTGGAAATATTAATACATTGGATTTTAAATATTAATAATTGGTAGGGTTTATTAGACCCTAATATTAAAGGTTAAAAAATTTTCTTAGGGTTTAATATTATTCACATAGGTTTATAATATTAATAGTTATGTGGGTTTATCAATCATTTGGGTTTAAAATATTAATTACTATTCTTTATTAATCCATTGTGTTTTTAATATTTGATCCACCGTCTTTTTTGAATCCCATTTATCCCTTAAGTTTATAATATTTCTCCTTAGGTTTAATAATTCCTTGGGTTTATAATATTAAAAGCTTAGGCTTCTTTGTTAGTTAAATTTATAATATTAATAGTTCCTTTGGATTATCATTTAATGCCTAAGGTTTATTAATCCCTTGAGTTTAAAATGTTAATACCTAGGGTATATTACTTTCTTTGGTTTATTGTATTAGTTTGTTGGGTTTATTGATTCCTTGGGTTTACTAATCGCTTGGTTTTATTAATGATTTGTATTTATAATATTAAGGCAATGCATTTATAATATTAATAATATATTAGGTTTATTAATCCCTTGTGTTTATAATATTAATAATACCTTGAGTTTGTTAATCCATTGGGTTTAAAACATTATTCCCTTCAATTTTATATTTCTTTGTGTTGGTAATATTAATCCGTTGGGTTCATAATATTGAGAATCCCTTGGTTTTATTAAACCACAATATTAATGCTTACATATTCGTCGTAGGGTTTAATATTAATCCATTAGGTTGAAAATGTTTATCCCTTCAATTTATTAATTAGTTGGGTTTATAATTTTAACAATCCACAAGGTTTATTAGGTTGATAATATATATATATATATATATATATATATATATATATATATATATATATATATATATATATATATATATATATTAATTTTGTAGAGCCTTTCTATTTTCTATTTATCAAATAGCAAGTTGCTATACAAATACTAATGCATGTGGTAGCCTCAACCTACCCGAAGGAAACCAGGTCTGTTGGCCACCTGAGAGAGTTAAAAACCAACCAATACTGAAATTTTTTTTTCCTTTTACTTGGTGCATCGACTACTTTAATATGTCCATAAAAGTTGCAGCTTAAACAAAAACTATTAAAATTTTCTAAAAATAAATTTGAAACTATTAAAAGCTAATATTATCCATCAGCAGAGTCAATTGGAACTGGGTATTTTGTAATGGAACCTGACATCTCTACTTGCTACATTCCTTGTGGTTGACATTCAATACTCCCGAAACTTGCCGCTGCATTAAAGTGAGACATGGAAATGTCTCGAATTTCTTGTTTGATCTGCTGTAATTCTGAAACCACTGTTGGGTTTCCTTCCATTTCATACATGCTTGACATGGATTTTTCCAAGACACATTTTAGTTTCCAATACGTGTTGACAGATTTATGAAACAGAGATACCCGTCCTCTTGTATTCCCTAGGTCACAGAGGAAATCCATGGTTGCCTCCAGCTGTTTGAGGTCCTCATCCTCATAATTGCTCTCTCTTTCCCAACCCTAAATGGTATTGCAGATATGTATTGGGTTTCTTGATTTATAAATATCAAATATGTTTTCCAGAACTTGTTTAGTAGTCTTCCTTCCACGCTTGCTTGGTCCTTCATTTTGTATTGTTTTCTTTTGATTTCCTTTGCATGTTCCTTTTCTTTTCCCTGTTTGTCCTTTTGCCATAATAAATTGGCAGAAAGATCCCCCTATGATAGTGTAAGATAATCCTATATATGGAGGAGAAGAGTCAGTAAAATAATCCTATTGAGTGTTGATGGTTCCCTCAGGAATTGTCGCGCACACAGTAATATGAGTGGGAATAGTTTTCACTACACAGTCCATTTTTCCAAAATGAATTTGTATGTTTCTCCATTTACGACTTGGGAACCACAAAAAACCACTGATTCAAGACTGAAATTGAAGGAAAACGCAACTCAAACTATGACTAGGCCAACCTTGACATTAATGGAAAACATTCAAATTATCATGACGATACATACATACCTGCTCATAAACTCGAAGATACTTTTCAAAGATGGGTTTCCAGGAATTGAATCCCCTAAAATTATTTTTCATACAATGCAATCAAAGTAACCATAAACTCAGACCATACATCTTTACCACTAGACTAGGCTTTAGAATTTTTCACTGATACAAGCCGGTTTTTAATTTGGATTATAGCTGGTTAGATGGGCTTCTAAAGAAGGGTTCGATTTCCAGGGCTAGAATTAAAAGAGGAAGCATGCAAACCTAAAGTACGAACCCAACAATTAAATTAAAACTATAAGAATAGAAAACCATAAAAGAATAATAATATATCCCATTAAAGACGCAGAACAGAGCACATAATTCATTACAGCCTTCATCTTCGACTTCAGTGTTTCAAACTGGAATAGTGATTTGAGAGACGAGGGTAACAATAGCCATAACACACCAATTAACCCGACATCGTCGTTGTTGCAGAACTTCCTCCACTCCTTCGAACTGAACTCTAGACTGGCATGCAATAACATTTCCTTTCTACAAATACGTTTTATGCCTTGACCCTCCCCGCAACCGGCGTAGTTTCCCATTCCTTTCTAACATGCTTTACTCGCTGCAAATGAATCTATTAGTTTTCATTAAGGTGGATCATGCCAAGGAAACACCTCCTCCTCTCATCAATTCTTAACTATGATGGATGGTCAGGTGCGCGCCTCCATGTGGCACCGACCTCCGTCCATCCCTCTCGTCGTGGCACCCCGATTGGGTTGTTAGCCCTTTCTTTGTATTTTTCAAGGATAATCTGTAGTGAGTGTAACTCCATATTCAAAGACTTATGATGTTGATTAATGTATAATTGTCAACCTTCATTCTTTCAGCACCAGTTAGCTAAATAATTAGAAGCCTCATTACCCCCTCTACGGACATGCAAGGGAATCACATAACCAATTTCTTGTATAATTTGGCCAATCTCTTGAATTAATTTGGTTGTGTGCCAACTTTTAATTATATTGTCTGAGGGGGTTCCTTGTTGAAGTTTTTCCAATACCCCTGTTACCATTCCTGAATCTCCTTCAACTATAACCCTATGGTATTTATCCCGAATTGCAATTGTTAGACCTTGTTTTACTCCTGAACTGCAATTTAATTCCAACTTCTCGCATTAATCAATAGAACAAAAAAATTATTATGAAGGGATCGAAAGATGATAGAGTTAAGGCAGATGTGAAGTTGCAGAGTCGTGGGATAAGTACGAAGGTGGTGCAAGCTCTATTCCTATCTGCAGCAACCACCTGCATTAAAACACCCACCAACCATATCTATTGCAGAGGTGAAAACATTCTGGAGGGGTGAGGGAACTCACGGGAAGGCTTTTGGAAGTAGCCCTCGGAAAGCATAAAGGAATGAAGTTTTCAACCTTAGCATAAAGGTTTTTCCATATGAATTTTTTTTATTTTAATTCATGTTAAATTTTACTTACCATAGTTTATATATATATTTTACTTTGGTAATACATATTATATATATTATAAATATGAGATATTTATAATATATATATTATATTGTAATCAGATATAAATATGTCGTGAGCATTAAAAAGAACAGAATGAGAGAACTACATTAGAAAAAAGAGACAGTTGTTGTGCATTGTATTTTTAATTGCCAGAAGGCTGAAAATAGAGACAAAGATAAATTTGGAAGAACTGCGTGTGTAGTAGCCAGTTGAAGGTTTTAACCAGTGAACCCAGAACACTGTTCTGAACATTTGTAACAGTAGTTTGTCATTTATTTTATGAAATAGAGATAAGTATTTCATCTTTGTGTCTGTCTACATTTTAAATTTTATTTGAAACTCTGTGTTGTGTATTGGTTAAGGAAATTTTCCACAAATTTGAAGATGGTATCAGAGCTAGTCCAAGCTCTTTGAAGGTGTCGAAGAAGCTGAAGGAAGGAGTTTGTTGCAGCAGTTCTCTAGCAAAGTGAAGGCTCAGCAAAAGTCCAAGGTATTTCTCAAAATAGAGTTTATTTTTTGATGTTAAGATTACAATCCACAGAGCTGTAAAAGAGAAGTATCAAGAGTTTTAGAGACAGGTTTTATTTCTCAGCAGAGAGAAAATTTATTTATAAAAACACAGTCACAATGGCAGTAGCAGGCACCAGTCCGACAGATCCACAACTTCCACAGTTTAATGCGAAGAATCATGAATATTGGGATATCACTATGACAACTCTTTTTGCCTGAAAGGACTTATGGGAGCTAGTTGAGAATGGCTACCCAGAACCAGTAGATGCAACAGCGTTGGCTGCTTTGGAAGCAGTGGAAAGAGATTTGCTAAAAGATAATAGGAAGAAGGACTCCAAAGCCCTCTTATACCTTTTTCAATTTTTACATGAGAGTATTTTCTTAAGGATTGCAGCAGCAACAAAGTCTAACGAGGCATGGGATATTCTCAAAATTTCCTATCAAGGAATGGAGAAGGTGAAGACAACAAAGTTGCAAATGCTGAAGAGAGATTTTGAAACTCTCTCCATGAAAGTGTCTGAAAATATTGACTCATTATTCACACAATTTATTGGGTTGGTTACCCAGACAAGGTCTCGTGGAGAGACACTTGAAGAGAGAATGATAGTGGAGAAAATCTTGAGAGTTCTACTCTCAAGATTTGATGCCATAGTAGTGGCAATAGAAAATACAAAGGATCTCTCACAATTTACAATGGTTGAGCTGACTGCATCCCTGAAGTCTCATGAACACAGACTGAATAGAGGATAAAATTCCTCATTGGAGCAAGCCTTCAAGACCCAAATGTATTTTGGTCAAGGCAGAGGTCAAGGAGAGGTAAATGGAGAGGCATAAGCCAAAACAAAGGCAGAAACAACCCTGCAAGTTCGAGTGGAAGGAGCAGTAATCAAAACCAGAATGAAGGCTCAACCCAACAGAAAGCTCATGGACAAAAGTATGATAAATCCCAAGTCCAGTGTCATTATGGCAAGAAATATGGGCACTATGTCAATGAATGTAGGAAAAAGAAAAATGACATGAATAACAGGCAGAATGCTAATTTTGCAAAAGAAGAAAATAAGAACTAGAAGAATGTGTTGTTAACATGTAATATAGCACAAGATAGAGAAGATGATGTATGGTTCTTAGACTTAGGTTGTAGTAATCACATGACTGGAAAAACAGAAATGTTTGCCAATCTTGATGAAGATGTTAAATTTGAGGTAACAACAAGAACTGATAGTAAGATATCCGTCAAGGGAAAAGCCAGAGTCAGTATCCTAGAAAAAAATGGAGAACAGAAGTTTGTGCCATATGTATATTATGAACTTGGCTTGAATTGTAATTTTTTAAGAATTGGACAGCTCTTTGAAAAGGGCTACAATGTTTTTTTTAAGTATGATGTGTGCACAATCATGGACATACCTCCAAGAAAGAAGGTCATTACAGAGGTGCAAATGACAAGCAATAGGATGTTTCCTCTCAGGCTCAGAGAAGACTTGAAGGAAGGAAGAAATGTAGCAGCTGTAACAAAAGAGGTCTTTCAAGAGGAAGTGAAAGATGAAAACTTGTTATGGCACTTGAGATTTGGACATCTCAATTTTGGAGGCCTAAACTTGTTGCACAGAAAGGGAGTGATAAAGGATTACCATTGATTGAGAAACGGGATAGCCTATGTGAAGGCTACATATTGAACAGACAACATAGAGAAAGATTTCTAGCAGGAAAGAGTATAAGGGAAAAGGCACCCTTAGAGATTGTCCACTCTGATTTGTGTGGACCAATGAAAACGCCATCTTTAGCTGGCAACAAATATGTTTTGACATTCATAGATGATTACACCAGAAAGACATGGGTGTATTTCTTGAATTAAAAGAGTGAAGTGTTTGAGAAATTCCGCCACTTCAAAACTCTTGTTGAGAAGCAGAATGGGCACTACATCAAAGTGCTGAGAACTGACAGAGGTGGAGAATACATCTCCAAATAAATCCTATGTTTTTGTAGGGAGAATGGCATACATAAATATTTTACGACAAGGTACAAACCTCAGCAAAATGGTGTTGTTGAAAGGAAGAATAGGACCATCATGGACATGGTCAGAAGTATGTTGAAGGAAAAACATTTGCCAAATGATTATTGGGCGGAAGCTGTAAATTGTGTAGTGTACATCTTGAATAGATGCCCAACCAAAGCTGTCATGAACAGAGTATCGAAAGAAGCGTGGAGTGGCATAAAGAAGAATTTCACCCACATGAAATTTTTTGGATGTGTGACTTATGCACATGTCCCAGATCAGCTAAAAAATAAGCTTGACAGTAAGGGGGAGAAATTTATCTTTGTTCGATACATTGATGAGTCCAAGGCATACAAACTCTATAATCAGCAGAGATATGCAGTTCATAGAAGATGAAGCTTCCACTAAGAAAACAATAATCAGCAAAGATGTGCAATTCATAGTGGAGGAAGCTTGGGATGGAAGCTTAGAGAAAATTGTGAATGTGAAGATGTGTTTTCCTCACAAAGAAGAATAGGAAGGGACAACAGCAAATAATCCCCCCACGGTGGTTCCTCCTCCACCACCGCAAGCACAACAAACCACACCACATGTTGGAAATAGAACAGCCTTAAGAAATCAAGGAAGTGCTTCTTCAAGCACACCACAGGGAACTAAAACTCCATCGAGTTCAAGTGGAAATCCAAGTATACCAAAAAGACCGAGATTTAGAAATCTGAGTGAGATTTATGAACAAGGAGAGGTAAATGATAATTCTGGTCTGAATTCTTTATTTTATTTGTATTGTCATGTTGATGACCCAATTAATTTTTAAGATGTCGTAAAAGAAAAAAAATGGATTGAAGAAATGGATGAAGAAATTGGTGCAATAGAGAAGACTAATACATGGGAGTTAGTGGATCTCCCAAAAGAAAAAGAAGTCATTGGACTTGAGTGGTTCTATAAGACCAAGAGAAATGTTGAAGGCAAGATTGAAAGGCATAAAACAAGATTTGTTGCCAAAGAATACAAGTAGCAACAAGGAAGAGATTATGATGAAACCTTTGCACCAATTGCAAGGATGGAAACAGTGAGAACAATGTTGTCCATAATAGCACAACAGAAATGGAAGGTTTACCAAATTTATGTGAAATATGCATTCCTAAATGGAGTGTTGAAAGAAGAGATATATGTTGAACAACCTCCAGGATATGAGATTGAAGGCCAAGAGCACAAAGTATGCAAGCTGAAGAAAACTCATTATGGGCTGAAGCAACCACCAAGAGCATGGTATAGCAAGATAGATGCTTACGGGATTGAGAATGGATTTGAGAAATGTGATGGAGAACCCACACTCTACATAAAGGAAAATGATGGTAAGATACTTATTCTTGTTTTATATGTAGATGATTTAATTTTTACTGGCAATGAATATTCTCTCATTACTAATTTTAAAGCAGTCATGAAAAGTGAATTTGAAATCACTGATTTGGGTTTCTTAAGATATTTTCTTGGAATTGAAGTAGAGCAGAATGAAAATGGTATTTTCATTTCCCAAGCAACATATGTTGAAGCAGTATTGAAAATATTCAACATGAAGAACAACAAGGTAGCTGTAACTCCAACTGTCATGGGGTTGAAATTGAGCAAAGAAGACAACAGCAAGGATTTTGATCCAAAAGTGTTTAAAAGCATAGTTGGTAGTGTCATGTATTTGACTGCAACTAGGCCAGATATAATGCAAGTTGTTAGTTTAATCTCCAGGTTTATGGAAAGGCCGAAAGAGACTCATTGTTAGGTAGCCAAGAGAATTCTAAGGTATGTGAATGGAACGAAGGGGTATGGTATCTTATACTCCTCATCTGAAAATTTTGAATTCACAAGTTACACTGACAATGATTGGGCTGGAAGTGTAGATGATAGGAAGAGCACATCTGGATATGTGTTTCACTTCGGATCGGGAGAAACTTCATGGCCTTCCAAGAAGCAACCAGTAGTTTCTTTATCAACAGCAGAGGTAGAATATGTGGAAGCAACAGTAGCAGCATGCCAAGCAGTATGGTTGAGAAGAGTACTCAGAGATTTTTGTCATGAACAAGAAAAAGGCACAACAATTTAATGTGATAACAACTCAGCGATAGCTTTATCGAAAAAATTTGTCTTTCATAAAAGAACAAAGCATATTGATGCTAAATTTCACTTTATAAGAGAACTGGTTAATAATGGTGAAATTTTCTTGCATCACTGCAGAACAGAGGAACATTTTGTTGATATTTTAACAAAGCCATTAATGCAGAAAAGTATTAATTATTTAAGGAAATGCATGGGTATACAAGAAAACCCAGCAGTTGAAATTAAGAGGGAGTGTTTGAATTTAATTCCAACTGCTCGCATTAATGAACGGGATAGAGAAGTTATTATGAAGGGATCGAAAGATGGTAGAGTTAAGGAATATATGAAGTTGCAGAGCCATGGGATAAGTATGAAGGCGGTGCAAGCTCTGTTCCTATCTGTAGCAACCACCTGTATTAAAATACCCACCAACCATATTTATTGCAGAGGTGGCAACATTCTAGAGGGGTGAGGGAACTCACGGGAAGGCTTTTGGAATAAGCCCCCAGAAAGCATAAAGAAATGAAGTTTTTAACCTTAGCATAAAGGTTTTTCTGTATAAATGTTTTTTATTTTAATTCAGGTTAAATTTTAGTTACCACAGTTTATTTACGTTTTTTTACTTTGGTAATACATATTATATATATTATAAGTATGAGATATTTATAATATACATACTATATTGTAATGAGATATAAATATGCTGTGAGCATTAAAAAGAACAGAGTGAGAACATTGTATTTTAAAAAAGAGATAGTTGTTGTGTATTGTATTTTTAATTGCGAGAAGGTTGAAAATAGAGACAGAGAGAAATTTGGAAGTGTTGCAGCCAGTTGAATGTTTTAACCAGTGAACTCAGAACACTGTTCTGAAGATTTGTAACAACAATTTGTTATTTATTTTATGAAATAGTGATAAATATTTCATCTTTGTGTATCTTGGCGTTTTAAATTTTATTTGAAACTCTGTGTTGTGTATTGGTTAAGGAATTTTTCCACAAATTCCAAGTGAAGCTAGAGCTACTTCTAGTGACATATGTCTATCTC
Source organism: Pinus albicaulis (assembly GCA_034641835.2). Taxonomy (NCBI): domain Eukaryota; kingdom Viridiplantae; phylum Streptophyta; class Pinopsida; order Pinales; family Pinaceae; genus Pinus; species Pinus albicaulis. Next base: position 501,685,544 of record CM076576.1, on the reverse strand, counting down.
ACAATCAGAATACATCTATTTAAACAAGGTAAGAAAGAGCCATCTATTTAAACCAGGTAAGAAAGAGCCATCAATAATTGACAACATAGAATTATTATATGGAGAAACTATTTGGAATTCGTCTGAATGTGAGCCCACGAGTCTTAGTAACATCCGAAGTGCTTGAATAGAGGAGTGTGTTGGGAACCTCTGCAGGCCCATGCAATTTTTTCAACCTGTTGTTGGCGTTTCTAAGTTCAATATTTTTCTTGATTTGAAGCAGCTTCGAGCAAAATATTTTGAATGTTTCTTCGATGCGAGGGTCATCTGTCCAGTGGGATGAGTAACCTTTCCCTAAGTAAATATCGACTATCGAATTCCTTGATATAATCTCTAGTACATCCATAATATTGATGGTGGTCATTGGATCCGGCAATGTTTTCTGGAAATAGGCTTCAGGATCACCGAGGAATTCAGAGCGCTATGGAGATCCTTTCTCTGGTATAAGCCTCTAAGTGGTACTGGGTAGATTGGGGATGAATCCTCCATATCCATACTGCTCAAAATTTACTGTTGCATGGTGAGAAGAAGCAATACAAATGAGTGTGGTGATGGCTTCTTTCACATCCCCCATGCTCTTCATATCGTACCATCATCTCCTATCATGCTTCTTATCTCTGTGACCCACCTTCACGATCTCCTTCCACCATGATTGAAGTTCTGTATTGTTGTCTACTATCTCGTCATCATTGTAACATAGCGATATGTAGTCAGACACCCAGGATTTTAAGGCCACCCATATTTCAAGTCCATCTACCGCATAGGGATAATCTTCAATCATAAGCCTCGGCCTGTTTTTTTTATCAGTGGGATCGCGAAAAACCATAACACTGGACAATTCACACTATTAGGTTCTTATTATACCCTATGATCTCCCAAATTAATCATACAAATTCAAACGAGGATTTCATGATTATACCTTTTAAGAAGATTAGCTGGAAGTTCTTGCTCGTTGAATCTCCATTCCTTGTATGCTTTGGCATAAATTTCCATTGAGTACTTTCCAGTGGAAAAGTATCGTTAGATAATGCCCTAAGAATTTATTAAGTTTTCGCGAGCATATCGATTGATGGCCAACGTGTTGCGAAAGTGGGGTAACAGCAACTTGTGAAGCGGATGGAGTTTGCTCAGATTTCTGTGCATATAAATTATGAATGGCTCTACCACTGCATGGATTCTGAGCCTACATTTCACCACGAGAACTTAGGGACTACTATATAATTTCATATTTAACCAATGAAGGAAACATAGAAAAGAAAGAAAACAATACTAGTAATTAACAAACTGGAATCCCCCCATGGAAGAAACATAGAAAAAAAATAAATGCTTACCAATGATTAACCAATTTATGATATCCCAAATTGTTTCCTCTGACATGAGCTTTGGCTAATTCCCATAACCATCCATGAACTGTCCCATGATCTCCAGGAGTGCAAACATGTCTTGAAGTCAGGCCTGATGTGAGAGGTAAACACAATTCGATGGCAACGGGCATTAGGGTTTCCTTGTGAAGAAAAAAGACAGTGCGAGTGGTGTATATTTTGTTGTTGGGCAGCTTATTAATCAGGTCCATGTAAGGCATGTAGGCGTCGTAGTAATCCAATATAAAGAGCTTGTTCATTCTGATGACCTGCACATGGCAACAACATATCACCATACTATAGTACTGCCACATTAAAAATGTTTTATAAATATTACTTAAAAATCCATTATTACAACATTAAGAATGTAAATGTTTTATAAATATTACTAAAACAGTTATTGAAACATTAATAATGTGTTAATAATCTATGCACTTACCTAACTAACTATGTTAATAATGTACATTTACTTGGACTTAAAAAAAAATTATTGCAATCTTAAAAATGTTAATAATGTACACATTACTTGACTTGTTAACTATTTGATTAACCATTTACTTGATTAACTATGTATAAAAATGTTATGAGTGAATTTTAATTAGATAAAAAAATAAATTATAAATCTTATTAAAAAATTGACTATTGTGCTAAATAAAATTTTCTATATATAAATTAATGTTATAAATAATAATGATAAAAGAACTTATTTGAATTGGAATAATGTTAAATTCATAGAAATTTAATGTGTAGGAACTAATTTATTAAAATTAATAAATCATTGTGCTATATAAAATTTGATTATATAAATAAATGTTATAAATAATAATGAAAAAATTATAACTTTGAAACTTATTAGAATTGGAATAATCTCAAACCCCTAAAAAACTTGTGGAGCTTGAGCCACTTGTATTCTATTGAGAATCAATCTAAGTCCTCAATTAAAAAATAAAAAAAGTCAACAAATCCTTATCCACTTATGTTGAAAATATTAAAGTCATCTGCTTGCCTTGAGCAGGAAGAAACAGAGTACAGGGGCAGCAGAGGAGCTTGTGTGCATAGCACTGCACATTCAAGTTGAATGGAGAAAATGGCAAGGAGGAATTAATGTTTGATGGGCAACAACCACCATTGCAGAATTGAATTAATGTTTGATGGGCGTAGCCGTTCTTTGCAGAGAATGAATACTTTCATGGTTAAAAGTACGAAAGAACGGAGTTTTATTTAAAGAAAGTCTTTTCGGGATTTTAAGCCCTCAACAACCAAAATTGATGAAAATGTGTTTAAGCAGTGAAATACTTTAATTTTTTGAAAAAAAAACACAGTCACAGAATATATATATATATGGGTGTTTTATTTTTCATATATGTTGTGGTCCCCACAGTAGTGTCTTGTTGATGTTGGAGGTCCGATGCATTCATCGCAATCGGAGGTATCACATATGTAATAGAGCAGCCCTTTTGTTTTTGGGATGATGCGATGAGTTAAATCGCATGTCTTATTGTAGTCGCCCTCCACCATAAGCCAAGGTCCGTGGGTGGTCCCACAGACCACGCAGAAGTGTAATACACAATCACAACTATTGAATCAGAGGCTCTTTGTTTTATGGCCCGATTGAAACATGTTAAAGTTCCGACCCGACCATTTTATACGCCCGAGTTAATCATGCCCATCGCATCCAATCCTTAATCACAATCGGAAGTCCGATGGTTGATGATTTCTTTTTTTTGAAGACACGGATCCGACACATGTTATATGGCAGAGTTACTTGTTGGCCATCACGTCCAGTTTGTAATCGGCATCGCAACTAGTTGTGTTGGCTCATTTGCAATGTAATAATCCAAACCCGATTTTATTATAGGGCAGATTTCATAATCGTTTTTGGTCATCTTTTAATGTGCATGACATATATAAAGTAAAGGCCCGAGAGCCTATAATGTAATTTTTAATTATAATTGTTTTTTTATTTTACACAGAACATAATTGAAAAGCACAAAAGTGCGTTGTTTGAGACAGAGTGTTTTTTTTTAACATAATAGTGTTTGTTCGAGAGACAGAGTGTGTTAATTTGGAACTGTGCTTAGAAGTAGTCCAACAGTTGTAATCCCTCTGTGTTGAGGAAGCATTGTAACAGTTTTTTTTTAAAAGGAATAGAAATTTTCTTAAGTGTTGAAACTCTGTCCTGTGAGTGAAATTTTTTAATTTCTCTGTGTTAGTAGAGGAGTGTATTACTCTCTCCATTGTTGTTCTGTAATTCTCAGAAATTTCAACATGGTATCAAAGCTAGTGCAGGCTCTTTGAAGATCAAATAAGCTAAAGGAAGGAGTTCTTCGGTGCAGCAACTTCTCCAGTAGTGTGAAGACTCAGCCAAAAATAATTCAAGGGATTTCTCTATACACTTTTTGTGTTACTATTGCAGAATAGTCAGTTATTTTAAATACACAGTCAAGTGTTTTTTAAAAGCATAGTTAAGAGTGTAGAATGGATGGAGCCAGCACTAGCATGGGCATTGGAAATATCCACCACCCACTATTTGATGGTAAAAATTATGACTACTGGTCAATAACTATGAGAGCTTTATTTTTTTCCCAAGACTTATGGGAAATTGTTGAGGATTGCTTTGAAGAGGCAGCAGATGAAGAAGATTTAGATGATTTAACTTGGGTAGAGAAAGAGTTGTTGAAGAGCAATAGGAAGAAAGACTCCAAAGCTCTCTTCTTATTGTATCACGTAGTGCATGAGAGTGTGTTTCTGAGGATAGAAGCAGCCAAGAGATCCAAAGAAGCATGGGAAAATCTCAAGACAGCCTATCAAGGCATGGAAAGAGTGAAGACAACAAAACTTCAGTTGCTGAGGAGAGACTTTGAGACTCTCTGTATGAAAGAGTCAGATACCATTGACTCATTCTTCACTCATGTGATTGGAATGGTCAGACAAATAAAATCTCATGGAGAGAATCTTCAAGACAAGAGGATTGTGGAAAAAATCTTGAGGAGTCTACCCTCAAGATTCGATGTGATTGTCACCACCATAGAGGAGACTAAGGATCTCACAAAGTTTTAAGTGGATGAGCTACAGGCATCACTGATGACCCATGAGCAGATATTCGGTAGAAGTGAAAACTCATCTCTTGAGCATGCCTCTAGGACCCAGATGTCTTTAATAAGAGGAGGAGGGAAAGGCAAAGGAAACAAAGGAGGAAGAGGCATAAGCCAAAATAGAGGTGGAAGGAACAGTCCAGCAAATTCTCAAGGAAGGGACATCAATCCAAATCAACATCAAGGCCAAGGCAGCAGCCAACCGAGTGGTTAGAAGAATGCTCAAGGACAAAGGTATGATAAATCCAATGTCCAATGTCACTATTGTAAAAAATATGGTCATTATGCTAATGAATGTAGAAAGAAGCAGCATGATATGGGAAATATAACTAGTGCAAATTTCACTAGAGAAAATATCAGCCTAGATAATTTGTTTTTAGCTTGTAATATGTCTGAAGAAAAAAATGAGGATTTATGGTTTCTAGACTCCAGTTGTAGTAACCATATGACAGGAAACATAGCAATGTTTTCTATGTTAGATGAGAGTGTGAAGTCGCAAGTCACAATAGGAATTGATAGCAAAGTTTCTGTTATGGGAAAAGGAATAGTAATGTTTTAACAAGGAAAGGTGCAAAGAAATCCATAACAGATGTCTATTATGTTCCAGGAATTAAATGTAACCTCTTAAGTATTGGACAGCTTGTCCATAAGGGGTATAATTTTTCCTTTGAGGATGATGTTTATACCATCATGGACAAACCACCTAGAAAACAATGTATTGCTGAAGTGAAGATGACAAGGAACAGGATGTTCCCTCTCAGAATGAGAGCAGATCTGAAAAATGAAGAAAAAATAGCAGCAGTGGCACAAGAGGCCTTCCAAAGCGAACCAAAAGATGATAATTCATTGTGGCACTTGAGATTTGGACGTCTCAACTTTGAAGGTCTTAATTTGTAACACCCCTAGTTTTATTTTTTTATTTCAAGCTAGACATTTGAACTTTAATCCAAAGGGGAGTGGACCCCAATGGATAAGTATTGTGTGGATGTAATTAATTATTTAATTATAAAAGATACTTAAAATAATTCTGTGCATATTGACCAAATGAGAATTATGAGATCACTTTCCAAATCCATGAGGTATGGAAAGAGGCTAAGACTTTCCCCAAAAATATTTCAAAAAATCCTTGAAAGAATTTATTTCTAATTTAGATTTTTGAGGAAAAATCTAGATTTCCCCAATGAGGTGGAGTGTAGTTGGGAAGAGGTAAAAAGATGGAAAAGAAGAAAGCATCTTTAAAAATCCCTAAATAAGGGAATCCTAGGCAAACAAGAATAAAAGCATCCTGCAATTTTGGACACAGAATTAGAAACAGGGTTTGGGGAGCATAAGCTTAAATAAGCTACTCCAGAACAGATTGGGGGTTGGTCTATTCTGGGGAGAGGATCTCAGCTCGGGGGTGAGTTTTGTGGACAAAAGAACTCTAAGGTTGGGAGGACTGGTCATCACAGAAGTGGTATGCATACAAAGTTTATAAATAATTAAATTAGATGTTGTTAGACAATGCTGAAAAGTGTTGTAGTGATTATGTTGATTAGTTGTCGTGTTATAAAATTTCCATACTTTTAACAGAATTAAATAGAAGAGATAATTATTCTACATTTATGTATGGTAGTAGGAACAAATATAGGGAAAACTGTGAGCCAGAATCTCTAAACCATGGGGTGGTTTAAATCTGTAGAGAGTATAAATGATTCCCTAGAATAGTTACAGTGTAACTTTAATCTGCTTCTACAATAAATAGTACATAAGTAGAAAAAAAATAAACTAGATTCATGTATTAATAACTAGTGGGTGTGGTAAGGTTATACCTTACACATGTAGATACATGCAAATGAAAATTTAGTACAGGCTCCAGAAAGGATTTGGTTTAATTGCACTACAAATTAAACCTAGAAAGTATTATGTTTTTGATATAAACATGAATTATGATATTAATGATAACCTCTGCTTATAACATGTTCAATTGGAATAATGAACAGGAAAATACATATAAGAAATTTAAGATAGATTTCATACATAACTCATAAGCTTCTTGGAATAACGAAGATACACAAACAAAGCGTTAATAAATTCCAGTTAGAGGTGCTTACTAGAGACTAGAAGTATTGACTATCTTATAGAAATGCTTTTAAAAACTCCAGAGCCTCATAGTGCTAATATAAGGTAAATAAATGTGACAAACATACACTGAGATATATAAAAAAAATTAAACAGGCGTAAGTATAATTTATTTCAGTATATAGATAGCACCTAAATAGCGATGAAAATGTAAATAAATTTTACACTTGATATGAGTAGGCCATGAAGGCAGACTGTATGGTATTAAACAGTTAAAAATTCCTCTAGAGATATGCACATACATATATATATATATATAAGATATATATATATATATATATATATATATATATATATATATATATATATATATATATATATATTACCAAAGTCTGCGAATTAAAATTTAAAATTAAATGTTAATAGGTATATTTTATATATGTACTATGGACAGAAGACTGAAAGTAAGATGCTTGAAAAATTCATAACTAGTAAATCAGTCTATTCTCATACCTAGCATTTCATCATTTTATAGACTGATATACAGATTTGATGCATAGAAAGCTATCCCTTATAAAACTATATTGGAACAAAATTAAAATTCTGTGGTTGAGAAGTCAACATAGTCTCGATAATCTATCCATGGACCGGTGTTTATAATGGTCAAACATGAGGATTCTTACATATTACTTGACATAAATGTATTTTATAAATAATTAGAAATCTGGTAGTAAACGAAGGAAATTTTAATTGATTGGAGATTTTGAAAAAAAATATATTAAACATACAACATTCTACTTGTCGAATAAATTTGATAAAATTGACATAATTCCACTTACTGGTTTATATACTCTATACTAAGTCACGAGCATGCGTGAAACTAATAGAATCAATTAAATCCAACCCAGGTCTGTACATTCATGTAGGTATGAAATAAATCAAAATAGTAGAACGTATATATATATATATATATATATATATATATATATATATATATATATATATATATATATATATATATCGACCGCTATGAGTTAACGAAAATATCAGCTAATACAACATAAATCAAATCGTATAGAAGAGAATGGAAAGAAACTGGAACATCCAGTCAAACATGGTTTTGTGAGTGAATTAAATATTAAACAGTTCAAGTCGAAACTCTATAACAGAGAATGAAAAAGTTAATATATGTTCTCGTTACATAATAAAATAGGATAGCCGAGTAGGATAGCCCTCATAACAATAGCAGATAAATTCAAGCAACATAAGATCTTCAGAGTCGACGGATGGAGAGCAATATTTTACCAACCTGTAAATGAAGAATGTAACCCTGAATCAATAGGGAAATACAAATCAAGCTATAAACCATAGCTAATGAAAGATAGACGGAAGAACTAGGTTACCTGCAATCAAAATAATTACGAATTTAATTAGTACAGGGAAATGTCAAACTCAGAACGTATCCATAAGTCCAAAAAAAAAAAAAAAAAAAACTCAGCGTAATGATGTTTCGTATGGGTCAAATGGTGATAATTACCATTCACGACTTGTAGCGCCGAGACGGAACGAACCGAGGTAATCATTCTAACTGAGACAAAATGAAAACTAAGTTAAGTTTTGTGGGTTGCAATGAGTCAATACCCTCTGTTCCTGAATTAAAAAGGTCGAACTATGCAAACGATACCTATAAATTCATAATGTGCCCTAAAAGTCACATAAATCTATAATAGGAAGAAAATAAAAATAACTAGGGCATGGCGGTTGTAATTAACCAAAAATTTCTATGCATTATTCTCTAGAACGAACCTCATTTCCACCTACGAGATAGGGGAAGGACGCTCAGGGAAATTCAAAGCAGAAGACAACTCCAAATTCATAGATAACATAAAAAATTTATGAAGAGAAACCAAGGAGTTACTTGGTTGATGAAAATGATTTGCGTCTAAGTAGAAAATCGTTGGCATTCGTTTGGATAGCACTTCACAGCCGAAGTTCGAGCCAAGAAATGATGCCTAGAAGGGAAAAGACCTCGGAGAAGAATGAATAAGAAATTCAAAGAGGTTTAATAGAAAACGTAGGTGATAAACCCTAAACATCTCAGATGCTACACCTGTCAACCATCTGCTGATCGTCACAAGGATCGACAACGAAAATCCATGAGTCAGAAACCCTAAATCTGATTGCACGACAGAGTACACATACAGATAAGAAAATTAACTGAAGGCACGAGGATGTCTTGTCTATGATTAAACAAAAGCTATCTTGTGAGGCTCGAGGAGAAGTATCCTCCATTGCATCAATGCTACATGCACTGTGTGGATTTGGCATGGTCCACAAAAACATTCAGAATTAATGATACCAAAGTATCGTTGAGCCAACGATAAAGCCAAATAAGAAGTTAAATTTTGGTAAGGGAATGACATTATATGTCAAGTCCACGAGATGAATAACCAAATTAAAACATTTTAACAATAATGTTATGTATGACGTGGAATGGTCTTAGTGCCATAAAACCATTTACAAGGATCTTCAATTTCAACGTAAGATCGTATATGTATAGGTTGACATACGAGTGGATAGTTTAAAAGTGGGAGTTTATTAAGTGTAATCATGGGATACATGTTTTATGTTATCAAAGTGAGCAAATGGAGTATGAGGTATAAGGCTTGAAGTCTAATGATTGCATAATATTAAATAGTGGCTAGGTATATATGGGAAAGTATGTTAGTGGAACTATGATCTAGAAAAATTAGGTGGTAGAATAGACATTACAGTTAAGAAGATATGGTTTTTGGGACTTACAAAACAGTATCAGTTACAGCCTTGTATATAAAAAAAAATCAAGGTGGTGTTATATATATAGTTATATGTATATACTTAACACTTGAAAAAAAAAATTCGAATGAGGAGGTGTGACAAATGGTATCAGAGCTCATGTTTGAAAAATTGGGCTGTTGTTGTGCTCACTGTCTAACTTATATTTTTTTTTTTTGAGAAAAATTTTCTGTCGCTGATGTCGTTTTGTTTAGTGTATAGTGGTATTGGAACTGAAAAATTAATGGATGAAGGAGATGAAATTTATGTTGATCTGCATGATGGAGATAACACGCTAGATCCCAACGCTCCTTTGATGGCTATGTTGCACGGGTTGCAACGGGTTGCAACGGGAGATAGCTGAGTTAAGAACCCAGAATGACAAACTCTCATTAGCCAGTGAGGAGCAGGAAAAGCTCATAAGAGAACTGACTTCGCGGAATAGCCAAGAAGGTGAAGGTTCTAGAAAAAGGAAGAAGGGAAAGTTCTCTGATGATTCTAAGGAAGATGACACTACTAGACATCAGTCTAAACAGAAGAAGGAATTACAGGGGTAATTCCAAAATATTAAGCCTCCCTCCTATGATGGGGAGAAGGAGGAAGATGTTGAGGCATGGTTGTTGAATATGATTAATTATTTTAAGTTGTATGAATATGAAATAAATCTGAACGCTAGATTAGCTATCTACCAGTACAGGGTAAGGCTACCTTGTGGTGGGAGGAGACGAAAATGGTTCATGCCATTGATGAAAAAACAGTGACTTGGGAAGATTTCCAAGTGAAGTTTAAAAACCGCTATTTGAACGAACGTTATTATGATGATAAAGCAAAGGAGTTCCACGAAATCAGATTGGGACAACTTACCATAGATGATTTTTTCACCAATTTTACAAATATGTTAAGTTATGTTCCTTATATTCGTGAAGAGAAGGCAAAGGTGCAAAGGTTTTTGAACTGTTTTCCTGCTGTGTACAAGGAGAAAATAGAGTTCGATAATCCAAAAAATATGGACGAAGCAGTGAGAAAAGCTAGATTATGCTACCAACAGTTTAAAGGAAAGAGTGAGCATGGGAAAAGATGGGTGAACAAGGGTGAATTCAAAGGAGAGAAACAAAAACCAGCTTACTTGAAGAATTTTGGTAGGGATCATCAACGGAAAAAAATTAATAAACTAAAGGAAAGTCAAATTGTTGAGTCCCAAGTTGGTTCAAAACAAATAGATGGAGATAATAAAAAGGAAGGAACAGTTAAAATGTGGGAGCCTTTGAAATTTTGGGGCTGCGGAGAACCTCATCTATTAAGAGGCTGCCCACACTGAAATATTCAGATGATTATGAGGGATCGAGAAGCTACCACAGTGAATGATATAGCAAGGAATATACCTACTATTAGTGCATCCTTGGAGAACCACCAAACAGAACACCAAGTTACTATGGTCGAGATGGAAGGTAAGATTGCTGACCAATATGTTACCGTTTTGATTAATCGAGGTGCTTATTTGAGTTACATTAGTCCACAATTTGTACAGAAATGCAAACTCAAGACTGAAAAATTTCAGCAGTCTTGGTTGGTCCAGTTAGCCACTGGTACCAAGAGAAAAGTAACTCATAAGTTACCTCAAACAGCAATTAAATTAAATGATTTTCAAATAGAAGTAAACTTAAACATTTTTCCTTTAGGCTGATATGACTTGCTGATAGGAATGGACTGGTTGGAAAAGAGAAAGGCTATGATGAACTTCTGGGTTAAAACTCTGCACTGCATAGATGAGGAAGGGAGACCCTTTATACTCAAAGGAAAACCAAAACCAATTTTTGTAAGACAAATCTCAGCTCTACAATTAAAAAGAACAACTAGAAAAGGGTATCAAGTATATGTTGTACATGTCGAAGAATTAGGACAGCAACCTGAAGAAAACCTGCTGGACACCCTGCCAATGGTAAGAGAGTTTAAGGAAGGTTTTCCAGATGAGATTCCTCATCTTCCCCCCAAAATAGAGATTGATTTTCAATCGATTTGGTGCCTGGAGAAACACCTGTTTCTAGATCCCCTTATAGGATGAGCCCCCCCGAACTCATGGAGTTGAAAATGCAACTGCAAGAATTGTTGGATAAAGGTTATATCAGATCGAGTGTGTCCCCTTGGGGAGCACCGGTGTTGTTCGTGAAAAAGAAGGATGGAACCTTCAGAATGTTCATTGACTACCGTCAACTGAATAAGTTCACAATCAAAAATAGATACCCATTGCCTAGAATTGATGGCTTTTTTTATCAGGTTAGAGGGGCTTTAGTATTTTCCAAGATTGAGCTGAGGACTGGTTATCACCAACTCATAATTAAGGAGGAAGACATTAGTAAAACAACTTTTTGAACCCAGTATGGTCACTACGAATTTGTAGTCCTACCTTTTGGTATGAAAAATGCCCCTGCTACTTTTATGTGCTTGATGAACAACGTTTTAAACAAGTACTTGGATAAATTCGTACTAGTGTTTATAGACGATATTCTGGTTTATTTGAAAATTGAGGAAGAGCACAAAGAACACTTAAGGATAGTTTTGCAAACTTTGAAAGAAAACTAGTTATATGCCAAATTCAGTAAATGTGAATTTTATAAAGACAAGATTCAATACTTGGGGCATATTATTTATGAGCAAGGATTGGCTGTTGACCCTGAGAAAATAAAGGCTATTAGAGAATCGATGGTGCTGATTGATGTTTCAACAGTGAGATCATTTATGGGAATTGTTGGGAAAAATACTGAGAGGGGGAGGTGAATCAGTATTTAGTGCAGACAATAAAACTTTAATATTTTCTTTCTTAAAAACCCATACGCTACTTTCCTGAATTAAACTCGCGTATATACGCGGATATCCTTTACAGAACTCACGTATATCTAGTGAATTAATTATGCATTTAATTCATGACTTAGATCATTGCATTACTCATTTATCAGATGTTCAGAAAATAGTAAACAGTTGCAGAAAGAACAAAGTAATCATCACACACAAGCAATCACACATGAACACCAGGACTTTTAGGTGGAAACCCAAATCGGGAGAAAACCACCACTGCTTTTGTCTCAGTCTTCAAAATTTATTATTAAGAAAACTTCCTACAACATGTACTGGCACAGACTCATACCAGTATGCAGGCACCCACCTGCAGAAGGCTACAACCTTCTCACGTTTACCAGCCTTTCCTGGAATGGAGCAACAACCCCCTGCTCTCGTTTACCAGCCTCTCCTGGAAGGGAGCTACTACCCCCTACTCTCGTTTACCAGCCTCTCCTGGAAGGGAGCTACTACCCCCTGATATTAACACCAGCCTCTCCTGGCAGAAAGCTTCTTTCAGACTGAAGGCTTCAACCCTCAGATCCACTGCAGATCACGTTTCATCAATTTTCAAACTGGATCAAACAGCTTCAACACAATCCTTCACTTGTCAGCAAACATCCTTTGCCCATTGCATCACAGAACAGTCAAACCACTGTAACCAGAATATCAGACATAACCCAGACTTCAGAATAGATATGCATAATCTCAATTAGCTTTGAGAAACCATCAGTTCAAATTACATACGTGCTTTTCTTCAAACAAAATTGCGTATATATGGGCTTTTAATAAGTACAACCCGCGTATACATCTGTGCACTTTTCAGAAAAACCCTAACAGTCCAAAGGCTCCTTTTTTTAAACAGATCCGCGTATATACATGCTTTTCATGAAACAAACATGCATATAGATCTATAAACGGTAAACTTTGCAGAACAAATCAGATCTATGGACTTACCCAGATTTCTTCAATATCTTCACTAGATTTGCGCCAGGTCTTCAATACTTCTTTTCAGATCATCCTAGAGATTCATCATTTCCAGATCTAGAGATTTTGAACCTTCATCATATTCATGGGTGCATCATAGATTCAGATCTGTTGATTAGGAACAGAGTTCAACCATACAGATAAACTTCAGAGTGAAGTATTCATTTAAAGCCCAGACACATGCACACTCTTGCACAATGATTTTCTTCTCCTTATATAGGTTTATCCTTTTTCAATACCATGAGCCAAAACCACATCACTTTCGATGGTATTCCTGGACGGGATCAAATAGACAACCCAACGCTCAATACAATGGGTCAATACCGGTAGTAACCCCTAGTTTTACACATTTAGAGCGCAATTGACTATACGCGACTTGTCACGTAATTTTCCGCGTACATACACGACTTCCCTTTACTAAACTCGTGTATTCCTTGTGACATACACTTTTCATCATTGTTATGGCCCATTCTGGAAATTTTTTCTTCTGCACCTTCATCATTAACAAGCTCATCAAGTCAAGAACAACTTCATCAAGTAGGTTGCCATCATCTTCATCAAGTGGGTTGCCATCAAGGACAACACTCTCCATCATATTGCCAACAATCTCCCCCTTTGGACTTGATGGCAACCACGATGGTGTTTGATCACCACAACAGATAGATACATTGATTATAATCATTACACAATAACCATGGTACTCTCCCCTTATTCAAACACCATGTCACTATGTCACTCTCCCCATTTGACATCAAGGACAAAGGGTGAATCAAAACCAACACAAGGTTTTTCTCCTCATGTAGATCTGATGGACACTAAAGTTACCATGCTCCCCCTGAGTTCATGTTGAATGTTCAAACATATTTTGCAATGAAGTACATGACTCTATGACCTTCTTATCACCAATGACTCATACTTACATCAAAGATCCAACCAAGTGAATCTACATATGAGACTCAAATACCCAACCAAGAGGGTTTACATATTTTGACTCAAGTACCCAACCAAGTGGGCTTACACATTTGATCAAGTCCTTACATGACTAAATAATACAATTTTACATCATAGGTCTTAAACATGACCTTTTCATCAAATTACAAATATGACCTATTATGACCAATACCAAAAGGATCTCGAGAGAGAGATCATATTACAGAACCATCATAATTCCAACAATGTATTATACTCAGCAAGGCTAATGCTCCCCCTGAAAATGTGCATCCAAGCATCTTTTCTATATGACCAAAGCTCCCCCTTTGCTTGTGCATCCTGAACACTTTCAACAGCAAATAATCAAGGCATATTCACCCAAAATCAGAGAATGAAACAGAAATATAAGAGCTGAAATACCACCAGTGACTCCAAACAGGATCAGAGATACCGAACAGCACTGCAGCTGTGCTGAAAAATGCTGACCCCAAACAAAATTTTCCAGCAACCAACCATACACGGCTTTCTATGTTTAAACTCGTGTATATACGGGATTTTTTATCAGGAAACCCGCATATCCAATTTAATCTTCTGAATTTAATCAGATCTAATCTTCTGAGAGACAGAGACAACACCCAGCTTCTGTCTGAGATATTCGAACGCTTTCCTGGACAGAGGTTTGGTAAATATATCAGCAATTTGTTCCTTGGAGGGAACATACTCCAACTTCACCTTTTGTTCAAGCACTTTTTCACATAGGAACTGATACTTGATGGGAATGTGCTTGGTCTTCGAATGCATAACAGGGTTCTTTGAGATACTGATGGCACTTGTATTATCACACATAATGGAGATAGGCGGTGAACATTTGATTTGAAAATCTTGCAAGGTTTGCATCATCCAAAGGAGTTGAGTGCAACAAGATGCGACAGCCACATATTCTGCTTCTACTGTAGATAAGGCAATAGAATTTTGATTCTTGCTGAACCAAGATACTAATCGGGGCCCCATATAGAATGCACCACCACTAGTGCTTTTTCGATCATCAAAATTTCCAACCCAATCTACATCAGTGTAAGCATGAAGAGTAAGATCAACATTCTTTGGATACCATAGTCCAAAATCTTGAGTTCCTTGTAGATATTTGAATATTCTTTTGACAGCCTGAAGGTGAGACTCTTTTGGATTAGCTTGGAATCATCTGACAAGCCCAACTACATGCATAATGTCGGGTCTAGTTCCAGTGAGATAAAGTAGACTTCCTATCATTGATCTGTATTCTGGTTGATTCACCGTGGGAGAATCATCATGCGAACTGAGATTGCATCCGGTTATCATTGGTGTACTTACAGGTTTGCATTCTTCCATGCCATACTTCTTCAGAATTTTCTTAAGATATTTTGCTTGTGATAGGAATATACCATATGTAGTTTGATGCACTTGCAAGCCAAGAAAGAATGTTAGTTCCCCAAGTAAGGACATTTCAAATTCCTGCTGCATGACAGAAGCAATTTCTGACTCATAGATTCTTCATTACTCCCAAAAATGATATCATCAACATAAACCACCACAATCAATAGTTTAATATTTTCAATTTTTGTGTATAAGTTGCTATCAGCAGACCCCTTTGAAAATCCTTGTTGATGAAGATATTTGTCAAGAAGATAATACCATTCCCATGGAGCTTGTTTGAGACCATATAGAGCCTTTTTAAGTCTACAAACAATATTTTCATCATTTCCCAAAATGAATCCTTATGGTTGTTCTATATAAACTTCTTCTTCTAGATCACCATTGAAGAATGCATATTTGATATCCATTTGATAAACTTTGATTTGTTGAAAACTTGAAAAAGCAAGAAACATTCTTATGGCTTCAAGTCTAGCTACAGGAGTAAAAGTTTCTTCAAAGTCTATACCTTCTTGTTGAGTATACCCTTTGCAAACCAGTCTAGCTTTGTTTCTTATAACGTCCCCATTCTCATTTAACTTGTTCTTGAATATCCATTTGGTTCCAATGACATGTTTGTCATGTGGTCTTGGTACCAATTCCCAAGTGTGATTCTTTTCAATTTGATCAAGCTCTTCATTCATTTCTTGAATCCAACATTCATCTTTGCTAGCTCGATTGACATTGTGTGGTCCAATCATGGATAGAAAGGCCAGATAGCTAGAAGATCCCACAAGAGTCCTTCTTGTTTGTACACCTGATTCCTTGTCTCCCAAAATTTGAGATTCAAGATGATTCTTTTGAACATATCTGGATGGAGCCTTTCCAGATAAATCATCTTTAGATTCTTCATTGGATCCACTATCTATATCATTTATGTTTGATGCAGAAGGTCAAAAGTCACCATCATCTTCTTCTATTATTTGTCTTTCTTCTTTAGGGGCTGCAGGAGACTCATCAATAACAACATCAATACATTCAACAATCTTTTGAAGCCTTTTATTGTAACATTTTTATGCTCTGCTCGTAGACGAGTAACCAAGAAGTATTCCTTCATCTGATCTAGGTTAAAAATTGCCAAGTTTTTCATCATTATTTTTGATAAAGAATTTAATTCCAAAAACTCTAAAATGCTTCACAGATGGAGAATTACCATACCAGAGTTCATATGGAGTTTTTTCACTATTTACCCGAACATGTGCCTTGTTGAGAATTTTTACTGCTGTATGTGCTGCTTCTCCCCAGAAAGTGTCAAGTGTTCCAGAATCATCAAGCATAGCTCTAGCCATTTGTTGAATTGTTCTATTCATTCTTTCTGCTACGCCATTTTTTTATGGAGTGCCAGCTACAGAGAACTGTCTTTTATGCCATGTTGTTCACAAAATTCAAGGAATTCATTTGATGTATATTCTCCTCCTCGATCAGTTCTAAGACACTTGATTTTCATATCTAATTCATTCTCCACCAGTGCTTTGAAGATCTGAAATTTTTCAAATGCTTCATCTTTGTGTTTAATCAACCCAATCCAACACATTCTAGAGAAATCATCAATAAATAAGATATAGTATTCTTCACCACGTGGTGACTTTTTCCTCATAGGTCCACATATGTCAGTATGAACGAGTTCAAGAGGCCTACTTGATGAACCTTCCTTGGCATTAAAATGTACTCTGGTGTGTTTACCGAATTGGCAAGATTTGCATATGATACTCTATGGTAGAGTAATATTGGGAAGACCACGAACAGCTTTAAGTCTGCTTGTTTTGTTGATTTGAGAGAAGCTCAGATGCCCCAACCTTCTATGCCATAGCTATTTTTCTGAATATTTACTCAAGTAGCACTGTTCTTTGCAGTTCTTCAATACATATAGGTTGCTTGGAGTTCTTTTTCCTTTTATGACTGTTTTACCTGTATCAAGATCACGAACCACACATTCTTTTGAACTAAAGACAACTTCAGTTCCTTGATCACACATTTGACTTACACTCAACAGGTTATGCCTTAATCCATCCACATACATGACATCATTAGCCTTCACCTTTTCTTTTAGAAACACATACCCTTTTCCTTTAATTATAGCAGGAGTATCATTTCCAAAAGTAACTTTCTTTTCCTTTTCTAGAGCACTATATGCAAGAAGTTTGTGTTTGTCACCTGTCATGTGTCTTGAGCATCCACTATCAATGTACCATTGATTTTATTCACCTTCTGCAAATAAATCTATGCCACAATTTTCAACATGTGGTTCCTTCTTTTTCCATACTTTGGAACTTGAAGGAAAATTCTCTTTTGGCTGAACTTTGCTCCTGCATTCAGATTCTTCATGCCAAAAGTTATTGCAATATGCACATTCAACTTCCTTTAGAAGAGGAGAAAATTTGTTATAGGTATTCTTCTTTGTTTCAACATCAATCCTTTTCTTTCTTGCTTCTCTAGTCATGATGGTTTTATATGCAACACATTGAACAACTTTATGACCAAAATTGTGACATGAGAAACATTGTCCATTGAAGAAGAAATTTCTGCGATCATGAAATCTTCTACTTGAATTTACCTGTTGATTGGTGTGTTTTTGAGAAATATTCCTGTTAGTGTTCTTTGAATTGAGATGATCATGCTTTACCTGTAATGAATCTTGCTAAGTGGAAGAATGTAGTAGACCAGTTGTAGCTGCTTTTGGATAATTTGGAGCTGAAGTCTGAGAATATTCTCCAGTATATCCAAGACCCGTCTTTATAAGAGGAGAACGTTGTACTTTGATAATCTCATCTAAGGTTTCAGATCCTTTAGTAAATAAAAGATTTAGAGTCTTTAATTTCTCAAATTATTTTCTTTGACATACCACTTCACATTCTAATTTCTCATTGTGTTTCTTTGCTTCTTCAACCTGCTTTTCCAGAGTCTCTATGGTTATTTTCTTTTCTTCTAAGAGAATTTTACATTCTTCTAAGCGAATTTTGAGTTGATTGTTTTCTTCAAGAAAATAATTGTCCTCTAGAGCATCTACAAAAGTATCCTTTTCATCTTTAGATTCAAATGCCATGAGAATTCTAAGATCTTGTTCACATTCTTCCTCACTATCAGAGAACCCATCACTGTCTTCATGAGTGTAGTAACTTTTCCTAGTGCTAGATCGGTGCTTATTCCTTCTTGCTACTTCCTTCCCTTTTGAAAATGTTTCTTTATAAGGACACTTAGTAGCATAATGACCAACTCTTCCACAATCAAAACATTTTAAAGGAAGCTTACCTCTGAATCGTCCTGTGCCAAGTTGAAGTTTCTTTACAAAATTTACTTCATCTTCTTCTGAGATATATCCTGATCCTTCTACTTCTTGTACTTATTTCCCTTTTATAGAAGCTCTAAATATGGCTTCTTTGACTTCAGATGGTCCTCCTCTTCTCATTTCATAAGCATTTAGTATGCCATGGAGTTGTACGACAGTAATATTTTGAAGATCCTATTTTTCTTCAAGAGCGGAAACTTTTGACTCAAATTTTGCTGTTAGTGATCTTAGGATTTTCTCAACCAAATTAGATTCTGCTATTGTTTCTCCCATGTTTCTCATACGATTTACAATACCATCAAGAAGTAAAAAGAAACTAGCAACACTCTCATCATTATGCATCTTCAAATTTTCATATTCAATTCTGAGAGTTTGGAGTTTTGCACTTTTTACCTTTGCATCTCCTTCATAACTTAGGATGATTTTGTCCCATATTGCCTTTTTTGTATTCAGCTGCATAACCTTGACAAATTCTGATTCAGTTAGACTTCCCAATAGTGCATTGACCGCCTTTGCATTTGTTTCATAATTCTTCTTTTCCGTCGAATCCGTTGGTACTGCAGCTGGATATTGATATCCGTGTTCAAAAATGGCCCATACATCTACTCCTATAGACTGAAGATAGGATCTCATCCTTATTTTCCAGAAGATTAAATTGCTTCCATTAAAGAGTGGAGGCTTGATAGATGTTGTTCCATCTTGATTGCTCATCTTGCTTGATCTTCCTTCTAGCGGCTAAGCTTTTTCAGAGGGGGGTGGGTGAATCAGTATTTAGTGCAGACAATAAAACTTTGATATTTTCTTTCTTAAAAACCCATACGCTACTTTCTTGAATTAAACTCACGTATATACGTGGATATCCTTTACAGAACTCACGTATATCCAGTGAATTAATTATGAATTTAATTCAGGACTTAGATCATTGCATTACTCATTTATCAGATGTTCAGAAAATAGTAAACAACTACAGAAAGAACAGAGTAATTATCACACACAAGCAATCACACATGAACACCAGGAGTTTTAGGTGAAAACCCAAATCGGGATAAAACCACCGCTACTATCGTCTCAGTCTTCAAACTTTATTATTAAGAAAACTTCTTACAACATGTACTGGCACAGACTCATACCAGTATGCAAGCACCCACCTGCAGAAGGCTACAACCTTCTCACGTTTACCAGCCTTTCCTGGAAGGGAGCAACAACCCCCTGCTCTCGTTTACCAGCCTCTCCTGGAAGGGAGCTACTACCCCCTGCTCTCGTTTACCAGCCTCTCCTCGAAGGGAGCTACTACCCCCTGATATTAACACTAGCCTCTCCTAGCAGAAAGCTTCTTTCAGACTGAAGGCTTCAGCCCTTAGATCCACTGCAGATCATGTTTCATCAATTTTCAAACTGGATCAAACAGATTCAACACAATCCTTCACTTGTCAGCAAACATCCTTTGCCCATTGCATCACAGAACAGTCAAACCACTGTAACCAGAATATCAGAGATAACCCAAACTTCAGAATAGATATGCGGAATCTCAATCAGCTTTGAGCAACCATCAGTTCAAATTACATACGTGCTTTTTTTCAAATAGACTCGCGTATATACGCGCTTTTAATAAAGACAACCCGCGTATACATCTGTGCACTTTTCAGAAAATCCCTAACAGTCCATATGCTCCTTTGTTTAAATAGATCCACGTATATACGCGCTTTTCATGAAACGAACATATGTATAGATCTATAAACGATAAACTTTGCAGAACAGATCAGATCTATGGACTTACCCAGATTTATTCAATATCTTCAATAGATTTGTGCCAGGTCTTCAATACTTCTTTTTAGATCATCCTAGAGATTCATCATTTCCAGATCTAGAGATTCTGAACCTTCATCATATTCATGGGTGCATCATAGATTCAGATCTATTGATTAAGAACAGAGCTCAACCATACAGATAAGCTTCAGGGTGAAGTATTCATTTAAAGCCTAGACACATGCACACTCTTGCACAATGATTTTCTTCTCCTTATATAGGTTTATCCTTTTTCAATAACATGAGCCAAAACCACATCACTTCCAATGGTATTCCTGGACGGGATCAAATAGACAACCCAGCGCTCAATACAATGGGTCAATACCATGGTAGTAACCCCTGGTTTTACACATTTAGAGCGCAATTGACCATACGCGACTTGTCACGTACTTTTCCACGTACATACAGGACTTCCCATTACTAAACTCGCGTATGCCTTGTGACATACACTTTTCATCATTGTTTTGGCCCATTCTGGAAATTTTTTCTTCTGCACCTTCATCATTAACAAGCTCATCAAGTCAAGAACAACTTCATCAAGTAGGTTGCCATCATCTTCATCAAGTGGGTTTCCATCAAGGACAACACTCTGCATCATATTGCCAACAGGAATTGTAGAGTATTATCGAAAATTGGTGGAAATATTTTTTGCAATAGCATATCCCATAACTTCACTACAGAATAAAGGCACCAAATATGAGTGGACTGAAAAATGCCAATACAGCTTTGAACAACTAAAACTAAAACTCACTACAACCCCTATACTTGAAATTGCAGATCCTGACAAAGAGTTTGTTGTATGCACTGATGCATGTAGAGAGGGATTGGGAGGAGTTATGTTGTAGGAAATTTTTTTTATTGCATATGAGTCTAGGAAGCTTAAGAAACATGAACAAAACTATAGTGTATATGATCTGGAATTGGCTGCTGTAATTCATGCCTTGAAGATGTGGCGACACTATCTTCTTGGGAAAAAATTTAGATTGATGACTGATCATATTAGTCTCAAATACTTCTTTCCCCAAACTGATTTGAATGCTCGACAAGCCAGATGGCTGTCTTTTCTGAGTGAATTTGATATGGACATAAAACGTATCAAAGGGAAAGAAAAAAAAATTGTTGATGTGCTAAGCAGAAACGCTTGCCAAAACATAAGCAGCATTGGGAGTAGTGCTAGTTTGGATCTAGAAGAACTAGTTAAAAAGGTAGCAGATCAAGATCCAAACTATGAGAATCTACAAGTGAAAATGTTAAAGAAAGAAATGGCTGAATACACCCAAAACCCAAAAGGGTTGATCTGCTATAAAAACAGATTGTATATCCCCAATGTAGAGTCTTTGAAAAAAGAGATCCTAGATGAATATCATAAACATCCATATTTAGGACATCCTAGATATCAGAAAATGCTAACAGCTCTGAAAAATAAATTGTTTTGTCCAGGAATGAAAAAGGATGTAGGATAATACTTAGCTAGATGCATGGGATGTCAACTAGTTAAATTTGAGCATCAGAATCCAGCTGGACTTTTAAATCCCTTGCCAATTACAAAATGGAAATGGGACACTATTTCTATAGATTTCATAACTAGGTTACCCATAACAAAGTACCAGCATGACTCAGTGATGGTAGTGGTAGACACCTTAACAAAATTTGCACGCTTCATCCCTGTAAAATCTACTTTTGGGACAACCCAAGTAGCAGATGTGTTCCTAAAAGAAATAGTAAGGCTACACGGGGTCCTAAAAATGATTATTTCAGATAGGAACGCCAAGTTCACAGTCGCCTTTTGGAAAGGTCTGTTTGGGGGCATGGGCACTAAATTGAATTTTAGTACTACCTATCACCCTTGGACGGATGGTCAAACAGAGATAACAAATCAAATATTGGAGGATATGTTAAGAATGTATGTGATGGATAGGCCATCTAAATAGGAAGATTACTTGCATTTAGCTGAATTTGCGTATAACAATAGCTATCAATCTTCCATCAAAATGAGTCCATTTGAATCCCTCTATGGAATTAAGTGTCGTACTCCTTTAAGTTGGAGCCAACCTGAAGATAAGCTAGTATTGGGGCTAGATAATTTACAAGAAATGGAAATAATTGTCAAACAAATACAAAGAAACATTAAGACAACACAAGACCGAAAAAAAAGCTATGCTGATAAAAAGAGGGTGCATCGAGAGTTCAAAGTGGGTGATCATGTGTACCTACATATTAAACCCAAAAATAGCACACTTTATGCTGGAAGTTGTGCAAAATTGGCTCTTAGATATTGTGGGCCTTTTGAAGTGTTAGAATGGGTGGGACCAGTAGCTTATAAGTTGGCCCCACTGCCCCATGTTAAATTTCATGATGTGTTTCATGTTTCGTTATTAAAAATATATGTACATGACGCTTCTCACATTGTTAATTGGAATGTGATACAGGTGGAACCAGAAGGGGAGTTCCTTCCAAAGCCACTTCAAATATTGGAGCGAGAAGAAACTGAATTGAGAAACCGAACAGTAACAAGAGTAAAAGTGCAATGGAAGCACTTTACTGCTAAAGAAGCTACATGGGAAAGAGAAGCTGAGATGATGGAAAAATATCCATATCTATTTTTAAAATGAACTCTGGTAGTTAGTTGTCAACACCGAGGACGGTGTTTGTTTTCAGAGGGGGAATAGGTAACACCCCTAGTTTTATGTTTTTATTTCAATCTAGACATTTGAACTTTAATCCAAATGGGAGTAGACCCCAATGGATAAGTATTGTGCGGATGTAATTAATTATTTAATTATGAAAAATAAATAAAATAATTCTGTGCATATTGACCAAATGGGAATTATGAGATCACTTGCCAAATCCATGAGGTATGTGAAGAGGCTAAGACTTTCCCCAAAAATCTTTCAAAAAATCCTTGAAAGAATTTATTTATAATTTAGATTTTTGAGGAAAAATCTAGATTTCCCCAATGAGGTGGAGTGTAGCTGAGAAGAGGTAAAAAGCTGGAAAAGCAGAAAGCAGCTTTAAAAATCCCTAAATAAAGGAAGCTTAGGTAAACAGGAATGAAAGCATCCTGTAATTCTAGACGCAGAACTAGTAATAGGCTTTGGGGAGCATAAGCTTAAATAAGCTACTCCAGAATAGATTGGGGGTTGGTCTGTTCTGGGGAGGGGATCTTAGCTCGGGGGTGAGGTCTGTGGACAAACGAACTCTAAGGTTGGGAGGACTGGTCATCACAGAAGTGGTATGCATACAAAGTTTATAAATAATTAAATTAGATGTTGTTAGACAATGCTGAAAAGTGTCGTAGTAATTATGCTGATTAGTTGTTGTGTTATGAAATTTCCATACTTTTAATAGAATTAAATAGAAGAGATAATTCTTCTACATTTCTGTATGGTAGTATGAACAAATCCAGGGAACACTCTCAGCCAGAATCTCTAAACCATGGGGTGGTTTAAATCTGGAGAGAGTATAAATGATTACCTAGAATAGTTATAGTGTAACTTTAATCTGCTTCTACAATAAATAGTACATAAGCAGGAAAAAAAAAAAACTAGATTCATGTATTAATAACTAGTGGGTGTGGTAAGGTTATACCTTACACATGTAGATACATATGAAAATTTAGTACAAGCTCCAGAAAGGAGTTAGTTTAATTGCACTACAAATTAAACCTGGAAAGAATTATGTTTGTGATATAAACATGAATTATGATATTAATGATAAGCTCTACTTATAACAGGTTCAGTTGGAATAATGAATAGGAAAATACATATAAGAAGTTTAAGATAGATTTCATACATAACTCATAAGCTTCTTGGAATAACGGAGATACACGAACAAATCATTAAGAACTTCTGGTTAGAGGTGCTTACTCAAGACAAGAAGAATTGACTATCTTATACCAATGCTTTTAAAAACTCCAGAGCCTCATAATGCTGATATAAAGTAAATAAATGTGACAAACATACACTGAGATATAAAAAGAAAATTAAACAAGTGTAAGTATAATATTTTTCAGTATACAGATAGCACCTAAATAGCAATGAAAATGTAAATAAATTTTACAGTTGATATGAGTAGGCCATGAAGGCAGACTGTATGGTATTAAACAGTTAAAAATTCCTCTATATATATGCACACACACACACACACACACACACACACACACACACACACACATATATATATATATATATATATATATATATATTACCAAAGTCTGCGAATTAAAATTTAAAATTAAATGTTAATAGGTATATTTTATATCTGTACTGTGGACAGAAGACTAAAAGTAAGATGCTTGAAAATTTCATAACTAGTAAATCACTCTATTCTCATACCTAGCATTTCATCATTTTATAGACTGATATGTAGATTTGATGCACAGAAAGCTATCCCTTATAAAATTATATTGGAACAGAATTAAAATTCTGTGGTTGAGATGTCAACATGGTCTCGATAATCTATCCATGGACCAGTGTTTATAATGGTGAAACATGAGGATTCTTACATATTACTTGACATAAATGAATTTTCTAAAAAATTAGAAATCTGGTAGTAAACAAAGGAAATTTTAATTGATTGGAGATTTTGAAAAAAAATATATTAAACATACAACATTCTAATTGTCGAATAAATTCGATAAAATTGACATAATTCCACTTATTGGTTTATATACTCTATACTGAGTCATGATCATGCGTGAAACTAATAGAATCAATTAAATCCAACCCAGGTTGGTACATTCACGTAGGTATGAAATAAATCAAAATAGTAGAACGTATATATATATCGACCGCTATGAAAATGTATATACAGCTATGAGTTAATGAAAATCTCAGCTAATACAACATAAATCAAATCGTATAGCGGAGAATGGAAATAAACTGGAACATCCAGTCAAACATGGTTTCGTGAGCGAATTAAATATTAAAAAGTTCGAGTCGAAACTCTATAAAGGAGAATGAGAAAGTTAATAAATGTTCTCATTACTTAATAAAATAGGATCGCCAAGTAGGCTAGCCCTCATAAGAATATCAGACAAATTCAAGCAACATAAGATCTTCAGAGTCAACATTTGGAGAGCAATATTTTACCAACCTGTAAATGAAGAATGTAACCCTGAATCAATAGGGAAATACAAATCAAGCTATAAACCATAGCTAATGATAGTTCGACGAAAGAACTAGGTTACCTGCAATCAAAATAATTACAAATTTAATTAGTATAGGGAAATTTCAAACTCAAAACATATCCATAAGTCCAAACAAAAAAAAAACTCAGCGTAATGATGTTGCATATGGGTCGAATGGTGATACTTACCATTCAAGACTTGCAGTGCTGAGACGGAACGAACCAAGGTAATCATGCTAACCGAGACAAAACAAAAACTAAGTTAAGTTATGTCGGTTGCAACGAGTCAATACCCTGTGTTCCAGAATTAAAAAGTTCGAAGTATGCAAATGATAGCTATAAATTCATAATGTGCCCTAAAAGTCACATAAATCTCTGAGAGGAAGAAAATAAAAATTACCAGGGCATGGCTGTTGTAATTAACCAAAAATTGCTATGCATTATTGTCCAGAATGAATCTCATTTCCACCTACGAGTTAGGGGAAGGATGCTCAGGGAAATTCGAAGCAGAAGAAAACTCAAAATTCATAGATAACATAAAAAATATATGAAGAGAAACCAAGGAGTTACCTGGTTGATGAAAACGCTTTGCGTCCAAGTATAAAAATGATGGCATTCGTTTGGATAACACCTCACTACCAGAGTTCGAGCCAAGAAATGATGCCTAGAAGGGAAAAGACCTCGGAGAAAAATGAACAAGAAATTCAAAGAGGTTTAATAGAAAACGTAGGTGATGAACCCTAAACGTCTCAGACGCTACACTTCTCAACCATTGAGTGATCGTCACAAGGATCGACAACGAAAATCCATGAGTCAGAAACCCTAAATCTGATCGCACGACAGAGTACACATACAGATAAGCAAATTAACTCAAGGCATGAGGACATCTTGTTTCAGATTAAACACAAGCTATGTTGTGAGGCTCGAGGAGAATTATCCTACATTGCATCAATGCTACACGTACCGTGTGGATTTGGCATGGTACACAAAAACATTCAAAATTAATGATACCAACAGTATCGTTGAGCCAACGATAAAGCCAAATGAGAAGTTAAATTTTGGTAAGGGAACGAAATTATATGTCAATTCCGCGAGATGAATAACCAAATTAAAACATATTAACAATAATGTTATGTATGACGTGGAATGGTCCTAGCACCATAAAACCATTTACAAGGATCTTTAATTTCAACGTAAGATCATATATGTATAGGTTGACATACGAGTGGATAGTTTAAAAGTGGGAGTTTATTAAGTGTAATCATGGGATACATATTTTATGTTATCAAAGTGAGTAAATGAAGTATGAGGTATAAGGTTGAAGTCTAATGATTGCATAATACTAAATAGTGGCTAGGTATATATGGATATATATATAGATGGGAAAGTATGTTAGTGGAACTATGATCTAGAAAAATTAGGTGGTGGAATAGACATTACAGTTAAGAAGATATGGTTTTTGGGACTTACAGAACAATATCAATTACAACCTTTTATAAAGAAAAACAAGGTGATGTTATATATATAGTTATATGTATATACTTAACACTTGAAAAAAAAAATTTGGAATGAGGAGGTGTGACATAATTTGTTGAACAGAAAAGGAATGGTAAGAGGTTTACCATTGATAGAGAAGCCGAACAGCCTTTGTGAAGGTTGTATCTTGGGAAAACAACACAAAGAAAGTTTTCCTTCTGGGAAAAGAATAAGGGAGAAGGCACCCTTAGATATTTACCACTCAGATTTATGTGGACTGATGCAAACTCCATCGCTTGCAAGCAGCCTCTATGTCTTAACATTCATAGATGATTTTACAAGAAAAAGTTGGGTTTACTTTTTGAAAAACAAAAGTGAAGTGTTTGAAAAATTTTACAATTTCAAAGCACTTGTGGAAAACCAAAGTGGGTTGCACATCAAAGTCCTAAGGACTGATAGAGGAGGTGAGTATATCTCTAAATATTTTCTACGTTTTTGTAGAGAAAATGGAATCCACAAACAATTTACAACTAGATATACTCTACAGCAAAATGCAGTAGCTGAAAGGAAGAATAGAACCATAATGGACATGGCGAGGAGTATGTTAAAGGAAAATCATTTTCCTAATGATTATTGGGCTGAAGCTGTACATTGTGCAACATACATTTTGAATAGATTTCCTACAAAAGCAGTTATGAACAAAGTTTCGGAAGAGGCATGGAGTGGCACAAAGCAAGGTATCACACACATGAAGGTTTTTGGATGTGTGGCTTATGCACACATACTGGATCAGCTAAGGAAGAATTTGGACAACAAGGGGGAGAAATGTATTTTCATTGGATACAATGATGAATCCAAAGCTTATCGGTTGTACAACCCATCCACCAAGAATTTTATTGTGAGCAGAGATGTTCAGTTCATTGAAGAGGAAGCTTGGGATGGAAGCATAGAGAAAACAGTGAATGTTAAACATTATTTATCTCATGATGAAAATAATGATGAGTTGGCTGAAATGCATCCCCAAATAGCAGCACCAACACAAGGGCATCAATGCACACCCTTGAGGAGAAATAAAAAGTGCTTCTCCAAGCACACCACAAGGATGAAATTCAAGTGCTTCTTGAAGCATTTGTAAACCTAATGAAAGAGGTAAGAAGTTCAGAAATTTGAAAGAAATTTATGCACAACAGGTAGCAAATGAAGGTATCAATTCTTTATTTGCTTTATACTATCATGTTAATGATCCTGTTCATTTCGAAGAAGCTATCAAGGATAGGAAATGGATAGAAGATATAGATGAGGAGATTAATGCCATAGAAAGAAACAAGACTTGGGATTTGGTTGAACTCCCAAAAGGTAAAGAACTCATTGGAGTTAAATGGGTCTACAAGACCAAGAGAAATGCTGAAGGCAAAATAGAGAGACAAAAGGCAAGGCTTGTTGTCAAAGGTTATAAGCAGAAGAATGGGATAGATTATGAGGAAACTTTTTCACCGGTTGCTAGAATGGAAACCATAAGAGCAGTGTTTTCCATAGCAGAAAAAAACAAGTGGAAAGTTTACCAAATGGATGTGAAGTCAGCATTCCTAAATGGAGTGTTAATGGAAGAGGCTTACATTGAATAACCTCTTGGCTATGAAAAGAAAGGCCAAGAACACAAAGTGTGCAAGTTGAAAAAAACTCTTTATCGGCTGAAGCAAGCGCCAAGAGAGTGGTACAGTAGAATAGATTCCTATCTACTGGAAAATGGATTTGAAAAGTGTGAGGGAGAACCCACCCTCTACATCAAAGAAAAGGATGGTAAAATATTGATTGTGGTTTTGTATGTTGATGATGTTATTTTCACAGGTAATGATAATTACCCTATTGAAAATTTTAAAACAGTCATGAAAGAATAATTTGAAATGACTGGCATGGGTTTGTTGAAATACTTCTTAGGAATAGAAGTAGAACAAGATGAGAATGGGATTTTTATCTCATAGGAAAAGTATGTTAATGAAGTTCTTGAAAGATTTAATATGCAGGAAAGCAAAGCAGTAATCACTCCCACAGTGATGGGATTAAAACTTAGCAGAGAGGACAACAAAAAGGATTTTTATCCTAGCTTGTATAAGAGCATAGTTGGCAACCTCATGTATTTGACTGCAACTAGGCCTAACATAATGCATGTTGTTAGTTTTATTTCTAGATTCATGGAAAAGCCAAAGGAAGCACATTAGCAGGAAGCAAAGAGAATTCTGAGGTATGTTAAAGGTACAAAAAGGTTTGGTATTTTATATACTTCTTCACAATGTTCAGATTTAGTTGGATACACTGACAGTGATTGGGCTGGAAGTGTAGATGATTGGAAGAGAATTTTCGGTTATGTTTTTCACATGGGTTTAGGAGCCATTTCATGGGCTTCTAAAAAAAAGCCAATTTTAGTGTTGTTTACAGCAGAGGAGGAATATGTGGTAGCTACAGCAGCAGTGTGTCAAATGGTATGGATGAGAAGAATGTTGAGAAATTTGTGCCAAGAACAGGTAAAAGGGACAGTGATTTATTGTGACAATAGCTCAGCTATTGCATTGTCAAAGAATTCAGTGTTTCATAAGAGAACGAAACAAATTGATTCCTAGTATCACTACATCAGAGAATTAGTGAGTAAATTAGAAATTGTTTCACGGCACTGTAGAACAGAGGAGAAACTCGCAGATATATTGACAAAGCCATTGGGGCATAAGACCTTTGAATTTTTAATAAAATGCTTAGGTATGACTGATAACCTAGCAGCTGACTTTAAGGGGGAGTGTTGAAAATATTAAAGTCATATGCTTGCCTTGAGCAGGAAGAAACAGAGTGCAGGGGCAGCACAGGAGCTTGTGTGCACAGCACCGTGCATTCAAGTTGAATGGATAAAATGGCAAGGAGGAATTAACGTTTGATGGGCAACAACCACAATTGCATAATTGAATTAATTTTTGATGGGCATAGCCATTCTTTGTAGAGAATGAAGACTTTCAGGGTTAAAAGCATGGAAGAACAGAGTTTTATTTAAAGATAGTGTTTTCAGGCTTTTAAGCCCTCAACAACCAAAATTGATGAAAATGGGTTTAAACGGTGAAAGACTTTAATTTTTTGAAAAAAAACACAGCTTCGCTTAAGATATTTATATATATATATATATATATATATATATTTTTTTTTGTATACGGGCGGTTTATTTTTCATATACACTGTGGTCCCCACAGCAATGTCTTATTGATGTTGGAGTTCCGATGAGTTTATCGCAATCGGAGGTATCACATATGTAATATCACAGCCCTTTTGTTTTTGGGCCGATGCGATGAGTTAAATCACATGTCTTATTGTAATGCCCCTCCACCGTAATCCAAGGTCCGCGGGTGGTCCCACAAACCATGCGGCAGTGCAATACACAATCGCAACTATTGAATCAGAGGCTCTTTGTTTTATGGCCCGATTGAAACATGTTAAAGTTCGGACCCGACCATTTTATAGGCCGGAGTTAATCATGTCCATCGCATTCGATCCTTAATCGCAATCGGAAGTCTGATGGTTGATGATTTGTTTTGTTTGAAGACACGGATCCGATGCATGTTATATGGAAGAGTTAATTGTTGGTCATCGTGTC
Source organism: Pinus albicaulis (assembly GCA_034641835.2). Classification (NCBI taxonomy): domain Eukaryota; kingdom Viridiplantae; phylum Streptophyta; class Pinopsida; order Pinales; family Pinaceae; genus Pinus; species Pinus albicaulis. The sequence goes on along the minus strand of CM076576.1, from coordinate 501,654,650 downwards.
TGGTTTGTAATCGACATCGCAACTAGTTGTGTTCGCTTGTTTGCAATGTAATAATCCGGACCCGATTTTATTATAGTGCAGATTTGATAATTGTTTCTGGTCATGTTTTAAAGAGCTTTTTTCAGGAAACTTCTCATATTTGGGAATATAGAAGTTCTCTGTAAAACTTTGAAGCTTTCAACTCTCTAATGCTGGATCTGAAAGCATCATTAAGAATAATTTCCAAAATTTAAAAATCATTAGTCCAAAATTTCAACTATAGAATTATTTCCAAAATTTTAAAAACTCAAAATAATATGGAGTTGTTTTTAGTGCAACGTTTTGGAGTGTCACGTGCCAGAATCTTGTAAAATAAATTGAGGTAAAATATTGATTTCTGTTATTTAAAAAATTTTTTAACGGTATATATAGATTCAGAACCTTAAAAACCCTTAGGACACTTTTATTGTGCAACGATTATCTTTCAAACTTATGTTTTTAATGAATTCCTGCGAGATTTTAGAAAAATTAGACCAAAAAAACCACAGTAAAAACTTCTAAAAAATCTCACTAAATACTACTCCAATATTACCAATTAATTTATTTATGTGCCAAAATTTCTAAACTTAAATTTACATCTAACATATGAAATTAATTGGCCAAAATTTCCAAACTAAAATTCCCATCCAAAATATTGCCAATTAATTTATTAGCCAAAATTTCAAAACTTAAATTCCCATTCTTAAGAAGGTCTTAGGAACTAGGAACGTGCAAAGCAAAATTTTACTACTTTTTGTAAGTGGACGACTAGTTCTACATCTGCGGGGATATGGGAGATCCTGTGATCCGCCAAGGAATTTCCTGTCGAACTCACTATTGTCATCAGGATCACCCAAATCATTGTAAACATCGTAATCATAAACATGATGTCCTGTCTCCCTCTTGCCCGTGTCATCTCCTTTCAAGCTTAAGAGCTCTGCATTCCTTAAACTGATCAGACCACGTGGGGTTTCATCGGGCAGATAGCTCTGCATAGATATTTCTAGTTTTAGGAAATTATGTGAGCGTAATACTCTATCTAACTAAATTGGACTTGTAATTTCGATTTGTAAAATAATTCGATTATGTGTAAGAAAGAGAAGTCGGAAGTGTACATTATTTACGAAGAAGACTCATTTGGCTTCTAAATCGGAGAAAATTCTGGAAATTCACTTGGGATAAATCCAGGTGTTACAAAGGAAACGAATGTTGCCTTTGCTGGGGATACTAATTATGATCTCTTTCAGAAAGAAATCTCGCGCATGCTTGTTTGTCACCCCCACAGCTCCGAGGCTTCCCATTTTTGAAGGCCAGTCGAAACTGATTTTGTGTATTACTTCCTTAGTAATAAGTTCTCCATCAGATTTCAAACTTAACTCGGTCTTCTGGCAAACTTTTGGATCTCTTATCTCTCCAACGGTAATTACAGCATTAGTAGAAGAAGCTGCAGAAATGGAGGACGAAATTATGGAGAAGAAGAAATTTAACAATATGCAATGTTTCACCTGTATCTATTTTTTCGCAGCTGACGGGCCGAAAACAAACCTTTCTATTGTTATATCCTAAAAGGCTACCCACAGCACCTGCAAACATACCCTTCAAATCCAAAAACGATTCTTTCCTCAGGACTACCATTCCTTCGATTTTCATTCCTTCTTCAAAATGTCTATTCAACTACCAAATTATTAAAATTAATGACTGCATGTATGCTTAGCGACCAAGGGAAGGGACTCATGCTTATAAAGGTAGGTTCGTATAGTCATCTTGATCGTCATCATGGTGAGGAAATTCATATTTATCTTCCCTAAAATCTTAGATCCTGATCCGTAATGATGGTTACAGATCATAACGCATAAATTTCATTTTAAAGCTACCCTCGACATATTGACCAATTCTGACTGTGTATATTATTTTTAAGCCGCCCTCTGTTTGGAATATATTTTTAAAATTGCTTATTACATTATATTTTTGAAAATTCCGAAGGGATAAGATCGCACAATTCATACTATAAAAAATTCTGAGGTCCATGATCGCACAATTCTGACTTTAGAAAAGTAATATTCTTGGCTTAGTGTCTTTATTCTTTGAGCACACATTTCTATCGTAACTTCAGATCGGGCATCTCCCTGAAAAGAAAAAGTTCGTAATGCCATGAAAAATGTGAAGAAGGCCTAGAAGAATCTAATAATGCATATTTTTAAATGGCAAAAATAGAGGATTAACGTTTTGGCCTTTTTCCATTCAATAAATGATTGCCTTCCTAAACAGAACAATTTCCCAAATATCTAATGATATTTTAATTTGACTCATGTGAATTTTAGAAACATTTTGGAATCTAGTATTGATTAATAATAATTTTCTTTTATTTTTCTTTGGTTTAATTAACTTTATTCTTCAACTTTACCGTTCTTTTCTAAGAAAAAAAAATCACGCTTCTTGAGCTGCAGTTGCTACTCAACTCTGCTCTTAGACATTTTTTCCATTTTGTATATTTCAGCCAATTCTTCTAGGATTGACTTGATATTGTTTTTCACAGGTTAGAGCTTTTCTCCCCACATTATTTGAGCCATACATTGCCACATCTAAGTATTGATATTATTTCTATAGCAGTGCCTCCTATAAACTGCGCAGTTGTAGCCTTGGGCTTTCTATATGTAGTCGTGTTCTTTATTTTCTTGTACATGTTCTATTCAAGTTTCCATCTCCTGGCTTGAGTGATCATTACCTCAAGGATTTGTATACATTTGCTACTATAAGATCAATTTCATGGCTATTTGGTTCTTCTCATGATTTGTGTATTGATATAACACTGCTACTCCAATATGTGTTTTACATTGCTGCATCTCCAACTTTAAAATATCTTAAGATATTCTTATTTTTGTATAAATTCCCTATTTTTGGATATTGCAGTGGTATTAAAGAATCCATCTTGGCTCAGCCTGTGAGTTTTAGCCAAAGAAGATAAAATAAAATCAGAAGGATGATATTACTCTCATCACTTTTTAGACTTAAGAAGAACCTCTCCAAAGAAGAGAAGAAAATAGAAGAGGAAGGTCCATGCACTTCCTATTCTCATGAAGAAGAAGAAATCAAGCATGAGAGATACTTGGATCATCAGATTCTATGTAAATACCTTATTGAGTACAAATCTCAACCTAGAGCCTTCAAGGAGACTCTATCTCTCCCATAATTCATTTAGTTGAAGGAGGAGAGGAGGCCTTGCAACAAAAATGAAATCCAAGTCAATAGATTCCTATTGTCTACATTTCATGGGTCATCTACAACAAGAGCTTGGGAAAGAAGGCTTGAGGCATTCTTCCTACTACATGCAGTGGTAGAGAGAGAAGCAGTAGGAGTTGCAGTGCTGCACTTGAAGGGTGAAGCCAATGTTTGATGGTTCAACCACTTCAGCCATGCAAGGGTGAATGATTTTGTAGAATTCAATCAAAGGTTTATTAGAACCTTTGATAAAGAAAAATTATAGGAGAAAAATCCCACACCACCATAGGAGGAGATTTGGACCAGCGCTGTCACAGCCTTGGAAGAGCAACCTTCTACATCTGCAAATGGGGCAACCATTTCATTGTAAGAGAGAACTATTGCAGCCATACAAGGAGCACAGAAGTTCCATCAAGGTATGAATGAAGTCCAACTTTCTATTTCAGCAAATATTTTGGAGAATTTTGGAAATTCATATTTAAATGACCAAGAATCAACATACACTGCTAACCTAGAGTAGGAAGATTGCACTGGGTTGTGCAACATGGAAACATTCAAGGAAGAAATAAACCATCGTCCTCATAAGACGTTTTTGGATTTGATATCACATTGGAGGTTAGGGTTTGAAGACTTGAAGGAAAGGATGATAGATAATAGACATATGGAGATGAGAAAAACTTTCTCTATTCCATATGACACTTTCTCAATGAGCACCTCTCAGCTCAAAGAGAGACTTCTACTTTCAGCAGATCCAAGACCTGATTAGTTTTGGAGGAATATTGATGAGAGGGAAATCTCATGGAGAGATTTCATTAGAGGTGCACTTCAACACATCATGGAGTGCAAAGTTCTTCAATAGTTTGAGAAGGTTCTTCCCTTCTCACAGTTGGATCTTTTTGGATTTAAGGGGGAGAAGATAGATGATGGAGGACATCTTAGGATGGATAACATCTCTCATGTTTGTATTGGACACTTCTTGAGCCTTACACATCATGATGGGAGGTTTTTGCCTACCACCTATTTGGGTCCTTATGGGATCAAGTTGATCCTTGAGAAGATTGCATTTCAATATCCCATGAAATGCAAAGACAGAAATCTAGTTTGGGAGGATGGTAGTCTTCATGGGAAGGATGCCAAGATTGAGAATGAAGGGAGACATCCAGAAATGGATGAGTGGATGTGGATGAAGAGCAAGAGGCCGGTGAGCCACTTGAAAATATATGTAGGAGTGTTCTTCATTTTCTTGTACATGTTCTATTGAGGCTTACATTGCCTGGCTTGAGTGATCATTACCTCAAGGATTTGTATACATTTGCTGCTATAAGATCAATTTCATGGCTATTTGGGTCTTCTCATGACTTATTTATTGATATAACACTGCTATTCCAATATGTGGCTTACATTGCTGCATATCCAACTTTAGAATATCTTAAGATATTCTTATTGTTGTAGAAATTCCCTATTTTGGGGATATTACATATATCTAGCAGGAGATTGAATCAACCTTCTTGATCTTCTGAGCATTGGTGTAGCTTCCAACCTGTTTTGCATCTCCTTTGAAGGACTCTGCTCGATTGTTGTATTTGAACTTTCTGCTTCTATCTTTTGCTACTTCTCATTTTTGTTTCCTTGTTCTTCTCTTCCTTCCACAAAAAATAGAATATCCCATTCCTCATTTCTTTTGTCAGATTCATCATAAACCTGCTTATGGAACATGACATCTCTACTAACAAAAATCTTGTGAGTAGAGAGATTAAATAATCTATAAGCTTTAAATTGTGAAAAATACCCTACAAAGGTACATCTAATGGCTTTTGAATCTAATTTTCTTCTTTCTTCCTTTGGAATGTGGGCAAATTCTTTAGACCCAAACACTCTAAAATATTTTACTACACGCTTGAATCCATATAATGCTTAAAAAGGAGTTTTAAAATCGATACTTCTTGTAGGAATATTATTTCCAAATAAACTGCAGTGTTCAATGCTTCAGCCCAAATACCATTCAAAAGACCCTTACCTTTCAACATGCTCCTAGCACACTACACCAATGTCATGTTCTTTCTTTCCACTACTCTGTTTACTAAGGAGTATGGGGTACTATGAAATACTGTAATGTTTCATGGTCCTTACAATACTTGGTAGGTACATACATTACATTATGAATATGTCTGATGTTGCCATCGGGAAAAATAATAGGAATTTTCTCGCACCTTTTGATATGATGACTTCTATCATCACCAAGGTAGATTTGTGCTCCATGTTTTATTTCTTGAAAAAATTCGAACCATTTTCTGTTCCTCGTCATATATGTGGATGCTCCCAAATATAAATACCAGTTGTCCACTTTGACATTTTCATCAAATTATGTCATAAACAATCTGATGTCCTGAACATGGTTATCATTTGCAAAATGACCTGCATATCTCTTATGCCTCTCCTGTTCTTCGTGAAATTTCTTCTTCTTGTACTCCTTAGCCATATGACCAAGTTTTCTGCAATAAAAACATTTTATTACATAGTATTTTTTATTTGGATACATACCTTGAGCTTTATTCCGTCTTTTCTGTGGACTTCCTCCATTTTTCTATGATTGATTTCCTTTTTCTTTGAAGAATTTCTTCTTTGCCATTAATGCAAGATCTGCACTCTCAGGTTTTAAAGTCAATCTTCTTTCTTCTATTTGCATTAATATTCCTGCCATTTCTTCAAATTTTAGGATTTTCTCTCTCGCACTTATCCAAGTGATGAAGATTTTGTAATCATCAGTCATACCATTCATGGTAATCGTGACCAAATCTGCATCTGCTACTATTTCACTGATATCTGCCAATTTATTCTTTAGATCCTTAGTTCGTGATATGAAAGAAGAAACTCTTTCATTCTCCTCCATCTTCATGGATAGAATATTTCTCTTTAAAAATAGAAGACGATTTGTATTCCTTCTCTCATACAAATCTTCAATATTGTGCAAATTTCACTTGTTTATTTGCATTCTCTAATATGCGGTATGATGAAGTCTTTCACTGACATATTTAGCAACCTCTTTTCTCTTCCTTCTCTCTTCTCCGAGTCTGCAATTGATGAAGCTCCCCCTGCTGGCTTCAACTCATCCCCATTTGAAATCGTCCAAGCATTCTTCACTTCTAGCAAAGTCTACATCTTGAATTTCCAACTAGAGTAATTGGAACCATAGAGCTTGTTGCTCTTGTTCAAGTATGCTTCGATTATTTGATTATTCATCTTGACGATTCAAAAAATAATTGAGAGGAAAAAAAATAGATCTACACTAGATCATTAGAGAAAACAATGTTACAATATAACAAGTTATTTTTCACGTTGTGCGACAAGCACTCGACTCCTCTGCATAGCAATATCTGCTTCCGATCTCTTCCTTCATCGGTGATTTTTCACTAGATCCCTTCATAACCGAGTTTTCACCGGATTTCTTCCTTCATGAGGGGTGTCCATTGGCTCAGATCTATTTTAGATCTCCTCGGCGCTCAAATGAACCCAATTTCTGTGAAGATCGCGTTGGAAATGAAACTCAGTACATCCTCCCCTTCTCGGCACCTCTATTCTGCTCAGTTTCACACCACTCATGCAACTGTTACTGTAGTAAACGCAACAATGAGTGCAACTGTTACTCCAAAACATGGGCTGATCCGTTTAAAATTTGGAAAAATAAATTTCACTCAGTCATGAGGAGCTTCTCCTCCGCCAACTCGATACTCACAGGGATCACAACACTTTGGCTATGATTTGACCGTGGAGCTCTCATAGCATAATAAAATATGATATTTGAATTGGTAAATAAAAACTCACTAATCACCTCTATGAAAGAGAGTCTGAACCAAGAAATTCAGAACCATACTCAAGCATTATATAGCATACATGGATATAGGGAAGTTAGAACCATACTCCAAGTAATAGAAACTAATTCCTATCATAACGTTTTGTGAACCAAATCACACTAATTAAAGATTCTCCATTATCTTTCAATATCACCAAAATCCATACCTATAACAAGGAAGAACTAAATTAAACCATGAGTAAAAACACTCATAAGAGGAAAATAAATATATCTGATTTTTTCTTAATAGAAATGTAAAACTCCAATATATACCTACATACCTATAGTAGTGATCCCATTCAACGTGACTATCTGTAAAGTTTAGTAGATAGTCCACATAAGGGTAATATATATATATTAGAGAAAGAAATCGAATAGAAAATTTAGATAAGATAACCGGAATCGAACGTTTGCTGAGATGAGAATAATTAAAATAGGTATGATATGTTTGCGAACTTAAAAAACTGCATGGACAGAACTAGAAAGAACTAGAAAGAGAACAAATATCCAACATTTAGGAGTATCATAATAACGAGTGCACTGGAATAAAATATTGAGGAAACGACAAAAGTAATTTCTTATAGAAATTGTTCTAATTACATTCAACCACACCATGATTTTGGGAATACAAAACCGTGAACGGAAATCAAAATAACCTAGAGCAAAATACGGCCAGGGAATTATTTTCATAGTGTAATTATAGACGCGCTCCAATAATCTATTGTAAAAAACAAATATAAAGGACACGGGCATTAAATTCTATATAAACATCTAATGCTTGCAAACCTCGAACTAAAAACTAGTAAATGAATAAATTTCTTACCAAAACCCGCGTCAAACACTTGCATATAAAGGACTGGAATCCTCAATTTCTACAATAGAAACACAAGGTTGACAAAACTGTTATTATAAACGTATACAAGGTGTATCATAAGATTTTAAAGGGAATCAGGCATACCTTGACAAAGAAATGAAACCCTTATGTTTGGGGTGCATAAGCTCTAGAATTTTCTCCTTTGTATAATAATAGGAGAAATAAAAGTTTGAATTAGACGCCGTGTGTTCAACATAAAACATGTATCCTCAAAAGGAGATATGCTAATGATTACCGTAACGCAATGAATACCCACCAAATATATCAATTAGCTCGACAATGTTGCAGTTAGGAAACAAAATAGTAAGGATGAATAAAATTGAGCGAAACATACAATAAAATTTATCTTCGTAAGTGTTCGAACAGTCTGGCTCCAAAGATACGGGTGTCATGTTTAGAAAATTTCAGGTCTGATGAGCGCTAGAAGGCCATAGCCGCACACACCAAATAAAGTAAACAAAGTGCTCTTATGAAGCGGAGTTAGGAGTTTTGGGAGTAACCCCAACGTATCACCACCATTGGATTTATAATATTTCATCTTAATCGTTCATGGTGCCGTAGTTACCTAGCCATGAGAAGCTTATGTTAACTCGGCTCTATGCTACTTATCCCTGGTGCCATGTGTAAGCCTAAAGATAGGTTTCGTATGGCCTATATTCCAAATTGCACGGTAAATAAGCATTAATATTAGTAAAAGGAATTTAACGAGACTTATAATAAGTAATTTCCAGAATCAAGATTTGTAACTTGTATAGTTTATGTAAAGTGTCATGATGCAGAGTGTAACTTTATAGAAATGCGTAAGGTATAGTGCTAGAGTTAGTATATAAACATTTACGCATGTGTGAACTAATAATTTAAAGAGCTTCATCAAAGTTGTATGTACCTTTCCAAATGGTGCATAAGCATACGTAATTACGTACTTCCGGTCCTATTTATTAACCATAGCTGAGTACATGCTGATTGTATGTATGTCACTTTTGGACACACTGAGAAGATGTTACTGAATAGATAAAGTATAAAAACGCTTTAAAACTAGAAAGAATTATGATAATATACAGCTGTGGGTAAAAAAAAATAATAATAATAAATAAAGTAGATATGAAAGTAATGTATACGAGAAAAAATCTCTATTGCAGTAAGAAAACATGGTAAGGATCACATTTACAATTTATTAGGGAATGAACCAGACTGTACAGCATTGAAAAGAACCTATTAATAGTTATTTATATCAATAAAAATAATAATAAAATTGTGTATAGGAGACATTTTACTATCTCAGATAACGTATTTTAATAATGTTTGCTCTTCTCTATAATTTTATTTGTGAATAGATTTATTGAATATTGATAATACATTTGCACTTAAAGTAGAAGTAGATTAACTACATAATCTTATTTTTGAGTATAGACTTATTGGGCATTAATAATGCATTTGCAAGGTAAAGTACAGATGTATTAAAATTTCTGACCCATTGCAACATTCTTTTCGCACTCTTTTTTTACCTTTTATCTTTTCCATTTGCTAATTACAATGTTTAAAAACAATATCAATGCAAAGAAATTGAAATAAGAAAAAGAATGAGAAACAATCAAATAAATATTTATTTTTAAGAAATATTCCAATTAAAAAGTAGGTATATATTTCTTGTGTAAAGACTTCCGAAAAATACTAGTTTGAAAAACATGATTTAAAATTATTAAGCTATTTCTAAAATAAATATATTTATTTATTTATTTATTTATTTATTTTTATTCTAAAAATAATAAAAAATAAAATCATATACTATTTCATATAAAAAAAAATTAATCTCTAATAATGAAAGAAATTATGTATTTTTTTTAAATTATCTATTTTGTGTATAAAACACTAAGTAATTTTTAAATACCCAAAATTAATACATATAATAATTTTAAAAATTTAAACATTAACAATGCAACAGATCTAAATATTAAAAATTAAATATTTTTATTATTTTCAAGTATTCAAAAGATAATGAATTGATATGTTATTATATATCAAAAAGATAATTATTACGGATTCAAAACACAAATCAATGTATAAATATTTCTCCACCATACATGTTTGATTCAAAAGAATAATATCAAATCTAATAAGCATAAAATATATGAAAAAATAAGTTGAAGTTAAGATGCTTTAAATTGAAGCTATATAATAAATTGAAGTTCAGATGCTTTAAATTGGAGCTATATAAAAAGAGACATTGTGTTGAAGCATACTATATCTAAAGTTTCGATGTTTAAACTTTTGGAATTTAATTATTATTGTATGATGTGTGTATTCAAGAGTGACTTCTAATAATATAGTTCATAGAATTTTGGTAGTAAAAATGTATATATCCCAATTTTTATAATTATATTTGAATCCATTGCTTATTATTTTCAAGCGCAACACCAAAATCAATTTAATTTTACAAAAAAAAATATTTGGAATTGAATTTAGTTATAAGATTACAAAATATTTTTAAAAAAATGGAACTAATGAAATAAGTATTTTATCTAATAACTAAATGAAATCAACTTTCACTATATAAAACTAGTAATTCAAGGCCTTTTCATTGTCCTAACAGTTTGTATACATACTAAAAAAAAATAAGAAAATATTGATTACTATTATCACATTAAATAAAATTATTTCATAAATGTAAGAAAAGAGGAGTTACAACATGTTAACATCAATCTACATGGCTAAAAAAGAAAATTTATTTACCAAACCACTAATACTAAAATATTTTAACATTATTATATATAAAATCATTTATAATAAAAAAATTAAATAAAAGTAATACTATCTATTAATTAATTCATTCATTCTTTAATTTTTATTTATTTTTGGTAAATTAGGCTAATCTATATTAATTTGAAAAGAGAAACATTACAAATGCTACAGGTAGGTTGGTAAGCTGTGCTTAACCAATCCCAGCCTTATTGCGTGGTTTCGGGGCTACCTCCGTGGAGGAAACCATCCTAAAAAATACTTGAAACATGAAATTACAAAATGCGCAGTAACGGTGATGTATCTAAAAATTACAATATGTGCAGAGATGTAAGTGTAGCTTGAGATTTCATGGTAGTAGTGTACATGAAAAAAAACCAAGGAAGAACTGAGCAGCTTCACAATCCTGAGTCTTCAGCTTCATCATTACTCTCAGTCTCTTCCTCCTCTATGGGGTAGGCATACGCCTCGGTAACCTCTTCCTCTATATATGTGGGAGGACGCAAAGGTTTGGTGACCTTTGCGCAGAGGATGGAAGACTCGGCATCAAGGAAGTGCGTTAAAGTGCCTTCAAAATACCTAATCCATACATCTTATTCATCATCCTCATCCTCGTGAGCCAACAGGGGATGAGTCTTGTGAGGCGGGGGTTGCGCTTGGTGCGTGATGATAGACTTCTAAGCTCCACCTCTACCTTTCTGCGAAGCTTGCACCGGGGCCTCCTGCTCTTACTCACGATCAGGGGGTAACGACTAGGGAGAGCGCCTCTCTGCCCACCACAAATGGTTCTTTGACACAATCTTGGCACCATTACGTGTTGAAGGAGAGGAATGGTTATGAAGGAAGGATGCAAAGCAGGAGAACAGAAAATCAATACTGGGAGAGTAGATGGAGTGGTATAAGATGCACAGGATGGATAGGAATCACCCAGAGAAGTCTGTGTAGCACAACTCTAGGAAGAAGGTTGTGCAATGGACTGGTGGCACACGAGGGAAAGAACATAAGCAATAGGAGAGACTAAAGGAATTGGCTGAGTGTCTCTTTGAGTTGAGGGAACATCATTTCAAAAGGTTTGTGGCACATGCGAGGGGTAAGGTCATGAATGAGCCTCACACGCAGTTGTGTGCCATAACCGATTTCTTGAGCGGGCTCGAGTGAAGAGTTATGGATAATTTTCATGGCAATCCAGGTAATCATTTAGGAGGATTGTTGCAAAGGGGTACCCTAGAGATGGTGATGTTGTCCAAGTGTGTCTTCAACATGCCTTATTCCATTCATCTCGTGTGAATGGTTACCAGCATGGGGATCCACCTTGAGTGAGGTCTTGTGCTGCAGATCTTCATTCTCTTGTGTGTAGGAGAGATGATTGTCGTTCATGCTGCTTCTGTCACGCACATCTCAGGGTAAATAGATAAAATTAAACTTTATTTAATATATATATATATATATATATATATATATATATATATATATTATAACTCCATGATATTAATACAAATATCAATGCAAGATACCAATACCCATAACTTTATCTTGTAACAATGATGGTGATTATTGATTAGTAAGTAGAAAATTAAAGTACATGTATAATTTATTTCAAACAAATAAGATTTTTCTAAGATCATGACCAGCTTTTTTGATAATATATTTAGACATAGTATACAACATAATGTCTTATGGTTTGAAATGTTCTATAAAATATATTTTCCATATTATATTCCATACAAAAGAAATCAAGAGTCAAGTAAAATGAATATTACCTGTAACTGCAATAGGTAGAAAACTACAATAGAGTTTCAGGATCAACAATCGCATAACAAAAAGTTTAGAAAGCTCACCAATTTTCAAATTTACAAGAATATCTATGTTTGGGATGGAAGCCTTTTAGAATTCTCTTGCATTCTTTCATTTTAGTAAAAAAAAAATAGGCTGAGAATATTTTACAAATGCAATATTTATCTCTAAATTTTTCTCCTATTAGAAACTCGTTAACGACGTACAAGAAAATCCAACACAATAGAATGATAATTATCTTTACGAACTAACACAAAAAAAAAATAAGAGCAAACTTTATATTCACAAATCCCCTATACCCTGGTGAAGGAAGTTGAGCAAACTTTGGCAGTGGATAGAATTGAACTAAAATAATAATGATTGCATTATGCTCCAATGAAGGTGAAAATAAGAGCTTCAAAATATGAACCAATCAAACGATTACAAAATTCTATATATATATATATATATATATATATATAGTTAAATATTAAAGAATATATTGGTCAAAGCTCAATTAATGGATGTCAAAATCAAATCGATAGCTAGAGTCTTGCCTTGTCACGAACTAATAAGACTAGAAACACTTATATTTTATTTAATTAAAAAAATGTTAAAACATAAATAATATTTTACCTAACCGGAGAGGATAATAGTGATTCATCTTAACTACCCAAGATGAGCCCAAATAAATTTACTTTTATGATATAAATAAAGTAAAAAATAATTTAATAAAATATATATTAGAATAGGTTTTCAGAATTCTAACTTATATCTTTAATAATTGTTAGACGGATGGTACAGATTTAATCTCCACACAATATTCTTAGTCAATTAGTGATAGATTTAAGGTTGATATTTATCCTTTTAGCCATTTTAATTAAATTGGTTAATTAAAAAAAATTATGAACATGTGTCATATCAATATGAATTATAATATTTTTGGCATTGGGTCTTCTTAAGCTATGATATTTCCCATGTAATTTTATGAAAGTCTATTTATATGTTAACAATATCCATGGTAATTTTGGGGTGAATCTTTGTGGTTAAATTATTTTATTTAAATGTATATATATTTAACTAACACATTAATTCCTTTTATAAAATAAAATTAAGATATCCTTGAATTAATTTACGTTAGCTTAGAAACAATGTTCGCTCTCGCCGCTTGGGAAATCAAACTAGAGGTAGTAAAGTAGAGAGGTAAGAACTTGGAAAATTAGAGGAGAATCCATTAAAACACAAACCAAAACTAGAGGCAATAAAGTAGAGAGATAAGAACTTGAAAAATTAGAGGAGAATCCATTGAAGCATAGACAAAAACCAATTGATGCCCTAGTAAGCGGAAACCAACAAAAAGAGACAAAAATAGTAGCCTTGTTGACTCGAAAATTCTATGCTAACAAGAAAATTAAACTGATCATGGAAGTAATGGAAAACATAACTATAGCCCAAATCCATTTATTTCATTGCTTTCCGCCTACATTGAGGTACTTTTAAGCCAATTTGGTGTTTCGTAGAATTCATGTTCTAATGAGGAAGGGGGGTAGTAAGAACATGAATAATATTTTAACATAGAGAGTTAAGAACAACCTTTGTTGGCTAATTGATCCAAAAATTGAATATTTGATCTGCGATATGTATAGTAATGACAGTGTTGACTCAAGGTAGTAGTTGCTCAATGAAATTCTTGTAGTTCTAGAGTCTCCAAATTTTGGAAATTTTGAGAGAGGAGGATCCACAAAGTAGTTTGTTAGTGATGGAAATAAAAATATGCGTGCTACCTTAAAGAATTAGGTGAGAGAGATTAAGGGTGGAGGAAATTAGGTGAGGTAAATTAAGGCTGGAGGAAATTATTACCATTGTGGCCAATTTAATAGAAAAATAGATGAATAATGTCTCTTATTTGTAATAAAAGGGCTCACATATAGCTTACTAGACCAATGTATCCCTTGGTGGCACCATCTAACTTTAGTTTGATAAAATTAAGAGGAGGGGAAGACTAGTGAGAGGGGTACGAGGGAAAGGATGAGGTGGGTGAAAGTCTCAATTTGGGAAGGGGAAGAGGGAAAATTGAGAGGATCAAGAATAGGTGACTCAAAATGTTAGAATTTCTAGTCTGAGGCTGACATATTTGAGATAAGGATGGCTTATTTGATATCTCGAAGTAAGGTGTCCCAAAGGGAGAGGTTGGAGTCATGAGAGTTGTAAAAGATACATTGTTTGGTTTCTCTCCATACAATCCATAGGACAAATCCAAGTGCAAGAATAAAAGATATATTAAAAATGGGGCTAGCAAATAGGGAAAAGGACTAAAAAATGTTCAATTTCGGGGTGTATGTCTCTAGTTAGAAAATTTTTATATTGAGGTTGAAGAATTGGTTCCAAATATTATGGGCTAGAGGATAAGAGTGAAAAAGATGTTCATGGTTTTCTTAGTTGGCTTAGCATAATAAATAGGATGATGGAGTAACATAAACCCTTGAAAAAATATTATCCCAAGTTAATATTTTATTATGGATAAGAATCCAAAGGAAATAAGCTATCTTGGGCTAAATATTCTCATGCATAATTTTTACCATACTTGTAGATTCAGAGTGTAAGTTTCATTGGTGATAAGGAAGTAAGCTTATTTTATGTTGAAGAACCAAGTGGTTGACATCCCTAATGAAGTTTCTACTGATCTTCAGAAAATTTTATTCGCAGATCTAGAAACGTTTCCCTAAATTATTTAAGATTTTGGGATGATACCAAGATTTTCCAAGAGGGGGTATATTTCCATGAGTGATAATTACTCACTTGGGATACCTTTTCATGGTAATCAAGCACAAGAATTTTCCCTTAATATTTCTTAGCATAGTGTATAACTTGAAGATGTTCTTACACATAAAGTTTGGGAAATTTATGTCAGGAATCATCACTCGACTTCCCAAAAGTAGTATTCTTGTAGAAAATGTTTTCCTTTATAAGCCAGTTTCTAGAAAAACGATCCCATAGGAAAGATAGTTGTATGAATGCATTATTCATTAAAAATGTGGTTGCTATATTTACTGGTCCATATTTTTTTAAGTCTATCCTAAACTTCATGTAGCCAATTCCATCAAAGTTTGATTCCTAAGACAATGTTCAAAATTTTCGGGCCTGAGAGTTCCAACACTCCTAATTTATCGCAAGAAACTAATGCTCTTTTTTTATATATATTCTCCCCATAATAATGTTTTCTAAATGACTTTGATTTGATGTATGATTCTTTTGCATGTTTCAAAGGGAGATAGAAGATACATGGGTAGAGCATGCAGGAAAAATTTGACAAGGATATTTTTTCCAACTATCTTAAGTTAGTGGATAGTTAAACTATCCAATTGGTTGATAAAATTTTGAATGAGGTTAGACCAAATTTTGGAACACACAGAAATGGGATCTAAAGGAGAACCTAGATAGGTAGTGTAAATGGTTCCTTTGTTAAATCTCAAGAGATTAGTGAGATTATTTTTAGCAGTAAGAGGAGTATTAGAGAGGAAGATCTGAAAATTTAGGGAATTTATGTCCATGCTTGAGGTAATTGTAAAATCATAAAATATTTTTCAAAAGGGTAATTATTCATGGATTGTTTGAACATTGATGATCATTTTACCATCAAAAAATATATGGTGTGAATATTTCTCATTAGAGATGGAAGCACATTGAACCTTGATGGCACTAGTACTAACAACTTGTTTTAGGGCATGTCCCAACCCCTCTACTACAATGATGAAGAGAAATGGGAAAAGAGGATCATCTTGGTAAATTACTCTACAAGTGATGAAGGCCTTAGAGGGAGAACCATCCAAAAAAATAGATAAAATGATGAAGTAGATAAGGGAAAGAATCCATGTGAGTTAAGCTTCTGAGAAACAAAACACCCTTGACAATTTATGAAATGTAAGACCAAATTAATTTATCAAAAGCCTTAGATAAATTGAGCTTGATGAGAATACCTATTTTTTTTTAAAGATGAAGGGAATTAACCCTCTCTTGGGCCATTATTATCCCATCCAATATTTTTTTTCCTTCAACATAACCTGTCTTCTCTGGAGATATGAGTGATGAAAGAAGGGAATTACTTCGAAGATAATTTTTTAGATATTTTTGTAAAGGTAAATAGGTAAAAAACCACAAGGATCCTTCGAATTGGAATTTTTTTTCTGAAAAGGTAAGAGCATTAGTATTGAGGGGTAATAGCACAATTTTTTTTTAATAAATATTCCTCCACAAACATATAAACATCATCTCTTATGAATGACTAACATGCCTGAAATAAATTAGAGGTAAAGCAATTAGGCCTTGGTCCTTTGTTTTTGGGAATTCCAAGAATGACTTCTTCTACTTTATTTATGGTAGTAAGATGAAGTAAACCTTGATTTGTCTTCATAATAAATAATACGAGGATGAAATGGGTGATTTTTTAATGCCTTTGGGTATAGAGGGGGAACAATATGATAATATATATTGTAATAGGATAAAAACCTTGAATTCAATATTAGCTGATGAATGCACTCTTTGACACAACATTTAACAGGAATAACACAAGTCCATCAAGATAGTGCTTGTGAAATGTTCAACCTATGTCAAAAACCAATGTGCACTCTCATTGACAGTCTCCCCGTGTTGGTCATGATTGTTCTCCTATTTCAGTGAGTTTTTCCAACTGCCACTTTTGCACACCTTCCCTTTCACAAGTGTTTATTTCATGTTTAAGGTTGTCCCTTCTATTTTTTTTTTACTTAAAAACTATAATTTTCATGTTATATTCATTATGGCATGTGTCTATCTCAAATTATTTTGCATTTTTCAAGTGTTATTTGCACTTTCCTTTTACTATTGCAAGTATTTTATTTTGGCATGGAAATAATCGTACATCATACATATATAGTTTTATTTTATTTCAAGTTGTAAAATTGGTTTTAATTAGTAATTCTTATCATGTATACATGTATTGCACTCATTACCAAAGTTTGAAGCACTGTCTCATAAGTTTCATAACTATCGTTGAAAAGTGTACCATGAGTTTCGTACTTGGGGAAAGTTGCCGCAATATTGTCACATTGAGCAAAGTATTTTATTCATGTTATGATTCATCAATGTTGTGTCATTAATTTTTCTAAGTTGGTGATCATGTTCAAATTTTGTAATTATTCACTTTGGCTTTATTGATACAACACTTAGAAAAATATGAAAAAGTTCCCTCTAGCGGAATTTGACCTCACTCATCCTTCCTGGATTATGCACTATGCATTCTCAACCAACAAGCCTCAAATTTGACATACTAAACTATGCGACTATGAAATCCCTAAGGCTGTGACCCTCTAGAACTATGAAATGGGAAATTAAAATCCTTAAGCATCCATCCTCACCCCTTGAGCCCCTCAACTGTGCAATTTTATTTCCCTAACCTTCCTAAAGTATGCACTAAATAGTATCAAGGTTCAATCTTCGCCCCTGACTTCCTAAGATGCAAAACTATGAAATCCCTGAGCATGTTTCCTAGCTTATCACCCGATTATAGCTTAGTCACTGGAATTCATGAAACATGTTAGATTAGTGGTTTATCTGAATGATTTCATCTTGTCATGAGTGGATTTTTATTTCCTGTATCACATCTTGTTATTATAGGTTGATGATGAAGGAGGTGAAGTAGCAGACTCTTCAATAAGACACCTTTGTAACTGCAGAGACAAGTTGATTAATTAAGAAAGACAAAGGGGAACCATATTGTGATAGTAGCTAGAAATAAATATCATATTGAATACTCCCTACCTTCAAGACTTATGGAGAAGGAAGAAGAAATTTTTTCTCCATATTTCAATAAGACACAAAGACAACAAAAAAAAGAGTGTATTGACATGACCATATCATCCCACAACCCATGTCATCACTTTCATGTCATGTCTTGTCAAGGTGTTATGTCAATATGTATATGAGTCATAATTTTCCACATCATTTCAAGATTATGTAATTTCCATATGCCAGAAAGGTCATGTAAAGCTAAATTCCAAGAGTCATCTATAGAATATGAAATGTCATGAAGGAGTCTGAAGGTCATAGAGAATTCAAAGAGTCATAAGGGTAGTCCAAGAGCTACAAGGGAGGTGAATGGTCAACAAATTTTTCATATATACACCCTCATAGCTCATGCAAGTCAATTTTCACCTTGGATCCTCTTATTAAGCATTAGGGAGGAAGATAGTTCTTTGGAGGAGAAATTGGCTTCTCTAACGCTCCACTCTTGGGGTTAGTGGTGTTCACTATACTGATGTATGTTGGAAATTTTGCTTAATTTCACAACTCCTTGAGCTAGCACACTTTCATGCATATGTCATAAATATTGTAAGACTATTCTTTGAATGTTTGTGATGTATCTTGTTTTCATTTCCACTAAGGAAATTTAACTATTTCGATGGATATGGTACTTATCTTGTTGAAGGTGTGTTGTATGTGTTTTAGCAATAATTTCTTCTATGTGAACTATTTCATTAGTTGTCCAACGATTCATTCATAGGTATATGCTCGTCCATATTTACTAGATCATTACTAGTAATCCTCTTTTAAATACTCACTTTTTCTTTCCCTCTCGATAGAAGAACCTTGAAACATTCTGTCGTTAAAAATTCCACAAGGTATACTCACTTGTTCATCTGAAATTACCTCTACAATTCTCTCTTGCGTTGACCATTGTAGCCATGTAAAATATCGAAGGCCATATGCTAGTCAAGCCTTATTTCAGGGTGGTTTCCCACACCAAACGATGCAAATTTTGATTGGGACTTTTCATCGGGGAGACCTGCTTGGTTGATGAATTTTGGTCACTATCAACAAATGGTGCTCGTTATCACCAAAAATTGGTCATCTAACCATTTACAATTAGATGAATAGAAGTACAACATGTAATACCAATTTCAGCATAGAAAAAATGATTTCCCTATAAGAAATGAATTGAAGTACAACATGTAAGACCATTTTTACATAGTAAAATTGTTTTCACTATAAGAAATAATTCAATAAACTCTATTTTATTAACTTATTTGGTTTTAAACAAGAAACCCCATGAGGAATAATTAAATTAATCCTTATTTATTTCATTTTACTCTAGGAATAATTAATTAACCATTGTTTAAGTAATATTCCTCGTCATATTTAAACCAATTATGAAAAATAGTTAGATAAAACATTATTTATCTTATCTTTCTCTAGGAATAATTAATTCAATCATTATATAGTTATTATTCGTTGTTAAATTTGAGTAAATCACCTAGGAATAATTAAACAAATCATTATTTGTTTATTATTCTTTAACCACATTCTTGAAATGATAAATACATCCTTTATTTTTTTATTATTTATAAATAAAGGTATTTAACCAATTTAAATACCTCTTCTCTCCAAAAAAATATAATAAAATATTCAAAGCAGTTAGATCTAGATCTTGGTTAATAATATTTTATTATTTTCCATTATCGAGGATAACTCAATATTTTGTTATAAAAATGAGGGGTTTCCATTGATTCTTCACTTTGATCGTTTTTATTGTTAGTCTTTGATCATTCTCATTGCTTCCATTATTTTCTTTTGTCATTTGAGCTCCCACTTGAGTTCACCACATGCCTTGGGTTTTATACATCGTTGAGAGAGAGAAAATTCTGGAACTTAAGCGTTGAGGACAACCAAGAACCCATCCCATTGAGGGGTACTAGTAACATCTATTTGTTCCCTTCAGCAGGTGTAATAATATATGAAATCATTCATTAAATATTGTCTTGTTTGTTGGATACATGCAGTAATTACTATTTCTTTTCAGTGTTAAACTCATTTTACTGCATAGATCTGGTTTTTTGTCGCATTTGTTCTAACTATTCATTACAGATTTAAAGAGTTAAGTAGTCATTTTTTTTTGTTATGGTTGTTTGTCACACAAAACTAAAGGAGGCACTTTTCGTACACTTACGTTAAGAATTCACGCTAACAAATGGCGACTCCACTATTGTAATTCATATTCATGTGTGACCATTAGCTTCAGAAACACGGCCTTTTCTTGAGAATTTTTCAGTCTCTTGATGTTTTTTTAAACTTTTATTCCCTAATTCAGTAAAAATTCCAACTTCTGAATGTTTTCTTGTGTTTTTCCAAGGTAACAAGTATTAGTCGCGCTAGGGATGACAAATTTTCTGCAACTTACCACCCAAGAACCAAGGAGCAGATAATCACACTTTTCAACTCAAATAGTGTTTGTTCCCCTTGAAATCACACTTTTCTGCCCATAAAGTGTGATTTCACTTGTTCAGGGTCAAAAACTACGATTTGGAATCCTTTTCTATATTTTTTCTGCAACTGTTAGTATTTGGCAAGAGCACTGTTTTGGGCTGTCTCATCTCTGTTTCAGCCATATTAGGCCTATAAATACTAATTTTGTTTCTTTGAAGTAGAAAAAATCCCTGTACGATTTTATTACACTTCCAAATTTTTACGAGTAGTTATGTTGAGTAGCCAATGTAATATTTGTAGCGCTTTCGGCCATTTTTTCAGGGTCCGGTCCATCCTTTTTACATATATTTTCAAATAGGTTATTTTTATATTTAAAACTCTCTCTTGAGGATTTTTTGGTCTCTTCCTTAGGGTATCTTTGTTTTCCCTAGGTTTTTTCACCTTTAGCCCTATCTATCACAACAATTTTCCACTCTGGTTTCTTGTTTTTTTTTCTGTGTCATTTCCAACAATATAGAGTCATTACATCCCTATCCCTTCGAAATTAGGTATATTGCCCTTTTTAGTGTGTTTTGACTTAGTTTCATCCCCTTGTCATCTAATTATTTTATAGCCTTCTTTGTGTTTGGATTTATGTATGATTATCTGCTTATTTGAATGTCATTTCAGTTTCATTTACAATTTATCCACATTTCCTCTTTTTCTTTAAATAACCATCTAGGATTAATAAAAATAAACACACGACTTGCAAAAACTCACACTTAAAGTGAAGAGAACTTGGTTTACATCGCCAAGCCAAGACATAAACATCATAATTAATCAATCTTCCTCATAGCTCCTTTATTTATCACTCTTCAACCTTTTCGTGTCATCTGCAACCTGCCATCATAGTGCCCCAAAGGCGTTTATCATGGAGACTCCAAGGACTTCACCCTTAGTTTCCATTAGGACATCTAAATCCACCCGTAGTGCCCGAATTAATCCTGCCCCAAGTTCCCATACTGACTCTGATTCTGGTTTATTGAGTTCTTCCTATGATTCTGACCTTGGTTCAACTCACCCTCATACCGTCACCTGTCATGTGCCAATGCAGGTATAGGTCCTCAAGCCGGTGGTGGCCATGGCCCTCATGTCAGAGCCACTAAGTGGAACTGCTACTAGAACTATCCCAACTACTTCTTTTTTATGTTTTATTGTGGGTTTAAGATTTCCCGATTTTAGAGAGTTAATCAATGAACACATACTCCTGGATGTAGGTTGGCGAGCTATGCCAACTAAGCTTCCTTTGGAAATTCCTATGTTTGAAGGTGACACTGGAGAGGACCCCACTAATCACGTATGCTCCTTTCATATGTGGTGTTCATCTAATTCCATAAATGATGACTCCATTCACCTTTGGTTGTTCCAACGTACGCTCATTGGAGAAGCTACAAAGTGGTACGTCGGTCAACTTGTTGCTTCTCATACCACTATTGCGACTCTTGTTAAAAAAATTTGTCATATTTCTAGCTACCCATCCGTTATGATATCGATACCGAGTTAATGACCTTGTTTCGTCAACATTCTACCACCCACCTTTTGGACCATGTCCAAGAATGGCATAGAAGAAGAAGCTTGTGTAGAGCTCCTACATTCAATGACCATGTCTATATGGATTTCTTCCTCAAAACGATCATAGGCCCCCTTAGTAAAGATATCACATCTCATTTTCCTTAGTCAGAGGAAGAATATCTCCAGGTTGCATTAAAATATGACTTGATCTACGCCAACGCACCGGGGCCATCTCATGTCGCCGAGGGTATCATTGGATCACTCCCACATCCATATGCTCCTCCTCACATGAGTTATGGATATCCCTAGGGGGGACTATTTCATCCAACACCTATCCCCCTCCAGGAAACATGTATCCCTGTCAAAGAATATCTTATGCATCGATTCCAGGGAAATGTGTTGCTCAACCTATCTACCCAAATGTTGTTGCATCCCCTTTCTATCCTTATGCACAGCCCAGTGCTCCAGCCCCTCCAGCGTCAGTGCACTAACCTCCCATGCCTTTTAAACCTTTGCCACAACATCCACTGCCTCCTCAAGGACACGTGTATGCGTAGAAGAGTGTGACTAATCTTCCTTATTCGAAGAAAACAAATAAAGGGAAAGGCAACTAGAACTAGCAAGCACAAGGTAACTAGGGTTGCCAAGGTAATCAACAGAACTCACCCAAAGGGGACCAACCTAACATCGCAAAAAAAATATGGCGATCAACCCAAGCATAATGAGAGCCTTAGTATGAATAAAAAAATTTCATGTTGTGGTGTCCATGGAAATTATACTCATGATTGTCCCCTTTTACAACAAATGTGCTAGTTGTGGGAATCCCAAGCAGCGTCTAGAGGACAACAATCCACCATGTTGCTTCCTCCAAACATTGTGCCAGCTCAATCGACTGTGTTCACTAATCCTTTCCCTCAGCAAGGATATGTTGTTTCCCAACCACCTCAAGGTTAGGAAACCTCTCAAACTCTGCCATCTGGTACCCCTATGTACCAGATTCTCATGATGAATTTTGAAGAGGTTAATACCATTCTTGTCAACCTTCAGACCTAGTAACACCAATATGAAATGAAACTGGCTACGTCTGCAACCAAGTCCCAAACCTATGTACTCATAGTGTCCATTTCGACAAAAAATGTTCCCTTACATATCCCTCAGCCTAAATTAGATGTCATTCACAAATATCCAACATTTAGGAGTGCACTGGAATAAAATATTTAGGAAACAATAAAAGTAATTTCTTATAGAAATTCTTCTTATTACATTCAAGCACACCATGATTTTTGGAATACAAAACACTGAAGGGAAATCAAAATAACCTAGAGAAAAATACGGCTAGGGAATTATTGTCAATGTAATTATAGACACGCTCCAATAACCTATTGTATTAGAATACAAGAACAAGTATAAAGGAAATGAGCATTAAATTCTATATAAACATCTAATGACTGCAAACCTCGAACTAAAAACTAGTAAATGAATAAATTTCTTACCAAAACCCGCGTCAAATACTTGCATATAAAGGACTGGAATCCTCAATTTCTACAATAGAAACACAAGGTTGACTAAACTATTATTATAAACGTATACAAGGTGTATCATAAGATTTTAAAGGGAATCAGGCATACCTTGACAAAGAAATGAAACCCTAATGTTTGGGGTGCATAAGCTCTAGAATTTTCTCTTTTGTATAATAATAGGAGAAATAAAAGTTTGAATTAGATGTCGTGTGTTCAACATAGAACTTGTATCCCCAAAATTGATATATATAATAATTTTAAAAATTTAAACATTAACAATATAACATATTTAAATATTAAAAATTAAAATTTTTTATTATTTTCAAGTATTCAACTATTTATAAAATATATCCAATTGATATGCTATTATATATAAAAAATATAATAATTAGGGATTCAAAATACAAATCAATGTATAGAAATTTCTCCATACAAATTTGATTCAAAAGAATAATATCAAATCTAATAAGCATAAAATATAATGAAAAAATAAATTGAAGTTAAGATGCTTTAAATTAAAGCGATATAATAAATTGAAGTTAAGAAGCTTTAAATTGAAGCTATATAAAAATAGACATTGTGTTGAAGCATACGATATATAAAGTTTTCGTGTTTAAATTTTTGGAACTTAATTATTATTGTTTTATATGTTTATTCAAGAGTGACTTCTAATAACACACTTTACAGAATTTTGGTAGTATAAATGTATACATCCTAAATTTTTATGACTATATTTGAATCCATTGCTTATTATTTTCAAGCACAACACCAAAATCAATTTAATTTTACAAAAAAAATATTTGGAATTGAATTTATTTACAAGATTATAAAATATTTTAAAAAAATGGAACTAATGAAATAAGTATTTTATCTAATAACTAAATGAAACCCACTTTCACTATATAAAACTAGTAATTCAATGCCTTTCCATTGTCCTAGCAGTTTCTATACATAAAAACAAAAAACAAAATATTGACTACTATTATTACATTAAATAAAATTATTTCATAGATGTAAGAAAAGAGGAGTTACAACATGTTAACATCAACCTACATGGCTAAAAAAAAAAAATTGTTTACTAAACCACTAATACTCAAATATTTTAACATTATTATATACAAAATAATTTATAATAAAAAATAAATAAAAGTAATATTATCTATTAATTAATTCATTTATTTTTAAATTTTTTTTATTTTTTTTTGGGTAAATTTCCTACTAATCTATATTAATTTGAAAAGATAAACATTACAAAAGCTATAGGTAGGTTGGTAAGTTGCGCTTAACCAATCCCAGACTTAGTTGGGTGGTTTTGGCCTTCATGGAGGAAACCAACCTCAAAAATACTTGAAACATGAAATTAAAAAATGCGCAGAAGCGCTGATGTATTCAGAAAATACAAAATGTGTTGAGATGTAAGTGTAGCTTGAGATTCTGTGGCAGTAACATACATGAAAAGAACCAAAGAAGAACTAAGATGCTTCACAATCCTTAGTCTTCAACTTCATCATTATTGTCAGTTTCTTCCTCCTTTATGCGGTAGGCGTATGCCTAGGAAACCTCTTCCTCTGTATCTACGGAAGGACATAAAGGTTTGGAGACCATTGCGCAAAGGATGGGAGACTCGGTATTACGGAAGCCCATTCAAGTGCCTTCAGAATCCCTAATCCATACATCTTATTCATCATCCTCATCCTCCTGAGCTGACAGGGGATTGGTCTTGCGAGGCGGGGGGTGCACTTGGTGCGCGATGGTAGACTTCCAAGGTCCACCTCTACCTTTCTATGAAGCTTGCACTGGGACCTCCTACTCCTACTTAGGATCAGAGATTTGTCTAGTGCAATTCTCTAAGGAGGATCCTTCAACACATTCCAGACGATTTTCTGTCCCACGGTGGTAACGACTAGGGAGAGCACCTCTTTGCCCACGACGGATGGTTCTTTGACACAGTATTGGTTCCATTTTCTGTTGAAGCAGAGGAATGGTTACGAAGAAAGGATACGAAGTAGGAGGAAAAACAATCGAGACTGCTAGAGTAAATGGATTTGGTCTAAGATGTGTAGGATGAATAAGCATCACCTAGAGAAGTTTGTGCAGTGCAACTCTAGGGAGAAGGTTGTGCAGTGGACTGGTGGTGCAGGAAGGCAAGAACAAAAGAAACAGGAGAGACTGAAGGAACTAACTGAGTTTCTCTTTCAGCTAATGGGCCTTCCTTTTAAAAGGTAGATGGCACATGCTAGGGGGAAGGTCATGAATGAGCCTTGCACGCAGCTGTGTGCCATAACCAATTTCCTGAGTGGGCTCGAGTTAAGAGTTATGGTTGATTTTCATGTCAATCTAGGTAATAATTTAGGATGATTGTTGTAGAGGGGTAACCTAGATAGGGTTATTTTGTCCAAGAATGTCTTAAACATGCCTTATTCCATTCATCTCATGTGGATGGTTACCGGTATGGGGATCCACATTGAGTGAGGTCTTGCACTGCAAATCACTATTCTATTGCATGTGGGAGAGAATATTGTCGTTTTTGTTGCTTCTGTCACCCGCATTTGGGGTAAATAAATAAAATTAAACTCTGTTTAAAATTTAAAAAAAATATTATAACACCATGATATTAATCCAAATATCAGTGCAAGATACCAATACCCAAAACTTTATCTTCTAACAATGATGGTGATTATTGATTGGTAAGTGCAAAATTAAAGTACATGTATAATTATATTTCAAACAAATAAGATTTTTCTGAGATCAAGTCCAACTTTTTTGACAAGTCCTGATGATGAACCACACTGGTTGGTTCGAAACGCGTCGACAACGTTCCATTATATGTGATTATTACCAAAAGAGATTTTACAATTTTATATGGATCACAGAAGCATAGATTCTAAAAACATATTTATACATAGTATACAACCGAATGTCTTATAGTTTGAAATGTTTCATAAAATATATTTTCCATATTGTATTCTAGACCAAAGAAATCAAGAGTCAAGTAAAATGAATATGACCTATAACTGTAATAGGTAGAAAACTACAATAGAGTTTCAGGATCAACAACCCCATAACAAAAAGTTTAGGAAGCTCACTAATTTTCAAATTTAGAAGAATTTATATGTTTGGGATGGAAGCCTTCGAGAATTATTTTGCAATCTCGCATTTACGTACCAAAAAAATAGGCTGAGAATTCTTTTACAAATGAAATATTTATTTCTAAGTTCTTGTTCCTATTGGAAACTCATTAACGGTCTACAAGAAAATCCAACACAATAGAATGATAGTTATCTCTACGGACTAACACAAATAATTGGAAAAAAGTTTATATTTAGAAAGCCCCTATAACCTGGTGAATGACGTTGAGCAAACTTCGGCAGTGGCATAGAATTGAACTAAAAGAATAATGATTTCATTATGCTCCAATGCACATGTCATGAAGGTGAAAATAAGAGATTCAAAATATGAACCAATCAAACGATTACAAATTTATTTTTGTATATATCTATATATATATATATATATATATATAGTTAAACATTAGGGAATATATTGGTCAAAGCTCAACTAATGGGTATCAAAATCAAATCGATTGCTAGAGTGTTGCTT
This sequence comes from Pinus albicaulis, assembly GCA_034641835.2. Lineage (NCBI taxonomy): Eukaryota > Viridiplantae > Streptophyta > Pinopsida > Pinales > Pinaceae > Pinus > Pinus albicaulis. The sequence continues at coordinate 501,627,271 of CM076576.1, read as the reverse complement.
TGTTAGGCACTAATAAGGCTAGAAAAACTTATATTTTGTATAATTAAAAAATCGTTAAATAAATATAAATAATATTTTTCCCCTGCAATAAAGCAATTAACGGTAATATGTTCTTCAAGGTCTAAACCCATTTAACAAAAAGGCTAGAAGTCATTCCAATCACTTCAAATTATCACTAAACCTAAGTGGAGAGGATAACAATGATTCCTGTTAACTACCCAAGATGAGCCTAAATAAATTTACTTTTATGATATAAATAAAGTAAAAAACAATTTAATAAAATATATCTTAGAATAGCTTCTTAGAATTCTAATTTATATTTTTAATAATTTTTAGATGGATGGTACAGATTTAATCTCCACACAATATTCTTAGTAAATTAGTGATAGATTTAAGGTTGATATTTAGCCTTTTATCCATTTTAATTAAATTTATTAATTAAAAAAAAATTATGATTATGTGTCATATGAATATGAATTATGGTATTTTTGGCATGTGGTCTTATTAAGCTATGATATTGGCCCATGTAATTTTATGAAAGTCTATTTATATGTTAACAATATCCATGGTAGTTTTGGGGTGAATCTCTGTGGTTAAATCATTTTATTTAAATGTATATATTTTTTAACTAATATATTAATTCCTTTCATAAAATAAAATTAAGGTATCTTTGAATTATAATAAAGAATATTTACGTTATCTTAGAAAAAAATGTTCGCTCTCGCCACTCGAGAAATCGGACTAGAGGTAATAAAGTAGAGAGATAAGAACTTGGAAAATTAGAGGAGAATCCATTGAAATAGAGACCAAAACTAGAGGCACTCAAGTAGAGAGATAAGAACTTGAAAAATTAGAGGAGAATCCATTGAAGCACAAACCAAAACCATTTGATGCCCCAGTAAGGGGGAAACCAACAAAAAGAGACAAAAATAGTAGCCTTGTTGACTCGAAAATTCTATGCTAACAAGAAAATTAAACTGATCATGGAAGTAAAGGAAAACATAACTATATCCCAACTCCATTTATTTCATTTATTTGAACCTACATTGAGGTACTTTTAACCCAAGTTGTTGTTTCGTATAATTCATGTTTAAATAAGGAAGGGGGGTAGCAAGAACATCCATAATATTTTAACGTAGAGAGTTAAGCACCACCTTTCTTGGCTAATTGATCCAAGAATTGTCAGAATATTCGATCTGGGAATATGTCTAGTAATGATAGTGTTGAGTGAAGGTAGTAGTTCCTCAATCAAATTCCTATAGTTTTAGAGTCTCCAAATTTTTGAAATTTTGAGAGAGGAGGATCCATAAAGAATTTTCTTAATTATGGAAATAAAAATATCAGCGCCACCTTAAAGAATTAGGTGAGAGAAATTAAGGGTGGAGGAAATTAGGTGAGGGAAATTAAGGGTGGAGGAAATTATTACTATTGTGGCCAATTCAATAGAAATATAGAAGAATAATGTCTCTTATTTCTAATAAAAATGCTCCCATATAGCCTACTAGACCAATGTGTCCCTTGGAGGCACCATCTAAGTTTAGTTTGATAAAATTAAGAGGAGGGGAAGACTAGTGTGAGGGGTAGGAGGGAGAGGATGAGGTGGGTGAAAGTCTCAATTTGGGAAGGGGAAGATGGAAAATTGAGAGGATTGAAAATAGGTGCCTAAAAATGTTAGAAATTCTTAACTGAGGCTGAAAGATATGAGATAACAATGGCTTCTTTGACATCTCGAAGTAAGGTGTCACGGAGAGAGAGGTTGGAGTCATGAGAGTTGGAAACAATACATTGAATAGTTTCTCTCCATACAATCCATAAGACAAATCCAAGTGAAATAATCAAAGATATATTGAAAATGGGGCTATCAAATAGGGAAAGGGACTAAAAACGGATCAATTTTGGGGTGTATGTCTCTACCTAGAAAGTTTTTCTAATGAGGTTGAAGAATGGTTCCAAATATTATGGGCTAGACGATAAGAGTGGAAAATATGTTCATGGTTTTCTTAGTTGGCTTAGCATAATAAATAGGATGATGGAGTAACATAAACCCTTGAAAAAATATTATCCCAGGTTAATGTTTTATTATGGATAAGAATCCAAAGGAAATAAGCTATCTTGGGCTAAATCTTCTCATGCCAAATTTTTAACATACTTGTTAATTCAGAGTGTAAGTTTCATTGGTTAGAAGGAAGTAAGCTTATTTGAAGTTGAAGAACCAGGTGGTTGACATCCCAATGAAGTTTGTACTGATCTGCAGAAAATTGTATTGGATGATCTAGAAACATTTCCCTAAATTATTTAAGATTTTGGGATGATACCAAGAATTCCCAAGAGGAGTTATACTTCCATGAGTGACAATTACTCCATTAGGGTATTTTTTCATAGTAATGAAGTGAAAAAATTTTCTCTTAAGATTGCTTCGCATAGTGTATATCTTGAAGATGTTCTTACACATAAAGTTTGGTAAATTGATGCCAGGAATCATCACTAAACTTCCCAAAAGTAGTGTTCTTGTAGCAAATGTTTTCCTTTACAAGCCAAAACCTAGAAAAATGATCCCATAGAAAAGATAGTTGTGTGAATGCATTATTAATTACGAATGTGGTTGCCATATTTACTGGTCCATATTTTTTTAAGTAAAACATAAACTTCATGTAGCCAATTCCATCAAAGTTTGGGTCCTAAGACAATGTTCAAAATTTTTGGGCCTCATAGTCCCAATACTCCTAATTTCTCAAAAGAAACTAATGCTCTTTTTTTATATATATTCTCCCCATAATAAAATTTTCTAGATGAATTTGATTTGATTTAGGATTCTTTTGCATGTTTCAAGGGTAGATAAAAGATACATGGGTATAGCATGCAGGAAAAATTTAAGAAGGATAGCTTTTCCAACTATGTTAAGTTATTGGATAGTTAAACTATCCAATTGGTTGATAAAATTTTGAATGCGGTTAGACCAAATTTTGGAATAGACATAATTGGGATCTTCTAACACCCCTATTTTTATGTTTTTTTTCAAGTTAGACATTTGAACTTCAATCCAAAGGGGAGTGGACCCCAATGGATAAGTATTGTGTGGATGTAATTAGTTATTTAATTATGAGAAATAAATAAAATATTTCTGTGCATATTGACCAAATGACAATTTTGAGATCACTTTCCAAATCCATGAGGTATGGAAAGAGGCTAAGACTTTCCCCAAAAATCTTTCAAAAATTCTTGAAAGAATTTATTTCTAATTTATATTTTTGAGGAAAAATCTAGATTTCCCCAATGAGGTGGAGAGTAGTTGGGAAGAGGTAAAAAGCTGGAAAATAAAAAAATAGCTTTAAAAGTCCCTAAATAAGGGAAGCCTAGGAAAACAGGAATAAAATCATGCTATAATTATGGACGCAGAATTAGAAACATGCATTGGGGAGAATAGGCTTAAATAAGCTACTCCAGAACAGATTGAGGTTGGTCTGTTCTAGGAGATGATCTCAGCTTGGGGGTGAGTTTTGGAGACAGAGGGACTCTAAGGTTGGGAGGTTGTTTATCGATAGAAGTGGTATGTTTAAAAATTTTCTATGAATGGTTATAGATGTTCTTTTAGATTAAAATTCTGAAGTTTTCATTCCTTACATTTAACAAAACTGTTTAGAAGAAATTACTCCTCTCAATTCTGTATAGTTGTAGGAATAAAATCTGTGGGGAGAATCCATCAGAGTCTCTAAACCAATGTTGGTTTGAATCTGAGGATACATATTTTCCCACAGATGATTTAGTTGTTTAACTTTAATCTGCTTCTGGAATAAGAAACTATCTGTTGTATATATATGAAAAGAAAGAAGGACACCTTTACATCTAACAGATATAAGTGAACTAGAGGTACTTCAAACCTGGTTCATTTAGGTAATGATAAAATCCAATAAGGTTATCTGTTATAGAAATAAACTTATACAGATGGAAGTATAATTTATTACAGTAAACAAGAATTACCTAAACAACCATGATAATGTAAATAAATGTTACACTTTATATGAACATGTTACTCAAGCAGACGGTACAATGGTAAAATAGTTAAAGTTCCTCTAAAAACTTGCAGATATACATATGTATTTAATCAAATTCTGCAAATGAAAGCTAAATGGTACTAGATATATTTTATATCTGCATTATGGATAGAAGATCGAAAGTTTAGAAATTTACATTCCATTCAGATACTTTCATTTATTAAACTAAACCCCTCTAATATTAAACAGAAAAATGAAATGAAAGTGTAACAGGTGAAAATTATATATGTACAGTGGGTAAAACATCAAAATTTCTAGAATAGATAATCATTCAACCATATTCTATGTTGGACATTATCTTATGGCAAGGTAATATGAAAGATTGTGCTAGGAAAGATATAAAAAAAAACTTTAAGTACACCTATGTACTTAAGGGATAATAACTATATCCAGAATTACCATAAAGTATACATATGCCTGAACAGATGTAAGAACCCAAGTTAAGTGCACATAGGATTTTATCCCTCTAGATGGAAAATAAAAAACTATGTTGTGTTTTATTAGTGCATAAATAGTGTACAGATATAATAAGAAGGAATGAGATAAATTAAATGTGTTTATGTAAGTTGAAAAAAACCTCTAATATATGCACAGGTGAAAGATTTAGTTATCTACTGGAAATAAAATCACTTACAAGCTGCCCAATAATAATGGTAGTTTTGAGATATATATAATTTAGGAGAGGATGAATTCCTATGTTAGTATTAAAACAAATTAATTGTCAACCGAAATTTTTTACAGACAATTGTAATAAAAGCACCTCTCTGTCTAATTATACAAGTACGAAATTAGAGAAATATTAAAAAGGTGGAACTGGTGAAGATGTCATCTCAACATTGATAAAAAAAAAAATACCAACTAGCCACTGAGGAAATGCAGGTATAAAAACCCGGACTGTATTATAAAGAAATATTAAGTTTAATATTGTGGCAAATTCCATGAGTTCTCAGTGTGACGACTACACACATCATAATAATAGAATAATAACAATTGTAAAAATTGACTGAAGCGTTCCGAGAAGTATGAGAGGACAAAATGGTGAACCCTCTCCAACGAAGCCAAATGAAGCTAGGTCCTGATGAATGTGAAGAGAAAAATGCATCAGACCACCTACCTGAAGCTTTGAATAGCTTTGTAACAAAATTCCCAAATGAGAGCAGAAAATAACTCGTACATTACTTGGCATTGCAGAAACGAAGATCCAATTATACCATGCTTGAAAACAAAAGCGCGGATAAGAAGACGTGATAAGTTATAAAATGGATTCCAACTAGGGATTACCTGGATCATAGTGGTAAAATCGTCAGACAATGGGCGACTCTGAGCAAGAAAACAAAGTTGATTGAATATGTAAATCATGATATTATACATTTAAACTCAATAAAGTGAAGTATCTCTGCGTAAGACCAGAGGAGTTACCTCTGTGAGAGCCATGAATCATTCACAGGCATAAGGTTGTTTACCACGCTCCACTTGTTGATCATGATATGAGTAGTGGTGTCGGTGAAGTCAAGTGCTACCTTCAGTAATGATTACGCTAGACAATTCAAAACGTATACGTATAGACTGATAGGAAACTTACGGTAGAGGCAGAGCTTGAATGAGCGAAGCCACTTCAACAATAGAAATAAAATGAAATAACCATAAAACTCTAAACACCAAACCTAAATAAAATCTATGTGGTTTCATTAATCTGAAATGAATACCCATGCTATGTATGGATACTCCGAAGAAACTACAAGGTAGATAGCCCGAAATTCATTGTAATGAAAGTTTGAATACATAGTCCATGGGACGAAGCTTGAAAAAAATGTTAAGGATATGAATGTGGCAGAACTTCCTTAACATGAATGGAAAGAAATTGAACAAGCCAAACTCAAAATCGATTTAACATTTTATGGACACGCAAAGCACAATATAGTGGCTACCTAAAACGATGAGCGTTTGCCGCTATAATGCGTATACTAGATTGGGTGCTAACACTCCGGATAGACAAAGAGGAATGCAGAAGAACAGAGGAAGTTATACGCTCTCTGCTAACAAATTTACAGTTGAAAAATGAAACTGTAGAGAGAGGGAATGGCGTGTTATACCAAGCCAAAATCCTAGTTCATCGCTTATCTCCACCATCCATGTGGAGAGCGATGCCCAAATCATCTTAATGTTTGTTGAAAAGTGCCTCGGAAGACATACAAATCTCCACAGTAAAAATTGAGATTTACAAATTAATTCCATTGTACTCATCAAGCCAACCACCATACGAATCTCAACATAGAATGACACATAAATAGAATTTCATAAATGATAGCTTGGCCAAAACACATCGCAATAGTAAACAAGAAAGGGAGAAATACCAACAAAATGACGTAACATTTAAAAGGATAATAAATGATAGTTAGACGTGTACTGGCCTCGAAGTTGCTATCATTCTTAGAACCCTAACGTTATGAGCCAAATCAAATGAGTAGCTAAGTCTTCGTTCGGTTGTAACGTTAAGCAATTATAGCAAGTTATGGAAATTGCAATACAAAAAGGTATTATACTGTCACTATACAAGGGTCTAGTCATAAGTGAATGTTATGTGAAACATATACCTATATCAACGTTGGATTAGGGACATATGTATATAAAATTATTCTCATACCATAACAGTAAGGTATTGATAAAAAGCAATTTTGAAATATGATAAAGTTATATAAAAACAATAAAAATAATAGTAAGGAAATTCAAATGCATTATGATAATAATATAAGGGTTAGTCATATTGTAGGCATAAACTATAACGATTGAGGTTATAAAGGAACACAATAAGTGAAAATGGTGTCATACAGTTATAAACCATACTGTTAATAGTATATGGGAAATAAATATTGACACACGATATTAAAGATTTGAGGTATAAAGAAAAAAAAAAGTGTTTTGGGTTAAGTGGAGAGACATTACAAATGGTATCAGAGCCCAGGTTTGAAAATTGGGCTATTGTTGTGCTCAGTGTATAAATTATTTCTTGTTGGGAAAAAAAAAAATATTTTTTTACTGATGTTGTTTTGTTTAGTGTGCAATGGTACTGGAACTGAAAATACAATGGCTGAAGGAGATGAAATTTATGTTGTTCTGCATGATGAAGATAACATTCCAAATCCCAATGCTCCTTTGATGGCTATGTTGCATAGGTTGCAACGGGAAATGGCTGAGTTAAGAAGCCATAATAACATGTTGTCATTAGCCAGTGAGGACCAGGAAAAGCTCATAAGAAAACTGACTTTGCGGAACAGCCAAGAAGGCGAAGGTTCTGGAAAGAGGAAGAAAGGCAAGTTCTCTAATGATTCTGAGGAAGAAGACACTACTAGAGATCAATCTAAATAGAGAAAGGAATTACAGGGGGAATTCCGAAAGATTAAACCTCCCTCCTATGATGGGGAGAAGGAGGAAGATGTTGAGGCTTGGCTGTTGAATATGATTAAGTATTTCTAGGTCTATGAATATGAAAGAAATTTGAAGGCTAGATTATTTGTTTACCAGTTACAGGGTAAGGCTACCTTGTGGTGGGAGGAGACGAAAATGGTCCATGCCATTGATGAAAAAACGGTGACTTGGGAAGATTTCCAAGTCAAGTTTAAAAACTACTATTTGAACTAACGTTATTATGATGATAAAGCGAAGGAGTTCCACGAACTTAGATTGGGACAGCTCACCATATATGAATTTGTCACCAAGTTCACAAATATTTTAAGGTATTTTCCTTATATTCATGAAGAGAAGGCAAAGGTACAAAGGTTTTTGAATTGTTTGCCTGTTGTGTACAAGGAGAAAATAGAGTTTGATAATCCAAAAACTATATTATGCTACCAGCAGTTTAAAGGAAAGGGTGAGCATGGGAAAAGCTGGGTAAACAAGGGTGAATTCAAAGGAAAGAAACTGAAACCAGCTTACTCAAAGAGCTTTGGTAGGGATCATCAGCAGAAAAAATTTATCAAACCAAAAGAAAGTCAAACTGCTGAGTCCCAAGTTGGTTCAAAACCAGTAGATGGAGATAATAAGAAGGAAGGAACAACTAAAACGTGGGAGCCTTTGAAATTTTTGGGCTGTGGTGAACCTCACATGCCGAGGGACTATCCACACCGAAATATCCAGATGATTATGAGGGATCGAAAAGCTACCATAGTGAATGATACAGCAAGGAATATACCTACTATCAGTGCAGCCTTGGAGAACCGACAAGCAGAACACCAGGCTACTATGGTCGAGATTGAAGGTAAGATTACTGACCAATCTGTTATAGTTTTGATTTATCTAGGTGCTTCTTTGAGTTACATTGGTCCACAAGTTGTAGAGAAAAGCAATCTCATGACTGAAAAATTTCAGCAGTCTTGATTTGTCCAATTAGCCACTGGCACCAAGAGAAAAGTAACTCATAAGTTACCTCCAACAGCAATTAAATTAAATGATTTTTAGACAGAAGTAAATTTAAACATTCTGCCCTTAGGCTCATATGATTTTCTGATAGGAATGGACTGGTTAGAAAAGAGAAAGGCTATGATGAACTGTTGGGATAAAACTTTGCATTGCATAGATGAGGAGGGGAGACTCTTTATACTCAAAGGAAAACCAAAACCAATCTCTGTAAGAAAAATATCAGCTCTGCAATTAAAAAAAAAAATTAGGAAAGGTCATCAAGTATATGTTGTACATGTTGAAGAACTAGGACAGCAACCTGAAGAAAATCCACTAGACACTTTACAAGTGGTAAGGGAGTTTAAATAAGTTTTTCCGGATGAAATTCCTCATCTTCCCCCTAAAAGAGAGATTGAATTTTCCATCGATCTAGTGCCCCTTATCGAGAGCCCCTTATCGGGTGAGCCCCCCCTGAACTAATGGAGTTTAAAATGCAATTGCAAGAATTTTTGGATAAAGGTTATATCAGACCAAGTGTGTCTCCTTGGGGAGCACCAATGTTGTTTGTGAAAAAGAAGGATGGAACCTTTAGAATGTGCAGTGACTATCGTCAGCTGAATAAGATGACAATAAAAAATAGATACCCATTGCCCAGAATTGATGATATTTTTGATCAGGTAAGAGGGGCTTCAATATTCTCTAAGATTGATCTGAGGACTGGTTATCACCAGCTCAAATTTAAGGAGGAAGATATTAGTAAAACAACTTTTCGAACCAGGGATGGTCGCTACGAATTTGTAGTCCTACCTTTTGGTTTGACAAATGCCCCTGCCACCTTTATGTGGTTAATGAATAATGTTTTGAACAAGTACTTGGATAAATTCGTACTAGTGTTCATAGACGATATTCTGGTTTATTGAAAAAGTGAGGAAGAGCACAAAGAACACTTAAGGGTAGTTTTGAAAAAATTGAAAGAAAACCAGTTATATGCTAAGTTTAGTAAATGTGAATTTTATAAAGACAAGATTCAATACTTGGGGCATATTATTTCTGAAAAAGGATTGTGTGTTGACCTTGAGAAAATAAAGGCTATTAGAGAATGGCCAGTGCCGACTGATGTTTCAGCAGTGAGATCATTTATGGGAATTGCAGAATATTATCGAAGATTTGTGGAAATATTTTCTGCAATAGCATATCCCATAACTTCACTACAGAGGAAAGGAAAAAAAATTGAGTGGACTGAAAAATGCCAAAAAAAATTTCAGCAACTAAAATTAAGACTCACTACAGCCCCTATACTGAAGATTACAGATCCTGAAAAAGAGTTTGTTGTGTGTACTGATGCATGTAGAGAGGGATTGGGAGGAGTACTGTTGCAAGAAAATTATGTGATTGCATATGAGTCTAGGAAAATTAAGAAGCATGAACAGAACTACATTGTATATGATCTGGAATTGGTTGTTGTAATCCATGCCTTGAAGATGTGGCGACACTACCTTCTTGGAAAAAAATTTACATTGATGACAGATCATATTAGTCTCAAGTATTTATTTTCGTAAACAGATTTGAATGCTTGACAAGCCAGATGGATGTCTTTTATGAGTTAATTTGATATGGAAATAAAACATATGAAAGGGAAAGAAAAAAAAAATTCTGATGCGCTAAGCATAAATGCTTGCCAAAACATAAGCAACATTGGGAGTAGTGCTAGTTTTGTTTTAGAAGAATTAGTTAAAAAGGTAGCAGATCAAGGTCCCGATTATGAAAATCTGCAATTAAAAATGCAGAAAAAAAAATGGCTGAGTACACCCAGAACGAGAAAGGGCTGATCTGCTATAAAAATAGATTGTATATTCCCAATGTAGAATCTTTGAAAAAAGAGATCCTAGATGAATACCATAAACAACCATATTCAGGACATCCGGGATATCAAAAAATGCTTATAGCCTTGAAAAGAAAATTGTTTTGGCTAGGAATGAAAAGGGATGTAACAGAATATTTCGCTAGGCGCATGGAATGTCAACTAGTCAAAGTTGAACATCAGCATCCAGCTGGTCTTTTAAACCCCTTGCAAATTGCAGAATGGAAATGGGACATTGTTTCTATAGATTTCATAATCGGGTTACCCAGAACAAAGTACCAACATTACTCGGTGATGGTAGTGGTAGACACTCTAACAAAGGCTGCACACTTCATACCTATAAAATACACTTTTGGGATATCCCAAGTGGCAGATGTGTTCCTAAAAGAGATAGTAAGGCTACACGGGGTTCTAAAGATGATTATTTCAGATAGAGACGCTAAGTTCACAGCTGCCTTTTGGAAAGTTCTATTTGGGGGCATGGGCACTAAATTGAATTTTAGTACTGCATATCACCCTCAGACGGATGGTCAAACAGAGAGAACAAATCAGATCTTGGAGGATATGCTGAGAATGTATGTGATGGATAGGCCATCAAAATTGGAAGACTACTTGCATTTAGCTTAATTTGCCTACAAAAACAGTTATCAATCCTCCATCAAAATGATTCCATTTGAAGCACTCTATGGAAGGAAGTGTCGTACTCCTTTAAGTTGGATCCAACCTGAAGATAAGCTAGTATTGGGGCCAGATACTTTACAAGAAATGGAAAGGATTGTCAAACAAAAACAAAGGAATATTAAGACAGCACAAGATCGCCAGAAAAATTATGCTGATAAGAAGAGGGTGCATCGAGAGTTCAAAGTGGGTGATCATGTGTACTTGCATATTAAACCCAAAAAGAGCACACTTTATGCTGGAAGTCATGCAAAATTGGCTCCTAGATATTGTGGGCCTTTTGAGGTGTTAGAAAGGGTGGGACCAGTGGCTTATAGGCTGGCCCTACCGCTCCATGTTAAAATTCATGATGTATTTGATGTTTCGTTATTAAACAGATATGTGCATGATTCTTCTCACATTGTTTATTGGAATGTGATATAGGTGGAGATAGAAGGGGAGTTCGTTCCAGAGCCGCTTCAAATATTGGAGCGGGAAGAAATTGAGTTGAGAAACCGAACAATAGCAAGAGTAAAGGTGCAGTGGAAGCACTTTACTGTTGAAGAAGCTACATGGGAAAGAGAAGCTGAGATGATGGAAAAATATCCATATCTATTTTCAAAATGAACTCAAGTAGTTATTTTTTAACACCGAGGACGGTGTTTTTTTTCAGAGGGGGAATATGTAACACCCCTAGTTTTATGTTTTTTTCAAGTTAGACATTTGAACTTCAATCCAAAGGGGAGTGGACCCAAATGGATAAGTATTGTGTGGAAGTAATTAATTATTTAATTATGAGAAATAAATAAAATATTTCTGTGCATATTGACCAAATGATAACTTTGAGATCACTTGATAAATCCATGAGGTATGGAAAGAGGCTAAGACTTTCCCCAAAAATCTTTCAAAAATCCTTGAAAGAATTTATTTCTAATTTAGATTTTTGAGGAAAAATCTAGATTTCCCCAATGAGGTGGAGAGTAGTTGGGAAGAGGTAAAAAGCTGGAAAAGCAAAATGAAGCTTTAAAAGTCCCTAAATAAGGGAAGCCTAGGAAAATAGGACTAAAAGAATCCTATAATTCTGGACGCAGAATTAGAAACAGGCTTTGGGGAGAATAGGCTTAAATAAGCTACTCCAGAACAGATTGAGTTTGGTTTTTTCTAGGAGATGATCTCAGCTCGGGGGTGAGTTCTGGAGACAGAGGGACTCTAAGGTTGGGAGGTTGGTCATTGACAGAATTTTTTTGTTTAAAAATTTTCTATGAATGGTTATAGATTTTCTTTTAGATTAAAATTCTGAAGTTGTCATTCCTTACATTTAGCATAGCTGTTTAGAAGAAATTACTCCTCTCAATTCTGTATAATTGTAGGAATAAAATCTGTGGGGAGAATCCATCAGATTCTCTAAACCAGTGTTGGTTTAAATCTGAGGATACAGATTATCCCACAGATGATTTAGTTGTTTAACTTTAATCTGCTTCTGGAATAAGAAAGTAGCTGTTGTATATATATGAAAACAAAGAAGGACACCTTTACATGTAACAAATATAAGTGAACTAGACATAATTCAACCCTGGTTCATTTAGGTAATGATAAAATCCAATAAGGTTATGTGTTATAGAAACAAACTTATACAAATGGAAGTATAATTTATTACAATAAATAGGAATTACCTAAACAACCATGATAAAGTAAATAAATGTTACACTTTATATGAACATGTTACTAAAGCAGACTGCACAATGGTAAAATAGTTAAAGTTCCTCTAGAAACCTGTAGTTATACATATGTATTTAATCAAAGTCTGCAAATGAAAGCTAAATGGTACTAGATATATTTTATATCTGCATTATGGATAGCAGATTGAAAGTTTATAAATTTACATTCCATTCAGATACTTTCATTTATTAAACTAAAACCCTGTGATATTAAATAGAAATATGAAATGAAAGTGTAACAGGTGAAAATTATATATGTACAGTGGGTAAAACATCAGAATTTCTAGAACAGATAATCATTCTACTATATTCTATGTTGGACATTAACATATGGCAAGGTAATATGAAATATTGTGTTAGGAAAGATAAAAAAAAAAATTAAGTACACCTATGTACTTAAGGGATAATAACTCTATCCAGAATTACCATAAACTATACATATGCCTAAATAGATGTAAGAACCCACGTTAAGTGCACATAGGATTTTAACCCTCTAGATTGAAAATAAACAACTGTGTTTTGTTTTAATAGTGCATGAATAGTGTACAGATATAATAAGAAGGAATGAGATAAATTAAATGTGTTTATGTAAGTTGAAAACAACCTCTAATATATGCACAGGTGAAAGATTTAGTTATCTACTAGAAATAAAGTCACTTACAAACTGCCCAATAATAATGGCAGTTTTGAGATATATATAATGTAGGAGAGGATGAATTCCTATGTTAGTATTAAAACAAATTAATTGTCAACCGAAATTTTTTACAGACAGTTATAATAAAATCACCTGTCTATCTAATTATACAAGTACGAAATTAAAGAAATATTAAAAAGGCGGAACTAGTAAAGATGTCATCTCAACACTGATAATAAAAAAAAAATACCAACTAGCCACAGAGGAACTGCGGGTATAAAAACCAAAATTTTATTATAAAAAAATATTAATTTTAATACTGTGGCAAAGTCCATGATTTCTCGGTGTGACGACTACACACATCATAATAATACAATAATAACAATTGTAAAAATTGACTGAAGCAGTCCGAGAAGAAAGAATGGAGAACCCTCTCCAACGAAGCCAAATGAAGCTAGGTCCTGATGAATGCGAAGAGAAAAACGCATCAGACCACCTACCTAAAGCTTCAAATAGCTTTGTAACCGAATTCCCAAATGAGAGTAGAAAATAACTCGTACATTACCTGGCATTGCAGAAACGAAGAGCTAATTATACCGTGCTTGAAAACAAAAGAGAAGATAAGCAGACGTAATAATTTATAAAATGGATTCCAACTAGGGATTACCTAGATCATAGTGGTAAAATCGCCAGACAATGGGCGACCCTGAGCAAGAAAACAAAGACAACTGAATATGTAAATCATGATATTATACATTTAAACTCAGTAAAGTGAAGTATCTCTACGTAAGACCAGAGGATTTACCTCTGCGAGAGAAATGAATCGTTCACAGGAATAAGGTTGTTTACCATGCTCAACTTGTCGATCATGATATGAGTAGTGGTTTCGGTGAAGTCGAGTGCTACCTTCAGCAATGACTACGCCAGACAAGTCAAAACATATGCGTATGGACTGATAGGAAACTTACAGTAGAGGCAGAGCTTGAATGAGCCAAGCCACTTCAACAATAGAAATAAAATGAAATAACCATAAAACTCTAAACGCCAAACCCAAATAAAATATCCGTGTTGCATTAATCTGAAACGAATACCCATGCTATGTATGGAGACTCCGAAGAAACTACAAGGTAGATAGCCCGAAATTCATTCTAATGAATGTTTGAATACATAGTCCATGGGACGAAGCTTGAAAAAAATGTTAAGGATATGAATGCGACAGAACCACCTTAACATGAATGGAAAGAAAGTAAACAAGCCAAACTCAAAATCAATTCAACATTTTATGGACACGCAAAGCAGAGTATAGTGGTTACCTTAAATGATGAGCATTTGGCACTATAATGCGTATACCAGATTTCGTGCTAACACTTCGGATAGACGAAGAGGAACGCAGAAGAAAAGAGGAATTTCTATGCTCTCTGCTCACAAATTTACAATTGACAAATGAAACTGTAGAGAGAGGGAATGGCATGTTATACCGAGCCAAAACCCTAGTTCATCGCTTCTCTCCACCGTCCACGTGGAGAGCGATGCCCAAATCGACTCAATGTCTGTTGAAAAGTGCCTCGGAAGACATACAAATCTCCACAGTAGAAATTGAGATTTACAAATTAATTCCATCATACGCATCAAGCCAACCACCATATAAATCTCAACATAGAACGACACATAAATTGAATTTCATAAATGATAGCTTGGCCAAAACACATCGCAATAGTAAACGAGAAAGGGAGAAGTACCAACGAAATGATGTAACATTTAAAACGAGAATAAATGATAGTCAGACGTGTACTGGCCTCAAAGTTGTTATCATTCTTAGAACCCTAACGTTATGAGCCAAATCGAATGAGTAGCTAAGTCTTCGTTCGGTTGTAACGTTAAGCAATTATAGCAAGTTATGGAAATTGCAATACAAAAAGGTATTATACCGTCGTTATACAAGGATCTAGTCATAAGTGAATGTTATGTGAACCACATACCTATATCAATGTTGGATTAGGGACATATGTATATAAAATTATTCCTATACCATAACAGTAAGGTATTGAGACAAAGCAATTTTTAAATATGATAAAGGTATATAAAAAAAATAAAAATAATAGTAACGCAATTCAAATGCATTATGATAATATTATAAGGGTTAGTCATATTGTAGGCCTGAACTATAATTATTGAGGTTTTAACGGAACATAATAAGTGAAAAGGGTGTCATACAGTTATAAACCATACTATTAATAGTATATGGGAAATAAATATTGACACGGGATATTAAAGATTTGAGGTATAAAAAAAAAAAAAAAATTGTTGGGTTAAGTGGAGAGACATTACAGATCTAAAGGACAACCTAGATAGGTAGTGGAAATCGTTCCTTTGTTAAATCTTGAGAGATTAGTGATATTATTTTTAGTAGTAGTAGGAGTTTTATAGAGGAAGATCTGAAAAATTAGGGAATTTATGTCCATGCTTGAGGTAATTGTAAAATCATCGAAGATTTTTCAAAAGGGTAATTATTCATGGATTGTTTGAACATCCATGAGAATTGTAACATCCAAAATGTTTTGGTGTGAATATATCTCATTAGAGATGGAGGCACATTGAACCTTGATGGCACTAGTACTAAAAACTTGTTTTAGGGCATGTACCAACCCCTCTACTACAATGATGAAGAGAAATGGGAAAATAATATCATCTTGGTGAACTATTCGACAAGTGTTGAAGGCCTTAGAGGGAGAACTGTCCAAAAATATAGATAAAATGATGATTTAGATAAGCAAAAGAATGCATGTGACTTAGGCTTCCGAGAACCAAAACACCCTTAACAATTTATTAAATGTAAGACCAAATTAATTTATCAAAAGCCTTAGATAAATTGAGCTTGATGATAATACCTATTTTTTTTAATGACAAAGGGAATTAACCATATCTTGGGCCATTATTATCCCATCCAATATTTTTTTTCCTTCAACATAACCTGTCTTCTCTGGAAATATGAGTGATGAAATAAGGGAATCACTTCGAAGATAATTTTTTAGATATTTTTGTAAAGGTAAGTAGGGAGAAAACCACAAGGATCCTTTGAATTGGATTTTTTTTCTTAAAGGTAAGAGTAGTTGTATTGAGGGCTGATAGGACAATTTTCTTTAATAAATATTCCTCCACAAACATATAAACATCATCTCTTATGAATGATTAACACGCCTAATAGAAATTAGAGGTAAAGCAATTACGCATTGGTCCTATGTTTTTGGGAATTCCAAGAATGACTTCTACTTTATTTATGGTAGTAGGATGAAGTAAACCTTGATTTTTATTCATAATAAATAATATGAGGATGAAATGGGTGATTTTTTTATGGATTTGGGTCTAGAGGGGGAACAATATGATAAGATATGTGGTAATAGGATAAAAATCTTGAATTTGATATTAGTTGATGAATGCTCTTTAATGCAACCTTTAATAGGAATAACACAAGTCCATCAAGATAGTGCTTATGCAATGTTCAACCTATGTCAAAAACCAATGTGCACTCTCATTGACAGTCTCCCCTTGTTTGTCATGATTGTTCTCCTATTTCGGTGAGTTTTTCCAATTGTCACTTTTGCACACCTTTGCTTTCACAAGTGTTTATTTCATGTTTAAGGTTGTCCCTTTTGTTTCTTTTTATTTAAAAACTATATTTTTCATGGTATATTCATTATGGCATGTTTCTATCTCAATGTCGTTTGCATTTTTCGAGTGTTTTTTTCACTTTCCTCTTACTATTGTAAGTATTTTCTTTTAGCATGGAAATAATCGTACATCATACATATGTATTTTTAGTTTGTTTCATGTTGTAACATTGGTGTTAATTAGTAATTATTATCATGTATACATGTATTGCACACATTAGCAAAGTTTGAAGCACTACCTCATAAGTTTCATAACTATCGTTGGGAAGTGTACCATTAGTTTCGAAATTGGGGAAGGTTGTCGCAATATTGTCACATTGAGAAAAGTATTTTATTCATGTTATGATTCATTGATGTTGTGTCGTAAATTTTTCTAAGTTGGGGATGATGTTCAACTTTTGTAATTATTCACTTTGGCTTTACTGATTCAACACTTAGCCCAATATGAAAAAGTTCCCTCTAGAGGAACTTGACATCACTCATCCTTCCAAAAATGTGCACTATGCAGTCTCAACCAACAAGCCTCAATTTTTACCTATTGAACTATGCGACTATGAAATCCCTAAGCTTGTGACCCTCTAGAACTATGAAATGGGAAACCTCAATCCTTAAGCATCCATCCTGACCCCTTGAGCCCCTAAACTGTGCAATTTTATTTCCCTAACCTTCTTAAACAATGCACTACATAGTGTCAAGGTTCAATCTTGGCCCTTGACTTCCCGAGATGCAAAACTACGCAATCCCTGAGCATGTTTCCTACCCTATCACCTGATTCCAGCTCAGTCACTGGAATTCATGAAACATGTTAGATTAGGGTTTTATCTGACTGATTCATCTTGTCATGAGTGTATTTCAATTTCCTATATCACATCATGTTATTATTGGATGATGATGGAGGAGATGAAGTAGCAGACTCTTTGAGAAGACACCTTTGTAACTGCATAAACAAGTTGATTAATCAAGAAAGACAAAGGGGCACCATATTGTGATAGTAGCTAGAAATTAATATCACATTGAATACTCTCTACCTTCAAGACTTGTGGAGAAGGAAGAAGAAATTTTTTCTCCATATTTCAATAAGACACAAAGACAACAAAAACAAGACTGTATTGACACTACCATATCATCACATAACCCATGTCATCACTTTCATGTCATGTCTTGTCAAGGTGTCATGTCAATATGTATATGAGTCATCATTTTCCACATCATTTCAAGATTATGAAATTTCCATATTCCAGAAAGGTAATGTAAATCTGAAGTCCAAGAGTCATCTAGAGAATGTAAAATGTCATGAAGGAGTCTGACGGTCGTAGAGAATTCAAAGAGTCATGACGGTAGTCCAAGAGCCACAAGGGAGGTGAATGGTCACCAAATTTGTTATATATACACCCTCATAACTCATGAAAATCAATTTTCACCTTGGATCCTCCTATTAAGCATTAGGGAGGATGATAGTTCTCTTGGAGGTGCAAGTGGCTTCTCTAATTCTCCATTATTGGGGTTAGTGGTGTTCACTATACTGATGTAACTTGGAAATTTTTCTTAATTTCACAGCTTGTTGAGCTAGCACACTTTCATGCATATGTCATAAATATTGTAACACTATTCTTTGAATGTTTGTGATGTATGTTGTTTTCATTTTCACTAAGGAAATTTAACTATTTCGATGGCTACGGTACTTATCTTGTTGAAGGTATGTTGTATGTGTTTTAACAATAATTTCTTCTATGTGAACTATTTTGGTAGTTGTCCAACAATTCATTCATAGTCATATGCTCGTCCATATTTAATAGATCGTTACTAGTAATCTTCTTTTAAAGACTCAATTTTTCTTTCCCTTTCGGTAGGAGAACCTTGATACATTCTGTCATCAAACATTCCACAAGGTATACTCACTTGTTCATCTAAACTTACCTCTACAATTCTCTCTTGCGTTGATCATTGTTGACAAGTAAAATATCTAAGACCATATGGTAGTCGAGCCTTATTTCTTATTGGTTTCCTAGAGGAAACGAAGCAAATTTTGATTGGGACTTTTCATGGGGGAGACTTTATTGGTTGATGAATTTTGATCACTATCAAAAAATGGTTCTTGTTATGACCAAAAAATGGTCATCTAACCATTTACAATTAGATAAAGAGAAGTACGACACGTAAGAACAATTTTGGCATAGAAAAATTTCTTTCACTATAAGAAATGAATCAAAGTACAACATGTAAGACCAATTTTACCATAGTAAAATTGCTTTCACTATAAGAAATAGTTTAATAAGCCATATTTTATTAAGTTATTTGATTATAAACAGGAAACCCCATGAGAAATAATTAAATAAATCTTTATTTATTTCATTTTCCTCCAGGAATAATTAATTAAACCATTTTTTAAATAATATTCCTGGTCATATTTAAACCAATTGCGAAAAATAATTAGATAAAACATTATTTATCTTATTTTTCTCTAGGAATAATTAATTAAATCATTATTTGTTTATTATTCTTTAACCACATTCTTGAAATGATAAATACCTCCTTTATTTGTTTATTATTTCTAAATAAAGGTATTTAACCAATTTAAATACCTCTTCTCTCCAAAAAAATATAATAAAATATTCAAAACAGTTAGATCTAGATCTTGGTTAATAATATTTTATTATTCGCCATTATCGAGGATAACTAAATATTTTGTTATAAATATGAGGGGCTTCCATTCATTCTTCACATTGATCGTTTTTATTGTTAGACTTTGATCATTTTCATTGTTTCTATTATTTTATTTTTTCATTTGAGCTCCCAATTGAGTTCAACACATGTTTTGGGTTTTATACACCATTGAGAGTGAGAAAATTCTGGAATTTAAGCATTGTGGACAACGAAGAACCCATCCCATTGAAGGGGAATAGTAACATCTATTTGTTCCCTTTAGCAGGTGTAATAATATATGAAATCATTTATTAAATATTGTCTTGTTTGTTGGATGCATGAATTAATTACTATTTATTTTCATTTTTTAACTACTTTTACTGCATAGATCTCATCTTTTGTAGCATTTGTTCTAACTATTCATTACAGATATAAAGAATTAAGTAGTCATTTTTTTTGTTAGGGTTGTTTGTCACATAAAACTAAAGGAGGTTATTTTCATGCACTTAGGTTAAGAATTTACGCTAACAAATGCCGACTCCGCTGTTGTAATTCATATTCATGTGTGACCATTAGCTTCGGAAACATGGGTTTTTCTTGACATTTTTTCAGTCTCTTGATGTCTTTTTTTTTTTACTTTTATGCCCTAATTCAGTCAAAATTCCAACTTCTGAATGTTTTATTGTGTTTTTCACAAGTAACAGGTATTATTCATGTTAGGGACGAAAAATTTTCCGCAACCTGTTGCCTGAGAACCAAGGAGCAGAAAGTCACACTTTTAAACTCAAATAGTGTCTTCACCTTCCCAGGGTCTGAAACTACGATCTGGAATATTTTTCTAAATTTTTTCTACAACTGTCACTATTTGGCAAGAGCACTGTTTTGGGTTGTTTGACTTTTGTTTCCGCCATATTAAGCCTAGATATAATCATTTTGTTTCCTTGAAGTAGAAAAAAGTCCCGTCGGATTTCAGTACACTTCCAAAATTTTAGGAGTTATGCTGAGTAGCCAATGTAATATTTTCAACACTTTCGGCCATTGTTTCAGGGTCCGATCCATCTATTTTACATATATTTTCTGATAGGTTATTTTTATATTTAAAACTCGCTATTGAGTTTTATTTGGTCTTTGCCTTAGGGTCTCATTTTTTTCCGTAGGTTTTTTCACCTTTAACCCTATCTATCGCAACAATTTTCCCCTCTGGTTTCTTGTTGTTTTCTGTGTCATTTCCAATAGTATAGAGTCATTACATCCCTGTCCCCTCGACATTATATATCTGGGCCTTTTTAGTGTGTTTTGATTCATTTTAGTCCCCTTGTCATCTGGTTATTTTATAACCTTCTTTGTGTTGGGATTTATGTGTGATTAGTTGCTTATTTTAATGTCATTTTAGTTTCATTTACAGTTTCTCGACATTTATTCTTTTCCTTTAAATAATCATCTGGGCTTGGTAAAATAAACACACGACTTGCACAAATTCACACTTAAAGTGAAGAGAACTTGGTTTACATCGCCAAGCTAAGACATAAACATAATAATTAATCAATCTACCTCATAGATCCTGTATTTATCACTCTTCAACCTTTTCATGTCATCTGCGACCTGCCATCATAGTGCTCCCAAGGCGTTTACCACAGAGACTCCAAGGACTTCATCCATAGTTTCCATTAGGACGTCTTAATCCACCCCGTAGGGTCTGAATTACTCCTGCCCCGAGTTTCCATACTGACTCTGATTCTGGTTCATCGAGTTCTTCTCCTGATTCCGTCCCTGGTTCTCCTCACCCTCATACCATCACCATGTGACGCACCAATGCAAGTGCAGGTCCTCAAGCCCATTGTGGCCATGACTCGCATCTCGGAGCCACTACTAGTGGAACCACTATTGGAACTGTCTCAGCTACTCCTTTTCTATTTTTTATTATGGGTTTAATACTTTTCAATTTTAGAGAGTTAATCAATGAACACATACTCCTAGATGCTGGTTGGCGAGCTATGCCAACTAAGATTCCTTTGGAAATTCCTATGTCAGAAGGTAACACTGGAGAGGACTCCACTAATCACATTTGCCCCTTTCATATGTGGTTTTCATCTAATTCCATCACTGATGACTCCATTCACCTTTAGTTGTTCCAACGTACGCTCATTGGAGAAGTTGAAAAATTGTACATCGATCAGCCTGCTGCATCTCCTACCACTTTCGCAATACTTGGTAAAAAAAATTGTCATATTTCTAGGTACCCCTCCATTATGATATCGATACTGAGTTAATCACTGCATTTCATCAATCTTCTACGACCCATTTTTCGGACCATGTCCATGAATGGAATAGAAGAAAAAACTTGTGTAGAGCTCCTACATTCGATGATCATGTCTATATGGATTTGTTTCTCAGAATGCTCTTAGCCCCCATTAGTAAAGATATCACATCTCATTTCCCTTAGCCAGAGGAAGAATCTCTCCAGGTTGCATTAAAATATGACTTGATCTATGCGAAGGCACTGGAGGCATGTCATGTTGTTGACAGTATTGTTGGATCCTTCTCACATCTATATGCTCCTCCTCAAATGAGTTATGGTTATCCCTAGGGGGGACCAGTTCATCCAAGACCTATCCCCTTCTAGGAAACATGAATCCCTATCAAATAATTTCTTATGCATCGATGCCAGGGAAAGGTGTTTCTCAACTTATCCACCCAAATTTTGCTCCATCCACTTTCTATCCTTATGCACAGCCCGATGCTCCATCCCCTTCCACATTAGTGCACCAACCTCGGATGCCTTTTTAACCTCTACCACAATAGCCACTTCCTCCTCAAAGCCATGTGTATGCGTATAAGAGTGTGACTAATCTTCCTTATTAGAAGAAAAAAATAAGGGGAAAGGAAACTAGAACCGACAAGCACAAGGTAACTAGGGTCGCCAAGGTAATCAACAGAACTCACCCAAAGGGAGCCAACCTAACATCACAAAAAAACAAGATGGCGATCAGTCCAAGAATAATCAGAGCCTTAGTACGAATAAAAATTGTTCATGTTGTGGTGTCCATGGAAATTATACTCATGATTGTCCCCTTTTACAAAAAATGTGCTAGTTGTGGGAAGCCCAAGCAGCATCCAGAGGACAACAACCCACCGTGTTGCTTCCTACAAACATTGTGCTAGCTCAATTAACTATGTTCACTAATCCTTTCCCTTAGCAAGGATCTGTTATTGCACAACCACCTCAAGGTTAGGTAGCCCTTCAACCTCCGCCATGTGGTACCCCTATGTACTAGATTTTCATGATGAATTTTGAAGAGGTTAATATCATTCATGTCAACCTTCAGACCTGGTCACACCAATATGACATG
This sequence comes from Pinus albicaulis, assembly GCA_034641835.2. Taxonomy (NCBI): domain Eukaryota; kingdom Viridiplantae; phylum Streptophyta; class Pinopsida; order Pinales; family Pinaceae; genus Pinus; species Pinus albicaulis. The sequence goes on along the minus strand of CM076576.1, from coordinate 501,604,293 downwards.
AAACTGGCTACGTTTGCAACCATGTCCCAAACCATTGTACCCACAGTGTCCATTTCAACAAAAAAAATTCCCTTACATATTCCTCAACCTAAAGTAGATGTCATTCATAAGATCCCTAAAGGGCCATTACGCTGAAATGTTTCTTTTTCCAAAGACACCCACACATATAGCATTGTAGATGAATTGGTGGAGTCTCCTACTTCCATGTAAACATGGGAATTCCTTCAGACCTTCCCATGTCAAGAAAATATATAATAGTTTATTTGGGCAATGTGGGTTCTTTAGATGATCGTTTGATCATGTTTGATGTTGAAAAATAATAACATCCCCCTTTACCCTCATCTGTTTCCTTCCAAATATAAGTCAAGATCCCTTAATGCCCATGTTTAGGTATGTATCATTGATGACAATGCATCCTCCTATGTGATGTACCATTATGTTTGGAAGAAACTCAGATCCATCGATCTATCTTAGTGCACCATCAGTTTATGTTCCTGAGACGGTCACCCTTCTCAACCCCTTGGCATGTTCCGCAATTTTCTAGTCACACATGTGGGAAGTACTATTTGTATTGAAATTTGACATAGAAATCATTGATTTTAATATCCTCTTGGGTCATAGCTACACCTATGTGATGTTAGTTGTGTAATTTTCAGTCCACCGTAAGACGTGCTTCCCCCATAATGGAAATATCCTCACCATCGATCAGTTGACATATGACGAAACGAAGTCTCATACCTCCCCTGAGTACATCATACCTTCAGTGGTCGATAACCCATCAATTGAAACTCTCACCATTGTTTCACCAAGATTCTATAGATATTTCACCTTACTTTGTTCATTCTCTACTTCCCCTCCTCTTATCACTGAGCCCAAATTATCAAGTGTTTGCATGTTACAAGTGTCCCGGGCTAGATAAAAGTGACCCAATTTGACTAGCGAGTAGCCAACTCCTTCGCATTGTGATGTTGTTCACTTGAAAAAACTATTAAGATCATCTCCTCAAGTACATTCTAATTCTTCTGGTGTCTCTCCCAAAAATTTTCAATGAGTAAGGGTCCCCCCAAGCCTTAATCATTTGGGAGCCAGTTCGCCAAGCGATTACCCTTCCTGTCAGATATCATTTTTAGGTCCCCCCTCCAGAGTCTTTTCGATGCTTGTTATTTATACATTGACTCTACCCAATTTACCCATGCGGATATGTGTCTGGTACATTGATCCCCTAGAAAACACTCCACCTGGTCAACTTGAACCATATACCACTTTGACCCTATTTCAATTGGCCACCATGAACCATCCCTTTGCTTCAGTGCCACAACAACCTCAATAGCAACCTGATCCTATTGTAAAAGCATCCTGTGAGGGAGGAAAAGCCAAAAAGAAAGAGCATAAGGACTAGGCTCCCCAAACAACTCCTACTCCACCAAATCCTCCAAGGTCAACATGTCGCTAGACTCTGTGTGATGTTTTTGGGTATGCCACCAATAACTATCTTGAACTTCCTCGTCTCCAACCTATGGTTAATGAAATATTTCCACAACATGACATCCCGAAGGTCCATGTTACGTTACTTAATTCAGTTAAGAAACTAAAATCGTTAGGCATGAACCACCGTTATGCTTTGTGCGACCTTTATGACCACTATTATCATCATTTCCCCATCTCGACGACATTCACAATACCCTTGAGTAAATTCATGAAATAGAGGCCACTCGTAGTGGATCGTGGACTCCTCTACTTGTGAGTTTTTCTTCAGCATAACCATAGGACATTTATTCACCTATTTTGATACTGCCCCCCAATGTCAAGATGATAGAACCTTCGGTCACTATTCTCTATCTCTCATCATCCATGAGATTCATGGATGAAGACCCACATGGGGATTCCCATTCTATTTCGGTTGAACCTCCCTCATTGAACACCCTCATCTCAAAATCGATAGATGTTTCATATAATAGCTCTTCGTCTACCCGTTGTAGTGATGTATATGTGAATCATATTTGTCATGAAGATACAACATGTAGCCCCATCGCATTAGGTTATCTCCCTCCCACCAATCCTCCCATCTTCCATTATGATGACGAAATTATGGAAGCCATGGCCACCCCTGATTTTCCCTGGGATATTATGCACCATCAACCATACTTCCTTCAACTTCAGTCCCATGACCAATATGTTTTCAAGTCTAAAGACTTCATTCCTGATGAGGTTGATTAGTTTAGAAATCCCATTCCTCCACGATATGCTTTTGAAGAAGGAAAAATGGCTAATATCTCTCATACCATTAAAATAAACATTTCCAATAAACCAGCGGTTGAAGAAAATATTACCTTGCATGCACATTTAACCCTGGAAGAAATTGAGGCTTAAACAAAGCTATTCAAGAAATTTTGTGATTTTTTCCCCTAATATTCTTCGAATATGTGTGGACTTGATCTTGCCATTGTTGAACACCATATCGATACATGGCCTGATGCCAATTATGTCTGGCAACAAATGAGACCCATAAATTCTTCCAGATGTGAGGTTGCCAAAGAGGAAATTGATAAGCTTAATTAGGATGGTTTTATCTATCCCATTGAATACACCACATGGGTTTCCAACCTGCTTCTCATTCTCAAGAAACAAGGCACCATTCGTGTCTGCACTGAATTTCACTACATGAACAAAGCCAGTCCCAAAGACAACTTCAACACACCGTTTATTGATGAAATAATTGATGACTGTGCCAGTCATGAGGTTCTATAGGGATTGATTTTTTGGGTAGAACCAGATTACTACCCGTCATTTTGATCACTTAAAAATTTCCTTCATTAATCTATGGGAAAATTTTTCTTATAGGGTTATGCCTTTTGGTTTAAAGAATTCTGAAGCCATCTTCTAGAGGGCCAGGTCTTACTGCTTTTATAACTTCGCTCATATTATCCTTGCTTACCTTCGCGGCCTCACTACTCCTTCAAAGCTTCAGGCACAACACATTCACAATTTTCATAATTTTTTCTCTGATGTCACAATTATAATATCCACCTCAACCCATTGAACTGTGCCTTCCGCATTTCTACTAACCCTCACTTGGGCTTCATTGTGTACAAATATGGTATAAATCCTAATTCGCTCAAATTTCAAGCCTTTCTTGAGTTTCCAATCTATCATAACTTGTGCCAATGACAAAGTCTTCAAGGAAAATCCAACTTCCTTCGTCGGTTCATCCCTGACTATGCCACCATTGTGCATGGGTTTCTAAGACTCCTTCAATATAACATTCCATTTTTTAGAATGACTATGATCATCAGTATTTTGATGCCCCAAAACATGCTCTCACTTCCAATACCTTGATTATTCCACCTAAATTTGTGAGGGACTTCATCCTGTATATCTCAACTTCCACCCACTCAGTCACTGGGGTCCTTATTTAGGAAGATGACACTGGAAACAAAAATGTTATCTATTATGTCAGTAAGAACCTTGTGTGACCCCATATGTCCCACTCACATGAAAAGAATTTTGCATTGTTCATTGTGTTCTCGGTCCAAAAACTTTGTCATTATATCCTTAAGCATTCCACCAAGGTCACGAAAAATTCAAACCCATAAGTCGAAAAATCATAAATGGGAATATGCATGTTGGATCATTATCCTCTAGGAGTTTGATCTTGTATTTGTCACACCCAAGAGTAATAAAGTTTTATCCCTGGCTGAGCTCCTTCCAAAATTGCCTATTGGTATGCATGGTCCGCTGGTTAATGATGATTTTCCCGATGAACACTTACTTGCCATTACTTTAGACAATCCTTGGTATGACAAAATCCTTACCTATTTGCGAACACAAAAAATGTCTTCCCATCTCAATCTTGATGTTCAATGATGTATACGACACCAAGCCCCCCGCTACCTTCTCACTTATGACGATCTTTATCATTGTGGTGTTGGTTCTTTGATTCATCTTTGTCTCAAGCATGCTGAAGCTAAGCCAGTCCTTAACTCCTTCCATAACAGTGCTTGTGGTGGACACCTCTCTGGTTTGGTCACTGCTCAGAAAATCATGTGTGCTATGTATTTTTTTCCTTCTCTCTTTGGTTATTGTATTGAAGCAGTCAAACATTGTTACAATTGTCACCTATTTTCCCCGAAGGCACTAGATCCACTAGCTCCCCTCCATCCTTTCATCTTAGCCAGTCCCTTCTACAATTGGGCCATTGACTTTATGGAGCATCGACCTCCATCTTCTAGTAACCACAAGTATATGACTATTTCAGCAAATGGACTGAGGCCATGCCAATGTTCAACAACACGGTGGCTACCACAATTTTTTTTTCTTTAATCATTTTATCCCTCAATCTGGGGTTCTAAGACCATTGGTATCTGACCATGGCCAACATTTCCAAGATGAGGCATGGCATGAGATATCATGTTTATTGGGCTTTGAGCACCAATATTCATCATCTTATTATCCCTAAGGTAATGGAAAAGTTGAAGTAGTCAATAAAATCCTTAAAAATATGCTTCATCAGATGGTGAACAAGCACAAAATAAACTGGCACCTTATGCTTTTCCTTGCTCTGTGGGCCTATATAACTACTATTAAAACTTCCACAGGGTTTACTCCTTTCCACCTTGTTTTTGTTCAGGAGGCAATCTTACTAATCAAACCTGAAATCCCTTTCCTTCACCTAGCCTTCGAACTCCTCCCCCACGCCAAAAATTTAGAAAAAATACTTATCATGCTTGAGCATGCTTCCTAACACCATCATGTTTCATTGCAAACCATTGAAGTGACCAAGAAATGCACTAAAGCACAATATGACCACATATTCCACCCTCGTACCTTCCACGAATATGATCTTGTTCTAATTTATGACCAGGCTGATGATCTCCTTGGTCATGGGAATTTTAACTCATTATGGCTAGGACCTTCCATCATTAGTGAGGATTTCAATAGGGGAGCATACCTTCTAAAGGATTTCAAGGCCAACTTCTTCGTAACCCTCGCAATGAACTTTACCTCAATAAATTTTACCTATAACATCTCCCATTGACATTTGTGTATTTATTTATTTCATGCATTTAGGTAGATTACACTATCCACCATAATCTCTTTTGTTGTATTGTGGCGCCTTTCATATGGATTGGTCATCCACACTATGTATCGACCATGTCTATGGTGAAAGTCACTTCTCTTGAAATCTAGCCTCGGCAGCTTGGGCCATTTTTACCCCCTTGAATTTGTTAGTCATCTCCAATGGTGTATGCATCAGATATACCACCAATAAAAAAGTTGAATATGATACAGTGATAGGTTTGTAGGTCGATGCCCTTGACCATAGCATCCTTCATTTTCATGTTCATTTAGATTTCTTTCTTCTTGTCATTTAATTGAATTGTGTGTATCATGTGAATAACCATGTCCTTTTTAGAAAATATTTATGAGTGAAGATATTATTACATGAGTTAAAATATATTATATTCATTCATGTACCTAGATCCTAGAATCACCATGTACATAGCATTTCAAACATTATTCTATATTGGCACTTATCACATGCACTTAATATAGGACAATAATAAAATAAATGGTGAACCATATAGTCATCATATATACAAATATGCATATCCATATTATGTATTGAAAAAATAATAAATGTTTGGCGTCCACTATAAATACATCAAACATGGCCACAACATGTTACAAAAACCAAAATGGAGGGCAACACATGCCCCTATCTCTAATAACTATTTGGAGCGTCCTGGCTCCCGAGCCAATGGCTCCTCTCCACTAGCTTGCAGATCCAGAGCTTCGTACCCAACTATCTCCATGCACCACATGACCCCTCAACACTCTAAGGGTAGCCTATACATCCCTCAATGTAATGGTTATGAGTATCTGTAATATTCCTAAATTCGCATGCAGCTAATAGGAATATTAATTTTTCTCTCAAAATCTAGTTAGATGAATAAATGGGTAAGGATGCCCATAAGTTTCTTAAGTGGGCATAAAATCCCCCTTAATGTGAAAAGGGATCATGTAATAACTAGATAAAACATCCTCATGTGTGAATAGTGTCAAATATGTGTGGAAAAGGGAAATTTTGACCAAGTCAACATAATTAATATGTGAGGAGTGGATCATAAATAAGGACAAATCAGTGTGAATGAAGATCAATCTAGCTAGTCAGAATAAGGACACCTTGGGTGTGAATGGAGAAGATGCATGGAGAATAATTCATGGTTGACTAAATCAAATAGAATTGTAAATATATGAGTGGGACTAATGGAGACAGCGTAATTTTGAAGGAGGATCCTTTGCATGGAAGTAACCTCATAACTGTGAGGGACCCATGGTGAGAAAGTTCATCAACTCTATACTGGAGGGAATGGGAGACATATGGGGCATGATTGAAGAATATATTTTGTATGTGGAATTTTTATACTTCTTGCATTCTGTGGCTGTTTAGCTTTTTTTTTTGCACTGTTTAGTGGAAGGGTTTTCTCATGCGGGAATTCCCCACTTCTTCTTGGAGAACTTGTTTAAGGGAGATAAGAGAAGCATCATGTGCTACATTTCCCACTATTTGGTGTTAGGCCAAGTAGTCACATTTAGTAACATCACAGTCCCATGCATAATCTGTGTTATTTCTTAGGGTGTTGCAGTGGAGGGGTTTAATCCCTTGTATTTTGAGCTAGTTCCCCTGAAGGAGGATCAACCTTTTCCCAGAAAGCTAGTAGGAGGAGCTACAAAAATTTCATTGCATGACAAGAAAATTTTATGTAGAGCTTCATTCATATAGTGTGATTCATCCATAGATCTGCAACAAATACTTCATGTATATCATGTTTTTCAAGAAACCCTTGCCGGGTCATATTAGATCTATGTAAAAGAGATTAGATCTCTATTTTTGTGCTCTAGTGATTAATAAATAATTAGATATATTTTGTATCATTATTTCTAATTATAAACCCTCAAATAACTACGTTTTCATTTTCTCCAGTAATTTCTGTGTTGCAGTAGTCTTGGGGTTTCAATGTTTTTGGGTTGTTTTGGGCATATGAGGCCTTTTTAACTATGAAAAAGTGATTTGTTTCTGATTTCCTTTTACATTTGGTTGATATAATTTTATATATAATGGATCCATGGGTTGTATTCATCTGTTAATGCACATATTTCTGAAAAATGTGTTTTCCATGCATGTATTGTTGATTTTCCCATTTGGGAATATTACAGTGGTATCAGAGCTCTAATATTGGCTCAGCCTGTGTACTACAACCATTATGGAGTCTTCTCATGAGAAGGAGAGGATATTCAAAATGGATCAAAGCAAACCCTTATTGTCTGGAAGGAAGAAGTCTCAAAGCTTCTTCTACACACTTTGCATGGCATCAGAAATTACATCAAAGAAATGAGGAGGGAAAAACATGGAGATCCCTCATCAAGATTTGGAAATGAGGAAAGCTTTAATTCCTCATATTATGGCTATGCATATTCAACCACACCATCATATTTAAAATGCTCTACCACCCATATTTTTATTACAAATAAGATGGAGAAAGGAGATGTGCCAAAGAAGGAGACTCTTGGTGATTATTTGCACGAGTATGAAGCACAATCTAAGGGGTTCAAAGATCACATGAACTTCCAAGGGTTTTTCAAGATCAAGGAGGAAAGGAGCACAAGGAGCGAGAAAAATGGTATGGGTAGATTCTTTCTATCTACTTTTGATGGCTCACCTAAATGTCTAGCTAGGATTTTGGTGGAGGATCTTAACACCTATGTCCAACAACATCAAGTTTCTGAAGATGAAGCCATTAAAGTAGTAGCACTGCATTTTTAAGGTAAGGCATATTCTTGGTGGTTGTTTGAATCCTTTTCCTTAAAGAATGAAAGTAAATCTAATTATGCAAATTTCATTAGAAGAGTATTGGAAAGATTTGATGAAAAATTTCATGAAACATCTTTGATGGAGAAAATCAAACCAAAACAAACAAAACCTTTGCATGGGTTGGAAGGATCCACAAACCCAATTCCATTTCAGAAAAACATTGAGGGGGATGAAAATTTGTTTGATACTTTGCAAAGGGAAATATCCCCATTGCATGATGAGCTTTCTTCTCAAGAGAAAGACATGGAGATTCCTCCTTTGAGGGAAGACCAATATCTAAGGTCTCTCACTGTTGATGAGGCATTCTCAACCATTCATGAGGAGGAAGAGAAGGCTTCAGGTAACAGTGCTATCATATCAAGAGCACATTCAGTACCTCTATTAGGATATTCCAACACATAGGAAATAGTTAAGAATAACTTAGTCTAGTGTAGATTTAGGTAAAGTGTGTTTCTTTACCATGTACATTTGTAACTTATAATCCAATGATCACAATTTTTAGTGATTCAACAGTTATCTCTCACCTTGGTATTAACGACACTTGATCCATGGCTTAGCACCCAATTGGTCCATGATCTCTATTTAAAGAGCATGGAGGGTCATTTTTCTGGTAACCGTTTATGAGAGAAACATATGTAACTTTATTTTTATATTAATAAATTCCCTGAAGTGGCCGCGTTGGCTTAGGGCGTGGACTGTTTCCCTTTTTCAGCGTTTTAACCACATGATTATACTGGTGTACTGATTTTTGATATGTCTGTGAGTGGTGAACATTGGTTCTTGATCTATGGAACTTACGCTATAAATTCCTATATCTTATCAGAGTTATTTCGAGGGCCACGTCCGTTGTTGATCGAAATCCGAAGCCGATTTAACTGCATTCGAATGCCTTTTTGTAGATATACTATTTATGAACATTTTTGGGCTTTTAGAACTACTTGTTTGTGTCCGGAGCATCTGTTATAGTGAGGAAAGCCCTTTTTTTCATGCGAAAGGGTTTCGGTTCTGTTTTTTTATTTTCGGTTTTTAGGTTTTATTTATTTGCCATATCTATACCCTCTTCTTTATTTATGCTCTTTTTTGTGCACTCTGTGTGATCTCGGAAAATAAGAAACAGGAAAAAGGGATTTTTTTTGCTACGTATTCTCTTTCCCCGCATCTTTGTGCGATCTTGAGAAATAAGAAATAGTAAAAAAGTGATAGTTGCCGGTAAGGCTAACCGAAATTTTAACATTCTGCCATAAGGCTTTGCATTTCATTTTTTTTTCTTGGTTTTTTTTTTTTGTGCAAGAAAAGGCACCCATACCAAAGAGTAAAAAAAAAGAAAAAGAAAAAGAAAACAAAACAAAGATAACAAATAAAACAAAAAAACCCCACTTTCTCTTTTCATAAAATAACGTGGTCCTTTTACTATCTCACTTGGTGAGGGGTTAGTTTATGAGAATAGAGGTCTTGGGTTCAAGTCTCCTTCTCAGGCTTCTTTTGTAAAAAAAATTGTTCAAAGGGGCAGATTTTTTTTTTTTTTAAAGCCACACTTCATCATGTTTCGGTAACTATTCGACATTTACAACTCAGATTTTTCAAAAGGCACAACTTATTCATCTGGAAGCCATTTTTTGAGCCGTTTCCTTTTTAAATGGCCTATTTTTTTGAGATCTTTCCATTGGAGTAGTTACTTTTAGCTTTTCTCTGCTTCAGTTTTTTTTTAAATGGAAAGTCCATGCCCGGTTATTCTTAACAATACCAATTATTTCCAATGGCTACTTCACATGGTAGATATAATTAGAAGTAAAAGGCTTCATAGAATAGCGATAGGACAAGAAACTAAACCTTCTGATGATGATAAAGCTGCTAAATGGGGAAATAAGCAAGATCAATCATGAGGGTTGATAGGAATGTCCATTGCTCAAGATCTTCGATTTCATATCCTTGACATTGACACCCTTGATGAGGCCCTGCAAAAGCTAAAAACAATTTTTGGTGTTCAAAATCAAATATGGGCCCACCAGCTTGAAAATGAGTTTCTTACTTTGGACCCCAATAATTTCTCCTCCATTGAAGATTTTTTGTCCAAATTTAAGACCCTCAGAATTCTTTTAGAAGGTTGTAAGATCAAAAAGGACGATGGTAGTCTCATATATTTCATTCTTGCTAAGCTTGGTCTTGCATACTCTATATTTTTTTCCACCTTCCATTCCACTAGAGAAGCCATCATTTCTTTAGGAACCACCTACAAGAATCCCTCTTTTGATGCCTTTTGTGATTCTTTGATAACAGAACAAGAAAAAATTTTACACCTTGGTCTTATCACTACTGGAAACGATTCTAGGAAAGCCTTAGCAGCCCAAAAAAAACCATATCAAAAGAATCCCAAGAAGAAATATCCTAAAAAATATGGTCCTAAACCAAATAAGGGCCCTAAGAAATTTCAGTTGTAAACTGAAAAATCAAATCCCCAAAATAATAAGGCAAATCAAAACAAAGGGAAGAAGATAGATAGACATTGAAAATTTTTCAATTGGGATGGCCATATAGAGTACAAATGTTTTACGAATATGGAAGCCTTATAAGCAGCAATGAAGAGGCACAACGTCAATTTGGAGCACTCTTCACCTTCGTCTTCAGGCATGGAACTTTCTTCTTGTGGTTGTCAAGCATCAAGATCTAGTTATGCATTAAATGTATCTTCTTCTTCTCCTTCTCATGAGTGGCTCATTTATTTTGGAGCTTCTTACCACATGGCTAAAAATAAATCCATGTTTTATTCTTTAAATGATTGTAACATGAAACACATTTATGTTGGTGATGATAGATCTCTTATTGTTGTAGGATCTGGAACCATTCATCTAGATAATGGTCAGTTTAATGATGTACTATGTGTTCCCGCCTTTTCATGCAACCTTCTATCTGTTTATCAGATAACTCATTCAAGTGAAGGGAAAATATTAGAATTCTCACCTCATGATGTTGTAATCAAGGACCTCAAAGATCCTAAACATATTTTAGCTACTAGCATTGCTGATGATTCCACAAGGTTGTATAAGTTTGACAACTTTGGGTCATCATCTCTTCCCTCTGTTTTTGTTGCTCATAATGATGATGTGAGAAAACTTTGGCATGAGCGATTTGGTCAGTTAAAATATCGCTCTCGTCAAACTCTATGTAAGGAAAATATGGTGATGGGCCTTCCTATGGTATCTTGTCGAGATGGTGTTTTCTCTGGATGTGTACTCGGAAAACATCATGAGGATAGTTTTGACAAACGTGCCTCTTGGCATGCTTCAGCCCCTTTGCAGCTTCTGAACAGTGATTTATGTGGTCCACTTCCTATTGTTTATTTCTCTGGTTGCAAGTACTTCTTAACGTTCATTGATGATTTTTCCAGACACACTTAGGTATATTTCTTAAAACTCAAGAGTGAAGCTTTTAACATGTTCTTGGCCTTAAAGGCCTTTGTTGAGAAACAATTTGGACATAAAATTCTTAAGTTTAGATGAGACAAAGGCAGAGAATATGTTAACAACAAATTTATCAACTTCTACACTGAGCATGGAATTCAATTGCAACATATTGTTCCATATACTCCACAAAAAAATGGTGTAGCTAAAAGGAAGAATCGAACCTTAAAATAAATGGCTAATTGTATGCTTCAATCTAAAGGGCTTGGTCTCAATTTTTGGGTAGAAGCCATTAACTGTGAAAATTACATAGTAAATCACACTCCTACTAAGGTTTTAAATAATATAACTATAGAAGAAGCTTGGAGCTCAATCAAACTAGATGTAAGTCACTTTCATGTTTTTGGAAGTGATGCTTGGGCCTATATTCCAGATGTGAAACATAATGCCTTAGAACCTAAGAGTGAAAAATGTATTTTTGTTGGATATTCTGAAGATGTCAAAGGATATAGACTTCTCCAACCAAAATACAAAAATATAATCATTAGAAGAGATGTAAAGTTTGATGAAAATATATCGGCCTATGAGCCTAGTTCGACGGGTGTGCCACCTTTAGCCTGCGAGCCTAATTTGGCATATGTGCCACCTCTCTCTCTCTCTCTTATATTTTTAATAGCATTCCTTCTAGTTCAGATGATGGCGGCGAGGATGAAAATCCTCCTCCAGCTCATGAAATTGTTCCTTATACTCCACCTCTTCCAAGATGGGTCTGCTCTACTCAGAATGCAACAGGTTCTCTTGCAGGTGACCCTAGCGATCGACGACATATATGTTCTCAGTTCGAAGAGCTTCTTCCTTATTGGCTCAAGTTCCAGAAAAACTTGATCTAGAAACCTTTCAAGAAGCCTCCAATCATCTAGATTGGGATGAAGCTATGAATGAAGAGTATCGTCCTCATTGGTACACAATACTTGGTATCTTGTTCCTCTTCCAAAAGGAAGAAAACTTGTCAAAAGCATATGGGTTTACAAAACCAAGTGTGGACCAGATGGAAAAGTGGATAGACGTAAAGCTCATCTTGTTGCCAAATTATTTTCACAAGTTGAAGGAATTGACTATACTGAAACCTTCTCCCCTATTTCCAAAATGGATTATATCCACCTTGTTCTTTCCCTTGCTTCCTCCTTTAAATGGGAAGTCCATCAGATGGATGTTAAATTTTCCTTCTTACATGGAGATTTGAATGAAGAAATCTACTTGGAAAAACCCCCTGGCTTTATCCAAAAAGGCTCCAACCTTGTTTTTTGCCTTAGGGAGTCTCTCTATGGTCTCAAAAAAGCTTCGAGCTTGGTATTCCAAAATGGATAGATTTCTCTTAGATAATGGCTTTTCTAGGTGTCATTTTTACAACATTTTCTACACCAAGAAAGTGGGTAATTCCTTCACCATCCTTTTTCCTTATGTTGATGATCTTATCCTTACTGGTAGTGATCCAAACCATATAAACCATGTGAACTCTAGCCTCAAAAATAAGTTTGAAATGATAGACTTAGGAAACTTGCATTATTTCCTTGGTCTTCAAGTCTTGCAATCCAATGAAGGCATTACCCTCTCTCAGTCCAAGTATGCCTGTGATCTTCTACACCACTTTCACATGGAAGACTGTAAGCCTGCCCCTTCTCCCTTTCAGTCTGGAGTCAAGCTTTCAGTCAACTGTACTACCCCTGAAGTTGATGCTACCTTATACCGTCAACTTGTTGGTAAACTTTTGTATCTAACCCATACCAGTCTTGACCTTTCCTTTTTCGTTGGTCTTGTTGCTCAGTTTATGCACCAACCTCATGAAAGTCACTGGAAAGAAGATAAAAGAATACTTAGATATATTCAAGGTACAGTTCAGTTCGGGATTCATTACAGTGCAGGAGCATCTCCCTTGTTGATTTGTTTCACTGATTCTTATTGGGCTAGTGACCTTGATGATCGGAAGTCCACTGTAGGATATCTATTCACTCTTGGTTCAGGACCTATTACTTGGTGTTGTAAGCAACAAAGTGCCATCTCCCTTTCTTCAGTAGAAGCATTGTATCATGGTGCAGTTGAAGCGAACAAGGAATCCATGTGGCTTCATCATATCCTGTTTGAATTTGGTCTTCATCAGTAGCATCCAACTACACTTTGGTGTGATAATCAGAGTGCCATTCAACTACGTAAAGATCCATTTTAGCATCAGAGTATGAAACACATTGAACTCCACATACACTTCATCAGAAATCTCATTCATGATCATGTTCTTGAAGTGTAGTATTGTCAAACCAATGATCAAGTAGTTAATATCTTTACGAAGGCTCTCACAGAAGCAAAGTTTACCAAAATTTGATCCATGCTTGGAGTTCAGGAATGTTTTAATTAAGGGGGGATAGGCTCTAATGCATCCTTCCTTCTCCTATTGTGTCAATTTTGTAAATCCTTCAATCCTATCCCAATTTGTTCTTAATGGGGGATGTTAGGATATTTCTACACATAGGAAATAGGCTCCCTTTGTGTCACCATTGCAAATCCTTCAATCCTATCCCAAGTTTTTTTGAAGGGGGGATGTTGGGATATTCCAACACATAGGAAATAGTTAAGAATAAATTATTCTTGTGTAGAGTTAGGTAAAGTGTGTTTCTTTACCATGTACATGTATAACTTATAATCCGACGGTCACGATTTGTAGTGATCTGGTGGTTATCTCTCACCTCAGTATTAATGGCACTTGATCTGTGGCTTAACACCCGATTGGTCCATGATCTCTATTTAAAGAGAATGGAGGGTCATTTTTCCGGTAACCTTTTATGAGAGAAACATATGTAACTTTTCTTTTTATATTAATAAATTCCCTGAAGTGGCCACGATAGCTCGGGGCATGGATTTTTTCCCTCTATGACAGTTTTAACAACATGATTATACTGGTGTACTGATTTTTGATCTACTTGTGAGTGGTGACCTTTGGTTCTTGATCTATGGAACTTACCCTGTGAATTCCTAAAACCTCATGAAGAGGAATATGGGGCATTTTCTCAAAGGGAAGAAACTCTTGCAATCTTGCAAGGAGTTCAAAATCTCACATATGGATATCAGGGAAAAATCCATGTCCAACATGTGCCATCATTGTCAAATGGTGAGGCCTTGAAGATAGAAGACGATAAAGGGGAGGGAAAGCATCATATGATGAAGAGAACACAACCCTCTTTATTTCAGAAGATTGATAAACAAAGGAGGTAGGAATATTTGTGTAGAAAGGGCAAGGACAATTATGTCCACACACATGTACATCTTGCTCTATGCCTTGATGTCTCTTTGCATGGAGGAATTCCACTAGGGAGACCCCCTGATTGGAAGAAAAATAAAGTGTTCTCTTAACTATGTGCAACATGGACATATTTGGCTAAGGAAGGAGCCTTGGGAGAAGCTAGCACAATGTAGAGAACCTTTGATGGGTTCAAAGGAGAGGTAAGCAATTTTCTGAAATGGACATTGCTATCTCCCACTCAACAATTTGTGCTAGAAAAGGAGAATTGAGAAATATATGATGACAAGAGCATGATATCAAAGGGACACTCCATATCTTTTGAAAGACTAATGATATTTTCAGACATGAGAAAGATTTTTAAACATGACAAGAGGATATCAACACTCTTGCATGCATGGGCCAAATTAAGGAAGTTTTGGAAGGAAAAAACTTTCCAAGGGGACATTGACTTCCATCTACTTCAATATTGTTCTGAGAAAGATCAACTGCAAGTAGGGCAGCAAAAGAAAGGTGATAATACTCCAACATGTGACTTTGGCATCAATCATGTCAAAGAGGAAAGCCATGTTATGACAGGAGTTGCATTTCAAATTTCTACAATGTTGTCATTGTTGGGGAGCCTAGATCGATATTGGTAGTCCCAACTCCTAATGGAATATTCCAAGAACCTCTTCACATGTAAGGTTATTATGGGAAAGTGATGGATAGAAGATATAAAGTGGTGGAGGGAGTCATTTATTCTCATGATCAGATCTACTTGACTAGAGACTCCAAGCTCAAGAAAAAACTACTTAATGAAGCCTATGAGATCTTTCTTTATAAACCCACTGAATTTATTAAATCATACTGTACCATCCTGGAGTGATTTATGTGGGAATATTTTAAAAAGGAGATACACTATCACATGAAAGAGTGCACAGATTATTTTTTGGTTAAGGAGGAACATAGATCTTCGGAAGAGTTATCATTGCGACCTCCTTATTCATTAGGTGTGAGAAGGAGCTCATCCATGAGCTACCTCACTAATTCAAATCAAGTGTATGGTAAGAATTGTATTTATAAACATCATGATTTATTTACTATATGCTTGTATTTTCTTAACACTCATCTACATGAAATTTCTCCAAGAGGGGGCACCTTTTCTTGTGGGTTTCATGGGCTATTTAGGGCCATGAGCAATGAAAATTTTGACCATTCCCTAAAATATTTTGGGGAGATGTTCTATTCTTCATGTGTGATTAAATAAAACCAACCATCATACACTTGCTCCAAGCATGCAAGAAGAATGGGGCAGAAAAGAAGTGGTGGGAAAGACACTTTTTATATCATATTCTATGGAAGTTAGGAGTAAAACTACGTTGGATGCACATGAGGGACCATTATCCTTCTCCTTTACTACATATGGCAACTAGCATGACTTTAATTATGATTTGATATGCTGAAGATGTTCTTATCTTTGTTGGGGTCATGATTGGAGGAGAGACACATTGGTTGGATTTGTCCTTGGGAAAGGAGATTTCCCACACCTTTTGCACTACATGCTTTGAGGGGAGCATGGGAGATGATATGGCCACTATAGTAGATCACTTGTCTCTTTATGATGTGGACCATATGATTGTTTGGAGCACTTGGGACATGCCTCTCATGAATTGCCAAGCTGGGAGGTTATTCATTTCATTTGGATGATAGGATGGAGATGGGAGTCTTTCATTGGTAATGAAGTGTCCCATGATTTTCATCACTTCTATCTTGGGGGGAACCATTGGGAGGTAGAATTGTTGCAGAATATCCAAAGAAATGGTGGATACTATTGGATGTGGAGGCCACAAGAAGAGGAGGGGAGGTTTTTCAACACCCTTACAGTTGCTTGAGGACAAGCACCATTTGGGAGGGGAAGACTGTAATATTCCTAAATTAGCATTCAGCTAATAGGAATATTAATTTTTCTCTCAATATCTAGTTAGATGAATAAATGGGTAAGGAGGCCCATAAGATGCTTAAGTTGGCTTAAAATCCCCCTTAATGTGAAAAGGGATCATGTAATAACTAGATCAAACATCCTCATGTGTGAAAAGGGTCAAATATGTGTGGAAAAGGTCAAGTTTGACCAAGTATACAACCTTAATATGTAAGAATTCGATCATAAATAAAGATAGCTGAGTGTGAATGAAGATCAATCTAGCTAGTCAGAATAAAGACTCCTTGGGTGTGAATGGAGAAGATGCATCGAGACTAATTCATGGTTGAGTAAATCAAATAGTGATGTAAATAGATGAGTGGGACTAATAGAGACAACGTAATCTTGGAGGAGGAGCCTTTGCATGGAAGTAACCTCATAATTGGGTGGGAGCCATGGTGAGGAAGCTCATCAACTATATAATGGAGGGAATGGTAGCCATATGGGGCATGATTAAATAATATAGTTTATATGTGGTCTATTTATACTTCTTACATTCATTGGTTGTTTAGCTAATTTTGCTGCATTGTTTAGTGCAAGGGTTTCCTCATGGGGGAATTCCCCACTTCTTCTTGGAGAACTTGTTTAAGGGATCTAAGAGAAAAAATTTGTTCTATATTTCCCACTATCTGGTGTTAGGCCAAGTATTCACCTTCAGCAAGAGCATAGTCCCCTATAGAAATTGTGTTATTTATTAGGGTGTTGCAGTGGAGGGGTTTAATCCCTTGTATTTTGAGCTAGTTTCCCTGAAAGAGGATCAACTTTTTCTCGAAAAGCTAGTAGGAGGAGCTCTAACCATTTCTTTGCATGATTAGCCAATTTTTTGTAGAGAATCATCCATACAGTGTGATTTAGACATATATCTGCAACAAATACTTCATGTATATAATGTTTGTCAAGAAACCCTTGCTGGGTCATCTTGGATCTATGTAAAAGAGACTAGATCTCTGTTTTTGTTCTCTAGTGATTAATAAATCATCAGATCTATTTTTTCTCTATATTTATGAGTATAAACCCTCAAATAACCATGTTTTCACTTTCTGCAGTAATTTCTGTGTTGTAGTAGTCTTGGGGTTTTAGTGTTTTTGGGTTGTTTTGGGCATAGGAGGGATGTTTAACTATGCAAAAGTGATTTGTTTCCGATTTCCTTTTACATTTGGTTGATATAATGTTAGATATAATGGATCCATGGGTTGTATTCATCTCTTAAGGCACATATTTCTAAAAAATTCATTTTCCATGCACGTATTACTGATTTTACCATTTGGGAATATTACAATATCATGGTTGTTATGATATGATACAACAAACATAAATGGATCACACTTGTGACCAAATACTCTATCAGAGCCTCATAATGAGGTTTTTTGTCTATTCTCACTCCACTAGATCCCATAGCCCCTAGTGCCATAGATCATCGTGCATACACTGCAGGCTTCACCAGTGTTATATATGCATACGAAAAGTTATGAATTAGTACCACATTCATATTATAAAAAGTTTAAATTCACCATAATATATAGAAACTTTCACTTACCATTTGGTCCCCATGCTCGACCAAGTAGAAGTGCCTAGTTAGGGTCTCCTTGAAAGTTCATAGCACTGTATGGATAGTCATCTATGTACAGTGGAATCTAATCCAAGTGTGTGAAAAGCTCAGGTCATAACACCTGTCCGACTCCTGCTCCTCCTCCTCTCCATAATAGCTACCTCAACGGTGCATCCTGGGTTCTTGTGGGCACCCATCTAAGATCTGCACATGAGGTCAGATGATGGGTATCCTCTAAAAGAACAAAAATAATACTGTACCAAAATAAAAATCATTTTTCACCTACTGTTAGGTCCTTATATTACTAGTATAGTCCCTTATTGTTATTAGTGTAACCCCCATATTGTTATTGTTATACCCCTGTAACCCCCATATTGTTATAATTGTGCCCTTACGTTATTAATGTTAGGTTGGCTAGGATTACATTATGGCCCCATGGACTCCTATATATAGAGAGGATGCTTTGTCATTTGTATCATCCAAGAATTGTTCATTTATGTGATGTGTTGGAGGTTTCCCCCTTGAACTGGCTGATTTCTAAGGTGTTGATCTCTCTTTTCTTCTATTTTTGGAGCTGGTTTCATGACATTTGGTATCAGAGCTTTGGATTCAAGGCTTTCACTGCTCCAAACAGGCCATCATGGAATTTTCGGTGTAACATTTTTTCCACAAAGGTTTAGACACTGAAATTTTTAGAGTACGAAGCCTAAATACTGAGGAATAGCATCGCAAAATTTCAGAGCTTGGTTCACAATATTTTCGGAGAAATGATCTATGGAAGTTAGGGCTTTTTGCGGGCTCCTCAATTTAACCTAAACAGGTCATTGTGGAATTTTCACTATAACTTGTTTTCTAAGAGGGTTAAGAAGCTGAAATTTTCAAAAAGAAGAACTGAAAGCTGGCAGAACCTCTTGCAAAAATTTCAGATCCTGGTTCACAATATTTTTGGAGATATCATCTGTGGAAGTTAGGATTGTTTCAGGCTCTCGAATTTCATCTCAAAGAGATGACCATGGGAAAAACATCATAACACTCTCTCTCTGTGCATTGGATTGAGATTATGTAAAAAAGGCCCACAAGTACATCGATTGTATCTTTTTCTTTATCAATTTCAGAGCCAAATGAGGAAACATTGACATGTGGCAAGTTGTACCAGTTCGCTCTACTGAACCAGTCCATAATTAGGTCATCGTAGGAGATTCAACATAACTTTGTCTTCAATAATCTAAATCAGGTCAGACCTCTGGCATTCGAAATAAGATTCAAAGGGATACTTCAAGACCAAATTTCAGATATTCAAGGTCTGAAATCACATAGATAATTCAGTTTCAATATCGAGCTCCTCAAAATCAAGAAAAAGGTGTGTATTTATTTTTTCAAATTGCATAAGTCTTGTTTGAAAAATCAGTTCTAGGTGATTCCAAAGGCCTATTTAGCATAGATAAGAGTATTGGGTTATAAAATGCCTCCTAAAAGGAATTAAACAACCATTAAGCCTTTAGAAGGCTCTACTATGACTCATGAAGACAAAGAAATGCAACATGAGATATCAAAATTCCAAGAGTAAGTGCACCAAATTTCTCTATCGCAAAGAGCAACAAAAAATGAAATGGAAGTTTTGAGGAAAGGCATGGAAACTAAGATGGATGGTTTGAAGAAAGGAGTGGAAGCTAATATGGACGGCATGGAAGTTGGCATGGAAGCTAATATGGATGACATGGAAGCTAAGTTTGATGAAAAAATGGAAAATGTGAAGAATGATCTAAAATTAGAGATCGAAGGTTTGGCAAAGTTGATACAAGAAATGTTTCCTAATGGCGAAAAGATAGTAGAGGAAGCTAATGATGAGAAGAAAATAAATGTTAATAGTGATTTCATAAACTCTAATGTTGGATTAAAGAACCGCCATATTCAAAATATGGATATGAGGAAGTTTGATGGCAAGGATCTCGTAACATTGATACTAAAATGGGGCTATATTTTGATCTCAGTAATGTGCAACACACACAAAAGGTACGCATTGCAACTTTACATTTAGAACAAAATACATTTATATGGTATCAATGGCTTTGCTTCCGTAAAATTTTTTTCACTTGGTCAATTTTTACGGAGGAAATGATAGCACATTATCAGGATACAAATAGAAACACCTTCTTTAGCTAATTGATACATCTCAAACAAAAGGGTTCAATGGCGGAGTACATTGATGACTTCCAAAAATTGAATATAAGGGTAACTAATATTCCAGAGGAACATAGGATTGATGTCTTCATAAGGACTTTAAAGGATAACATCCAACATGAAGTTCGTGTCTGGGAACCAGATTCATTAGAGAAGGCATTCAGGTTGGGAAGAAAAATTGAATGTAAAATTATGGCGACAAGGAAGCCTACCACTCACATCTATAAATATGGAAGTGTAGCTACTCCTAGACTTACAAAACCTACAAGGTTGATACCACAAAAATTGGAAGAAAAAATAGTAAAAGGGCTTTCCTACAGTTGTGATAGAAAATACACTAAAGGTCATAAGTGTGCTGAGAAGAAATTATTTTACATAGATTGTGAAGAGGAGGAAGAAAATGAACAAGAAACTTCACAAGAAGAGGATATACACCAGGAAGCAATCCTAGAAGAAGAAGAAATGGGTTCGACCATTTCATGTAATGCATTGGTAGGAATTACCACTCCTCAAACTCTCAAGATAGAAGGACATATCAAGAAGAAAAAGGTAATAGTGTTGATCGATTAGGGTATTACCCATAATTTTATTCATTTTAAGGTAGCTAGGGAATTGAATTGTTTCCTATACCCAGCACCAGAATGTCAAGTGATGGTTGTAAATGGAGGAACTATAAATTTCTCTGGAAAATTCCATAATATCAAGCTATCCATGGGGTAATATGTATTGAATATTCCAATTCTTTCCATCCCATTGGGAGGTGCTGATGTTGTACTAGGAGTATAATGGTTACAATCTTTGGGGACTGTAGCTTTTAATTTTAAGAACTTTTTTTGAAAAAAAAATTCGGAAGGAAAGGAAATCGAATTACAGGGTATCACAGGGAAGCCAAGAAATAAAATAATCTCTAATTTCATGACAAAGCTTCTGAAGAAAGAACAACAAGGCATAATCGCACAATTATGCTCACTAGAAGTTCCAACATCAAAATCATCTATTTCTCCATATCTCTAAATAGTCTTGGACAATCATTCCAAGGTGTTTGATACTCCCAGATGACTCCCACCTATTCGTGATCATGATCATGCTATTCATCTTATTCCAGGAAGTGTTCCCCCAAACATCCGGCCTTACAGATATCCTTATGTCCAAAACAATGAAATTGAGTGTATGATTGCAAAAATGTTAGAGGCTAGTATAATTCAACCTAGTCAAAGTTCTTTCTCTACTCCATTAGTATTGGTGCATAAGAAGAATGGATCATGGCGCATGTGTCCAGATTATAGGGAGCTCAATAAGATCACTATTAAAGATAAATTTCCCATTCATATGATAGATGAATTATTGGATGAATTACATGGAGCAATTTAGTTTACCAAGTTGGATCTTCATTCAGGATATCATAAAATTAGAATGAAGACTGAAGATATTTCGAAAACAGCATTTTGAACTCATGTGGGTCATTATGAATTTTTGGTCATGCCTTTTGGCCTTACCAATGCACCTTCTACATTTCAAGGGTTGATAAATTCCATTTTCAAACCCTTCCTTAGAAAATTTGTGCTAGTATTTTTTGATGATATACTAATCTACAACAGGTCTTAGAAGGATCATGTTCAATATGTTGAAAGGGTGGTAAAACTATTGGAGGAGAAAAAATTAGACGCAAAAACATTAAAATGTTTCTTTGAAGTACAAGAGGTGGAATATATGGGTCATATTATATCTCATGAGGGTGTTAAGGTAGACCCTAACAAAATTAAGCCATTAAGGAATGGAAAGTCCCTACAACCATAAAGCAGTTACACTAATTTCTCAGGTTAATATGGTATTATCGCAAGTTTGTTAAGAATTATGGGAGAATAGTAGCACCTCTATCAAAATTATTGAAGAAAGATGCATTTTCATGGACTCTTGAAGCAAATAAGGTGTTTAAACATATTAAAGAGGCAATGTGCCTAGCACCAGTCTTAGCTACGCCAAACTTCAGAAAAACCTTTATTGTGGAATGTGATGCCTTAGGAAATGGAATTGGTGTTTTTTTAATGCAAGAAGGAAGACCCATTTCTTTTTAAAGCCGTTAAATCAAAGGAAAGTATTTACAAAGGGCTATTTATGAGAAGGAAAAGTTGGAAATACTACATGCACTAAACAAATAGAGACCTTACCTAATGGGAAGACACTTCAAGGTAAAAACTGATCATGATAGTCTTAAAAAAAATTTGGAACAAAGAATATCTTTGAAAGAACATAAAAAATGGGTCACAAAGATGTTGGGTTATGACTTTGAAATCATCTACAGAAAATGGTAGCTAAATTTTGTTGTAGATGCACTCTCAAGAAAGGATGAAGAGGTGGAAGCATTTCTTTGTGCCATTTCTATTAAACAACCAGATTGGATAACCGAAGCAAGGGATGAATGGAAGAAGGACAAATATGTTTGGACACTCATTCAAAAGTTGCAGCAAGATCCTAGTACATATGATACATTTAGTTGGAAAAATGATTCCTTATGGTACAAACATCACCTATATATTTGCAATAATTCCCAACTAAAACAAAAGATTCTTTTGGAATTGCGCACTTCTCGTTTAGGAGGATACTTGAGATTTATAAAGCTTACCACACAATGAAGAAAGATTTTTTTTGGAATGGCCTTAAATCTGATATTCAAAAGTTTGTGGCAGAATGTTTGGTTTTCCAGCAAAATAATGTTGAGACAGTTAAGACCCCGGGTCTTCTACAACCTTTATCCATTTCAAGTCAATGTTGGGAGGAGATTTCAATGGATTTTATCACATTTTTACCTAAGCCCGAAGGAAGGAGTGTCATAATTGTGATAGTTAATAGAATTACCAAGTATGCACACTTTTGTGTATTATCTCATCCATTTAAAGAAAGTATAGTTGGTACGGCATTTATGGAAACAATTCAAAAGCTACATGGAAACCCAAAGATTATTATAAGTGACAGAGGTCCCATTTTTACAAGAAATTTTTGGACAGAATTATTTTCTTGTTTGGGTACTCACTAGCTCATAGCTTATCTTATCATCCTCAATCCAATGGTCAAACAGAGATAGTGAATAAATGTTTGGAAGGATATATTTGTTATTTTGTATCTTATAAGCAAGAAAAATGGGTCAAGTGGTTACCTCTCGCTAAATGGTGGTATAACACTTCCTTCCATACTGCAGCAAAAATGACCCCATTTATGGCATTTTATGGATATCATCCACCATCCATCATCTTCTTTAAGGGAAAATTATAGGGTTCAAGTAGTGGAGGATCACATCCAGCATCAACAAGAAGTTCTCCAACTCTTAAAGGATAACCTAAATTTGGCACAAAATCGAATGAAACAATAGGCAGATCAACATCGCAGTGAGAGAAGTTTTGATGTGGGAGACTGGGTATTTTTACGGCTACAACCATACAAACAAATTTCCCTCAAGAAATCTAAGAAGGATAATAAATTATCACCAAAGTACTATGGTCTTTACATGGTGTTGCAAGAGATTCGTACTATGGAATACAAATTGCAGCTTCCTACTTCTTTGCGAGTGCATCCATTTTTCCATGTTTCATGCTTAAAAATGGTTATAGGGGACAAACTTCCAGTTCAAACAATATTGCCAGAACTTGATGAGGAACGAAAAACCATATTAGAACCTGAAACAGTCATAGAAATAAGAACTCAACAGCTACGAAATCGATCAATTTCAAAGTATCTCATCAGATGGAAGAACTTACCCACTGAAGATTCTACATGGGAGGATAAGAAATTTATACAGGAGCACTCAGAGCTACTCAAGCATTGAGGACAAAAAATTTTCAAAGGAGAGGAGCACGTTAGGTCCTTATATTACTAGTATAGTCCCTTATTGTTGTTAGTGTAAGCCCCTTATTGTTATTGTTGTACCCCTGTAACCCCCATATTGTTATTATTGTGCCCTTACATTATTATTGTTCGGTTGGCTAGGATTACATTATGGCCCCACTAGGATTACATTGTAGCCCCATGGAATCATATATATAGAGAGGAGGTTTTTCCATTTGTGTCATCCAATAATTTTTCATTTATGTAATGTATTGAAGGTTGCCCCCTCGAAGTGGCTGATTTCTAAGGCGTTGATCTCTCTTTTCTTCTATTTTTGGAGCTGGTTTCATAACACCTATTGCATGCATAGAAACAATTATTGTTTCACCAATAAAAACATTATAGTGGCCCACCCATAGTAGGTCACACTGAAAACACTCTCTACCAACATCATCTTCCCCCAAGTGATGTGATGGAATGCTTGCTTACTAGGATCCATAGTACCTTTGTGGCGACAACTCGTGTTTCTAGCCACTCTACATCATTGATCAGAATGGTCATGCCCTTCACACGAGCATCCAGTATACAATGGCACTCTATGAACTCTAATATATTCTGACCACATTGTAAAACTAGATGTATTTTTCCCACCACCTGTGGTGGTGGGAGTCTGGTCAAAAGATAAATATCCTAGATAGCAAGCTCGATCACATGCCCTTGCACCATAAAGGCCTCCTATTCTATATCCTAATAGCTCACTATCATCGATAGTATGGGATCCCCTTCCCTCGTGAGTGGGTTCTCAACCAACTTGAGAACCCCATATCTAGAAAGTGCTCCTCGTACCACCTGATCACCTTGGATCTCGGCCGAAAGAGAATCCAAATCTCTCTCACGCTAGCTGATCTCTAATTATTCCATACCTACATAACAACATCTTTTTTTTAAGTTCATAAATAAGACAATTACATCACAAATGTCCTAACCATGGACCTTAGCTAACTAGTAGACAAATCCCACCTCTAGCTCCAACCCTCACTTCTCTTGCCTTGTAAATGCGAGCTCATAGCTTTTCCCAAGAAATACTATGAGCCAGGTCACATTTTAGGGACTGAATAGTGCGAGCTGGCCCATGGGTCTCCCAAAGAGCCCCAAGAATCTATTCTGAAAACCAAGAAAAATTTAGAGAAGGTTTGGCCACCTACCTGCCACTAAGGGATCATAATTCCAATGGTCGTTTTGTCCACTACAATCACCGCAAGATTTAGGGCCTTGTCATCCTCCCAAATTCACCACAAATCACTTAGAAAATGAATTAAATTGGAGGGACATCAGTGTTTTAAAGGAAAAACCCTAAATTTTCCTTCGCTAATTATGACCAAACTGTAGCTCAGTTTGAAAAACTATCAACACCATTGGAAATATCTCACTGAGCACTATAATGGGTTTTCTTTTGTTTTTTATAATTTAAAACTTCACTACGAAGCCATTTTTTCAAGAAGGTCACTTTATGACCTATTAAAATTGAATTTATTCACATGTGGTGCTTGTACATGGGGCACCACTTTGCCTTCATACGTTTCAACTCATGTGTTCATTTTTGTCATGGGTAACCATATTTTTCTCATGTTTTTATTGTCCTCCTTGGGCCCGTCCTCGGTGGTAGCATCATCAAGCCACCCTTGTTCAGATCATTTGAGTTGAGTTATTATCGCATTCATGGAGTCTGTTCCAAGTCCCTTTTTCTCATTTTATAGTCTTCCATCCATATGTGCATTGCATTCGTCCTGTGTTGCCTATTTTTGGCCTCCACCCATACTCTCCCTCATCGCCTCTGAAGTCGAGTCAGTCACTTCCAGCTCATACATGATTTTTATGCTTTGACAAGGGAATTTGTCTACCCTATAATCAGTATCCCCTATTCCATGATCATCCCTGGTGTCAGTCCCTAATTCACTTTACTATGATCCCTCAAGCCTCAGTTGAGTATTCATCATTGCCTCACTTCTGGCGTACCTCCTTCTGTCAACATCAGCACATTCTTTCCAGAAGACAGGTCAAGAGGTTGATGTACCTTGGTTACAACTTCCATTTTTGTTAATTAACTTATATCAAGTGAAGGGAACCATAATTGCCATTTGATTTGGTTGTTTCTCATCTTCTCAGCCTCAACTCATTATTTCATGCTTCATATTCATATACTTGATGGTCCATTGATCGAGCATATTGTACCATTGATTCCTGTGTGTGTGTGAGATGTTTCAGACCACATGTGTAGGTGGCCCTTCAGGTATCCTCCCACATGCCCATATGACCTTAGACTATGTTGTAGCACCATATGTAGCTCCACAAATTTCATGGCTTTGGTTTTAGACACTTGCAATGCTCATAGCATGAATGTATCATTCAAATGATCCATTCACATTTTCAGAGCCCTTTCTTGTTCAACAAGTCATATTTGGTTGTTATTATGTCTCATGTACTCAAATATTATTGTATTGAGTCCTGCGCCATGTTTCTCTAGGCACATTATGTATGTGGGATCCATTAAATTAGATCACTTTCCTATTCAACAAGTCATATTTGGTTTTTATTATATCTCATGTACTCAAATATCATTGTATTAAGTCCTGCCCCATGTTTCTCTAGGCGCAGTATGTATGTGGGATCCATTATTATTATTATTATTATTATTATTATTATTATTATTATTATTATTATTTATTTATTTTTTATTTTTTTTTGGCCCATTTATGCCAGTATGTCATGTACCATTTATCATGTACTTTATTTCTCAGTCAGATATTGTAGATCCCATTACAATTCTTTGTAATTTTTCATCTCAATGGGCATAGGTATGCCTCCCCCGCCTCATTGAGAATAGGTACTCGAACATAAATGGAGACTTATATCCCATTGTAGGTCTCACCCCCTCACTTTTTTTCCTCTCTTGCTTCACTTCATCTCTATCTGTATCTCTCTAATTCCCCTTTGGTGTCTAGTGATTGTGTTCATACAACTTACTTCAGTCATACGACTATCTCCTAATGCTCGCACATTGGGGGGCAATCCGTTAACAAAAAACAATGGCCATCTAACCATTTACAATTATATGGATTGAAGTACAACATGTAATGACAGTTTTACGATATTAAATTTTCTTTCACTATAAGAAATAATTTAATAATCCATATTTTATTAAGTTATTTATGGTTTAAACAAGAAACCCCTGAGAAATAATTAAATAAATCCTTATTTATTTGATTTTCATGTAGGAATAATTAATTAAACCATTGTTTAAATAATATTCATGTTCATATTTAACCCAATTATGAGAAATATTTAGATAAATCGTTATTTATCTTATTTTTATCTAGGAATAATTGATTAAACATTATTTAGTTATTATTCCTTGTTAAATTTGACTAAATCACATAGGAATAATTAACAAAATCATTATTTGTTTATTATTTCTAAGTAAGGGTATTTAGCCGATTTAAATACCTTTTCCCTCCAACAAAATATAATAAAATGTTCCAAGCTGTTAGATCTAGATCTTGGTTAATAATATTTTATTATTCGCCATTATCAAAGATAACTCAATATTTTGTTATAAATAGTGGGTTTTTTCCATTCATTCTTCACTTTGATCATTTTCATTGCCAGATTTTGATGATTCTAATTGTCTCTATTATTTCCTTTTTCCATTTGAGCTCCCACTTAAGTTCAACACATGCTTTGGGTTTTCTACACCATTGAGAGAAAGAAACTTCTAGAACTAAACCGTTGAGGATAATGAAGAACCCATCCCATTAAGGGGGACTGGTAACATCTATTTTTTCCCTTCACCATGTGTAATAATATATGAAATCGTTCATTAAACCTTATCTTTTCTGTTGGATGCATGGATTAATTACTATTTCTTTTCACTATTTTACTTATTTTACTTCATAGATTTTCCTTTTTGCGGCATTTGTTCTAACTATTCGTTGCAAATATAAAGAGTTAAGCAACCATTTCTATTTTTAGGGCTATTTGTTATGCACATATAAAGTAGGCTCTTTTACTATGCTTACATTAAGAATTTAGGCTAATAATGCTATAATGAGGGATAGATGATAATTTTTTCTCATTCAGTCTCTTTTTAATCTCTTAGCTGAAATGGCTCAACACTAAATCATAATCCTAGAATGTTTCACTAAACTCTCTCCTGGTAAAATTTTCATCTCCATGGACCAGCTTGATGACTTGTCTCAGTTTATGTTTGATAGAGACATTGATATATCCATTACCAAGCACGCATATATTTTTATTAATTTCTATGAACATTGTGCAATTGATTGGGACTATATAGCATGTATTATTTTCTGCCTCACACTTGAAGTTCATGTTAATCGATTGTGTCATACCCTACCACCATCTTCAATTTCTTTCTTTTGAACACCTCATCAATGAGATTCATTTAGAATTTGATTGGTATGATTACCGGGATGTTCTTAAAATAGTTAATCAACTAAGAATGAACCTTAATGAACCAATTGTGGATTTATCTAATCGATTCCTTCAGCTTTGTTATGAATTTCCTAAAGAAGACACATATTGGGATTTCATTAAATAAATTTTTGACTGTTTGGTTTGGATCTCTCTTCATGGTGAATTTGAACCTCCTCATGTTTTGGCTTCCCCAAGTCCTGTAAATCATGAGACACCTCTAATTTAATAGGAGGAACCTATTACTCTATTTGTTCCTTGTTTTCCTCATTTTTCAGTATCGATTGAGGTGTCTCTATGAGTTAATGCTGAAGTTGAGAAATACTAAAATCGGATTAGTAATATGTTTCTTGAACCTACATACACCTCTCATGATTTATGTCCAATGGAGGAAAACTTGGAATGGTTCATGGGGACTATGTTGAAGACTAATCCTTTCATTCCTCAAGATTACATTAGCACTCTTAACCTCAATATTGAATCTCATTCCACTGAGAGTGTTACTTCTTCAAGGGATATCTATCATCCTCTATCATTAACATGCCATGAATCTTTATACCATGACCTGATTGATCATTCTTCTCGACAATTATCTCTTCACACGCTTTTGATTTTCAAGTTGCTGGTTAAAAATGTAATCAAGTGAAGAATGGTCATGTTACACAGGTAGAGGAGAAGAAAGGTTAAGATAATTTTGACCTCTCTTCCCTCTTTCAAAACCCTCTATGTCTAGATAATTTTCCTTCATTCTTTGATGATTTTCAATCTGCTAATCTCGGTACATAATAAAATCAAATCATTATTTTTAGATCCATAGATTTGGGCAATGACCATTCTAATGATGATGACTCTGTTGATGTATGTGATGATGAATTCCAGGATGCAGTAGTTGACATTTTGGTTCCTAGAGAATATTTTTATTTGAAGAATTTAGATATAGAATCTAAGTCAGTCAAATAATATGTTCTTATGGGAACCTCCTCTCTATCTCACTATCCCCTGTGTTATATTGTTTGTGATGCATATACATGTGATGAAGATATTCCATGGTCATCAAGTTCTTCATTTGATGAGTTAAATTCTCAATTGACACAAGGTAGTGAGGCTATCCATGATGAAAAGGAATAATCAAATCATTGAGTATCCTTTCCACCCCTTATCATATCCTATTCTGCATGAGGACAACTATTCAAATCAACTTGTTCATGACATTTATTTGGTTTCTACATATTTTGATTTGTGATAAGAAGATTCTCTCAACTTGAGTAATATATTTGTTGGAGTTCTAAAATCAAAGAAAATAAATGACATAGATAGATTCCATTTGATTTGTAGTGTTATTATTGAAATTAGTGTTAGTATCTATCCTTACACCATTCATGATCTGGTTCAATATTTAAATGTGAATTTACAATTGTTGAAAGTTTTGGGACTTGCCAGGAAGTCAAGGCGCTTCAATGTATTTTTATTCTTATGTGAGGATATCACAACTCTAGTAATATCCTCGAACTAAGTTACATCTAGATTTTCTTTCGAAATTCTGTTCTTTTCCAGGTTCGAATGGATGTAAATTAATTCTTGAAAATTACTTATTATTTCAAATTTAGTCTTTCAAAATTTCAATATTTAATTTTTTATTCGATTCAAGATTCTTATTCAGTTGATTCATCTACATGCAAGGCTCTTGTACTTAGATCGAGTTTGGAATTTATATATCTCGTAGAATATTGGATCTATGAAGTTGATAATTTCAAAGATTATTTGCTTCCCAAAGAATCATGTCTATCAGATGCATTTTAGAATAGTTAGCTCTTGATTTTCCTTGTGAATGATATACCAATAACCTTTTTCTTCATCTCACCTAAAATACTCTTGAGTACTAATGAATGCATGACTTATTTGGCGAATCAACTTCTTCTTCACTCATTGCATCGTAACTAGTTTTATGTGTTTGTTATATTGACATTCCTTTTGACTTCTTTCGACAATTACTATGTTCTAGTGTAGTATGTAATTGTCATTTTCTTATCATTTGCTCACTAGTATATTTGAGGATAGTTGTTTCAGATTGATTAATATTTAAGGTTTATCTCACTATTAGGATACTTTTCAAGTAGTTATGTTAGGCTCTCACTGTCTTTCCAAGTCTTCTGAAAATGATCAGATACATTTTCCCTTACAAGATTCCCATCTTGACCCTATGAATTTAATTGAAAATTCATATTTTCAAATATTTCAGTGTTCTCAAGAGGACTATTTCGAATTTCATGATCGAATCACTGAATATTTATGTTATGAAACCAACTCCAAAAATAGAATAAAAGACAGATCAACACCTTAGAGATAATCCACTTCGATATAAATGAAAAATTCTTGGATGATACAAATGAAAAAACTTCCTTCTATATATAGGAGCCCATGGGGTCACAATATAATCCTAGCCAACCTTACAATAATAATGTAAGGGCACAATAATAACAATATTGGGGTTACAGAGGTACACCAATAACAGTAAGGGGGTTACACTAACAACAATAAGGGACTATAAAAGTAGTATAGGGACCTAACATGCGCCTCTCCTTAAAAAAAGTGTTGTCCTCAATGCTTGAGTAGCTATGGATGCTTTTGTATAAAATTCTCATTCCATGTAGATTATTTAGTGGGTAAGTTCTTCCACTTGATGAGATACTCGGAAATTGATCAATTTCGTAGCTATTGAGTTCTTGTTTCTGTGACTACTTCAGGTTTCAATAGCATTTTTCCTTCCTCGTCGAGTTCTGGCAACATTTTTTGAACTGAAAATTTGTCACTTATAACCGTGTTTAAGCATGAAACATGGAAAACTGGATGCACTCGTGAATAAGTAGGAATCTCCAATTTGTATGCCATAGTACCAATATTTTGCAACACCTTGTAAGGGCCATAGTACTTGATCAGGAGCTCAAGTCCAAGCCAAGGAAAAAAAAAAAGCTCAAAATTGAAAAATGTTCAAAATTGTTTGAAACCAAGGTGGTTTCATGGGTCTCGTCTTCCTGATTCCGGCGCCGTAAACGGTTCGAAAAACGGACACCGTATGAAGAATTTATTTCACTTTTAAGTGGAGTTTAATATGGTGCAGATTCTGGAGGTGCTCCCAAATTTAGGCGGACTTCCACTTTTAGTGGAGTTAACTAGCAGTTGCCCCACATTTAGTGGAGGAAATTGGGGCAAAGTTGTTTTGGTCATAACTTTATCATTACTCAACCTTTTGAAATTATTTTCTTTTTTATTTCATATGTTCTCAGCATTTTGGACTGAATGGAATAGGTTTCAAAGCCATGGGAGCTAGTTTTCAGCCTGCTTAGCTTCGGAGAAGCTTTTTGAGCCACTAGGGCCATTTTGGGTTTTGAGTTTGGTTGAGATGTGGTTAACATTTTTTTGCTGAAAAAAAAGTAATTTTCGACTATTTCCTACATTCCAGAGCCATTGGAATAGGTCTTATCTCTGTTTGAAGACTTTCAAAGGCTGAAAACCTTTAGGAGAGTTTTCAGGGCCACCATGGCCATTTTGGGGTTTGAGCTCTTTTCAGTTGTGGTTATCAGTTTGAGGTGACCCAAAGCTCTATTTCAGATAATTTCGACCTTATGAAGCCATTGGAAGTGGTTTCAAAGGGATTTGAGGACTTATACAACCCGAAACGTTACAGAGAAGTTAAAAGCACCAGCAGGACATTGATGAAGAAATCATTGTTTATGGTAATCTTTCACTATTTAGTGAATTTGAAAATGCATTATTAGCTTTTTCCTACCTTCTGAATCAGTTTATATATTCATATTTTTCTATTTAGACAGTTATAATCTTGTATTTCATTTGAGAGCTTTTAATACAAGAGGACAAGCCCATTTTGGGAGGCTTGATCCAGGAGATGTAGCCCAAGAGTTGGGGTGAAATCCTATATTATATTTCTGTTTTGTTTTGATATTATATTGCTAAATATTGTTGCTGATGCCCATGTTAATTTTCACCAAAAAAAATTACACTTAAGATACATAAACAGTGAAAAGAAATACACCATTTGCAAGCTAAATTTTCCCATAACATCAAGTTTAAAAAAAGATAATTTTAATTAAATCTGAGTGTTTAATTCTATTATTCCTTTAGGAAGAGTCTATAAGAGGGCTAGGTAGCCTCTGGATTCATCCTTTCTTTGAAAGGTGAAATATCCGGTAAATTCCCCTACAGTCTATCTCTGTATTAGAAATATGAAGTTCTCACATTTTCAGATTTTAACTTAGAGTATTTTTGCACTCATTTACATAATTGAAAATGGATACCTTGCACCCTTTTCAAGTACCTTCCATTTTTAGATCATATGGTATCAGATCTCGGGTTGACCATTTTTTATTGTGCAAAAGGTTTTAAAACAGTTTAAGAGATTTACTGTTTTATTGGTTGCAAAATGGTTGCATGTATGAGTTTTCTTGAGTTGGAAGGATAGTTGTTGTTAGCTGAGTTTTGGAAAGGATTGAAGACTAATTTTCTTACCCAATTTACCTCAAGATTATCTTTGGAAAAAAAACTCCAATAATTTGTGTTTTATGGCTGCATGAATGAGAAGGGGTCTTTACTGACATTTGGTTAAAAGCTTGTCGTTTGTTTGAAAGCTTTGAGGACTTTTCTTTTGAAGTTCATTTTGGTTGTTTTGACCATTTACATAATGTCAACTTCTTCTACAAGTGAAGTTTCCTCCTTCACGAGATTCTTCAATGATGACATGAAGAATGAGTTCTTTAAGGTGAAGGACATGGTGCAGATTCTCATTGAGGATCAAAGAGAAAGTGTTAAGCTTCATGCACAATTGTTGGCTTGTAAGGATGAGAAGGAAGAAATTCTTCAAAGTTTGCATGACATGGAGAAACAACTCCTTCAAGCTCAAGAAGCTTTCTTCAAGAACAAGCGTGAGGAAGAGGTTAATCGTTCCAACTTGTCTTTAATTTCCTCTACTGAAAAATGTATTGGTTATTTTTAAAGGCATACAAGAGGTATTGGGTCCAAATTGATGTTGAAAATGGGCTATCAAGAAGGCAAAGGTTTGGGCAAGCATGCACAAGGAATTTTTGAGCCTATTTGTGTTGCGGAGCATCCCAAGAATATTGGTCTTGGCTATGAGAAACTTAATGGCGAAGCTTTGACCACATGCATTCAAGAATGTGATGCAAATTTAAAGAGAACCTTTGTTGCAAGTTCTCAAATGCATTTATGTAAAAAAATTTCTAAGAATGATTGCCATTGTTTGAAGCCATCATTGCAGAAAGTAGAAGGTAAACATGTCACTTATGGCGAGCATGAAAATGTAAGTAGTTTTCAAGACAAGAACAGTGTTGAAAGTCTGAAAAGGAAATTTGTCTCCTCTACTAGTTCATCGTCTTTCGAACACAAAAAATATGGAAATTCCATGCATAAAAAGAGGTATAATTATTCACCTGATCAATTTGATTATGTTTCAGCAAATAATAATAATTATGCTTGTTCAAATGAAAGAAAATTTTGGTGCACATTTTGTGGTGGAGTTAACCATGTTGCTTCAAGATGCTGGTTGAAAAAGAAAGCACACAGGAAGCAAAAAAGGCAAAGAGAACTTTCTCAGAAAGTGCTTAAGAGTTGCATATTTTGTCAAAGGAAGGGACATGATGTCTCTCATTGTTGGTCCTTTCATCCAACAAATCGTCCAAAGCACATACAGCTAGATGACAAAAAGCTTAGCATAAGTGGATCTATGGATTCCATTATCAATGTGGAAATGAAAGATTCACATGAAGAATTGCGGTTGCAACAAAAGACGTCATGGAGTTGGCTTCGTAGGAAGTGGATTAACTTCTTCATGCAGTAAGTCATACTCATTTTGCACATGCAAATTTCAGTTTGGTATGCATGTATTTCAATTGAAAATTTGATGCAATATTGCATGTAAAAGTTGTTTCAGTTGAAGGAATTTCTGTGTTGTTGCAAAATTTTGCCATGGAGGTGTAAAAGAATAGTATGATACTCACTTATGTTGCAGCAATGTCTTTTGGTTCAACTCTTAATCACCCACATTTTTTTGGGATGATGTACTTGTTGGTATTTGAAAAGAAGAGTTGAAGTTGCACATGTACATAGAGGCTGTATGTGTAATTAGTGAATTATATATAGTTCATTGTACATGATACATACACATATGTTTGTCAAGATTTATCTTGTTGTTTATCGACTTGTGTCGATTGTGTCATACATGTTATCGACTTGTGTCAGTTGTGTGCACACCTTTTTTTATAGATTTTGTGTGTCACTTGTATAGCACATTTCATTTTCAACTGGTTGTTGATGTAGTATGTTGCAAAAGATGCCTTTGGTGTCGTTTGGTGCAGAGAACGAAGTGTTAGTGCAAAGCAGTGCAAGATTCCATGAGTTGGAAAGGCATGCAAGCAAAGAGGGCACAAAGTTCAGCAAGTGTCATTGCTGGTTTTAGTATGGAATATTGGTATGGCAAGAAAACTTGATCGCCATTCAGCGCAAGTACGTGGCTCATTCAGAAAATTTCACCATGTGAACAGTTGGCAATTCAGGAAGCGTTTTGGAGGCTGAAGAGAAGAGGATGTCATTATTCTCTCATTTTCTGTACTATAGTTCAGTTTCAGAATTTCAGTGAGCTTTTGGGGTCCAAAAGCCTCTCATTTGGGAGGTGTGATCAGGAGCTCAAGTCCAAGCCATGGATAAAAAAAAGCTCAAAATTGAAAATGTTCAAAATTGGTTGAAACCAAGATGGTTTCATAGGTCTCGTCTTCCTAATTCCGGCGTCGTAAACGGTTCAAAAAATGGACACCGTATGAAGAAGTTATTGCATTTTTAAATGGATTTTAATATGGCAGAGATTCTAGAGGCGCTCCCAAATTTAGGCAGACTTCCACTTTTAGTGGAGTTAACTAGCAGTTGCCCCACATTTAGTGGAGGAAATTGGGGCAAGTTGTTTTGGTCATAACTTTCTCATTACTCAACCTTTTGAAACTACTTTTTTTTTTTTTGTATGTTCTCAGCATTTTAGACTGAATGGAGTAGGATTCAGAGCCATGGGAGTTCATTTTTAGCCTGTTTAGCTTCGAAGAATATTTTTGAGCCACTAGGGCCATTTTGGGTTTTGAGTTTGGTTGAGCTGTGGTTAACCTTATTTTGGTGAAAAAAAGTCATTTTCAACTATTTCCTACATTCCAGAGCCATTGGAATAGGTCTTAGCTCTGTTTGAAGACTTTCAGAGGCCGAAAACCTTTAGAAGAGTTTTCAGGGCCACCATGGCCATTTTTGGGTTTGAGCTATTTTAAGTTGTGGTTATCATTTTGAGGTGATCCAAAGCTCTATTTAAGATAATTTCAACCTTATGAAGCCATTGGAAGTGGTTTCAAAGGAATTTGAGGACTTCTACATCCTGAAAATTTGTAGAGAAGTTCAAAGCACCAGCAGGACATTGATGAAGAAATCATTGTTTATGGTAATATTTCACTGTTTAGTGAATTTGAAAAGGCATTACTAGATTTTTCCTACCTTTTGAATCAGTTTATATATTTATATTTTTCTATTGTGACACTCATAATCTTCTATTGCATTTGAGAGCTTTTAATACAAGAGGACAAGCCCATTTTGGGAGGCTTGATCCAGGAGATGTAGCCCAAGAGTTGCGGTGAACTCCTATATTATATTGATTTTGTGTTTTGATATTATATTTCTGAATATTGGTGCTGATACCCATTTTAAGTTTCAGCAAAAATAATTACACTTAAGATACATAAACAGTGAAAATACATACACCATTTGCAAGCTAAATTTCCGCATAACGTCAAGTTTAAAACAAGATCATTTTAATTAAATCTGAGTGTTTACTTCTATTATTCCTTTAGGAAAAGTCTGTAAGAGGGCCAGGTAGCCTTTGGATTCATCCTTTCTTTGAAAGGTGAAATATCCAGTAAATGCCCCTACAGTCTATCTCTATATTAGAAATATGAAGTTCTCACATTTTCATATTTAAAATTAGTGTATTTTTGGACTCATTTACATAATTTAAAATGGATACCTTGCACCCTTTTCAAGTACCTTCCATTTTCAGATCAGATGGTATCAGAGCTCGGGTTGACCATTTGTTATTGTGCAAAAGGTTTTAAAATAGTTTAAGAGATTTACTGTTTTACTGGTTGCAAAATGGTTGCATGTATGAGTTTTCTTGAGTTGGAAGGATAGTTGTTGTTAGATGAGTCTTGGAAAGGATTGAAGAATATTTTTCTTACCCAATTTACCTCAAGATTATCTTTGGAAAACAAACTCCAACAGTTTGTGTTTTATGGCTGCTTGAATGAGAAGGGGTCTTTACTGACATTTAGTTACAAACTTGTCATTTGTTTGAAAGCTTTGAGGACTTTTCTTTCAATGTTCCTTTTGGTTGTTTTGACCATTTACGTAATGTCAAATTCTTCTACAAGTGAAGTTTCCTCCTTCATGAGATTCTTCAATGATGACATGAAGAATGAGTTCTTTAAGGTGAAGGACATGGTGCAGATTCTCATTGAGGATCAAAGAGAAAGTGTTAAGCTTCATGCACAATTGTTGGCTATGAAGGATGAGAAGGAAGCAATTCTCCAAAGTTCCCATGACATAGAGAAGCAACTCCCTCAAGCTCAAGAATCTTTGTCCAAGAACAAGTGTGAGGAAGAGGTTAATCGTTCCAACTTGTCTTCAATTTCCTCTATTGAAAAGTGTGTTGGTTCTTTTGAAAGGCATACAAGAGGTATTGGGTCCAAATTGATGTTGAAAATGTGCTATTAAGAAGGCCAAGGTTTGGGCAAGCATTCACAAGGCATTTTTGAGCCTATTTGTGTTATGGAGCGTCCCAAGAATATTGGTCTTTGCTATGAGCAACTTAATGGCGAAGCTTTGAGCACATGCATTCAAGAATGTGATGCAAATTTAAAGAGAACCTTTGTTCCAAGTTCTCGAATGCATTTATGTCAAAATTGTTCTAAGAATGATTGCCATTTTTTGAAGCTATCATTGTAGAAAGTAGAAGGTAAACATGTCGCTTATGGTGAGCATGAAAATGTAAGCAGTTTTCAAGACAAGAACAATGATGAAAGTCTGAAAAGGAAAGTTGTCTCCTCTACTAGTTCATCGTCTTTCGAACACAAAAAGGATGGACATTCCATGCAGAAAAAGAGGTATAATTATTCACATGATCAATTTCATTATGTTTCAGACAAGAATAATAATTATGCTTGTTCGAATGAAAGAAAATTTTGCTGCACATTTTGTGGTGGAGTTAACCATGTTGCTTCAAGATGCTAGTTGAAAAAGAAAGCACACAGGAAGCAGAAAAGGAAAAGAGAACTTTCCCAGAAGGTGCTTAAGAGTTGCACATTTTTTCAAAGGAAGGGACATGATATCTCTCATTGTTGGTCCTTGTATCCAACAAATCGTCCAAATCACATGGAGCTAGATGACAAAAATCTTGGCGTAAGTGGATATATGGAGTCCATTATCAATGTGGAAATGAAAGATTCACATGAAGAATTGCGGTTGCAACAAAAGATGCCATGGATTTGGCTTGGTAGGAAGTGGATTAACTTCTTAATGAAGTAATTCATACTCATTTTGTACTTGCAAAATTTCACCATGGAGGTGTAAAAGATGAGTATGATACTCACTTATGTTGCAACAATGTATTTTGGTTCAGCTCTTAATCACCCACATGTTTTTGGGATGATGTACTTGTTAGTATTTGAAAAGAAGAGTTGAAGTTGCACATGTACATAGAGTTTGTGTGTGTAATTAGCGAACTGTATATAGTTCATTGTACATGATACATACACATATGTTTGTCAAGATGTATCTTGTTGTTTATCGACTTGTGTCGATTGTGTCATACATGTTTATCGACTTGTGTCGGTTGTGTGCACACTTTTTTTTAAATATTTTCTGTGTCATTTGTATAGCACATTTCATTTTCAACTGGTTGTTGATGTCGTATGTTGCACAAGATGCCTTTGGTGTCGTTTGGTGTAGAGAACGAAGTGTCAGTGCAAAGTAGTGCAAGATTCCATGAGTTGGAAAGGCATGCAAGCAAAGAGGGCACAAAGTTCAGCAAGTGTCATTTCTGGTTTTAGTATGGCAGATTGGTATGCCAAGAAAACTTGCTCGAGATTCAGTGCAATTATGTGGCTCATTCAGCAAAATTCGCCATGTGAATAGTTGGCAATTCAGGAAACTTTTTGGAGGCTGAAGAGAAGAGGATGTCATTATTCTCTCATTTTCTGTACTACAGTTCAGTTTCAGAATTTTAGTCAGATTTTGGGGTTCAAAATCCTCTCATTTGGGAGGTGTGATTAGGAGCTCAAGTCCAAGCCATGGAAAAAAAAAGGCTCAAAATTGAAAATGTTCAAAATTGGTTGAAACCAAGATGGTTTCATATGTCTTGTCTTCCTGATTCCGGCACCGTAAACGGTTCGAAAAATGGACAGCGTATGAAGAATTTATTGCACTTTTAAGTGGAGTTTAATATGGCAGAGATTCTGGAGGCGCTCCCAAATTTAGGCGGACTTCCACTTTTAGTGGAGTTAACTGGCATTTGCCCCACATTTAGTGGAGGAAATTGGGGCAAAGTTTTTTGGTCATAAAATTCTCATTACTCAACCTTTTGAAACGGATTTTTTTTTTTATTTCGTATGTTCTCAAAATTTTGGACTGAATGGCATAGGTTTCAGATCCATGGGAGCTCATTTTCAGCCTGTTTAGCTTCAGAGAATCTTTTTGAGCCACTAGGGCCATTTTGGGTTTTGAGTTTGCTCGAGTTGTGGTTAACCTTTTTTTGGTGAAAAAAAAGTCATTTTCGACTATCTCCTACATTCTAGAGCCATTGGAATATTTCTTAGCTCTGTTTGAATACTTTTAGAGGCCGAAAACCTTTACGAGAGTTTTCAGGGCAACCATGGCCATTTTGGGGTTTCAGCTGTTTTGAGTTGTGGTTATCAGTTTGAGGTGATCCAAAGCTCTATTTCAGATAATTTAGACCTTATGAAGCCATTGGAAGTGGTTTCAAAGGAATTTTAGGACTTCTACAGCCCAAAAAGTTGCAGAGAAGTTCAAAGCACCAACAGGACATTGATGAAGAAATCACTGTTTATGGTAATATTTCACTGTTTAGTGAATTTGAAAAGGCATTATTATTTTTTTCATGCCTTTTGAATCAGTTTATATATTCATATTTGTCTATTGAGACACGTATAATCTTATATTTCATTTGAGAGCTTTTAATACAAGAGGACAAGCCCATTTTGGGAGGCTTGATCCAGGAGATGTAGCCCAAGAGTTGGGGTGAACTCCTATATTATATTGCTGTTGTGTTTTGATATTATATTGCTGAATATTGTTGTTGATACCCATGTTAAGTTTCAGCAAAAACAATTACACTTATGATACATAAACATTGAAAATACATACACCATTTGCAAGCTAAATTTCTGCATAACGTCAAGTTTAAAACAAGATCATTTTAATTAAATTTGAGTGTTTACTTCTATTATTCCTTTAGGCATAGTCTGTAAGAGGTCCAGGTAGCCTCTGGATTTATCCTCTCTTTGAAAGGTGAAATATCCGGTAAATGCCACTACAGTCTATTTCTGTTTTAGAAATATGAAGTTCTCACATTTTCAGATTTAAACTTAGAGTTTTTTTGCACTCATTTACATAATTGAAAATGGATACCTTGCACCCTTTTCAAGTAACTTCCATTTTCAGATCAATACTATTGCAATAATTTATTATTCATCTTAGCTTTCTTGAGGGACATTTGTTTGTATGGTTGTAGACATAAAAACACCCAGTCTCTTACATCAAAACTTCTCTTGTTACAATGTTGATCTGCCTGTTGTTCAATTTGATTTTGTGCCAAATTTATGTTATCCTTTAAGAGTTGGAGAACTTCATGGTGATGCTCGATGTGATCTTCCATTTCTTGAACCTTACAATTTTCTCTTAAATATGATGTGATGGACAGTGGATGATATCGATAAAGTTATAAATCGGATAATTTTTGCTGCAGTATGGAAGGAAGTTTATAACACCATTCAACGAGAGGTAACCACTTGACCCATTATGTTTGCTTATCATATACAAAACAATGAAGATATCCTTCCAAAAATTTATTCTCTATCTCAGTTTCACCATTGGATTGAGGATGATAAGATGAGCCATGAGCTAGTTGAGTACCCAAACAAGAAAGTAATTCTATCCAAAAGGTTCCTGTAAAATGGGATCCTGACACTTACAATAATCTTTGGGTTTCCATGTAGCTTTTTAATTGTTTCCATAAATGCATTAGCAACTTTACTTTATTTAAATGGATGATATAATGCACAAAAGTGTAACTACTTGGTAAGTCTATGAACTACCGCCATGATAACACTCTTTCCTTTAGACTTAGGTAAACCTATGATAAAATCCATTGAAATATCCTCTGAACGTTGAATCAGAATGGATGAATGTTGTAGAAGACCTAGGGTATTAATTTTATCAAATTTATTTTGCTGGAAAACCAAACATTCCGCCACAAACTTTTGAATATCAGATTTAAGGCCATCCCAAAAAAATCTTTCTTCACCCTGTCGTAAGTTTCTTCACATATTTCTGACCCATTTTTGGTTCTCTTCTAAAGATAGTATTTGTTCCAAAAAGTGTTTAAGACTATCATGATTATTTTTTGCCTTGAAGTGTCTTCCCATTAGGTAAGGTCACCATTAATTTAGTGCATGTAGTATTGACAACATTTCCTTCTCATAAATAGCTTTCTGTAAATACTTTCCTTTTATTGGACAACTTTCAAAAGCAATGGATCTTCCTTCTTGCATTAAAATGACACAAATTCCATTTCTTGAGGCATCAAATTCAACAATAAAGCTTTTTGTGAAGTCTGGCATAGCTAAGGCCGGTGCTAGGCACATTTCCTCTTTAAGATGTTCAAATGCCTTAGTTGCTTCATAAGTCCATGAAAATGCATCTTTCTTCAATAATGTTGTTAGAGGTGTAGCTATTCTCTGATAATTCTTAACAAACTTGTGATAATAACCTTTTAACCTGAGCAATCCTCGCAATTGATTTATGGTTGTGGGGAATTTCCATTCCTTAATGGATTTAATTTTGTTAGGGTCTACCTTCACACCCTCGTGAGATACAATATGACCCAGATATTCCACCTCTTATACTTCAAAGAAACATTTGGATGTTTTTCATATAATTGATTCTCCTCCAATAGTTTGAGCACCCTATGAACATGTTGAACATGATCCTTCCAAGACCTATCGTAGATTAGTATATCATCAAAAAATACTACCATAAATTTTCTAAGAAAGGGTTTCAAAATGGAATTCATCAACCGTTGAAATGTAGAAGCCACATTGGTAAGGCCAAAAGGCTTAACCAAAAATTCATAATGACCCTCATGAGTTTGAAATGTTGTTTTCAAAATATCTTCATTCTTCATTCTAATTTGATGATATCCTGAAGAAGATACAACTTGATAAAATAAATCGCGCCATGTAATTCATCCAATAATTCATAAATCACAGGAATGGGAAATTTATCTTTAATATTGAGCCTATTTAGCTCCCTATAATTCTGACACATGCACCATGATCCATCCTTCTTGTGCACGAATACTACTGGGGAAGAGAAAGAAATTTCACTAGGTTGAATTATACTAGACTCTCACATTTCTGTAAGCATACATTCAATTTTTCTCTTTTGGACATAAGGATAACTGTAAGGCCTGATGTTTGGATGAACACTTCCTAGAATCAAATGAATAGCATTAGTATAATCACGAATAGGTGGGAGTCCATTGCGAGTTTCAAACACCTTGGAATGATTGTCCAAGACTTTTTGGAGATTTGGAGAAATAGATGATTTTGATGTTGAAACTTATAGTGATCATAATTTTACAATTACGACTCGTGGTTCTTTCTTCAGAAGCTTTGTCATGAGATTAGAGCTTATTAGATTTCCCAGCTTCCTTGTAATACTCTTTAATTGGATTTCCTTTCCTTCTGAAAAAAAAATTCAAGAAAAGTTCTTGAAAATTAAAAGCTACGTTCCCCAAATATTGTAACCATTGTACTCCTAGTACAACATCAAAACCTCCCATTAGAATGGAAATAATTGGAATATTCAATACATATTCCCCCACGGTTAGCTTGATATTATGGCATTTTCAGGAGAAATTTATAGTTCCTCCATTTGCAACCATCACTTGACATTCTGGTGTTGGGTATATGAAAAAATTCAATTCCTTTGCTACCTTACAATCAATAAAATTATCAATACTACCCGAATCAATCAACACTATTTCCTTTTTCTTCTTTATATGTCCTTCTATCTTTATCGTTTGAGGAGTGGTAATTCCTTCAAATGCATTACATGATATGGTCAGACTCATTTATTCTTATTCTAGGGTTGGTTCTTGGTGTATATCCTCTTCTTTTGAAGTGTCTTGTTCATTTTATTCCTCCTCTTCACAATCTATGTAAAATAATTTCTTATTAGCGCACTTATGACCTTTAGTTTATTTTCTATCACAACTATAGCAAGGCCCTTTTTCTCTTTTTTCTTCCAATTGGTGTGGTATCGACCTTATAGGTTGTGGAAGTCTACGAGTAGAAATACTCACATATTTATAGATGTGAGTGGCAGGCTTCCTTGTCGCCATAATTTTACATTCAATTTTTCTTGCTAACCTGAATTCCTTCTGCAATGAATCAGTTTCCCAAATGCAAACTTCATGTTGGATGTTATCCTTTAAATTACCTATGAAGACATCAATTTTTTCTTCCTCTGGAATATCAATTAGCCTTATATTCAATTTTTGGAAGTCCTCAATGTGATCCGCCACTGAACCTTTTTGTTTGAGATTTATCAATTGGCTAAAGAATGTGTTTCTCTTTGTATCCTCATAATGTGTTGTCATTTCCTTCTTAAAAACTAACAAAGTGACAATTTTTTTATGGGAGAAAAGTCATTGATACCATAGAAATGTATTTTGTTCTAAATGTAAAGTTGCAATGCATACCCTTTTTGTGTTTTTCACATTATTGAGATCAAAATATTTCTTTATCTGTAGTATCCATGTTAAGTGATCCTTGCAATCAAACTTCCTCATATCCATATTTGGAATATGGTGGTTCTTCCATCCAAAATTAGAGTTTATGAAATAAATATTAACATTTATTTTCTTTTCATCATGAGTTTCCTCTACTATCTTTTCGCCATTAGGAAACATTTCTTCTATTAACTTTTTCAAACCTTCCATGTATGCTTTTAGATCATTCTTCATGTTCCATGTTGTCTTTGATTTTTGTATT
The DNA here is from genome assembly GCA_034641835.2 of Pinus albicaulis. NCBI lineage: Eukaryota > Viridiplantae > Streptophyta > Pinopsida > Pinales > Pinaceae > Pinus > Pinus albicaulis. Next base: position 501,560,329 of record CM076576.1, on the reverse strand, counting down.
TAATGTCATCCATCGTAGCTTCCATGCCAGCTTCCATGCCATCCATCTTAGCTTCCATGCCTTTGTTCAAACCTTTCGTCTTAGCTTGCATACCTTTCTTCAAAACTTACATTTCATTTTTTGTTTCTCTTTGAGAGAGTGAAATTTGGTGCACTTTCTCTTGTAAATTTGATATGTCATGTTGCACTTCTTCATCTTCATGAGTCATAGTAGATCCTTTTGAAGGTTTAATGGGTGTTTAATTCTTTTTATGGGGAATTTTAGAACTCAATACTGATATATATTCTATAATATGCCCTTGGAATCAATTCAAACTTATTTTTCACACAAGACTTATGCAATTCGAAGAAAAAAAAATACACACATTCGTCTTGCTTTTGAGGAGATCGATATTGAAACTAGATTATCTCTATGATTTCAGATCTTCAATATTTGAAACTCGGCCCTGTAGTAGCACTCTAAATCTTCTTTTGAATGCCATAGTTCTGACCTAATTTGGATTCTTCAAGTCAAAGTTATGCCCAATCTCCCACAATGACCTAGTTATGGATTGGTTCATAGAGCGAACTTGTACGATGTGCCATGTGTCATTGTTTCCTCTTTTGGCTCTGAAATTGATACAAAGGAAACTATAGTCCATGTATTTGCGACTACCTTTTATAGAATTATAATCTGGTGCTTAGGAGAGAGTTATGATGATTTTCCCATGGTGACCTCTTTTATATGAAACTTTGGAGCCTGAAAAATTCCTATCTTCCACAGATCATATCTCTGAAAATATTGTGAACCAGGATCTAAAAATTTTACACGAATGTTATCACTGGAAAATTGTACAAGAAAATATGAAATTATTTAATGTCAGGTAGAAGGATTTCTAGGGTTGAGAGACATTAGAGAATCTGAAATTATTTAAAAAATCTCTAAGTTCTAAGGAAAAATCAAATTTGAACTCATCAAAAATGATTTTGTGCCCAAAATACTTCAATAAGCACGCCCTTGCGCACCTTTTGAACCAAAAACCGCATAATCCTAAGAGTGGCAGAAGTCACTTTCTGGGACAAAAAAAAACACACTCCAGGACATTGATTCCACACTTGAAGACACCCAAGGACAACCACACAAGCCTCCTTAGGACATCAAGAGAGAACACAATGGAATCACCCCCCTCTCTTGGGTCTCCATCCACAATGTACCAAGAGAGGGAAGGAGGATTTGAATTCTCCTATAAAATGCCACCAAGGGATGAGTAACTTGATAGCACATTGTTATGCTGGCCAAATTTTCCACAAGAAATACCAGTAGTGTGTGATTCAGAGCAGAGATAGAGGGGACTCAGTTGTTGGCCATCCAAAAACCCTAGTCCACCATAGTAGAGAGAAGGAGACTTTGCACCTAGGCAGCTCATAAGTAAATACATCCTTGCATTGGGACTTAAAACCCCAAGTTCTAAGGGTCCCTTGGAAAGTGGGTTAAAGTTTCATCCTCATTTCCCACCAAAACTCAATAAGAGGGGACATAAGCATCGTTGTTTGGATTATTGAAGTTGTTTGGCTCTGTTTAGAGATTTTGTGTTATTTTTTTTAGTTTTAGTTTAAATTTTATGTTTGAATATGCATACCATTTCTCTATCTATTATGTTTATGTTCTAGCATGTTCCACTAACTTTCTTGACTCCATATATTTTCTACCTATGACCAATAACTTAAGAGGGAATACCACACCCCTTTAGTTGGTGTGATTTCGTACATACATGCACCAAACACACTAACATAGAATTGGTGACTCCAAAGGGGTTTATTTCCAAGTTTATGTGGTAGTGCTCACTTGTAGAGACCTCCATCTTTGATGTGGAGTTGGGCTAGAACTGCCCCCTTTCTCTCCTTTAGTCCCTGGTTCATCCCAAGTGATAGAATGAAGCAAAACAACTCCAAAAAAATACTTTTGTAGGAATTTGCATGCATTTCCCACAGATAGGAGTGCCCAAGGCACGTGTTCAGAGCTAACCTATGCGCAGACATCGCACCTATTTTGTCCTTTTGCACACAAAAAATAGAACAAGAAATTTCTTTGGTATTTCCATGTTTTCCTTCTTGTAAAATTTCCTGTGTAATGTTCCCAAATTTGCACATAGCAATTTCGAACATTAGATTTTTCTACTTTCACCTAGGAGAGGAATAAATGGGTAAGGGAGCCCATGAACAATAAGATATGAATAATTTCCAACTTAATAAGGAAGGGGATCACTTTAGGAGCTGAAATTTACACTTGCAAGTGTGAACAGAGGAAAAATGGATGAGGACATAGTCAAGTTTGACTAAGTCAACATGAATTCTTGAGGACGAAGACGTCAGCTAAGTAAACCAGTTCAATATGAACAAGGATCAGCCTAAGACAGACATATGTAAACTAGATTGAATATCCTTAGTGTGAAAGAGGAATTTGAGGTGGATTAGTTGACCAAGTCAACAACGCAGCCACAGGAGGAGGGAAGCAAGATAGGGCAGCGCAGTTTTGAAAGAGGAAGCTTCATGAAGAAGTCACCTCAACATTATGTGGGAATCGGGGAGAGGAGGCTAACCAAAGATAAAAGGAAGGCATAGCATCAAAGGAGATTCATTCATGTATTCATATTTCTTGGTCTAGAGATGAATTTCTTACTTCAGCTGTTTAGCCGAAGTTGCTGCATTGCTTAGTGCAAAGAATTCCCCTGTGGGAATTCCATCCTCTCTTCGGATCAGCTTTCTTAAGGGATCAAGATAGAAGGATTTGAGCTTCATTTCAGTATTTTTCTTTGGACCACCCTTCCATATTCAGCCATAGCGCAGTCTCCTTCAGGAAACTGCATCCTTTATGCAGCAGCAACAACAACACAGCTGCACCCTTTGATTTTATGCAAATCTTTGCGGAAGAGGTGCTCATTTCCCTCTGGGAGTTCTAATAAGAGGCCTAGGACCATGTTTTTGTATTATTCTAATATTTCATGTCATATCCACCCATGTATAATATAGATATGCAGTGACTGTGTTATTTTTGCAGTGCTGTTGTTATTCATGCATTTTGCTGGAAACCTTGTCGGATGTCTTGTTTCAATGTATAAGTTTGTAAAACTCCATTTCTCTATTTGTTTGGTTAATTAAGTCTCATATCAGAGCTCTTCCATCATTTTTTTTAGAAACCCTCATTAAAATAACGCATTTCTTGCCTCAGTAGTTGCTGCATGATCTGGGCTATGGGGTTTTAGCTTATTTTAGTTGCATAGATTCGGGGAGATCTGTTTATATGAGATAGAGTTATTTATTTAACCTTTAATTCTACATAAAATTTGTATATCATGTCTTCTAAGGGATCCAAGTCCCATTCCCAACTTGTATAGCGTTTTTTTTCTGAAGACAACAGTTTTATGCCTAGTATTACTGCATTTCCCTACCCGGGAAGGAGAATGTTGGCCATTATCTTGTTGATTCTCTTTCATCTACTACGTTGATGTTATTTTACATCTCTTGAGCTTCTCTTCATTTCCATGCTCATGGTTTTATAAAGCTCCACTTCGGTAACAACTCACATTATTCCCAATAGTGTAGCTGTTCCAATTTTGGAACATTACATCCTGGTAGGCCATAATATATTTTCCAACACTAGTTGAGGTGCCCCATAGCTTTCTAAAGCTCACTCTTAGCTGATTTTGGTAGGCTTGGTGTTATTTTTATTTCAAGTTGATTTTTTCAAAGTTCACACATAGTTTAAGTAGGAAGGAAACTTAACTTGCGTTTCAAAAGATTTATTTTTTTCAAATTTAGGTACCAAAAGACTTAGATAATTAGCCAAAGTAGGTGGCCCAAGTCCACGCAAGCTTAGCTAGTTCCTTTTTTCTGGTGTAAAAGTCATTATTTTAGTTCAATTTTTGTGCTAAGATTTCGAGACCCGAATTGAATTGTCAATAGAAGAGCAAGTAATATATGTTTCCTTTGCATGCTTCAGTGATACTAGGCAAGCATATTAACACTCTCTATTCACAACTGACCATATCCATGTAGTTGATCACATAGATTAACTGGAAAAATTTGAAAGCAACCTATATCTGCACATGTTTTTCTTTTTAGCAAGGAACAATAGAACATAGTTTAATAGGGGATTTTGAAAAGGATCATCGCATATCCACACGTTCAAACTATCTTCTTGTTCACTTTTTTCTCACACACATCCACACACTAAGAAAAACAAAGAAACCTAAAAATAACTTAACAAAACTCACTAAATTCTCCCTACAGGGGCCACAAAAGAATTTATAGTCTAAGTTAGGATCAAGGGGGTAGGCATCCAATAAGATGCCTTGATCATTATTCATCTTGAAACATAGAAGTTGATTGTTTAGGGAGCTTTCAAATCCACCTATCAGCCTAGGACACCATGTTTATGCGGTACACCATTCTTCATCCACATGGGGATGACTGGGTGAGGATGATAAGCAAGGGGTTGCATGACCACTTGCAGATATATGAAATGGGCCAACAAGAAGCTTGGTTACATTGGTTTCTCTTGGATGAGTTCAGTTACTACCCAAAGGCTCCTATTTCTTTGATCCAAGCCTTGAAAAATACTTATGTAATGAAGAAGGAGTCATGGATGCATTCGCTACTCTTGGGTGAGTATGGTTGCCACCCAATAGCTCATATTTTTCTGATTCATGCCTTGTGTATCAATGATGGAATGCATCAAAAGAAGGCATGCTCAATTTGGTTTCCCTTGAGAGAGTTTGGCCATCATATGACATCTCCTATGTCAGTGTTTTGTGTTGTGTAAATCTTGGCATGGTACTCTCATTATGTGTATTAATGGTGTTTTCTTGTCTTGGGATGATGTGACATTCCACATGTCTATCAGTATGTTTTTACTCGATGATGCACATGAGGAGGAGAGAAAAAAAAAAAGTTCTCTTGTTTCTTTGGTTACTTTTAGGCAAGTTTGGTTTATCCATCTTGCATGGGGGAGATGGAGGATGGTAGCAAAGGGCCCTACTTTTGTGACTACTATTGGGAGAATATTGTTTGACACTTTGGTCTACCCATATATCTCTATTTCTTCTTTTGCATAGTGTTGGAATGATGCTTGGATCTAACAAGGCCAACATGGATATGGATGAGGGCATGTAAATGCTCAATGTACTTCACTAACATGGGATGTAGAAATGCTTTGTGAGATGGTACTCTTCCTTTGTTGGAAGAACCACTTTATTCTATGTATCTCATGTATTTATGATGATTTTGGAAAGCTTTTGGTTGTCACTTGGTACTTCATGAAGAAAGGAGGATAGCTAACCATATAGTTGGAAGTCATTCTATGCATTCTTGAGAGAAAAATTTGGAACCAAACATGCATAACACATTATAGAAAATGGAGGAGGTCTTCCTTATGTGGATGCCATTGGGAGGGGATAGATGGGTTTTTCATATACTTTTGTAGTTGCTTGAGGATAAGCAACATTTTGCTGGGGAGGACTGTAATATTCCCAAATTTTCACATGGTATTTGGAATATTATATTTCTTAATTTTCTTAATGAATTAAGTAAATAAAATGGTGGAAGGATACACAAACCTCAAAGATGAATAAAATCCACTTTTAATATGTGTATGTGGATATTCTAGATCTAGATCTAAAAACATGGAGTAGTGGAGTAGCTACATTAATGAAGATCATGTCTCATTTATGAGATAGATTATGGAGGATGAAACAGTCAAATAAGATCATGTATCTTAAACGTAAAATTATGAGGATATTTGATAAGGTAAACTGAGACCATAGTGCATTCAAAGTAAGTGTCTGCTCAACTTAGTGTTCCTAAATTGATGTCATAAATAGTCAACCAGGGCTAGTAAACTGTTGAAGTGAAGTGCACTATATGTGCCTAGGTATCTGCTTCCTACTTCATTGTGTTTAGTGTTTTTTTAGTGTTTTTGGTTTTTTGTTTTTGTGCTAAGAGGGAAAGAACTAAGTTTTTGGAAAAGAGAAGTTATTGGTCACACTAAAATAGATCAAAGTTTGTTCTAAACTATGTATGGCACCTAAGAACATAAAATTATAATTCACAGATTGTAAAACTTTGACAAGAAAAATAAATCAGAACATGAAATTAGTCCAATTCATTTTATTAGAAGTATGTTGGAACAACTTGAGAAAAGGATAAGTTTAATGCAATGAGGTTCTTCTATGTAAACAGCCACTTACAATATCACAGAGAAAATCTCATCCATGGTTAGAGATTTGTTGGAACACATTTGGAAAAGATTATCTGTAACATAGTAAGAAAACCTACTCTAAATTAACTTATGACACTAAAATTAATCCATTCTGCAACTCAAAATGTCACCATTAAGCCTCATTCAAGAGTTAGAAATATTTTGGAATAGTTTTGGAAAAAGGCAGTTTGTAAAATTATGAGAAATTGCAGAAAAGTCAAGACTTCAAAATTACATTACCAATTCTTGTTCCTATGATAATAATGTATTAGTAAAAATTGAGAACAAGAGAAATTTGAAAATAATGAAGGCCTTTAAGTCTATTTTAATGGAACTAGAATAAAACTAGCTAATAAAACATAAAATGGATTAAAGAAAACCAAAATAATATGCAATTAACCTCCGAAATACTACAGCTGAACTAAAATGCAACTAATATCTGAAATACTACAGATGAACTAAAATGCAACTAATCTCTAAAATACTAGAGCTCTATCTCATTCAATGTTAGTGATATTTTGGAACAATTCATAAGAACAAGACTAGTTGTAACATTCAATGTAAGTTAGTATAAAACATAAAGTTCAGAAAACTGCCTAAATTAGGAACGAAACAGAGCTAAAGTTACTTATCTAAACAATATGCACAGAGATTCTCGGACAGTAGGGGCCCTCTACCACCAGATTAGCACATGAATATCCTCAAGATTGCTTCAGATCATGTATTAAAGTTGTTATTTTTTCATTAAAGTAAAACGCTTCAAAAACAGAGTATTACGGTCTTGGACAACTTAACAATAAAACATCAATCTAGCTAATTATCTCTCGGTTTCCCGAGTTCTTCTTATAAGATAAATACATAATTTCCCTAGAGAAGAAATAGAGATAAGTTTATTTTCCAATTAAAATCATATTAGAACTCTTGTGGAGGCCTCGTACTTTGCTGAAGACATCTGTAGTGTCCTTGTCCTGGTAGGAATCTACTTCTTAGTTTTGGTTTCCTCCACGTGCATAACCACATGTAGATTTTTTCTCAGACTTTGTAGAGGGCAAGAAATGATGTAGGAGTGTTGTGGAATTCAACCATATGCATTTTTCCTTTAATTGACACCTGTAACCTGTGTGAACATGAAGATAGCTGCAGAATAGGCGACTAGCTACAGAATGGCTGCATTCTGTAGCTAAGTCTGATAAAAAATCACTATAACAACAAAACCATAAAAGTATAGCAATTTAGTCATTGTATGCATTCTTAAAGTAACTTTAATCAATCCTATTGATATTTTAAGCCTATAACTGATAAAGGACAAAGGAAATGAAGTGAAATTTGGTGAAAGAAAAGGACATCTTTGGGGCTCAACATACCCCTACTGCAAAACTTTTGCATGTCCTCATGCAATCAATCCATGTATTCTGAAACTTCTGCTAGGACATCTAACCTTCTTTTTCTTCTTTGATTGGTGTTCAATGGCATCCTAGGTTTCTTTATGACCAACTTGAATCTCAAATTTATAATTGCTCTGCTCAACTTTTTGTTTTTCTTCTTCAGCTTTTCACTAGCCTTGTACAATTTTTCCATTTGTAGAGAGAGAGTTGTGTTCATGTTACTCTTCAGCTTGATTTGTTCCCTTAAAATTTCATTTTCATTCTTTATATGCTTATTGAGTACTTCTAATTCATATTTGTCTCTTCTTAGTACTTCAATTACAGATCCTGGTGGGCTAGGAGTTCTTCCTCTGCTTTCTGAGGCTCTCTTTTCTAATGACTCAACATAATTATAGATTTGTTGTTGTGTTGGGTCTATCTCCGGATTTCCTTCATAAATATTCTCTTTGTACTAGTACTCACGAGATCTATTATTTGGTGTCTCTTCATCTTCAATGTTTATGATGCCTGTTTGCTTAACTGTTGTCTTCTTCAATATGACTCTAAGCCTATGGCTTCATCTTACTTTAGATGGTCCCTCACCTCTCTCCTTAGCATAATTTCTTATTATGTTTTCCTTTTTAAGTTGTTTCTTAATTTCAGCCAATTTCTCAGAGATAATCTCCTCGCTGTCCTCTTATATGGACTTACCAGTTTTAAGTTCAACAGATTTGGAAAATTTCCCTCTCCTGCTTCTTCTTGCAAGTTTACCTTCATATGGAGATTCCTTGGGTTCTTCAAAGTGATTCCTCAAGAGGAAATCATCCCAATTGTCTCCCACCTTTCTTAAACGATGCTTAATTAGGATTTTAACTAGGCTATGGTGATACAAGGTGGTTTCCAAGAATTGAACCCTCTTTTGGACATTAGAAGCCATTCTCTTTAGGCTATGAAGTAAGAAAAAGGGTAAATTGATTTCTTCATCTAGGAAATGCATCATAAGCCAAATTTGATAAACATATAGGGTACCAAACCTTCCCTCACAAGTTATAAACTTTTACAAAATGAGCAACATATTCCGCCATTTATTCTTCAGTTGACCTAGGAATGCCCTTCTTGAAAAATGAAATATCCATACCTAGTGTTTTGAGCATATGCCTCCATGACTCATTGTGAAATTCCTTGTTTTTGAACCATCGTTCACCTTTCCTTGGTAATTCTGCTACTTCTGCAATGAAGGATTCTGTAATAGTGAACTTGACATCTCCTATTTCAACTTCTAATCCGTTGAAGGACCGTGCAAATGTCTTGGTTACCTCCTTATCAAAACCATTGAATTTTTACAAAAACTGTAACCACCCAACCTGCTGTAGCATCTCTCTAATCTGTGGGTAACCCTCTAAGTATTTGGTTCCGACTGGTTCGGACCTTACAATGAGACCCATGGCTTCTTTTCTCAACCTTCAACTTACTGCTCCGTTATTGCTCTTCTATTCATGGTAAAAATGGCTGTAGAGAGTTTTTTCACCCCAAAGATGAGTTCTCTGTTTATGCAGCAGGAATTGGCTACGTAAAGATGACATGAATTGGTTATGGGATGAGTGAAATATGGTGAGGGTGATTCACATGAATTAATGAGTTTGAGAGCTGTCATGGAGGAAAGACCACGGAAAAATCTCGTGTGAATTTCAAAATCATCATTGAATACTTCGGGTTAGTGACGTCACCTAATAGGTCACTTCAGTACTAACCGTTAATTTTTAATAAATGATGATTTGGTATGGCGGAATGGAAGGGATTTTATCCAAGGATTTTATCATAAGCTTGATCAATATGAATAATTAAAATTAATTTATGAAACATACATATAACGTAACCATACTATAACTTTCATAATCTGTTATCATAATAATTTCACAACTTTACCTTAGCCTTTCCTTTGATTTTTATGGCTTTAATATGCTTTGTCTTCCTTTGAGAATCATTGATCCTTCAATCTTCATAATCCCTTTGTTTTTTCTTGTTGACATAGGTGTGCAGGGTCAATTTGATGCTGAACAAGTGGTTGCTAGATAGTTTCTTGCAGGGTATCTGGCTGCAGAATATACCTGTAGAAGCTTTGAAACATGAAATGGAATGATTTTAAACATGGATGGAGTGTAGTATGAAATGAAATAAACTAGATCATGAAATATGGTGGAATGGAGCATGAGTGAAGTGAGTTATAATGGAATGAAATGGATCATAGGTGTAAAGTGGAATGAAATATGGAAAGTGGCCTGCAAGTTATGATTTGTAATACTCAATTGCGGGAAGAGATCAAATTTAAAAGTCTGAAATGAAAATGAAGTGGACCATGGAATGGAGTGAATGAAGTATGGATGAATGGAGTGAATGAAATATGAATGAAGTGAAACATGATGGAGTGAAATGGATCATAAGTGGAATATGATATATATAAAATGGGTCTGCACTTATGATTTTGTGATAGCTGCTTGTAGGAAAAAGAATAAATTTGAAAATCTAAAGTGTCAGAAGGATTCTGATTTTCACTTTATCTTTTCTGTATAAACATGCTAATCAGTGATTAGTTTTCATGTTTATACATTTTTTTTTCATGCATTTGAATTCAGAAAATTCAATTAAGTTGATGAAGAAGAATAATTATTCTTCTTTAACTTTACATCACTGTTTTCCTGGAATCTCTTGACGAATTCTTCTCTTGAAAGTGGCTTATGATACAGCTTCAATCTATGACCATTTACAAGAAAAGTGACCTTTTCTTCATCTATTGTCCTGATTTTTATTGCTCCATTGTCAAAAAATTTCATAATTTCATATGGCCCAAGCCAATGTGTTTGGAATTTACCTTGAAAATCTTTGAACTTTGAATCAAACAAGAGGGCCCAGTCACCTTCTTTGAATTTCTTTTCCTTGATGTACTTATCATGCCATCTAGTCCTTTGTTGCTAGACTATACTTGTTTTCTGGACTGCATCTTGTCTGATCTCATCCAATTCATTAATCTGCTCCAATCTGTGCTTTTGTGCCTCTGTTAGATCAAGTCCTAGCTGAAATTCCATTTTAAAAGTTTGAATCTGAAACTCTATGGGAAACAAAACTTGTTTTCCATAAACAAGTTCATAAGGAGTATGGCCTATTGTGCTTCTCCATGTAGTTCTATAGGCCCACAAGGCTTCAGGAAGCCTGTCTGCCCAATATCTTCTATGTAAATGAACAGTCTTTGTTAGGATCCCTTCAATGACCTTATTAGTAGATTCCACTTGGCCATTTGCTTGTGGATGATAGGGAGTAGATTTTCTGTGTCTGATTTTGTACCTCTCCATCAATTGTTCCACTAGCCTTGATGTGAATTGAGCTCCTTGATATGTAACAATTTCCCTTGGGACACCAAAACGAGTAAAACTATCCTCAAAATGAAAATTAACTACAGATGCTTTAGTAGCAAAAAGTAATGGCTTGGCCTCTACCCATTTCGTAACATAATCTGTGCAAACTAATATATATTTCTTTTGTCTTGATGGAGGACTAATAGGTCCTCAAAAATCTAAAGCCCATTTCTTAAAAGGTTCAATATGTACATGAGGCTGCAATGGCATCTCACCTGTAGGAGAAGGTTTCCCTACCCTTTGGCAACTTTCACACCTTTTGACATACTCTTTAGCATCTTTAAAAAGGGATGGCCAATAGTATCCTAAATGAAGGACCTTATAAGCTGTCCTTTTATCAGCAAAGTGTCCGCCACAAGGTTCATCATGACATGCCTTGAGAATCTCAGGCATCTCATCTTCTCGAACACATCTTCTAATGATAAAGTCTGGACCTATTTTGTATAACTCATTAGCAACCCATGAATATTTTTCACTGTCATAAATGATCTTTCTTTTGTCTCTTGCATTCATTATTGAAGGAAATTTCCCTGAAACTAAATAATTAGCAATGTCAGCAAACCAAGGAGTCTGAGTAGAAATTGAAAAAAGATATTCATCAGGGAATTGATCTTCAACTGGGGTGTTGTCTTTAATGTTTTGGAGTCTAGATAGGAAATCAACTACTGTATTTTGTTTCCCAGGCCTATCTAGAATGGTGATGTTGAATTCTTGTAAAAGCAATAACCATCTTATGACTCTGCCATTAGTAATTGATTTGTTCATTAGATATTTAATTGCAGAGTGATCTGTGTGAACAAAATTTTCATAGCCTGTTATATAGTGTCTGAATTTATTTATGGCATGAACAACAACTAAGAACTCTTTTTCAGTTACAGTATAATTTAACTCTGAAGGAGTCAAATTTTTACTTGTATAGTAGATGGCATAAGGAATCGGGTCTTTTTGTCCCAATACTGCTCCTAAAGCTGTATTTGAGGCATCTGTTGAAATATGAAAAGGTAACTTCCAGTTAGGTCCCCTTAAAATAGGTGCTTCAGAGATTTTTGTTTTCAGGGTCTCAAAGGCTAACTGGAAATCAGGATTCCACTTGAATTCACAGTCCTTGGTAAGTAATTTGAAAAGTGGGGATGCTATCTTGGTGAAGTTTTCTATAAACCTTCGATAATATCCTGTAAATCCTAGAAAACTCCTAACATCTTTTTGACAACTTGGAATAGATAAGTTAGAGATGACTTCAACTTTTGACTCATCAACTCTAATCCCATCCCCTGAAATGTGATGTCCTAAAGCAATTCCTTCAGTAAACATCATAAAACACTTCTCATGACTAAGTGAAAGATTTGCTTCTTTACATCTCTTTAAAACTTTTTCCAAGTTTGTTAAGGCTTCTTCAAATGTATTTCCATAAACTGTGAAATCATCCATATATACCTCTACACAATCATGTATTAGATCTGAAAATATTCCTAGTACTACCCTTTGAAATGTTGCAGGTGCATTGCATAGTCCAAATGGAAATACTCGGTAAGCATAGGTACCCCAAGGACAGGTAAATGTGGTTTTGTCTTGATCTTCAAGTGCTACTTGGATTTGATTATAACCACTAAACCCATCTAAAAATGAGAAGTAATTTTTGCCAGCTAATGTATCTAATACCTGATCTATGAAAGGTAGGGGAAAATGATCTTTAAGAGTAGCTTTGTTTAATTCTCGGTAGTCAATACATAACCTCCATTTACCATTTTTCTTTGGCACAATTACCAAAGGAGAAACCCACTGACTATCTGAAATGGGATAGATAAAGTTGACATTTAACAATTTCTGCAATTCTTCTTTAACAATCTCCCTAAGATTTGGATTCATCCTTCTCTGAGGTTGTCTGATTGGCTTACAATTTTCCTCTATGTAGATGTGATGAGTGCAAGTCTTGGGGCTTATCCCTTTCATATCAGTGTACTCCCATGCATATGCAGAAGAATGTCTCTGTAAAATCTTGACTAGCTCTTCTTGTTGAGATTTCTCTAAGTTCTTGTTTATATTTAAGGTTTTGCCTGGAAATATCTCAATTGTAGAGCTGCCAAATTTATCCATGGAATAAAGAGACATCCGCCTTGATGATAAAAACTCAATGTTGGATTCTTCTTGAAATTGTTCATGTTTGTATTCCGAAGAGGATTCAAAGTTTTCTAAGGTATTCAAAATCTGGCTATCTTCACTAATTTCTGAAATTGTGAAGAGAGGTTGTAAGTCTTCTTCATCCTCTATCCATTGAGTATCATATAATTCTGTAATTGTTCTTGCTGGAGGATACAAGGTAAATTTCTTGGTTGAAATACCATCAGAGATGTACATATCACCGGATCTACAACTAATGAAAGCATCAGCTGTAGCTAACCAAGGTCTTCCTAATATAATAGGATGTCCTCCTAGATTATTCTTAGGGGTTAGGATCATGAAATCCACAGGGTACTCCCAAGAATCTAGGGACACTGGAATGTCTTCTATTACCCCATCAGGTTTGATCACAGATCTGTCTGCTAATTGTAATAATGTGGGTGTAAAAAGAAGATTAGGAAGTTTCAGTTTATCCATGATTTGTCTACTCATGATATTGATTACTGCTCCTAAATCAATAAGTGTGTTTTGGATCTCAGTTCCATTGATGTGTATTTTAACAACTGGATTTCCTGGGTCTAGATACTTTGGAATGGCAATCTTACCCATCATGATATCTGCTATTTTTCCTGCCAGTTGAATTTTCTTTGTCTCTTTGATTCTTTTTCCTATTTTTTTCATGCTCAACTCCTTTATTGTCTTTGCTAAGATTGGAATTTCCTTGATAGCTTGTAATAATGGGATCTTAATACAAACATTCCTTAGCTCATCTAGGAAATAATAATTAGGCACCATAATTTGTTTTTCTACACCCCTATCAATTTGTAATCTTTCTGGAAAGGGAGGTGTAGAGGTGGATGTTGATGGCTGCTCTAATATAGGAGTTGAAATTATTGGCTCTTTTTGTTTTAATTTTTCAATGTTTAGGTCTTGAAAAGATGTGTTCTCTTCAAGACTTTTATTTACCCGTAGAGAATCTTCCTCAAAGTTGTTTTGTTCTTGTATGATTACAGAAGGTTTCTTCTTTTCAAGTATTCTTCCAGACCTAAGTTGAACATCATTAAGGTCTAAAGGAGTGATCAAATAGGTTGGAAACTGTTGGCCTTCTATCATGTATGTGTTCTGAGGATTTTTATTGTTGGGGTTTGGTATAGGTTGGGCAGGCAACTGATTTGTTTTCTAAGGAAATGGTAATGGAAGTGGTGAATTTTGATGTTGTGGATTTTGAGGATTCTGTTGAGGATTTTGTTGAAGATTTTGTTGAGGAGGGAAATGTGGATATGGTGGATAGGATGGTGGATATTGATAGTACTGAGAGTATCTTCCATAGGGATTTTGTGCTCCTTGTGCCCAATTTTGAGATTGATTTTGGAATTGGGGCCAAGGTTGCTGCCAAGAATTCCAATTTGGTGGGGGTTGATTATACAGCTGATCATGGAATCCTTGTGTTTGAGGTCCTTGCCAAGGCCTCCTAGAGACAAAATTGAGAGATTCTGTGGAATTTGTAGGGGTTTCTTCTTGAAAGACAACTTTAAGACCAGGAAGTGAAGGACAACTCTTGGTCTCATGTTTTTCTGAATAAATTACACAAGTCTCTACTATTTTTGCATCCAAAGGGCACTCTCTCAAGGCATGCTTCTTTCTACATTTGGGACAAAAGATTGCTAAGGCATCAGATTCAGCTTTTTGCTTGTTTTGTAATTTAAGGGTGTCTATTTGTTCACTAAGACTCCCTAAAATATTATGTTTGAATTCATCAAGTATATGTCATATTTCTTCCCTACTTACTATCCTAGAAGCAGACTTACTTTCCCTTGCAAGAGAAGGGTCTCTTGGTCCTTTTACAGTTTTAGATTTCCCTCTTGAAGGTTGATACATAATTCAGCTATTTCAGGTAATGTGAGCTGAGATATATCCCCTTTTCCCATCATATTAAGGATATCTAACCATTCATCCCTAATTGTCTTCAACAAGAGAGCTTTCAAGATATCTTGGTCTAGGTTTTCCATTTCTGCTCTTTTGATGTTGTAGTTAAACCTTTCCAACAAATCCTCCAGGTTTTCATCCTCTTTTTTCAGTATTTTAAATACTTCCTCCTTATGGTTGACCGGCATACAGTAATCCAAATACCTCTCTATAAATGCATGTTTCGTGTCTTCCCATGTCCTAATAGAACTACTGATCAAACTCATAAACCATTTTCATGTTGCTCCCTTCAATTTTGAGGGGAATAGTTTAAGTTTTTGGGCATCTTGTAAGTAATCATAGGTTCTACATAGGACGTAAAATTCAAATAGGAAGGTTTTAGGATCTTCATTTTTTAGTCCATAAAAGTTTGGAAGGACAGAGGACGAAATTTTTTTCATAGTTGCATTGGTTTCTTCATCTACTATAGGAAACCCAAAAGAGCTTCCCAATTCCCTTCTACCTCTACCTCTACCTCTTTCTTCACCTATACCTCCTTCTCCTCTACCTCTACCTCTACCTTCTCCATTAAAGACTCCTCCTCCCCCTTCTTCTGTCATAGTTGACTCCTCTATGGAAGTGGAAAAAATTATATCTCTAGCAAAGTTCCTTCAATATTCTTCTAAGACAGGTTCAGTGGATGAAGTGGAAGGTATCTCTGATGGAATATCTAATATTAAGCCTTCTAGAAGTCTGTGATCAGTATAGGATGAGATTTGGGTTTGATTTGGAGGTGTGCTGCCTCTTGGTCTTGGTGAAACAAGTGGTGTTCTAGAAATCAAGCTTCTGCCTCTTATAAATCTACCCCTTGAGTCTCTTTCTCTACGCATATCATTGTTTTTGGGAGGTAAGAAACAAGGCTACCTAGTTACACTTCCCAGGAAATGGTGCCAAAATGTCTGCTCAACTTAGTGTTCCTAAATTGATGTCATAAATTGTCAACCAGGGCTAGTAAACTGTTGAAGTGAAGTGCACTATATGTGCCTATGTATCTGCTTCCTACTTCGTTGCGTTTAGTGTTTTTTTAGTGTTTTTCGTTTTGTGTTTTGTGCTAAGAGGGAAATAACTAAGATATTGGCAAAGAGAATTTATTGGTCACACTAAAACAGAGCAAAGTCTATTCTAAACTATGTATGGCACCTAAGAACAGAAAATGCTAATTCACAGATTGCAAAACTTTGACAAGAAAAATAACTCAGGACATGAACTCAATCCAATTCATTTTATTAGAAGTACGTTGGAACAACTTGAGAAAAGGATAAGTTTAATGCAATGAGGTTCTTCTAAGTAAAAAACCACTTACAATATCACAGAGAAAATCTCATCCATGGTTAGAGATTTGTTGGAACACATTTGGAAAAGATTATCTGTAACATAGTAAGAAAACCTACTCTAAATTAACTTATGACACTAAAATTAATCCATTCTGCAACTCAAAATGTCACCATTAAGCCTCATTCAAGAGTTAGAAATATTTTGGAATAGTTTTGGAAAAAGGCAGTTTGTAAAATTATGAGAAATTGCAGAACAGTCAAGACTTCAAAATTACATTACCAATTCTTGTTCCTATGATAATAATGTATTAGTAAAAATTGAGAACAAGAGAAATTTGTAAATAATGAAGGCCTTTAAGTCTAATTTAATGGAACTAGAATAAAACTAGCTAATAAAACATAAAATGCATTAAAGAAAACCAAAATAATATGCAATTAACCTCCGAAATACTACAGCTGAACTAAAATGCAACTAATATCTGAAATAATACAGCTGAACTAAAATGCAACTAATCTCTAAAATACTACAGCTCTATCTCATTCAATGTTAGTGATATTTTGGAACAATTCATAAGAACAAGACTAGTTGTAACATTCAATGTAAGTTAGTATAAAACATAAGGATTAAGACGCCTAAATTAAGAACGAAAGCAGAGCTAAAGTTACTTATCTAAACAATAGCACAAAGCCTCTCGGACGGTAGGGGCCCTCTACCACCGGATTAGCACATGGATATCCTCAGATTGCTTGAGATCATGTATTAAAGTTGTTATTTTTTCATTAAAGTAAAACGCTTCAAAAGCAGTATTACGATTCTTGGACAACAACAATAAAACATCAATCTGGTGAGTATCTCTCGGTTTCCCGAGTTCTTGCTTATAAAGATAAATGTAATTTCCTAGAGGAAGAAATAGAGATAAGTTGATTTTCCAATTAAAATCATATTAGAACTCTTGTGGAGGCCTCGTCACGCTGCTATATTACACATCTGTAGTGTCCTTGTCCTGGTAGGAATCTACTTCTTAGTTTTGGTTTCCTCCACGTGCATAACCACATGTAGATTTTTTCTCAGACTTTGTAGAGGGCAAGAAATGATGTAGGAGTGTTGTGGAATTCAACCATATGCATTTTTCCTTTAAGTGACACCTGTAACCTGTGTGAACATGAAGATAGCTGCAGAATAGGCGACTAGCTACAGAATGGCTGCATTCTGTAGCTAAGTCTGATAAAAAATCACTATAACAACAAAACCATAAAATTATAGCAAGTCATTCATTGTATGAATTCTTAAAGTAACTTTAATCAATCATATTGATCTTTTAATCCTATAAATGATAAAGGACAAAGGAAATGAAGTGAAATTTGGTGAAAGAAAAGGACATCTTTAGGGCTCAACAGTAAGATCATAAACAAATTATGATTGGTTAGTGGAGGAAGTGATGCATTTAATGCACACATGATGGAGAGGGTGATCACCCCATGTGAAAATGATGGAGGACATGGAGAAATAATGCAGTTAACCATGGAGACTTATGTCCACATGTACAACGCAGTTTTGGAGTGGGCTGGCTATGGAAGTCTCATGATCTATATAATTAAGGTGAAGGCACAATGGAAGGCATGATTTGGGTTATTCATTTCTTGATATGTTTAGATCTAGATTTGTCTTAGGACATATCTATGCATTCTTGGTTTTTTCAGTTAGGATTTAAAGTGTTGTTTAGCACTAGGTTTTCCCGAGTAGGAATCCCACCTCTTCCCTTGAGTGATGTCTAAGGAAGAGAGTTGTACTACATTCCTTATCAGGAATTGGTGCCATCTTCAAGAGGTTGTTTCAAGCGTTCAGTGAGGAAATGAGTGGAGGATTCATCGTACCACTTTGTTCTTCACATTCAGTCTTCCAGCAACAATAGATCTATATTTGGCATTCAGGACATTGGGTTTTACCTCCATGCAGTAGAAATCCCTTCAAGGATTGTGTAGTACAGTCCTGTAGATCTATTGGAGCAGGGAATTTTAGAGTATTTCAACTAGAAATCCTATGAGGGATCATCTCCTCACATTGGATCTATTGTTTCCATCATTCAGGAGCTGGTTTGACACACCTAAAAGTAGGCTATTGAGCCTCCCTCTCTTAAAGCGCATTTTTTAGAAGTTTTTGTTTGTCCAGTAGCTATTTTCAGTGGAGGAGATTAGAGGAGCTATATCTTGAGCTTTTACCCCAAGGATCTAGTGAAGGGATCAACCCTTCTTTCATAGATTTGATTGTGCATCATTGCAACCATCATATCATCATATCTAGCTTCAGATCATCATACCCAACAGTGTATATGTAAATCCCTAAGAGGGTGGTTTTCTTAGATTGAAAGATCTGAGAAACCCTTTCTGGGTTATCTTTAGAATCGATCATAGACCTTGGATCTCTATTTTATGCATTATCAATGATCCAAAATTTCCTTGGTTTGACTTTCTATGTTTCTGGTAGTTGTAGTCCCAACAGTTGTAGCAGGGACAATGTAGTTTACCTTCCAGTAGTTTAACAGTTACGCAGTTGCTCTTATGGGATCATTATAGGGTGATTCTAATCCATCCCATTGGCTTGAGTGTCTCATATTTTAAGCACTGTTGTACTTGATTTTTCACCTCCCATATAATAAAATGGCTCAGTTATTTCTATGCATTATGATGTGTATATAAATTTATTTTTTACTTTGTTGCAGTTCTTATATTGTGTTTCAGTATTACTGCATTCTCCCTTTTGGTATATTACAGCATGACAGAAACCCATTTCAAAGGGGGTTAGGCTTAGGCGCAGTACGAGAAGGTATCAGTTGGGGCTACCTTAGATAAATTACCAAGAAGCCCAAGACTCTAACGCTCACGTGGGATGGTGGTACTTAGTGGCCAAAATTAGTTCATCCTTTCCCTATAGGTGATGGTGTAGGAAAGCACTAGATCCTCTACCCTTACCTTGGTCGATTTTCTTCAGCTAACTGGGTGCATCGCCAGCTCTTATGAGACATTGTGCTAGCACTCGCAAGATATCTTCTCAAGGCCCAGTTACATTGAGTGTGTGAGGACGATTAAATATTTTAGGATTTGAGTATCATACGCAAACAAACAAAAACCATATTTTTTGGCTGATCACATAGGATTAATTTAAATGGAAAATTTATTTTATTTTCCCTTTGTTTTATATAGGTGAACATAATTGTGCTTTGATTATAATATATATCCTGGTTTTCAAACTTCTGTGGTGATCATTTTTCAAGATGATTTCCGAATTATCCACAGTATTGACACATGTTCCTCAATACTGTGGATAATCCAGAAAGCATATTGAATATATATCCTCTCAAATATTTCCAAAGCCAGAACTAGTCGATGCTAGAACAAATCTAATGGGACCTCATCGATCTAGACATATTTTGGACCTCCCCCCATTATCAGGAGGGGTTCCAGGTTCTTTTTTGTGAAACCAACTCCAAAAATAGAAGAAAAGAGATATCAACGCCTTAGAAATAAGCCACTTTGAGGGGGAAACCTCCAATACATTACATGAATGAAAAATTATTTGATGATACAAATGAAAAAACCTCCTTTCTATATATAGGAGTCCATGGGGCCCCAATGTAATCCTAGTCGACCTAACAATAATAATTGAAGGGAACAATAATAACAATATGGGGTTACAAGGGTACAACAATAACAATAAGGGGGTTACACTAACAACAATAAGGGAATATACTAGTAATATAATGACCTAACATGCTCCTCTCCTTCAAAAAGGTGTTTTCCTCAATGCTTGAGTAGCTTTGGGTGCTTTGGTATAAAATTCTCATCCTCCCATGTAGAATATTTCGTTTGTAATTTCTTCAATTTGATGAGATACTCTGAAATTGATCGATTTTTTAGTTGTTGAGTTCTTGTTTCTGTGACTGCTTCAGGTTCCACTAAGGTTTTTCCTTCCTCATCAAGTTCTGGAAATATTGTTTGAACTAGAATTTTATCCCCTATAACCTTTTTTAAGCATGAAACATGGAAAACTTGATGCAGTCGCGAAGAAGCAAGAAGCTCCAATTTGTATGCCATAGTACCAATATTTTGCAAAACCTTGTAAGCACCATAACACTTTGGTGATAATTTATTATCCTTCCTAGCTTGCTTGAGGGACATTTGTTTGTATGGTTGTAGCCATAAAAATACACAGTCTCCCACATGAAAACTTCTCTCACTGCGATGTTGATATGCCTATTGTTTCATTCGATTTTGTGCCAAATTTAGGTTATCCTTTAATAGTTGGAGAACTTCCCGTTCATGCTCGATGTGATCCTCCACTGATTTAACCCTAGCATTTTCCCTTAAATAGGATGTGATGGATGGTGTATGATATCCATAAAGTGCCATCAATGGGGTAATTTTTGCTGTAGTATGGAAGGAAATGTTATACCACCATTCAGCCAAAGGTAACCACTTGACCGATTGTGCTTCCTTATCAGATAGAAAACAACAAAGATATCCTTCCAAACATTTATTCACTATATTTGTTTGACCATCGGATTGAGGATGATAATATAAGCTATGAGCTATTTTAGTACCCAAGAAATAAAATAATTCCGTCCAAAAATTTCCTCTAAAAATGGGATCTTTGTCACTTACAATAATCTTTGGGTTTCCATGTAGCTTTTGAATTGTTTCCATATATGTAGTAGAAACTATACTCGCTTTAAATGGATGAGATAATGCACAAAAGTGTGCATACTTGGTAATTATATCAACTACCACCATGATGACACTCCTTCCTTCGGACTTAGGTAAACCTGTGATAAAATCCATTGAAATATCCTCCCAACGTTGACTTGGAATGGATAAAGGTTCTAGAGGACCCAAGGTCTTAATTCTCTCCACTTTATTTTGATGGTAAACCAAACATTCCACCACAAAATTTTGAATATCAGATTTAAGGTCATCCCAAAAAAAATCTTTCTTCATCCTATGGTAATTTTTTAAAAATCCCGAGTGTCCTCCTAAAGGAGAAGTGTGCAATTCAAAAAAAATATTTTCTTTTAGTTGGGAATTCTTGCAAATATATAAGAGATCTTTGTACCATAAGGAATCATTTTTCGAACTAAATTTATCAGATGTACTAGGATCTTGTTACAAATTTTGAATGAGAGTCCACACTACTTTGTCCTTCTTACATTCATCCCTTGCTTCAGTTATCCAATCTGGTTGGATAATTGAAATGGAACAAAGAAATGCTTCCAACTCTTCATCCTTTCTTGAGAGTGCATATGCAACAAAATTTAGCTTCCCTTTCTTGTAGATGATTTCAAAGTCATAACCCAAAATATTTGTGACCCATTTTTGTTGCTCTTCTGAAAATATTCTTTTTTCCAGAAAGAGTTTAAGACTATCATGATTAATTTTTTCCTTGAAGTGTCTTCTCATTAGGTAAGGTCTCCATTTATTTAGTGCATGTAGTATTGCCAACATTTCCTTCTCATAAATAGCCTTTTTTAAATACTTTCCCTTGATTGAACGACTTTCAAAAGCAATGGGTATTCCTTCTTGTATTAAAATAGCACCAATTCCATTTCCTGAGGCATCACATTCCACAATAAAGGTTTTTGTGAAGTCTGGCATAGCTAAGATTGGTGCTAGGCACATTGCCTCTTTAAGATGTTCAAAGGCCTTAGTTGTTTCATGAGTCCATTAAAATTCACCTTTCTTCAATAATGTTGTTAGAGGTGCTACTTTTATCCCATAATTCTTAACAAACTTACAATAATACCCTGTTAACCCAAGAAATCCACGCAAATTTTTTATGGTTGTGGGGACTTTCCATTCCTTAATGGCTTTAACTTTGTTAGGGTCTACCTTAACACCCTTGTGAGATACAATATGACCCATATATTCCACCTCTTGTAATCGAAATAAACATTTGGATGTTTTTGATTATAATTGCTTCTCCTCTAATAGATTGAGCACCCTGTCAACATGTGGAACAGGATCCTTCCAAGACCTGTTGTAGATTAGTATATCATCAAAAAATACTAGCACAAATTTTCTAAGGAATGGTTTGAAAATGGAATTCACCAACCCTTGAAATGTAGAAGGTTCATTGGTAGGGCCAAAAGGCATGAGAAAAAATTCGTAATCACCCTCATGACTTTGAAATGCTATTTTCAGCATATCTTCAGTCTTCATTCTAATTTGATGATATCCTGAACGAAGATCCAACTTGGTAAAATAATTTTCTCCATGTAATTCATCCAATAAGTCATTAATCAAAGGAATGGAAAATTTATCTTTAATAGTGATCTTATTGAGTTCCCTATAATCCAGACACATGCACCATGATCCATCTTTCTTGTGCGCCAATACTACTGGAGCAGAGAAAGAACCTTGGCTAAGTTGAATTATACCAGCCTCTAACATTTCTGCAATCATACATTCAATTTCACTCTTTTGGACATAAGGATATCTCTAAGGTCGGATGTTTGGATGAACACTTCCTGGAATCAAATGAATAGCATGATCATGATCACCTTTGGGAGTGTCAAGCACCTTGGAATGATTGTCCAAGAATTTTTGGAGATCTAGAGAAATAGATGATTTTGATGTTGGAACTTCTAGTGATCATAATTGTGCAATTACGCCACGTTGTTATTTTTTTAGGAGCTTTTTCATGACATTAGAGCTTATTATCTTTCGTGGCTTCCATGTGATACCCCATAATTCGATTTCCTTTCCTTCTGAAAAAAATTTCAAGAAAATTTCTTGAAAATTAAAAGCTACCGTCCCCAAAGATTGTAACCATTGTACTCCTAGTACAACATCAACACCTCCAATTGGGATGGAAAGCATTGGAATATTCAATACATATTCCCCCATGGCTAGCTTGATATTATGGCATTTTCCAGAGAAATTTATAGATCCTCCATTTGCAACCATCACTTGAAATTCTGGTGTTGGGTATAGGAAACAATTCAATTCATTGGCTACCTTACAATGACTAAAATTATGGGTACTACCCCAATCAATCAACACTATTACCTTTTTCTTCTTGATATGTCCTTCTATATTGAGAGTTTGAGCAGTGGTAATTCCTACCAATTCATTACATGATATGGTCGATCTCATTTCTTCTTCTTCTAGGGTTTCTTCTTGGTGTAAATCCTCTATTTTTGAAGTTTCTTCTTCATTTTCTTCCTCCTCTTCACAATCTATGTAAAATAATTTATTCTGAGTGCACTTATGACCTTTAGTGTATTTTCTATCACAACTATAGCAAAGCCCTTTAGCTCTTTTTTCTTCCAGTTGTTGTGGTGTTAACCTTGTAGGTTGTGGAAGTCTAAGAATAACAACTCTTCCATCTTTATAGATGTGAGTGGTAAGCTTCCTTGTCGCCATAATTTTACATTCAATTTTTCTGGCCAACAGGAATGCCTTCTCCAATGAATCATCTTCCCAAATTCGAACTTCATATTGGATGTTATTCTTTAAATTCCCTATGAAGACATCAATAATGTGTTCCTATAGAATATCAGTTACCCTTATATTCAATTTTTGGAAGTCCTCAATGTGCTCCGACACTGAACCCTTTTATTTGAGATTTATCAATTGGCTAAAGAAGGTCTTTCTCTTTGTATCCTCATAATGTGCTATCATTTCCTCCGTAAAACTTGACCAGGTTACAATTTTTTTATGAGAGAAAAGCCATCGATACCATACAAATGTATTTTGTTCTAAATGTAAAGTTGCAATGCATATCTTTTGTGTGTTTTTCACATTATTGAGATCAAAATATTGCTCTATATGTACTATCCATGTTACGGGGTCCTTGCCATCAAACTTCCTCATATCCATCTTTGGAATATGGTGGTTCTTCCATCAAACATTAGATTTTATGAAATTACGATTAACATTTATTTTGTTCTCATCATGAGTTTCCTCTACTATCTTTTTTCCATTAGGAAACATTTCTTGTATCAACTTTTCCAAACCTTCAATGTCTACTTTTAGATCATTCTTCATGTTTTCCATGTTGTCTTTCATTTTTTCATCGATCTTAGCTTCCATGTTATCCATATTAGCTTCCATTCCCACTTCCATGCCATCCATCTTAGCTTCCAAACCATTCATCTTAGCTTACATGCCTTTCTTCAAACCATCCATCTTAGTTTCCATGCCTTTCTTCGAAACTTCCATTTCATTTTTTGAACCTCTTTGCGATAGAAAAATTTGGTGCACCTACTGTTGTAATTTTGATATTTCATGTCGTGTTTCTTCGTCTTCATGAGTCATAGTAGAGCCTTCTGAAGGCTTAATGGGTGTTGAATTAATTTTAGGGGGCATTTTAGAACTCAATACTGATATCTATTCTTCAATATGCCCTTGAAATAAATTCAAACTATTTTTTTTCAAACGAGACTTATGTAATTTGAAAAAAATACACACCTTTTTCTTGCTTTTGAGGAGCTCGATATTGAAACTGAATTTTCTCTGTGATTTTGGATCTTAAATATCTAAAATTTGGCACTCAAGTAGCTCTCTGAATCCTCTTTTGAATTCCACAGGTCTGACTTGATTTGGATTCTTCAAGTCAAAGTTATGTCCAATCTCCCACAATGACCTAATTATGGATTGGTTCAGTAGAGAAAACTTTTATGACTTGCAACATGTAACTGTTTTCTCCTTTGGCTCTAAAATTAATAGACAAGAAACTATTGTCTATTCACTTCTAGCCACATTTTACAGAATTCAAATCTTATGCTCAGAGAGAGAGTTATGAATATTTTCCCATGATCACCTCTTTGAGATGAAATTCAAGAGTCTGACAAAGACCTAACTTCCGTAGATCATATCTCTGAAAATATTGTGAACCAAGCTCTAAAATTTTTTGATGATTTTCCTCATAATTTCTTCTTTGCACTCTAAAACTTTCGGCTTCTGAACCTTCGTAGAAAAAAAGTTATAACGTAAATGCCACGATGACCTATTTGGTGCAGTGAAACCCTAGAATCCAAAGGTCTGATACCAAATGTTGTGAAACCAGCTCCAAAAATAGAAGAAAAGAGATATCAATGCCTTAGAAATAAGCCACTTTGAGGGGGAAACCTCCAATACATTACATGAATGAACAATTCTTGAATGATACAAATGACAAAACATCATTTCTATATATATGAGTCCATGGGGCCACAATGTAATCCTAGTGGGGCCATAATGTAATCCTAGCCGACCTAAAAATAATAATTTAAGGGCACAGTAATAAAAATATGGGGGTTACAGGAGTACAAAAATAAAAATAAGGGGGTTACACTAATAACAATAAGGGAATATAATAGTAATATAATGACGTAACATATTTTTCCATATAAGCATCAAGGACGGAACACAACCACCATTATTGGTTCGTCCTTCATTGGGCATCCCATGCCCACGAAGCTACCTTTCAACATTCCAAAGATCTAAGGAAAGCAAGCGGAAGACCCAAGAAATAATGTTATGAATTTCCACCTTTGGTTCTCGTCGAACAACATCGTTGATGATACTATTCGACTAAAACTTTTTCGACGCAATCTGACAGGAGTAGCAACAAAATTGTATGTGGAGCAACCCTCTGCTACACATAGAACCTTTAGCGCCCTCACCACTACGTTCCTGACCTATATTTAGTTACCCCTCCACCAGGATTCCAGAATGGAATTACTAACACACTTTAGGCAAACGCCCACCGTCCATATCTCGGACCATCTCCATGAATTGTGGTGGTGTCGTAGTTTGTGTAAAGCCAAAATCAATGATCGAGTACTGTTAGACCTATTCTTGAAAACTCTCACTGCAGATATTTCAAAGGATGTGGTGCAACAAAGGCCCATATCCAAAGAGGATGCCATCAATAAGGCCCAACAGCTCAACCTGATATATACACAGTTAGGGTATATTTACAATATCCTGTCGAACGCCTTGCGCCTGCAAACTTACAAAGAATTTCCAGATTCGTTGATATTCATAGATGGTTTAATTAGGTCATTGATTACATTGTCATTCAAAACCTTGGTTACACGTATGATTCTCCCCAAAACGTACCACAACCTAGCTACCAAATTCATCACATGCCTCCACAAAATTTGACCAGTTGGGTGTAATCGTATCACCATCAACATGGAGGACCCTATCCTTTGGCTCAGGGGACCCAATACGTAGATATACATGCTGATGGAAGAGCTCCCCCCCAACAACCATTCACAAACCAGGGACTTCATTATGCTTAGTCCCCAGCACAAGACCCGCCTAAGCAGAATAATGCATAGGTGAACTTTGTGCAGCCTTCCCAAAACCAATCGTGCCAAACATATAACCAGGAGAACTATCCTCCTAATGTGGTTAATAAAAAAAGGGATAAAAAATCCTAAAGGAAATCCTATACATGGGAGCAACAACCAACCGTGTCGTCCGCGATCTCAGGCTAGAGGTAACTCCAACCAAAATCAAAACCCGGAGCCAAGCAATGCCCAACAACATAACAAAGGGCCACCTCTTCAAACAAAGCACTCTTATTCGATCTGTGGTGAGTACGGCCATTACGCTCACCACTTTCCCGACCTCCCTGAGCTGAAAAAGTTGCAGAATAATAAGGGACAAGTGGGATCATCCCAGCAGCTAGCAGTCATGCAGGAGCCCTTCCCCTATCAAGGGACATTTTGCACATAGCAAAAAAATCTCGAATACTCCAGGAATAATATCCAAAAAATCTACATGACTGGAAAGAAAATGTTTTTTCAAACACGGAATCAAGATTACGACACCCCACCAAACACCAACACATCAGGGGCTAGTACCAGTGCACCAACTGCACCTTTGACCCTATCAAAGATTCCTATCGAACCTTTACTGAATATGGCTAAGGGACCAACTAGGCGAGCAGGAAAATATTCCAAAGAAACCCATAATTATAGCATTATGGATGATTCAGGTCAATCTCCCACTACTATGTCAGCTTTGGAAGTATTACAGTCCTTCCCAAAGCAACATAAAGCCTTGCTTTCTGTGTTAGGCACTAGCAACCCTGCCGATACACGCCTAATGGATTTTGATTCATACAAAGCCACCCCTCGGCTTCCTTTCATGGTCCCCTTTTAGATACCAGTATCAGTCCAAAATATTACCATTCATCGATGTGCCATCGACGAGGGTGCATACACATGCATCATGCAAAGAAAGTTTAGTAGAAGTTAGGTTCTCTTGAGCTAAAGCCATCAGACATCATGCTTAGAACATATGATAGTCGCCCTTCAACGTCCTTGTCTTATTTTTTGGAAAGATTGTCTTTATAGACATTGAAGTCTTGGACACCCACTTAAACTACAATATACTCGTTGGTCGGAGTTATATGTACGCCATGTCAGCTACAACCTCCTCCGTCTTCCAAACTATGATGTTCCTCCATGAGAACCCCATCATTATTGTCGACCAATTGACACATAGGGAAAAGCGGCCCCTAAAAAATATTGATTTCATTATGTTGGAAATACTAAGGGGGTGGGGGGGGGGGTGAATCAGTATTCCTTTCAATTAGAGCATTAGTTAATATTCAAGTATTATCAGTGTTTGTACAATGATAGAAACAAACAAGAGGAACACAAATGCACACAGCTTTTAAGGTGGAAATCCACTCTAGGACGAAAACCACCTAATTTTTTTCTAATAATTTTTCAATATTCAACTCGAATTGAAAATAAATCTCCAACTTCCTAGAATCTAGAAAACCATTCTTCTCCAGCTCCCACTAGATGGACGCTCCAACGCCCGAGATTCCTCAGTAGTCAACTGAACGGATGCCCCAACACCCAATGAGCTAAAACTCACCCAATTATGATCCTAGACCTCCCAACACTTCCTCTTCAACACTTGGCAGATAGAAACTAGTACATTTTTTACAATAATGTATTTACAATGACTTAGTTCAATGAAACCATTACAATGATTGTATTCAGTGCTGCCCACTTGAATACTTCATAGGATGAAATTCTTAGTATTGTTATGAACCTTGGTTTCTTCTCTTGTCATGCTACCCTCTGGTGCACCTTGCTTTTCTTTTCTGTCGTAGAAATTGTGGTCCTTTGCAACCCTTGACAACGCATGATCTAGCTTTTTCTTGCCTTATAGGAGCTTGAATTTGAATCTGGTGTATCTATGTTATTTTAGATCCCCAATATCTGATTTTCTATCCTGTACTAGTCCTCTAAGTCATATTTCCAATGCCACAGGTATAACCAAATTTGGATTCTTCAAGACAGAGTTATACCCAATCTCTCACAATGCCCTAATTATGGACTGTTTTAGCAGAGCACACTTGTAGGGCGTGCCACGTGTCACTATTTATTCATTTGGCTCTGAAATTGATAGAGAAAAAATTAAACACTATGCACTATCTTCCAATTTTTATAGAATTCAAATCCAATACTTAGAGAGAGAGTTATGAAAAACTTACCAAGGTTACTTATTTGAGATGAATTTTAGGAGCCTACAAAAAACCTGAATTCCACAGATCATATCTCCAAAAATATTGTGCACCTTGATCTAAAATTTTTACATAAGTTTCCTCATGATTTTGTCTTCGCCTCATAAAAATTTCACCTTCTTAACCTTCGTAGAAAAAAATTTAGAGTGCATATTCCATGATGACTTGTTTCAGATGGCCGAATCCCTTGCCTAAGGAGGAAATGAGGATCACAATTTATATAAATGCTTAAGTTGAGAGGGGCTTCAACAAGTGAACGTGGGAGGGATTTTAGGAGCTTAAAAAATATTAATTATGACTTTTCAATGACCCATGCCCCAACCCCATAAGGTTTTAGCCCGCTATGTGGGGCTACAAATTTCAAACATGAATATCTCTCAAACCGTGAAGAATTACATGGCATTCCATATATCAATGGAAACATCTCGACAAGTAGAAACCATAAAAATCATTATTGACACAGAATATATGAATTTTTTAGTTCAAAATTCCCATGAAATATTTGGTTAGCCTGTGGTGTTGATTGGGTTGACATCAATGACAACCGTTGATCAAAAATCTCCCCCTTTGACATTGATGGAAACACAAGTACTCCCCCTGTGATCATGACACCTCTTCCTACAACATTCTCTCCCCCTTTGACATCAATGGTGAAGGGTAACTGCCCCTGAAACATAATCATCCTATGGACCTGTACACACTTCCAGTCCCACTGACACACAACCATCCTGTAAACATGTAATCTAATGAAAACTTGGGAGAATCCCAAGCTTTTGACGAAGATATTCAAATGATTACGAATATTTAATATGTGATTCTTTTGGTGCTGCTTGGAATCTTGCTACTTGTCCAATTGCTTTCATAACATCTGGTCAGGAGGCTGTTACATATAGAAGACTACTAATCATATATTTGTACAACCTTTGATCCACATCCTTAGATGACTCATATATGCTCAATTTCAAACCTGTTACCATTGGAGTAAGGATGGGTTTGCAATCTTCCATTTTAAATTTCTTGAGCATTTCCTTGATGTACTTGGCTTGACATATAAATATTCATTTCTCTTGTTGAGATATTTGAAGCCCTAAGAATTATGTCATCTCACCAAGTAAATACATCTCAAAATCACTTTGCACCTTTGTAGCAAACTTCTTACTTAGTCGATCATCATTGCTACCAATTATTGTATCATCCTCTTTAGCTATTAGACATGCTTTGGTTGCTTCATCCAGAACATATATTTCATTTGGAGCTATAATTTATGTAGCCACAATTTCACCATACACACCTTTCCTGATTTCACATTTCGTGGAGTTCAATAGTATTGTGTCCTTGATCACACATTTTTCCAACACTGAGCAAATTGTGGTCCATGTTTTCAACCAATAGAACATTCTTGGCTACAGCATCTTTTCTTCCAAGAGTGACAGTGCCTAATCCTATAACATTTGAAGATCCATCATTTCCAAAGGACACGGCTCCATCCTTCTTCTCTTTCAGAGATAAAAATTTATTTCTATCTCCAGTCATATGCATTGAGAAACCACTATCAACATACCACACATCTTTGTTCTTTTGAGCCTTGAAAGCAAGAGCACAATTATCATTCTTCTTCTTCTTTCATGTTCGTTCATTTTGTGGCTTCGAAGATTCTTCCGGAGGATTTTCAAGTCTGCAGTCTTTGGCTATGTGTCAAAAGTTTCAACATTTGTAACATTCAATATTATGTCTTAAATGTTCAAATCTATTGATGTTTCACTGAGCCCTAGGAGGTTCATATTTGACAGATCCCCTAGAATTGTATTCATTTCTAGAGTACATGCGACATTCTACAGCTTTATGACAAAATTTTCCACATGAATAATAGTAGCCATAAAACATATGTTGGTACCTAGATGAAAATTTTGATCGAGGAATTATCTTCCAAGGTTGTTCCTGTGAATCTTGTCCAATGAATTCTACATGCATGTCAGATCTCAGAGGTTCATTGTATTTTTTTGTAGAAGGTCCTTCTTATTCTTCTTTGTAACTGATGCCAGTTTTTTCGTTGTAAGATCTTTGATTGTTGATGAGTTCTTCCAATGCCCTTGAGTTGTTGGCATAGTTTTGGATAGTTTTTCCTTTCTTCACTTCCTCACGTAGCGAGACTACTTTGGCTTCAAATTCTTCCCTTTCTTGGTTGCTTTCTTCCAACTTCTTTTGAAGTGACTCTTCAATGCATTTTTGTTCTTCAACTTCAATTTTGAGACCTTGAACATGCTCTTCAAGAGTATTGGAATGGATCTTCTCCGCCTTGAGATCTTTTATAAGCTTGATTGCTTCCTCATAAAATTATTCTATGGTCCATCCTTCTTCTTTGTTGTTTGATACCTCTTGTTTATTGTGCTTGGGTTTATTGTGCTTGGCCATAAACAATACTCTCTCATTGGCTTCTTCTTCACTGTCATTGTCTTCATAGGATGATGAGCTATCTTCTTTAGAGAGAAAGTTCCTTTTAGATCCTTCATTGTTGAATTTCTTAAAGCCTTTCTTTCCTTTTGAGTTTCCATTACTTTTGTTTGGACATTTTGCTGCAAAATTCCCAACCTCATTACAACTAAAACATATCAATGGAAGTTTACCTTTGAATTGTCCCTTACCAATTTTTAGTTTTCTCGTGAAGTAAGCATATTCTTCATCTGAAAGACCTTCTTCATCATTTCCCTTTTCTTCACACTTGGAGGTGCATGTCTTTTCAATTGAAGGTTGTTTATCCTTATTGGTTTTCTTAGATGCAACGAACGCAGTTTCTAGATGCGAGGTACCCTCTTCTTCATCAAGTCTCATTTCATATGGTATGAGAAATCCATGTAATTCCTCTTTGCTGAGTTTCTCCAGATTTGCACTGTATTCTAAGACCGATACCTTTGGGTTGAATCTCCCTGGTAACATTCTAAGAATCTTCCATATAATAGTCTTCTCGTCAACTGGCTCTCCTAATCCTTCTAGAGTATTGGTTATTTCATCAACGTATTTGAAGTATGCAGCAATGTTTCAATCTTCTTTCATTCTGAGTTGCTCAAATTTTTCTCTATATATTTGAAGCTTTGCTTCTTTGACATTTGAGTCACTTTCATATATATTCTCAAGCTTGTCCCATACATTTTTGAAAGTTTTACAACCCAACATCTTATGATAAGCAAATTCAATAAGTCCATTGATAATAATATTCTTTTCTTTTGCATCATTTACCAAATTCTTCTTACCTTGTTCATCCGTAGTTGATGTAAATCCATTTTGAACAGTGTCCCATACTTCGTAACCTTGCCCCAAGAGATAAACCTCCATTCTTCCTTTCCAGAGTGAAAAATTATTTTCATTGAATAGAGGTACACCATTCTTTGTATGCTCCATGACCTCCTTCTAGTTGTTAAAATGCTATTGAAGGAACCAAGCTCTAATACCAATTGTTGGAAATAATGAGAGGGGGGGGGGGGGTGAATCAGTATTCCTTTCAATTACAACATTAGTTAATCTTCAATTATTATCATTGTTGGTACAATGATAGCAGCAAACAATAGGAACACAAATGCACACAGTTTTTAAGGTGGAAACCCACTTCGGGACAAAAACCACCTAATTCTTTTCTAATAATTCTTTAATATTAAAATCCAGTTGAAAATAAAGCTCCAACTTCCTAGAATCTAGAAAATCATTCTTCTCCAGCTCCCACTCGATGGATTCTCCAATGCCCGAGATTATTCAGTAGTCAAATAAATGGATGCCTCAACACCCAATGAGCTACAACTCACCCAATGATGATCCTAAACCTCCCAACACTGCCTCTTCAAACCTTGGTAGATAGACACTAGTACAATTTTTACAATAATATATTTACAATGACTTAGTTCAATGATACCTTTATAATGATTATATGCAATGCTGCCCACTTGAAGACTTCATAGGATGAACTTCTTGTTGTTGTTATGAACCTTTCTTGCTGCTCTTGTCATTCTACCCTCTGCTGCACCTTTCTTTTCTTTTTTCCATATAAATTGTGGTCCTTTGCAACCCTTGACAACACATGATCTAGCTTTTTCTTGCCTTCTAGGAGCTTGATATTGAATCTAGTGTATCTCTGTTATTTTAGATCCTTAATATCTAATTTTCAGTCCTATAGTAGTCCTCCGAGTCATATTTCCAATGCCACAGGTCCGACCCAATTTAGATCCTTCAAGAGAGAGTTATACCCAATCTCTCACAATGCCCTAATTATGGACTGTTTCAGCAGAGCACACTTGTAGGGCATGCTGCATGTCACTGTTTCTTCATTTGTCTCTGAAATTGATAGATCGAAAATTAAATCCTATGCACTATATACCACTTTCTACAAAATTCTAATCCGATACTCAGAGAGAGATTTATGATGAATTTACCAAGGTCACTTATTTGAGATGAATTTTAGGAGCCTGCAAAAACCCTGACTTCCACAGATCATTTCTCCAAAAAATTTATGCACCTTGATTTGAAAATTTTACAGTAGCTTCCTTAGGATTTTGGCTTTGCCTCATAAAAAATTTAGCTTTTGAACCTTCGTAGAAAAAAAGTTAAAGTGAAAATTCCACGATGACATGTTTCAGATGGTTGAATCCCTTGCCTAAGGAGGAAATGAAGATCACACTTTATATAAATGCTTAAGTTGAGAGGGGCTCCAACAAGTGAACATCGGAGGGATTTTATGAGCTTAAAAAATATTAATTATGACTTTTCAATGACCCATGCCCCAACCCCATATGGTTTTAGCCCACTAACTAGGGATACAAGCTTCAAACATGAATATCTCTCAAACCATGAAGAATTACATGGTGTGCTATATATTAACAGAAACATCTAGACAAGTAGAAACCATCAAATGCATTATTGACCTAGAATATATTAATTTGGTAGGTCAAAATTCACATGCAATATTTGGTTATCCCCTGGTGCTGCTTGGATTGACATTAATGACAACTGCTAATCAACACATTATACCTTATGTAGATACATCCATAGACACGCTTTCACGGTACGAAGAATATGGCCCCGACCAGTTCAAACCATTTTCCATCCTAGGATCATTCCTAGGGGATCCCCCCATCATACTTGAGTCATCACTTGATGTTGCAAGAGCTCTGGTATGCATGATGTCCACATCAAGTGCTGAAGCTAGTCAAGACACTGACACGAGCAGTAATGACACAGAGTCCTCGGCAACGACAACCTCTCTAGCCTACGCTGCTTCCCAAACCCCTTTCCTCTAACCCCTAGCTAGTTTCATATCCCAACAAGTTTTGGCAAAAGTGGTGTTACCAAACATATTGTTTGCAATACCAGTTTGGTATCTCATTTCCCCCTATTGGCACATAAGCCACATACAACACTGCCACTAGGTTCCCATAAAAATGAACCTGCCACCAAGGGTAAAGGAAAAGCATTGCATACCAATCACACATGCGCTATTTGCAGCAATTATGGGCACTATACTCATCATTTCCCAGAAATATCGCGATGTAGGGACACCTTGCACACCATAAAGCGATCCTATCAAGAGTATCCCTCCACCCAGCCATCTGGAGATGAACCTCGTACCATCCTGTACCTACAGGAGGAACAACAGTCACTAGAAAGACGTTCGTTCATATTATCCCCTCCTAACATACACTACACGGTGTGTGATGAATGTGGTCACTTCATTGAAGAATGCGCAGCCCTAGAACTCATCCATATATGGTATCCTATAGAACGGGTTTATCACGTTAGATTACGGGTAGCACAATTCACATGTCCTTTATGCGCCGACAACCACCTTCTGGAGAACTTGCACTATATCCCTCGATTCCGATTAGCACTCGCTATTTTATTCTTAGTTATAGTTCGCCTCTCCCAAGAAGATGGCATGGACTCGGAATCCATGAAAATCTCAACAAGCCAAGAATATGCGACGAGAAGATCCATCCTTTTCCTTTTAGTTGAAAATAAACCACTCAGGGAACCTCTAGGCACCCCCAACCACTCTCTACAGAAAATACCAACATGTGTGTTACGTAGAACACCCAATCATGTGGTCTCCACTTGCCCTGATCTAGCAACGTTGCGATGCTGGTACCCTTCTAGACCACAAACTGAGCACGATGAGAGTCCCATATCTAGGCTATTTATCCCAATGTGTTAGGGGAATCACTATGGAAAACATTGCACCTACATCTTGCAAGTTTTTCACCTCATTGATATGATTCATACAGTAGAGAAGAAACAGGAAAATGAACTCAAATAATATAGAAAGTACATCACCCCCAGACCAGCAACCCCACACCCACATTGGCATAATGGAAAAACTGGGATGGCGGACCAACCAAGCATGACCCAGACTAAACCGAGGATAACATGCAGAGTATGCGACCTGAATTACCACCAAGTCAATCAGTGTAAAGAACCGAATCCCCTCGCAATAATTTTTCATATTGTCTCTTCTCAGCCACCGATACCTCCCTCTAACCAAGAGAAGATCACGCATACATATTTCTGGAGTTGTTCACACTTTCACCAGAAAATTAAATGTGAGCATCTCCCCAAGCTCAGAGCGGCAAGAGCAGCATTATGTCTACACTCCCCCAAAGAGCTAAATGCACCTAAGCCAATGACACATAAATGGAAGCAGAAGACCTCCTCTTCTACAATATATCCTTTTCAAGCGTCCACATCCGGGACGAAGAGTAGTGTCGGTTTCCACACAATATACTCCATTGGAATAGTGGTACCATGCACCCTCTGCACTAGCCAGAACCATGAACCTGAGGCATGCCCACTAACGGAAACATTCAGGCACCTCTGCAACATGCACAATTTCCACCAACAGGAAATTGACCATCCTAACGGGGGACCCAACCTTGCGCTTATGTAAAATCCCATCACGGAGATTCTTCCCCCACCAAATGTCGATGACATGATACACCATATAAGATTCATATCCTCATTTATTGGAACTATGACTTGAGTTTTCTACTCATCTACCATAGGTTGCAAGTCAGCTGCAACTACAAGAGTAGCTGTACCTATGATAGTGCAAACCCAATCTGTCTACACTCTATTGACCGCATTTGGATCCACCACATTGATGATGGAATCCTTCTCATGTCTCTCAACCAACTCCATGAGGATCATTAGGGGAATTTTGAGGTCTAAAATGGGCCTCCTAAGGAAAATATAAAATAATAGTGGAAATAATAAAGTAAGATTTGATTACATCATTAAATTTTAGAGGGAAAAAAGAAAGAAATGTTTTTTCACCTCATATTTTCAACTTCTCTCCCAAATTTTTTACCCACATTTCGTGTGGGAGTACTCATTGGATGCAAAATTTAATTCCTCATCTAAGGAGTATCCATGTCACATAGTTTTGATGGATCCTCCTACTCGAAAAATGATAAAATACATTAAAAACGTTATTGCAATCACATTTTTTCATGTATTTCTAATTTTTTGTGTAGAAGTGTCCATGAAAAGTATGAAACATGGGTAATCCTTAGATGAGGAATTAAATTTTTCATCCAAAGAGTACTCACACTCAAAATTTTAGTAAAAACATAGGGAGATAAGTTGAAAATACGAGTTGAAAAAGTAGTTTTATTATTTTATTATTTTTTAATCTTTTTACCCTTTTACTTAAAAAATGGTTAATCATCCCCCATGGTTGACATCATCATATTGAATCCTATTGGTTCTTATAAAGTTTATTTTGTTTTACATTTTCCTTAGGAGGCCTGTTTTAGACATGAAAATTCCCCTAATGCGATCCTTTTCAGCATAACCTTGCTCGGGATCAATCCCCCTTGGGATCCCTATTTCATTTGGATGATGATATCCTAGAGGTAATAATGGAGCCAGATTATCCATGGGATTCAATGCATTTCCATTTTCGTTTTCTCCCCAAGAAAATGTTCAGTTATGACAAGACAAAATAACAAGAGATCTATGTGATTGGATCAAAAGATTTCCTCCCATCAGGAAAAGTTTATTGGTTCAAAAATCCCATCCCAGTGCCCGATGTGTTCAAGGAAGGAAATATGTCAGACATCTGACCTACTGTCAAGGTGAAAATATCCCGGAATCATGTAAAGGTCAAAGAAATTTTGTTTGGGGAAACATGCTCTCCAGAAGAAATGGCCTCCTATACCCAATTGCTACAAGAGTATCGAGATATATTCGTGTGGGACTACTTAGAAATTCTTGGGCTTAGTCCCACTATCGTAGAGCACCATATTGACACTTGACCTGACATACCTCCAGTGCGCCGGAACAACATCAACTGCACCCATCAAAGGCAGAAGCAATAAAATGAGAAATCGATAAGCTTCACAAATCCAGGTTTATCTACCCCATCCCCTATACATCTTGGGTTTCCAACCCTGTTCCGGTCATGAAAAAAAAAGGCACCATATGCATTTGTACAGATTTACAGGATTTGAACAAAGCATGCCCAAATAAAATTATCCCACTCCATTCATCGACTAGGTCATCGATGCTTATGCATGGCACGAGGCTCTATCTTTCATGGATAGATTATTGGGGTACAACCAAATTCAAATCTGCCACACAGCCTAGTACAAAATTGTGTTCACCACCTCGTGGGGCACATTCTCATACAAGGTAATGTCATTTTTCCTAAAAAACGTTGGAGCCAACTTCCAAAGGGCCATGAACTATATATTTCATGACTTCACACACCTTATCCTCACCTACTTGGACAACTTGACATTCCGCTCCAAGAAGCGTTCATACCATCTTGAGGATCTGTGATTGGTATTCCAATGATTTCGTCAATAAAACCTATACTTGAACCCCCTCAAGTGTGTCCTCTGCGTCAATGCATGAAGACTCTTAAGTTTTATCGTGTCCCAACAAGGGATTTTTGTGGATCCACTCAAGGTCCAAGCGATAAAACAGGTACCTCCACCCCAAACCCTCAAGAAATCCTATTAGGGAAGGCCAATTTTTTGAGATGCTTCATCCTATATTATGCCACTTTTTCTCAAGGGTTTATGTGCTTCCTTCACCAAGACATCCCATTGAAATGGGATGATCATGCCCAACAAGCGTTTGATGCACTAAAATAAACTTTTTCTTCAGCACCACTCATCAGTCCCCCAAACTATGGCAAATATAATATCCTGTATCTATCAACTTCCAAGTCCACGTTGGCAGGATTTTTGATCCAAGAAGGCCCAAATGGGAAAGAGCATGTAAGATATTACGTTAGCAAAACCTTATCGGGCGCAACATTAAGATATGAGCCTGAAGAAAAGACTTGCCTAGCATTAATGCATGCAGTCTAGAAGCTTCGTCGCTACATCATCTTAAAAACCACTATGGTTATCATAGATATTAACCCGATCAAGTAATTTCTAACACGCTGCCTAATGAACCATAAGTATTCTCACTGGATAGTTATTCTCTGAGAATACGACTTACAATTTTTCTCCCCTAAAAGAAAAAAGACGATTACCTTAGCAGAGTTCATTATGAACCTCCCAAGGGATACCAAGGGATCACCAATAAACGATTCACCACTATATGAACATCTCTTCTTCGTAGCAACTTACGACCCTTGGTACGGAGACATTCTCCTCTTCCTACGAACTCAAAATTTTAGACTCCATCTCACTCGAGACGACTGCCAATGCATATGCCAATAGGCCCCCCGATATCTCCTCATGGGATATGTCTTGTACCAATGAGGTATCGACACCATTTTACGTCGATGCCTCACTCACGACCAAGCATAAAGAGCCCTTAATGACGGCCACAGAGGTGCTTGTGGCGGCCACCTATCTGGAATGGACACCACCCAAAAATTCCTACGGGCAGGGTATTTTTGGCCCTCCATGTTTCTAAATTTCATTACAATAGTGAAGAGATGTGAGCAACGGAAACGGTTAGCCCAAAAAGCAGGACCCCCCCCCCCCCCCCCCCCCCCCCACTGTCCTCTACACCCTATCATCGTCGCTAGCCGCTTTTGTAAATCGGGAATTGACTTCATGACTTGAAACTCTACATCATCGAGAAATGATAAATTTGTCATAGTGGTTGTCGATTATTTCACCAAGTGGGAAAAGGTCATTCCCACATACAACAAGACTACAGAAACCGCCGCTCAACTTTTGTTTCACCACGTGATCGCCCAGTTCGGCATTCCCAAAGAGTTAGCCTCTGACTGTGGAAAACACTTCAAGAATGAAATATTCCAGGAGCTATCTCACCACCTTGGATTCACCCACAAATTCACTTCACCATAGTACACCCAATCCAATGGACATGTAGAAGCTGTAAACAAAG
Source organism: Pinus albicaulis (assembly GCA_034641835.2). Classification (NCBI taxonomy): domain Eukaryota; kingdom Viridiplantae; phylum Streptophyta; class Pinopsida; order Pinales; family Pinaceae; genus Pinus; species Pinus albicaulis. The sequence continues at coordinate 501,521,079 of CM076576.1, read as the reverse complement.
TCCTCAAAATGATGTTACAACACATGGTGAATAACCATAAAACCAACTGGCACCATATGCTCTTCTCCACCCTGTGGGCATACTGCATGGTTTTCAAGACATCCACTAGTTTCACTCCCTTCCACTTGGTATAAAGTGTCAAAGCCATGATTCCCATAGAATGCGAGATCCCCAATTTGCATGCCGTCATCGAACTCCTCGATGATACCCAGCCTCTAGAATAGTGCCTAGTACAAATAGAGCTCATCAAAGAAAGCCGATGATAGTCACTACAACACAATGAGGCCCATAAGAAAAGGGTAAAATCATCATTCAACCACCACATCGACCCTCACTCATTCACCGAGGGAAAAATAGTCCTCCACTATGATGTCGCAAAGGAAGCCCTAGGGCTAGGAATGTTTGAAACCTTGTGGAAAGGACCCTACATCGTAAAACATTGCCTCCACCAAGGGGCCTACATCTTGATGGAACCCGATGGGATGTGTCTCAGCAACCTCATCAATTACCTTTACCTCAAGAATTTCTACCCATAAGGGCCAAGAAGGACCTACCCTAGAGTCAACGTACACAAACCTAATCACTTTAAATTTTTGACCAAAATACTTATTACAAAATGCGCTCGAGTGCCGTAATGGATTACTGAAATGAACCTTATTTGTTGATGGAGCATCAAGATGGTCTCAAATTTTAGTAGCAGCAGTTTTGGTTATCTATCACACCGACCGATCACCACTCTACACAAACGGTGTGTGCATTGGTTCAACAGCAAACAATCAGGCAGAATATGATGCCATCATCGGACTTACGTATGACACCCTCCATTAGGGCATACGCCATATTCATGTCTACCTCAATTCCTAGTTAGTAGTGTCTTAATTAAACCAAACATTTGAGTTAATATATTCATATCTATTTAGAAAATATTTACGTGCAAAAATATTAAGCAGACAATTTGACTACACCACATTTACACATGTACCAAGGAGTCAAAACCAAACAATTGATCACATAGCTAACAATATTATAAACTCGAATGCATCTTGATACACCATCATACATTATAAACAAAAAACATAGACACCCATTAGCATAACATAAATACATAAGCCGAAATAGGGGGCACAACATGTAGAGCCACAAAAAAGATCTCTCATATATATATCATAGTGTATGTGTATGAGTACAAAAATAGTGTCTCTAACCCATCAGTCAACCTAAAGATACACAAAAAATCATCAAGAATAGGGGAAGCATCCTTATAATAGGTGATTTCCACATGTACAAGAGGGCTATAGGGTAGTGCTCCCCCAGGTAGGGCACCTGGACCCACTGCTACTCCTAGTACCACTATTGGAGTCGTCGTCAAAATTGAGACTACCACCCAATGTAAAATAGGTCGATAGTCCCTCTATGTAGCCATCAACATCTCGAGCTAGACCTCCACGAGATCATGTAGAAACCCTCGAGAAGGCATCCCCTAGGTCAAGCGGTCCACTCGATCCTAGACGTCCTCCAGCACTGACACCTACGTGGTCAGCTCAGAAATACGAGCCTCCATTGCATCAGCATGTGCCGCCTTCACATCGACATGAGCTCACTTGGTCGCAGCCTCAACAGCAGCCGAGCTGTTGCCCTCTCTTGAAGCACCAGCACCACCACCAATTCCACCACCCTGAGGCTGCACAAGATCTCCAACCAGCCCCCTACAACCTCCCCAAGGTCTCCTAAGAGGACTGTGGCCAACCAATCGAGCCATGGGGTGGCAAACCTCACCAACATATGTAAGATTAACCAAAACTATGTTAGTGTCACCATAAAAACACATAAAAGCATATATACTCAAATAAATGCAGAACACTTAAAAACATACTTGATGGCCCCCAAATGTATCCAGGAGGGAGACCCATATCTAGATCCCCCCAAAAATCCATCCCTAAAAATGGGAATGGCAGAAACTTCTAGGGGTTTGCCTAAAACCAGACCTCCGTTATGGCGTTATAGTAATGCCTCACCATCCCCCACCTCCACGCAGCATCATAGGATCCCAACACCTCATGCGAGGCTCCTATGGCCCCCCAGTAGGCACTGCCACCGCCGGTCTCAAAAACACTGCTCTCTTATACATGATGTTACATATAATACTTGTGTACGCAAACATCTTTGATCGATCCCAAACCTTGAAAGTTGTGCCACCATCTCGTCATAGCAGAAGTGGGAAAAATAAAAAAGGTGCAAGGCCCTTAGTCGGCGCAAGACTCCAGCCTATGGGTCTGATGCCCAATGTGGAGCCGATGACCCTACAAGATGCATAATAGCTGCCAAAGTGCACTTCTTTGCCAAGTCTATCACCGAGGAAATGGTTATGCACCCGTCTATAAGGGTCTCCCTGCCACAATGATGCACCCGAAACCTCTCAAAATCCACCCTCCCAGAAGGGAGTGGATACCACAATGCCTCACCCTGAGGCAGTAGCCCGATAAAAAAGTATATATCCATCTCAGGATGGATAGAAAGGTCAATCCCATGCCATACAAACACGTTGTGCCACCTATTCCAATGTTGCATCAAGTAACGCAGCAATCGGTCCTATGACCGAAGAAGCTCGTTCTTCACAGACTTTAGGAGACCCCATTGCGCCAACTGTCGGTGCGCCTGACTGTCATTGGCTAATGCAGTATGGAGCTTGGGCCAATCCCTCTCCCTCCACAACATCCTATCATCCAAACAGGAACCCATCAACAACAAAAAAAAACATCAAGAATAGGCAAAATACCCAAAAATTTTCCTCAACCTTTTTCACGTCTATCCCTCAGACATGCGCATTGAAGGTGCACCTATATTTCTCACAGGCGCGCAAAAAGAGGGGAAAAGTGCACTTAAGGCATGCAAAAACCCAAAAATTGTGTGTAGAAGGTACGCTCTTACCCTGATCGCCCGCGCAATCTAGAGAAAAAATGGCTCAGAATCCATACAAACCAGTTTTGTATAGACCCCAACACCCTCAAAATGAAAAAATTAAAGTGCAGGACATCATGGAGGTTACCTAGGCATGATATTGCTAATCCCTGGTGCTCAGGCTGACCTCAACGGCAAGAACTGCTCCACAGAAGCTGCTAACCTATCAAAAACTCAACAAGCACAAATGAATTGAATTAGGGCCATATTCACCTATATATAACCCTTTTCAAAAACTTTGAAGGACCATAACAAGATCTTAGAAGGTCCATTCTCTGAACCGAAAGCAGCATTGTGATTAGCACTCCATAACAAATAGATGCGATTCCACACATTCACACTCCCGAAAAAATATTTTTTTCAGCGCCAACAAGTATGCCCTCTCTCATCTTGTTTTTTAAAAGCTAATATATTTTAGTTACATTTTGATAAATAAGATGCTTTCACTTGAGGTAGTTCTTTTTGCAGCAAAACACGCTAACCATCCACAACTCCATCCATTGAAAGTTCCAAGGGTAGGTATCATTCTACCCTCGACAAAATAGACTCCTAGAGAACTCTGCATATCCTGACATCATTTCTCCAGAAAAAATTAACCATAGGTTCTACACATCCGACCATGTTTATCATCACCTTGCCTTGCACATGATAAGCATTCCCGTTGGTCGATAGAGCCTCCCCTCCTCCATGGCACTCGTCACCCATAGTAGACCATATATCATAAAAAATAGTGATGCCATGGCCATAAAACTATAGTCCAAGAAGCACCTCATGCCCATTCATTCACCATGCATAAGGCCAAGTTTTACCATATGAAATAAAACCCCTTTTCCGGACAACCAGGTTGTACAAGCAGATTAAAAACGCACTACCGCGCCTCACATTTTTCCCACCATACCTCCATCAGCTTAATCCCATATACAAGAATTTTTCATCTGCCTCATCAAACTCACACATGAGACCAATGAATGGGGCCCCCACCCTCAGCAAAGCACCTTCCTCACACCATCAGTGAGCGAGCACTTTTTTGTTTTGGGGCACCGGTCTCTATGTTGTGCACAAACCAAACCCCATTATTTTATTCTTTTGTGTTAAATCCCTAAATTAATAGGATAGCCCCTTATTATGTTAGTGTAGCCCCCCTTATTGTTATTATTGTACCCCTGTAATCCCCATATTGTTATTATTGTGCCCTTACATTATTATTATTAGGTCGGATAGGATTACATTGTGGCCCCACTAGGATTACATTGTGGCCCCATGGACTCCTATATATAGAAAGGAGGTTTTGTCATTTGTATCATCCAAGAATTGTTCATTCATGTAATGTATTGGAGGTTTCCCCCTTGAAGTGGCTCATTTATAAGGCGTTGATATCTCTTTTCTTCTCTTTTTGGAAATTGCTACACAACAACATCTGCATCGTAGGCTTTTGACTAGGTTTCTACGTCTAAACAAAATATCATGGAATTTTCGCTATAACGTTTTTTCTACGAAGGTTCAAAAGCTGAAATTTTTAGAGTACGAAGCTAAAACCCTGAGGAATATTTTCTAAAAAATTTCAGAGCTTGGTTCCCAATATATTCAGAGATAGCATCTGTGGAAGTTAGGTCTTTTTTCAGGCTCCTAAACAGGTCATCGTGGAATTTGCACTATAACTTTTTTTCTACGAAGGTTCAGAATCTGAAATTCATATGGTATGAAGCTGAAATCCTGAGGAAATTCGTAAAAAAAATTTCAGAGCTTGGTTCGCAACATTTTTGGAGATATGATATGTGGAAGGTAGTGCTTTTTCAGGCTCCTGAATTTCATCTCAAAGAGGTGATCGTGGGAAAATTTCAATAACTGGCATCGCATTGAGTGCCATAAAAATTATATTATGATACATGGATCGTGGTTTCTTGGCTATCAATTTTAGAGACAAAGACCAACAATGAGGCCATAAGTCAGTATGTTCGTTCTACTGAACCAGTCCAGAATTAGGTCATTGTGGGAGATTGGACACAACTTTGTCTTGGAGAATAAAAATTAGGTCTGAACTATGGCATTATAAATATAATTTAGAGGGCTAATTTGGTACCAAAATTAAAATATTGAAGTGCTACAATCACAGAGATAATCCAATTTCAATATAGATCTCCTCCAAATCAAGAAAAAGGTGTGTATTTTTCCGAATTGCATAAGTCCTGTTTGAAGAATTAATTTGAATTGATTCCAAGGGAATATTTTAGAATTTTTATTAGTATTGGGTTCTATAATTCCTCAAAAAAATAATTCCATACCCATTAGTCCCTCAAAAAGCTATACTATGACACATGAAGAGGAAGAGTTGCAGTATGAGATATCAAAATTGCGGTACAAAGTGCAACAAGTTTCAATCTTACGAAGAGCAATTGAAGATGAAATAGATGGTTTAAAAGAATAAATGGAGGCTAATTTGGATGGTTCGAAGGATCAAATAATAGAAAATATGGATGATAAATTAATGGAAGATCACATCGAGCATCAACAAAAAGTTCTCCAACTCTCAAGGGATAACCCAACTAAAAGACGAGGACAAACAACAGAAGATCAACATCACATCGTAAAGAAGTTATAGGTAGAAATAAATAGAAACAAGAACTCCAAAAGTACGATCAATTTCAGAGTATCTCAGTAAGTGGAAGAACTTTCCTGTAGAATATTTCACATGGGAGGATGAGAATTTATACAGAAGCATCAAGAAATAATCAAGCGTTGAGGACAACACTTGTTTGAAGGAGAGGGGCATGTTAAGTCCCTATATTAATAGTGTAGCCCCTTATTATGTTAGTGTAGCCCCCCTTATTGTTATTATTGTACCCCGGTAACCCCCATATTGTTATTATTGTGCCCTTACATTATTATTGTTAGGTCAGCTAGGATTACATTGTGGCCCCACTAGGATTATATTGTGGCCCCATGGACTCCTATATATAGAAGGAGGTTTTGTTCATTTGTATCATCCAAGAATTGTTCATTTATGTAATGTATTGGAGGTTTCCCCCTCGAAGTGGATCATTTATAAGGTGTTGATATCTCTTTTCTTCTATTTTTGGAGCTGGTTACACAACATTTTGGTAAGTGTACAAAGACCAAAAACAATGCACTATGACCCCCACCCACTCATTCATTTTCTCTCCCATAGCAGTAATCCCTGCACACCCTTGGTCGGAGTATACCAACCTCATGAAAAAGCCACCATGACATTCATAATCAGTTTATACACACCTTGGAAGTCCTATCGACTCTAGGGATTTCCCCATCATAAATAGTTATGATTTCCGCCAAGCTGCTTTTTTATACTCCGACTTTGGGCCACTGAATTCCCATCATCAACTTTTAGTCACTCCCCACCACCATGGCTATGTTAAACACATCACATTTACAGTCCTGATCCTCCCTATCAGCAACCCCCCTTGTTCAGTTGAGGCTTCCTTTTTTTTTACTTCAACAACTATTTTCCAAAAAGGAAACAGTACCTTGGATCACCCCTCTCCATAAAAGGGGCATCCTCGGGTGGCACTCTGGGAGACATCGTTGCCCACAGATGTCATCGATCATCCTGACATTCGACTACAACACAAGATTTCATGTCAAGATGGTATTGTACCTTACAAGAATTGCACTTTGATCAAATTCGTCGAAGATCCGTGCCTTCATAAACATCTCTTTCAGCAATTCTTGAACGAGAAGGTCCTAGTCAGCACCTATGCATACAATGCACAATTATATGCCATACCAATTTTATGCATATGGTTACCACATTCCACCTATTTTCAAATAAAAAATCCCCTGAGGACGTCAATTGTCGTCTTCATAAACCAATAGATCACTACCATATTAGTGACATAGATAGAACATGTATCTGTCAAATAGATTTATTTAACTAGCCAAAGCATTACGAGCATGGGACATTCCCACCTCGTAGAAAATTTGTATATGTTGTATTATATTTTGGTTACAGGGGTCCTAGAGGACATGGTTTTTCTTTGAACCAGTGCAAGGTGTCTCCAATTCCGAGCTACATGCAGGTCTCTCTCTCTCTCTAGCCACAGTATACAAAAAAGAAACTATAATGTATTTCAGCCATATAGTTCTTCCTAGACCTCACAGATTAGGGGGAAACTGTTATCACTGGAAAATCATACAAGAAAATAAGACATTATTCAATTTCAGGCAGAAGGATTTACAAGGCTGAGAGACATTACAAAATTTGAAATTCTTTAAAAAATCTCTCAAGTTTGAGGAAAAATCAAATTTGAACTAGTAAAAAATCCATTTTTGCGCAAAATCCTTCGATAAGAGCGCCCTTTCATGCCTTTTGACCAAAAAAGTGCGTAACCCTGGGAGTGGCATAATTCACTTTCAGGGACCACAAAAAGCACACTCGAGGACATTGATTCCACACTTCAAGCCACTTAAGGAAAACAACCCAAGCCTCCTTATGACATCTAGGGAGAACACAATGGAATAAATGTGGGACACAATGGAATCACCCCCTGTCTTGGGTCACCATCCATAATGTACCAAGAGAGGGAAGGAGGATTTTAACTCTCCTATAAAAGGTCTCCAAGAGATTAGTAACTTGAGAGCACATTTTTATCCTGGCCAGAATTTCCCCAACTGATACCAGCGGTGTGTGATTCGGAGAAGAGATAGATGGGATTCAGTTCTTAGCCATCCAATAACTCCAGTCCACCATTGTAGAGAGAGGGAGACTTTGCACCAAGGTAGCTTAGAAGTAAAGACATCCTTGCATTGGGACTTAGAAACCCAAGTTCTACGGGTCCCTTGTCAAGTGGGTTAAAGTTTAATCCTCATTTCCTACCAACACTCAATAAGAGGGGACATAAGCATCATCGTTTGGATTATTGAAGTTTTTTTACTCTATTTAGAGCCCTTGTGTTATTTTTTTTAGTTTTATTTTAATCTTTATGTTTGAATATGCATACTATTTCTTTATCTAGTATGTTCCACTAACTTGCTTGACTCCATATATTTTCTTCCTGAGACCAATAGCTTAAAAGGGAATACCACACCCCTTAAGTTGGTGTGATTTCGTACATATGTGCACAAAACACACTAACGCAATGACCTTCCTCAGGATTTTGGCTTCGCGTGATAAAAAAATTATCTTTTGAATATTCGTAGTAAAAAAAGGTATAGTGAAAATGCCACGATGACCTATTTGGAGCAGCAAAACCCTAGAATCCAAATCTGTGATACCAAATGTTGTGAAACCAACTCCAAAAATAGAAGAAAATAGATATCAACGCCATATAAACAAGCCACTTTGAGGGGGAACCTCATTTAAATTACATAAATGAATAATTCTTGGATGATACAAATGACAAAACCTCCTTCTATATATAGGAGTCCATGGGGTCACAATATAATCTTTGTTGTCCTTACAATAATAATGTAAGGGAACAATAATAACAATATTGGAGTTACAAGGGTACATCAATAACAATAATGGGGTTACACTAACAATAATAAGGGACTATACAAGTAATATAAGGACCTAACAGGTTAGAGAAATATTAATTGGAAAGCTTTGTTGCAAATAACAGTTTTGTTCTTTTCTCATGCTTGCTAAGGAAGATAGTACATAAGAAGATGCACTCACAAGAATCTTTGGAGGCTTGTTTGACTATGATTTTCATAAAAAAAGTGAGATTGAATTTTTATTAGAATTATTCACTATGACATATCTTTCTACTAATAGGAAATACCTTCTATTCATTTTGATAATTATTCAAGTGCTTATATTTTCCATGGCACATTAGTTTATATTTGTTTTAATCACTTGAATCTTTGTGTATGCAGGTAAGGAGAAATTATGATGGATACACTATAAAATTCATTACAGTTGACCATGACCTTCTAGGTAGCTAGCTTAGGAGTAGGTCTAGTTGCATACTAGTCTCCCATTGCACTCTCATCTTTCACTCGATCTGTATTTTTTCTTGTGTTTTCTTACTTTTGTCTTGCATCCTATTTTTTTGTTTTGCGTCCATTTTCTTTGTCTCTTATATTTTGTTTCTTTTTCTTTCACGCCCTTTTTTTTTTTTTTTGGTTAATAAGACATTACATGAAGGATTTTCCCTTCAACTCGAAATAAAATGTGGTAAAATAGAAAAGGGTCTCGTGACACTACAATATTTGGCTAAACCTTTAGTCCCTCTTCCACGTCCTGGTTTCATACCTTTTGGGCAATGACGTTTTGATATTTCTATGCTTGGTTCTTTATGTTTTAGTGTTCTCGACATTGATCCAATCAAGTAGCGAAGGAAGAGGGAAAACATTATAAACTAGAAAATTTGTATAATATGTTTTATATATTATTCTCTAAAGGAACAACCTCTTTTACTCTTAATAATTTGGTATCCCTCTTCTTCCCAATGAAATAAATAAGTGTTGAAGCCTTTCTGTATAAAAGTAAATAAATAAAAGGTCACTAGCACATTTGCCCAATTTCTAACGGCAAAAATTTTCACTCTCGCGACACATATTCGTCCTAAGAGTGACACTTTGATATTGGGAAAAATGTCATTTCCTATCCCATTGCAATTTCTAAACTTCTAATAACTATCGGTAGAAAAACACTACAAATGACACGTGTATTCATTTAGTCAATATTATAATCGCACTGTTTATTGTTGTTATTTTGATTCTTTTTGGGTAGTGTTTCTATTCCAACGTTTTTTGGGAGTGTCGCAAGAGCGATGATTTTTTAGTAGTGTCATTATTTTGACATTCTATGGTAGTGTAGCAAGAGCGCCAATTTTAAGGTAGTGTCACTATTCCAACGCTTTAAGCAGATGGACCCCCAAAAAAATTTATTGGTTAGTAAGGTCACTTGACTGTTAAGTAAAGGATCAAATAAGTAAAAAATGAAACCCAAAATTCCAAATTAATTTTATGCCAACTCCAATTAGAATGTTGGAACTAGTCTCACATGCTTTTTTCCCTCCTTAATAAGGGTTATGGTCCCACATAATGAGTAGGTCGGTCTTAACCACCTACAGAGCTCAAATACAGTTAGAGAGTGGGTTTATGGTTAACCAACTCAAAGATGCCTTAGAGAGCTTGAGCACAGTTGAGAGAGATGATAATGAAAGTTTCTAACCCCATCACATCATTCATGGCTGATACAAGTCCAATCCAAAATTCCATCCACAGTTTCCTTCATTTTCTACGCTACCCTAGACCTTAAAGAAATATATTGCTTTGGGGAAATTATAGCAGGATGTAACAAGGATCCATTAAATAGTAAATAGAAGCCTTCAACCTATAACCTATCAACAAATGCCTTTCAACCTTTTCCCTTCAATTCTAACCTATAACCAAAGGCCTTCACCTTATTACTTCATCAAAAAGTCCATCAGATATCATTTTATAGAGAGAGAGGGAAAGAAATAGATCCATCAGGGAGGGGAGGATGGTTGAGCCATGTTGTTTACATATGGTCTTATCTATTAAGACATGTTACCAATATATAAGAAAAGAGAAGTAGTCCAACCAGTCAGTGTAAGGCATCCAACTAGGTCATTATTTTTCCCTCCACTTGTTTGGGTTGTCACTTCTTCATATTGAATCTATACCTTCATTCATAGGGTAAAGTAGTGTATTCATAAGGGAGCATATATGGTGGTGTTGAATCTAGACATAGCTTCATCTCTAGGCTTATGATTTGATGAAGAGGAAGTTGAGGAAGGGTCATGCTCTTGATGTTTGAGCTTGTTGGTTGATCTACCTGGTAGTTTCATGCTTCACGGGAGGTGTTTGGAAATATAATTTATTGGAGCTTTCCCACCTTTAGGCTTGCTAGTTGGAATAGTGAGCCTAGGGCTTCACACTTTAAAAAATAATACTTATCCCGTCTCCAAGTCATCAATAAAGGGAAATACTTTGGCAAAAAACCTTTCAAAGGATATCCCACACCAAATTTCCCATGTTTCTATAGGATACCCTTTGTCTCATATAAACTAACCTTGAAATCCATTTTCCAAATATCAAATCTCTACTTCAGATTCAAAATTTCTTCATCAAGATAAAGATTTGCATACAAATGACCAGATTTGAATTCAACCAGGAAATTTCTATCATCATTAAAAACATGGGTTCTTTTCTTAAACTCCTTAACCAAGTGACGAACAACAAACATCCATGCATCAAGTTCCCTTGCCATTTCATTATCATAATTATGAGAAGGAAGCTTATAATCAGGTGTCTTTGTTTCGACAAAAGTAGAGTCATCCTAATAAAATTCATCATCATCATGTTGCATAATGGGTTTAGGTGATCAATTTCATGAAACATTTCATTGGTTACTTATTGCATCATCTTGCCTTTTTTTCTTAATCATAGTTTCATTCCCCAGACTTTTCTTAGCTGTAACGAGGCTCAGTTGTCATGACACCATCTATTTTTTCCACATTTCCTCCATGGAGGTCATTTTGGCTTCATATTCAGAACATCGAGATTCATATTGGTGCAGTCTTTATTGGAAGATGATTTTATCATCTTCCTTCACCCTCAAAGTTGCCTCTGCTTCAAGGAAGCACCTTTAAAGCTCTTCAAGGTATGATGCTTGAACCTTGACTGTTCCTTCGATTTCAGAATATTTCTCAGAGAACTTCCATTCCAATGTAAGTATATGATATAGATACATGAAATAGACATGAATCCTAGAGTTGGAGAACTGCTGGACTATAATAGAAATTATAATACAAAGAATGGAAATGCCAACTTACAGATACCTTTAATTCCTGTACACAAAATTTTTTACTTGGTAGGCCATTGATCCTTTCTACTTGTTTAACTTCAATGTCAAGATCATCATTTATGTTGAAGCTTAGATCAATGAAAGACTCCTTTACAACAACTCTGACATCTGATATTTTTTTATACAACTTGCTTCACATCATTCCTACATGTCTTCTTGAAAGCTAGCTACATATCACGGAAAACAACATAAACAGTTAATAATGATAAGTATTGAGACGTTCCCAATAATATTTCACCTATCAATTTTGAGTTTAGTTTGAACGTTGTAGTCTTGTTATCTCTAGTAGATAGACCTCATATATTACCTGACTGAACAAGAATAGCCATTTTCCAAGTATTCAGGTATTTAATTCTAGTTTTTCGACACCTTACTTATTTTTGAATAGTATCTACCATGTTGTGCCTCTTTATCAGGACTTGATACTCTCTCCTTGCCTTTGCACCTCTTATAACTGCATACACAACAATCACAACACCAAAATTTCCTTAATTTCATTGTGTTATGAACTACAAAGTTTGTAGTCATTTGAAAATGAAAGAGAGATGTGGCATACAATATTGAAAGACTATGATTTCTCTTTTGATCTTCTTAAATTGGCAACGAGCTTCATATCCTCTCAAATCTTTTTTCACTCCAAGAATTCCACAAGTGTTCGAACACAGGTACCTTCCAGTTTGGAAAGATGTTATGAGAGATGTCATGATTTCGAAATGAATTGCATGTAATGTAACTTGAATTTCAGTTCCAAGCAGAAATAGATAAAGAGCATGAAGAAAAATATAGCAACAAATTATTTTTCCTATGTGATAAAGAAGATCAAGAACATGAGGCACCCAAGTGACAAGATAGAAACATTTCTTTAAAGTAGCAATATTGTTAGGCATGCTCTGAGAGAGAAAAAATGCAACTTGAAATGATGTGCATTGTTTCAACAAATGTATGTAGAAGATAATGTTAAATAGATAAATTGTGCCACTCGTTAAAACATGAAATGACTAGGTACCACCTAGCCAACAAGTGCAATTCTTGAAACTTGAAATAGTTCATAAAAGATGACTTTGATTGAAAATAGAGAATACAAGTATGCAAAATATCAACAAGTTTTTTCAGTTTGGAAGTATAAATTTCACAAACCTACATATAATGTGATGTTGGAGCAAAATCCCTTAGGACCACAATTTGGATAAAATTATAGTATTTTTGTATTTTTGGGTCATGCGTGCTATGTAATGCACAGTTCAAGGGGATTTGGGGCAGGTCAAAGCCCCTTCATAAGTTGTAATGGGATAAAGGGTAAAACTAGGAGTCTCAAACCACAACTTGTGGGCCTTAGATAAGCGTAGGCTAAGATATAAATAGAGATCTAGATCGAGTCAGATAGATAATTTCATAGTAAGTTTTCATAAGATTTTGATTTTGTGAGTTGTGCAACGAATCTATCTATGTTTGAAAGGCTTCTGTTGGGTGTGTGTGCGGAGACCTTAGTCCGGATATGTGCAGACCCCACTGGCTATGTGAATGGGTAGATCAGAAGAACTGTAAAGGTTTTTATGACTATTAATGAATAAAGAATCATTTTGGGATAATTATGAGTATAACATGCATCTATGATAGGTTTATGTGATATGTTTTCTTACAATTTATGTTATCTATAATTGGGTATGTTGCGTACCTACTTTTTGGTCTTGTATGAATGTTGAATGCATAGATATGTTACTATAAGTCCTGAATGTCACTTTACTAAGACTGTTGAAGGGATTGCAAAGCCTTTGGCTGGGCTTGCAGGATAGCCTACGTAATTTTACCTAGATCTGTCTAGTTAGGGTTTCTGTTGTGAAGGCCAGTCTTCTATTTTTATAGATATAAAGACACTGATGTCATTTAATTCTCTCTGAGGGTGTGGAAACCTGGTTCCAGTACCTCCCCATACTACTTCAAGTGAGACTTTGACCTGCAAAAGTAGGTCACTACTAAAAGGGCCAGTATCAAGAGAGTTTTTTTTGGTTAAGCTTAACTCTGAACTTGGGTTAGGATCCCTCAAACCAAAAAATGGTTTCGTTGTCAGGGCTGCGATCATTTTGAGAGAGATTGGGTGTTGTGGCAGCCATTAAAGCATGAGTTATAAGAATGGTTTGAGAAGAAAATTCAGGAATTTTCCATTAAGGAAAACATAATTAAGAAGATATATGTTGAAGATTGATCTTCACAGAGGTTCACGAGATTTTCTTTGTGACCTTTGTGCAAGAGTTACATGAGTTTTTATCAATATTAGCTGAGTTCGAAACTTTCTGGAGGATGATAAGGTCACTCAGTGGACACCTAAGTTGACTCAAAATTTAACTATCAATGAGGAAGGATTTATATATGATGATAAGAAGCATAAGGAATATTTTATTTCCATGCTCTTTCCACATCTGTGCGGGCCTATGAATCAACAAAATATTGACTCTCAGGCCGAAGTTCTTGAACTTCCATGAAACTGGAATTTTCGCCCAAAGCTGATGACAAATTTCAAACTTTGCAAATCCAAAATCAGTTGGAGGAAATGCACTTCGAAATTCAGAACCTACACAGAGACAAAGGCAAGGAATTTGGCACAAATGTATGGTGTAAACGTTGTAAGTGTTTTGGCCATGAAAAATATAAGTGTACCTTGTTTCAATATTACATGCAAGTAGGAGGTTTGAATCCATTGCGCCCTAGGGATGTTGTAGGGCCAAGTGGTACCCCCACGCTGTGGTGTGCTGACTGTAAGGTATATGGAAGGCATGACACAAATTATTGCATTCGATTAGGAAGTTATTTTCCAGAGTTGAAGAAGAAATGGTGCAAGTGTTTCCCTTAAGTTGGTCATGATGAGAATCACTCTCGCACATTCAAGTTAATTATCGATACTGCCAACCTTTATAGGTTGTATACTGACCCATATTTACCAGCATCTCCCTCTCAGCATGGTTGCTAACCAACCAGAGGAAGGGGAGGAGGGAGAGGTGGAGGCATAGGTCCTGGAAGAGGATAATTAATTTTATATAACTATGGGGAAGTTGAACACTATGCCCACGATTTTCCGAACCCTTCATGAAAATCTTGCAGACATTGTAGACAATTTGATTATGTTATTTAAGATTTTCCTATTTTGTTTGCTAGAATGTAGGTAAAGAAACAACATATGCCTATCCAAAACATAAAAATGGTTAAAGTTGAACCATGAGATGATGTCCCAAGTGTAAACATAATTACAAGCAGTGGCGCTGCCATCGAAGAAGAGGAGGGAAAGAAGGTTGAGGCAGATCCTTTGATCAGGAGGGCGTCAGAAAAGCAGTAAGTACTCAACCTGTAGAAGGAAAAGGAAAATTTTGTAGAAGCTAGGAAGGATTTTGTTTTTATAGGTGTGTCGACATCCAAGTCAATCATGGAGGAAAATATTGATGATGAAGTCAAAACTTTCCTACAAGCATTCATTAAGTTATTGTGCAACCAAAAAGTAGTAGATAACCTTCAGGCTCTGATAGATAGCTGCAAAGATAAGGAATTTCCTTGAACTTAGACTAAGGTTGTGAACAAGATCTATAAGAATAATAAGAGAACTGGTCCAGAGATGCACACAACTATGCAATTTGGATTGTATGAGATGAATCAGGTCACCTTGGACGTCAGGTCTGATGAAAATGTTTTACCTAAGAAAAATTGGAAAAGGATAGGAGAACCAAAGCTGGAATGGTCCACCATTCAGTTGTGCATGGCTAATAATCAGAAGATCATTCCACTTGTAAGAATTCCATAGGTTTTGGTATACATTGAAGAAGTAAAGGTACATGCAGATTTTGAGGTAATACAGATTGTGGATGATGGAGATCCCTACCCTGTGCTATTAGGGATGGACTAGGCCATCGATATGGGAGGAATTATCAACTTGAAGTGTAGAAATATGATCTTTGAAAATGATGGTACTCGGGTTATAGTACATCTATCTGACAGAAGGAGAAATATATACAAAGCGAGTGCACAGAGGAGATTATGTTGACCATATCTACAAGTTGACGGTATGGGATGAGAATTGGATTAATCCTATGACTGATGGAATGTTGAACTGGGAAAAGGATCGATCATGTTTCTTACATTTGGATGGGGAAATGGAGAATTGGAAAAATCACTTTCATGATGTTTCTGCACTGCACTACCTCAATATCACTAAAAATTTCCGATGCATCTCCTCAGAGGTGAGAGAATTACCATATTTTGATGGTTCTGATAGCGTTGTATTATTTTTGGAAAAGTTGAAAAAGGTTACCCGAGAAGAGCGAAGGTTTTGGGCACTTGATCTAGCCATGTGCGCAAATCCAGCACGTTGGTTGGATACGCAGAAAGGGAGCTTTAAGGATTTTTCTTTGAGCAACTCGCTACCCCACCAAGTGAACTTTTCTAGGGTCAAGGTGATCTGCGCAAACAACTGACCACATGGATGGAGGTTTGGAGTGAGAATACCTAGACCGAATTGGTTCACATGTTTTTTTATTCGTTGGGTCCAATACCTACTACCCAGTATTTGGAAAGAGAGCTATGTCGAGGGACTCGACATTGGATTACAATGACTGACAATTTTCTGTCAACCTTTGGCTTGGTTGGGGGATTTGAGGGATTAGATGAAGCCCTGTAGGATATAGAAGCACTTCTCTTTGATGATTCCCGACCTCAGATAGAATGTGTTGCACCAACATGGGAAGTGCAAATGCAATACATTGTCAACTATAGGAACCTATGAGTAGAAGATAATGAAGAAGATCCAAGAAATATCAATATCCCTAAGTCAAAGGGACAACGTGTAGTCATAGGGCCTTTATTCGAAATGGTGGATGTAACTAACCCTCTAAAGTTAAATAATGTCAACATTGGGATAGAATAACAACCCAAGTTGGCCAAAATAGGAGAGCATTGGGATGATGAAACAATGGGGAAGGTTGTGGAGCTGCTGACAGAGTATCATGACCTATTTACCACGAAGTTATTTGAGCTTAAAGGAGTTGTAGGAGATTTGGGTTTTACGAAGATCACTCTGAAACCAAATGTGTGCCTTGTCAAGCAACGACCATACTGATTAATTCCCTAGTATAAGCAGAAACTGAAAGAAGAATTAGAAAAGAATGTTTCCACAAGAATTATTGAGCCTGTAGAGCAGTTTGATTAGGTGAGCCCAATGGTTGTTCAAGAAAAGAATACTAAGCGAGAGATAATGATTTGAGTGGATCTGCGCAAGATGAATGATGCATGTGTGTATGAACCCTTCCCTAATCCATTTTCAGATGAAATCTTCGACAATGTGGGAGGAAAAGAGGCTTATTATTTTAATGATGGATTTTCAGGGTACCATTATATTAGGATTGTGCCAGAAGATTGAAGCAAGACCACTTTTGCAACATAATGGGGTTCCTTCCAATACACAGTTATGCCTTTTGGACTGAAGAATGCACCTACTATCTTCTCGCATGCAGTAGTGTCTGTGTTCAAAGAATTCATACACAACTTCTTGGAGGTGTATTTTTATGATTAGGATTGTGCCAGAAGATCGAAGCAAGACCAATTTTGCAACATAATGGGGTTCCTTCCAATACATAGTCATGCCTTTTGGATTAAATAATGCACTTGCTATCTTATCGCATGCAGTAGTGGATGTGTTCAAAGAATTCATACATAGGTTCTTGGATGTGTATTTTGATGATTGGACTATGTTTGGGCTGGTAAAGAAGCATGTGTCTAAGATACGCGTGCTGCTTGATACTTGTAGGAAGCATCAAATTTCTCTTAACTTGAAGAAATGTATATTTTTTTTTCCTTTTGGAATATTGTTAGGCCATATTGTGTGTCAACAAGGGTTGATGGTAGCTCCAACCAAGATTTTAGTTATTATCAACCTGTAAGTCCCAACTAATGAAAAAAAGTTGCGATCCGTTTCGGGACACACCAAATATTACAAAAACTTCACTGAGGGCTATGCTTTAAACACTACACCTATGGAGAAATTGTTGAAGAAGGATGTGTCATTTTTTTGGGATGACGAATGTCAAAAGATCTTTGAGCTACTGAAGGGAAATATTTTTATTGCACCTATTCTAATATAACCAAACTGGTCCAAGGTCTTCCATGTACATGTTGATGCATCTAGGACAACACTTGGAGTTTTTTTATCGCAACCAGGAGAAGGAGTCATTTATCACCCTATTGATTTTGTTAGTAGGAATCTCTCCAATGCAAAGCCCAAATACTCAACCATATAAAGGGAAGGATTGGCCATGCTCTATGCTCTGCAAGAATATATGCATTATCTACTAGGAGGGCACTTCAGGGTGTTCATTGACCACTCTTATTTCAAATACCTGGTCAATAATCCTATGTTGGGGGGGTTATTTGTAGTTGTTTTTTGCTATTTCAAGAATATGATTTTGAAATCATTGTGAAGCCTTATAGATTAAATGTTGGACCTGATCATCTGTCACACATTGAGAATGGGGAGGAACCAAACAATCTAGAGGAGGGATTACCTGATGTGCAACTCTTTTCTATTAAGGTAGTTGATGAACACTTTGTTGATATTATTCACTTTTTGACCACTATAATTGTGCATGTTAAATACACGGTGTAGCAGAGGAAGGAGTTGGTCTCGTGCATAGATGATTTTAAACAGATTGCTGGTCAATTGTACAATTTGGGAGTGGATGAAGTGATAAGAAGGTATGTTTTGGAACATGAAAGGTAAGACATCTTGGTCGAGGCTCATGGATGAGTGGAAGGAGGCCACTGTGCAGGGAAGGCCACTGGGAACAAGGTGTTGTGTGCTAGGTTATGTTGGCCCACGTTTCACAACGATGCACATGCATAATTTCGTGATGCATGAAAAATAATGGGGAAGTTATCGTGTGGAGATGAAATGTCCATGTAGCCATAGATGGCCCTGCAATATTTTGATAAATGGGCTATATATATTTTTGTACCTATAAATCCTTTGGGGAAGAAGATTGGAACACGCTACATCATTACTGCTAGAGATTATGTAAGAAGATGGGAAAAATCTAAGACATTAAAATATTGTACCACAGATACTTCTATACATTTCATTTTAAAAAATATTTTGACTAGGTTTGGGTGGCCAAAGATATTGTTGAGTGATAGGTACGACCTTTTTTATTGAAACCATTGAAGCTCTAACATAGGAATTTCAGATACATCACCATAAGATTACTCCTTATCACCCTTAGGAAAATGGTGTAGTAGAATATTTCAACAAAATATTAGAGAATGCGCTTACAAATATATGTAATGAAAATCAGAATGATTTGGACATGTGTATCCCTTATGTGTTATGGGCTTATAGGATTACTTGTAAGAAGTTGATTGGTAAGACCCCATTTAGGATAGTTTATGCGCAAGAGGAAATCATGCCAATGGAATATATTTTACCAAGCCTGCGCATCACAGCATTCACTAATATGGTTGAGCCTGACATCATGGAGGAACATATTGCACAAATGGTTGTTGTAGAGGAGGATCGGTTCATTAATAAATTTCATTAGCAAGTGAAGAAGGCACACAAAAAGTCCTGACATGAAAGACACATTCGACAGAAGGCATTCAAAGAAGATGATTTGGTTTTATTATATGACAATGAGTTTGCAAGCCACCCAGGAAAGTTCAGGAAGCACTGGTTGGGGCCATACATGGTCAAAGAAATCACTAATGGAGGTGCAGTATGCTTGGCCATGTTGCACAGCAATATTCTTCCCGGGTATTTTAACGGAAGCTGACTGAAGCCATATAGGGATCACCCTGTACCTAACAAATGACTATATGGCCATAAAATGGGAATGCACTTGTTTGCACACTGTGAAGAGGAAATGCTCAAACAAGTACGACAAGAGCATAGAGGCACTACGCAACAGTAGAAACTAGCCGTTGGAACAGTAAATATGGGTGAAAAACAATTTTACCATTGAATGGAACGAATTTTTTGCATTTAATGAGGAGATATTACTAGAGTTTTGACCTTTTTTACTACGGTAAGATGAATTTAATGAAGTTATGACTAATTTCACCTTGGATCACCTATAAAAGGAAGGGCGCAAGTCTCATTCAGTTCCTTTGTTGTCTAAGTATATTAAGCCTTGATCTTATCTGTGAATTGCATCATGAAACCATCTATAAGCACTATTTTTTTGGCCTTGAGATCCCCACATCTACCTTGAGAAACTAGAAATTCATTTTTATACAAAGGATGATATCATGAACCCTGATAGCTTGCTATCTAAAGAGCACTTCGTGCCACTCAAAACATATACAAAGCCAGGATCGGATGATGTTCATGAAGTAGTACCAGAAATCCATGAAGTCACGTCCAAGCCAGCTAAAGGAAAGGGCAAGATGACCATGGGTCATCCTCCAAGTCCTAGACATCACCTCTAAAATTCACATTCTCATGCCAGGCAACAAAGGATAGGTCCCCTGCAGGCGACCCAACCAAGATACCCATGAGAATGACTGAGGAGGTCGTGCTCTTTATTGAGCCCATATCATGGCTCTCGAAATATTTTAAGCCACATAGAACCTCCGTGAAGGCGCCAAAATATTTGGAAACAGTGTGTGCATACCTAAAAATGCCATTGATCCTAGAGGAAGTTACTTTGGAGGGATACATGTTGAGAAAAATCCCCGTGGTTAAATTTGATGACTATCATGTTAAAAAATTATATATTACAGATCAATGCAACACATAAAATATGTAGAAAAACACAAACACACAAAACAAATAAAACTAGAGACACACAGATATACATGGTTCACCCAGTTTGAGCTACATCCACCCCGAACAGCTAGTCCTTCCTTTCTATTATCTAGAAAAATGAAGAGACACAACCTACAATAGATCCACTGTAATATCTTCTGTTCTCTCTCACAGTCTCCCTCTATTTCTCGCTCTTAGAATACACATACAATACACAACCACAATACAATACCCTCATACATGCGAGGGGTTTCCTTCTAGGGAAAAATACCCTAAACTAAACATAACTTCTACCGTCAGATCATCCGCCTAATGAAAAACCCAGGTTGACTAGAAATTACTATACTTGTACAAGGCAATTTTACATATTTTTTTAGCTTCGGGGGTGCTGCCCCCAAAACCCACCACCAGTGGGGGTCCATAAAGTCGCAGCCGCCCCCCCCCCCCCCATGACCTCCCAGGCAGCATTTAATTATGTGCGGAATTTCTGCCACATTAAGGTACAGGGGTCCAACACTATGATACAAAATAAACAAGATAATCAGGCTCCACACCCAACATATCATTTAGCGAATGAGGATACATTCCCTAAGTTAGCGCATGAATATTACCTATAGCTTGTATTGTATGATGGGTTAGTGAAGGTACAACCTATGCCATGGGTGTGCAGGCTAAGCAACACGATGATTCTCAATCTGCTAAGGATTCCCTACTTTGGCAGGTATCCCATCACTAGCATCTGTGTGCACCATTTTTTGGGGCTGATCCACAATGGATGTTTATGGATCAAGAATAGAATCCGCATATATTCCTCATTGATCCAGTGGATCACCAACCTATCCAAGAAGGTGCCCCATCCCATGTCTAGTTTTGGAAAGAGTAATGAGCTAAAAGTTGCTGCCAAAGTCAAGAAGGATTACAAGGTAGGGCGCTACTCCAAGGGGTTCCTACTACAGAAAATATTCGACGAAAAATTATTTATTGGAACCTTGATCATGGGATGCAAGATAATTCATAAATTCTTAGCTAAGGTGGTCCATGCACACATTATCATGCTATTGGGACAATGTGACAAGGGAGTAAGTTATAATTGGTCACAATATCTCTTCTAGTAATTCCTAGAGAACATGTTCGAGGTGTAAGAGGAAGGAAACATGTTGAGCTAGTCCTAGCTTCTTATGTTTATTTCTTTAATTGTGTGGGAGACACTAGAGGGTTCAATACTCCCAAAGGTCGAATATGGTGTGTGTGAAGGGGCGCACTATGCCAATATCTAGGATTCACCAGACCCACAGAGAGTGAAGGAGGATAAAATTTTATGGGTTTTATTTGAAGGTGTGCTAGCAATAACTATTCACTCACGGACCTGATTGTCCCCAGCCATTTATACTAAGTATAGAGCTATTGCATTTTTCTAGGTGAAAATGCACAATTTATAGATCCGGTCGCATAAGGACCTAGTGTGGTACAACCTACCATACATTGTCATGAAGGCTAAAATCGACCAGGTCCTTGAGACCTAGCCTACAACATGGAATACTGGGCTAGAATCTACTATGCTCATTATAGCCTGCACATGTAGAAAAGAGGCAACAAAGGATATGGAGGCAGAAAAAGAAGCAGAAGAAGATAGTGAGAAGGAGGCTGAGAAAGAAACGGAGCAAGAGCATAAAGGAGAAGCAGGGTTGGATCTTGGAGGCATAGATGGTCTCGATGTCACTGGTATTGAGTCTCCTAGAGGCACTAAACACGGCGTCGAGACCCCTAATAGCGCACGTAAGAAGTGGAAGGGCTCAAAGGCCATAGGACCCATTGATGTCACCTTGACAAAGGAGGACCTTGACAAGATAGCAGATGTGGTGGAAACTAACTTAGAGGACAAGTGGACTGCACCTGAAGAGAAGTACAAGGCCGCAGTCGATGCTATAAAAACAGGATTGCAGGTGTTGCATTTGAATACCAACAAAATCCAGATGAGCATGAATCAAGCGAGGAAAATTCAAGTGAGAGAGCATACAAGTATTATCATCAACACGAGAGACATTAGGATCTTCCCCTTCTTGGGTACAACAGTCACTGTAGAAAAACATGAATTGCATGCGTAGGTGCAAACCTATCCATAAGTTTGGATGGACTTGTCGATGGTTCCCACTGGTAAGTTACATGAAATTCAAGAAATTATCATAGATAAGCTATATTTCAGTGAGGAATGCAAGTAGTAGTAGATGAGTTAATTTGAGTAGAAGATTTCAGTAAAAAATGAAGTGTTTGCTAGGCTCAGACAATGTAGCAAGCAGCAGTAGCATAGTGATGAGAATTGTAACATTTGATCGATAGATTATTTGGTTGTAATATTCCCAAATGGGAAAAGTAGGAATAGAAGACATAACAATGGAAAGTAGCAGTGAATATCAATGCACAAAAATGGATGACCAATATGGAGCCTTTTCATTAATCATAAAAACAACAAATTAATACAAAATAATGGGGCACAAATCATACAACAGGAACCAATAAGCCTACAATGAATAAACCCTCTCATAAATGAGGTGCTGCTACTATATAGAATGCCAGAAAGCTTCTAACGTTCAGTCATAGTGGACATAACTGCAACAAGAGATCATCCAACAATACAAATTGGCTATATATGCTTCAAGAGATATAGAAGATGAAGATCTAGGTTCTATAGCAACCTCCAAAAAGAACCCAAGAGGGGTTTTAGAAATACTCCAAAATACAAGAAACAAACCAAAGCCCTAGGGCTCAAGATTCACTACAAAAAAATAATTAAAATGGCTGATCTGATGTAACATATAATGAAGCCACCTCCAATATACTCTCCATATGAAATTTTGATCCCTTCACTGTAAATCCTTCTCCACAAATGGTGTACTGAAACCACCCATGCAACTCCTCCCTAGAATAACGCATTCCAAGACTGAAACTGCACTTTAGGGGTAAATTATAGTGTGGCCTAGTGCCAAATGCTGCAATATGGCTTAAGCACTTTCCTTACTAGCTTCCCAATGTAAGGAAACCTTCCTCCACTGAAATCTAGCTCATAAATCACCCAAATGAATTCTCCACTACTGCACCCTACAACACAGCATAACCCTCTGCAGAAACTACACTGTAGATGAAATATGGAGCTTAGCCTAATGCTGGAATGTGGAGATGTAGTCCAATTACTTCTCCTTAGTGGGCACTCAAATTCCCCTGAGGATGAAGGTGGGACTCTCGCTTGAGAACACCCTGTGCTAAACAACACTGCAGTCTTAGCTAAACAACTGAAGAGAGAAAATAGTGATGCAAACCATATCAAAATAATAATCTAAAAAAATTATTTCTATGGTTTCCATCCCCTTCCTTATATTCTTGGTGAGCTTCATCACCTTGGGCCCCACTCATTAATTCCACTACTTCCATGCATGGAGTCTCCCTCCAAAACTGCGTTGTCCCACAATGAACGTCCACTCCATACCAGCATTGTTGATTTGGTGAAAGTTGACCCAGTCTACATGGTCCATCCCCTTTTCACACACAAGGGTGTTTAATCAAGCTACTACAATGATATCCATTCACATTAGGAGTGATTTTGTTCCTACTAAGGATATTTATGGGTCTCCATACCCTCTTATTCATCAAATTAAGATGCAAAAAAAAAAATTAGTATTCCAACTAGCTTATAGCTATTTGGGAATATTACAGTCCTCCCCTCCCAAATGCTTCTTGTCCTCAGGAATTTGTAAAGTTGAGTGCTGCAACTCTTCTCCTCCTTCCTTGGTGACACCTTCATGTCATAATCTCTCCTCATATACCAAGTGTCTCCCAATCAATCCCTCCATGAAATTCTCCTCCCAAGTACTCATGATATGCCAATGACTCACCTCATAAGGAAGCAAAATATCCAATGTAGCATTCATGGTTTTCCCAATGTTCTCCCTGAAACATGAAGCATAAGAAACATGGAGCATATCACTCCCAATTAGAATGTTCAATCCTTGCATACTTCCTCCATTCATTCCCACAATAAGAATAAGGACATCATCAATGTATGGGATCAAAACCAAAGATACATAAGCTTCCATATGAAATATTGGAGGAGGACCATAGTCCCACATGTGGAAATAGTGCATTATGTCTCCTAACAACCTCAGATAATGATATAATAAGTGGTTTCCCTGCCACTTACTTTCTTCCATAGTCTTCTCACATGTTTTGATAAGGTGAGTGATGTTTTGTGGCTTTGGAGTACACCCTGAATGATATGTCATGTCCCTATATCCTCCTAGGGAGTGCACATGATCAACATTGTTTATGGCCCCAAGTTGACCATGAAGCTTATAAGGAAGAATTCCCCCACTTTGAGTAATGGCCTGCACATATATGGTAAAGGAATGAAAATATTCATCAAATAAATCATTATGCATAAAAACATGTTCCTTACCATATTATTTGATCATAATAAAGGAGTGGCTCATAGATAGATCCCCTCTCATTCTCAAAGAGGAAAGAGGTGTTTGTGATAACTCCATCAAAGCATTATGTCTCTCCTCCATCTCCACATGATCCATTCATCTCCTCAAATTTTGATATATCTCCTATTCAAAGCCCTCTTAAGTGTATCCCTCCATGATGGTATGGTATGCTCTCATGGAATAAGTGTGCCTGAAGAGAAAATATTCATGTGCTGCATGTAGTAACTTCTCCTTGAGCTTTTATGCTCTGGATAAGAATATCCTCCTCTGATATTAGATGATCCCATCTATTACTTAATATCCCTCCTCTAATAGCTGGTCATCAAGTATCATGCATGTAAAAATTTTCTTTGAATAATCCACTAATAGCTGGGATTTCCAATAACGATCTATTCTCCATAGTAACAATGTTGATGATCTATCATATAAAGCACATGTCATGTGGTTTCCCCCTTCTTTTACATCTCCCATGCCAAATTCATGTACCAGGATGTTGTTATCCTACCTCTGCTGCTCCTTTCTGAGCGCAAGATTTTAGGTGAGAGTGGGTAATGATGATGTTGGGAAAATGTATTCCTCCTCCTTGAGTCTACCCAAGACTCTCAACGCTATAACATGACCTCCCAATCTTCCCACTCCTCTTGGATCTATGATTTGTGCAACATGTTGTGAGACATTTCTCACCAACTCCTGATCAGCTAGCCTCCTAGGTGGTTTGCCACTAAACAGTAATGTCTCATGGGAAAAAGTCATCTGCATACATTATGGGACTGTTAGGTACTTTCTTCCACTCTGAAAATTGAACTTTGGTTTCTGCGTGGGAGTTGTTTTTGAGGGGTATGTGTGTATTACCCTAATCATCTTCTTTTTGCCACACTTTTTTTCCACCCATTCTATCTAGAAAGCCTCCCAATCTATGGTGACCTTCCACAAATTAATCAACCATTTCACACCCAATATCACATTAGTATCAGGTATGTCAACCACAAAGAAGTGGTCAGTCAATGTATATGTCCCCATGGTGATAAATAAAGATGGAATATAATGCATGCACTGCATAGTTCTAGGCCCTCGAAACAAACCTGAAAATCCCTCAAACTCATCAGTTGGTATTGTCCTCCTCTACACTAGTTGGGCATCAAAAAATTTGTGGGTAGCCCCACTATCAATCAAAATTGAAACCCTATGATCCTCAATGGAACCTCGAACTTTCAAGGTTAAGTACTTCGGTACTCCTCTCAATGATGCAAGGTCCCCTCCAATTGGAGCAAATTCTCCATTCCCACCTCTTGGTGGTGGTGTATCCTCTCTTGCTATCCCAACGTTGTGACCTCCTTCTAGTTCTTTTCTTCTTTCCCCTCATCATCTAAAAATACCTCTATATAGTGTGCCTTTCCTATTGCACATCTATGTTCGGGTCCCCATGATTCTTGGCATTTGAAGTAAAGCTTCCTTCTCCTCAAGTCTCTTCAGACATCATCACTAAGAGGTGCTTTGTTTTGGCCCTCCTTTGAAGGATTATCCTTCTCATATTTTCCCTTTGATGGAAAAGTAGGCTTTTTTTGAAATGTTTCCTTTACTTTTGGCAAGGCATATTGAAAGGTATTGGGCTTGGTAGATTTAACCAAACCATTTAGAGGTTCTACTAGCCCATCAATAAACATATAGACCCTCCTTGCTACAGATAAATCAGGAACCACAACAAAAATTTAGAAATTCAAAAATATAAGTTTCTAGATTACCCGATTGTTTGAGCTTGTCTAGCCCAATTAAAGGTGCCTCTGGGTCTCTTTGATCAAACCTCTCCACCAACCTCCTTGTGAACTCTGAATATGTAGTGACATTAGCATGAGCCAATGTAAAAATTCCATGAAACCACCAATCATGTGATTCACCCTCAAGGTGAATGCTACTATTTTGATGGCGTCCATCTCTGGTAAGTGTTTCAGCTTGAAGTATATGTCTAGCTTCTCTACCCATGATTTGGCAGTGCATTTCGATGATCGATCAAAACTGGGTAAGAAAAATTTGCCCATAGTCTGGTGTAGATCATGATTCTGTATGAATCCTCCACCTCTATTGTGATGTTAGGGTCTCTTACTATCCTTGATTTTACAGAACTATTGAAATAAAAAATGGTCAATCAATCTCTGAGATTGAGTCTCATACTCAAGAAAATAGTATTCAAGAGTTTCTTGTTCCTGAAACCCTCCATTTCCCACTTCTAAAAATGTAGGCATTGTAGAGCATTGGGAAATCTACTGCTTCACTAGTTGATCATTCCAGTGATGAGAAATTCCAGAGCCTTCTCCATTTTGAAACCCTTTAGGGTATTTTTTGTGTCTATCCATCCTCATATCCTTTATTTCTCTTGCAATGTCTTGCATGGTTTGAAGAAGAATCCTAGGGAACTCGTTCTCGTCATCTTCTCCTGATAAAGGGGTCTTACCCTTGTCTTCTTTATCATTTGTATAATCATATCTTCGATTTCTTTTGATATACCTCTTCTCTCTATCTGTGAGAGGATATCCTTCTTCTAATGACATATTGGCTTAAGATGCAAAGGTTGAGCCAAGATTATGCTCTAATACCACTGTAATATTCCAAAATAGGAAAAGAAGCAATATAAGACATAACAATGGAAAGTAGCAGTGAAGATCAATGCATAAAAATGGAAGACAAATATGGAGCGTTTTCATCAATCATAACAGCAGCAAAAACATAAAAAATAATGGGGCACAAATCATACAACAGGAACCAATAAACCTCTAATGAATAAACCCTCTCATAAATGAGGCATTGCTACTATATAGAAAGTCAGAAAGCTGCTACAGTGCAGTCATAGTGGACATAGATGCAACATGAGATAATACAACATTACAAAATGGGTGATATGTGCCTCAAGAGATACAGAAGATGAAGATCTAGACTTTATAACAACCTCCAAAAAGAACCCAAGAGGTTTTTCCAAAAGACACCAAAATACAAGAAATGACCAAAGCCCTATATAGAATATAATGAAGCCACCTTCAATAGACTCTCCAGATGAAAATTTGATCCCTTCACTGGAAAATCTTCTCCCAAAATGGTGTACTAAAACCACCCCTACAACTCCTCCCTAGAATAACGTAGTACAAGACTAAAATTGCATTGTAGGTGAAAATTATAGTGTGGCATGGTGCCAAATGCCGCAATAAGGCTCAAGGGCCTTCCTTAATAGCCTCCCAATGGAAGGAAACCTTCCTCCACTAAAATCTAGCTTAGAAATATCCCAAGTGAATTCTCCATTGCCGCACCCTGCAACACAACACAACCCTCTGCAGAAAATGCACTATAGATGAAACATGGAGCTTGGCTTGATGCTGGAATGTGAAAATGTAGTCCAATTAATTCTCCTAAGTGGGCACTTGAATTACCCCGAGGATTAAAGTGGGATTCCTGCTCGAGAACACCCTGTGCTAAACATCACTGCAATCTTAGCTAAACAGCTAAAGAAAGAATAAAGTCATGCATACCATATCAAAATAATAATATAAAAACATGCTTTCTATGGCTTCCATCCCCTTCCTTATATGCTTAGTGAGCTTCCTCACCTTGGACCCCACTCATTAAAGCCACTACTTCCATGCATGGAGTCCCCCTCCAAAATTACGTTGTCCCACAATGAATGTCCAATCCTCCATACCAGCACTATTGATTTGGTCAAAGTTGACCGAGTCTACATGCTCCAGCCGCTTTTCACACACAACAGTGCTTAATCAAGCTACTACAGTGATTTCGATTCACATTAGGAATGATTTTATTCCTACTAAAGAGATTTATGGGTCTCCATACCCTCTTATTCATCAAACTAAGAAACAAAACAAAATTTAATATTCCAACAAGCTTATAGATAATTGGGAATATTACACTGGTGACCTACTAGAGGTGACCATCACTACTTAATCCACACCAAAATTTAAAATTTAAAGCCTTGTAGTAGCGTTGAAGGCCTCTAGATCATAAGTGAAGGTAGTGAAGGTAGATTTTGAGCAACAGATCGTAGAATTACAGGCCAAGCTTCAACCCAAGACTCTGCCAGAAGTGCGTGAACAATGGGAAGCCTTAGTCAAGGAAGCTTCAACAGTTATTTCTGCTAGAGTCGAGAAGAGAACCGTGGTGCTAGAGACAACTATGGGCCTGTGGAAATCTGTGTAGATGGATCCCCTTCTTCAAAAGATTTCAGAGGAGCTGCATGCTAAGGAGCGGGTGTTTGAGGATCTCCAAGAGGCATTACCTACGTTTGTACCTACTCAGAGGATGGTCCGGTTGCAGACAGGTCAGATATTGCATGATGAAGTTGAGGAGATGCATAGAAAGAAGCACATTGTGACAGACCATATGAAATCATGGGCCAATGAAGCGATGACAATGTCGCATGATCTAGATGTTGTCGTAAAGAACTTGAAGCAAACATATCAGAGCATCAATCTTGCTCTAGAAGGGCTGACTTCCCAAAAAATGGTGGATACAACACAGAGTGTAGATGATAATTGCACGAGCTTCTTTTCACCCTTCATCACTGCCATCAAGGAGTTGTAGACAAATATGAAGACCCGAGTACCACTGTGACGCGAGATGATAAAAAAAATTGTGTTGGGGGCCTATTAGAGCAGGGTCCCTTAAGACCACAATTTTGATAAAATTATAGTATTTTTATATGTTTGAGTTGTGCATGCAAATAAATTCATAGGTCAAGGGGCTTTGGGGTAGGTCAAGGCCCCTTTGTGTGTTGTCATGGGATAAAGGTTAAAACTAAGAGTCTCAAACCACAATTTGTGGGACTTAGGTGAGCGCAAGATAAGATATAAATATAAGTCTAGATCGAGTCATATAGATAAGTTCAAAGCATGTTTTGATAAGGTTATGATGCTCAGAGCTGTGAAGTGAATCTGTCTATGTTTGAAAGGCTCTTGCTCGATGTGTGCATGGAGACCTTAATTCAGTTGTGTATGGACCCTACTAGCCATGTGCACGGGTAGATCCAAAGAACTCTAAAGGGTCTTATGACTGTTACTGAATAAAGAATTATTTTCAGATAATTTTGAGTATAACATGCATCTATGATATTTTTTTGTAATATGTTTTCTTACGATTTATGTGATTTGTAATTGGATTGGTTGTGTACTTTCTTTTCTATCTTATATGAATGTTGAATGCATAAATATGTTATTGTAAGACTTAAATGCCACTTTACTAAGACTATAAAAGGGATTGTAAAGCCTTTGGTTGTAAGCGCATAGAATAGCTTGCAAAATTTGACCTAGATTTTCCTAGTTAGGGTTTCTGGTTAGGGTTTCCATTATGAAGGCCAGTCTTCTATTATTACATATTTGAAGACACCCAAATCATTTAATTTTCTCTCAAGGTGTCGAAACCTGGTGCCATCACCCCCCCATACCACTTCAGGTGAGGCTATGACCTACGCAAGTAGGTCACTACCGAAAGGGCCAGTAATAAGAGGGTTTTGTTGGTTAATCTTAACTCTGAACCTGGGTTAGGACCCCTCAAGCCAACATGTGCTTTCTCCAAGTAGAAGCAACCTTTTTGGTAATTATTTCAAATAGTCTTCGGAAATTATTTAAAAATGATTAAAATGGAGAATGTGCGTAAAGTAGCATAGATCATTAACTATTGGATTGATAACATATATAGAAAAAGGTACTAAAAGATACTTATTTTGTACGTCAACAGAGAAAAAAATACTCTACAATATCAATGCATATTTTATCATAGACAATAGAAAAATATGCATTTCAATAGTAGGTGGAAGCAAAAAATATGATATTGAAAAATTATAAACCTTTGATTTGCTAGTAAAAAATAGAGATGATTTAGCAAATAAAGTTGTCACATCTAAAACAAAAGTAGGAATATCAAACTTATGAACATATCACCACAAAGGCTAAAGCACATTAAAAAAAGGGAACCAAATAGACTCTTATGAAATATATACAAGATTATAATTTAACCTAAAAACAATAATAAAGTGTGAAGTTGTAAAGAATTTTTTATGTTTGAAACCAATATTATGTCCTATGAGCTAGAAATCCATAACAGAGACCATCAAAGAATTCTGAACCACTACCACACAAAAAAATCTTGAAATATCTAGTAGAAAACATTACCAATCCTGTTGGGAAAAACAACTTTGTGAAACAAACATGGTACATCTCATGCATGATATTAAATTGGCGAATTATTGCCATTGAGACACTAAGTTCATCTTGGCCAAAATTATTTGCTGGCAAGAGGGACCCATACCTGCATGATGAACCAAATAAATTAAAATGTTAAACTGTAATGGCTACAAATGTACAATGATACCAAACATAATATAATAATTACCATTTTGAAAACTGTTGGTGAGACATGTGAGTGGGATAGCTGGATCGAGATATCCAAACTACTTCCAGAACTCCACAACAACGCAACTGCTACAAGACAAGTCCTTTCTCAAAGACACCTGGAATTTTCAATATATTTGGCTTGATACAACAAATGCAAAGAGGTGAAGTGGTTTCCAAAATTTGCATCAACTTGAAAATTTTCCCCTATGATTTTTTTTTTTATCATTTTTTGGATGTCTAAACACCTTAAGTTCAAAGTGACGCTATTCAAGAATCAACATATGTTTAAAATGAAAGAAACTTGAAGAAAGTAACATTATGAATAAGTCTCATCAGAGCAACATTTTGGATTTTCTAACATCCCGTTCTACTCGTTAACTTTATAACCAATTAAATACTAGGCATTAACCTAAGAAAAACAACTTTCTATCCAAAAAATTTGATCAGTACATAGCATAATAATAGAATGAAATATTAATGGAATGTAAAGTTGTACTATCTTCTACTAATTCATTCTAGAAAATAAGTTAGCTACCACTCCTGATCTTGACCATGTTAATAAGTTGATATTTTGGAGACATATAAGTCACTAACATAAAATTCTAAATTCACAACTAATAACGATGAGAAAATAATTATAATTTTGAAAATAATGATACCACATTATTTCCTCGCTATCCTCTATCAAGGATGATACCACATGATGATATTTTCACATTTGAACAAGATATAATGGTAGGGATATGTGTCAAACATTGTTCAAATTACTATACGAATGTGGATCTAAGGAGATAATAGAACTTATGAAGATGTTATTTTTGAGAGAAAATTCTTAGGCTGAAGCACTTAGTGCATAGATAAATAGAGAAGTTTGGGCGAATTCTTGTATTGTAGTTGATATTCATGGAGCTAAATTCATAAAATGGTGTCTTCAAGGAGATGATGATGAGACCATTATTGGAAACTATGGGGAATTTGG
Source organism: Pinus albicaulis (assembly GCA_034641835.2). NCBI lineage: Eukaryota > Viridiplantae > Streptophyta > Pinopsida > Pinales > Pinaceae > Pinus > Pinus albicaulis. The sequence goes on along the minus strand of CM076576.1, from coordinate 501,488,690 downwards.
TACTGATGCAATTCATGATTTAAAGAGGGAGAGTTTAATCACACTGGCACTACTAGCAGGATATGAATATAGTGCACGTGGTGTACCAATAACAGGGCTTAACTCTGCAGTGAGCATAATCTTCTTATCCACAAAGGATCAGATTCCAAACAAGATTTGTGTGTTAAGAAATTGGAATGTTAGGTCCCTATATTACTAGTATAATCCCTTATTGTTGTTAGCGTAGCCCCCTTTTTGTTATTTTTGTACCCCTATAACCCCAATTTTTTTATTATTGTGCCCTTACATTAATATTGTTAGGTTGCCTAGAATTATATTGTGACCCCATGGACTCCTATATATAGGAGTTTTTTTCATTTGTATCATCCAAGAATTGTTCATTTATGTAATGTAAAGGATTTCCCCCCCCTCTAAGTGGCTTATTTCTAAGGCATAGATCTCTCTTTTATTTTATTTTTGGAGCTGGTTTCATAACATTTGGTATCAGAGCTTTGGATTCTAAGGTTTTGCTGCTCCAAAAAGGTCATCATGAAATTTTCGCTATAACGTTTTTTATATGAAGGTTTAGAAGCTGAAATTTGTGTCATGCAAAGCTGAAATCAGGAGGAACTTCGTGTAAAAATTTCATATCTTGGTTCGCAATATTTTCAGAGATATGATCTATGGAAGTTAGGGTTTTTTGAGGCTCCCAAATTTCATCTCAAAGAGGTGACCATGGCAAACTCGTCGGAAATCTCTCCCTGAGAATTGGATTGGAATTTTGTAAAAATTGGTTGTAAGCATATAGATTTTGGTTTCCTATGTATCAATTTAAGAGCAAAAGGAGGAAACAGTGAAACGTGGCATACTATATAAGTTCCCTCTACTGAAGGAGTCCATAATTAGGTCATTTTGGGAGATTGAGCATAACTTTGTCTTGAAGAATCCAAATCAGTTTAGACCTGTGTAATTTATAAGAACCTTCATAGGGCTACTATAGCACAAAATTTCAGATATTTAAGATCCTAAATCACTGAGATAATTAAGTTTCAATATCAAGCTCCTCAAAAGAAAGAAAAAGGTGTGTATTTTTTTTTCTTTCTGAAATGCATAAGTCTTGTTGGAAGAATCAATTTGAATTGATTCCAAGGGAATATTGTAGAATAGATATCAGTATTGGGTTCTGAAATTCCCCCTAAAAATAATTCAACACCGACTAATACTTCAGAAGGCTCTACTATGAATCATGAAGATGAAGACATGCAACATGGCATATCAAAATTACAAGAGTAAGTGCACCAAATTTCAATCTCACAAAGAGAAACAAAAAATGAAATGGAAGTTTTGAAGAAAGGCATGGAAGCTAAGATGGATGGTTTGAAGAAAGGCATGGATAGTTTCAATAATGGCATGGATGGTATGGAAGCTAGCATGGAAGCTAAGATGGATGACAGGGAATCTAAGATAGATGAAAAAATGGAAAACACGAAGAATGATCTAAAATTAGACATGGAAGGTTTGACAAAGTTGATACAAGAAATGTTTCCTAATAGCGAAAAGATAGTATAGGGAACCTGTCATGAGAACATGTTGTGTAACCAGCTCCAAAAAGAGAAGAAAAGAGATATTCACGCCTTAGAAATAAGCCACTCCGAGGGGGCAACCTCCAATACATTACATGAATGAACAATTCTTGGATGATACAATTCACAAAACCTCCTTTCTATATATAGGAGTCCATGGGGCCATAATGTAATCCTAGTGGGCCACAATGTAATCCTAGCCGACCTAACAATAATAATTTAAAGGCACAATAATAACAAAATGGGGGTTACAAGGGTACAATAATAACAATAAGGGGTTTACACTAACAATAATAAGGGGCTACACTAGTGATATAGGGACCTAACATGCCCCTCTCCTTCAAAAAAAGTGTTGTCCTCAACACTTGAGTAGCTCCGGGTGCTTCTGTATAAAATTCTCATCCTCCCATGTAGAATCTTCAGTGGGTAAGTTCTTCCACTTGATGAGATACTCTGAAATTGATCGATTCCGTGGTTGTCGAGTTCTTTTTTCCATGACTGCTTCAGGTTCCAATATGATTTTCCCTTCCCCATCAAGTTCTGGCAATACTGTTTGAACTGGAAGATTTTCACCTCTAACCTTCTTTAAGCATGAAACATGGAAAACTGGATGTACTCGCGAAGAAGCAGGAAGCTCCAATTTGTATGCCATAGTACCAATCTTTTGCAACACCTTGTAAGGACCATAGTACTTTGGCGATAATTTATTATCCTTCTTTTCTTTCTTGAGGGACATTTGTTTGTATGGTTGTAGCCGTAAAAATACCCAATCTCCTACATCAAAACTTCTCTCGCTACGATGTTGATCTGCCTGTTGTTTCATTCGATTTTGTGCCAAATTCGGGTTATCCTTTAAGAGTTGGAGAACTTCTTGCTGATGCTCGATGTGATCTTCCACTGCTTGAACCTTCGAATTTTCCCTTAAAGATGATGTGATGGATGGTGGATGATATCCAGAAAGTGCCATAAATGGGGTCATTTTTGCTGCAGTATGGAAGGAAGTGTTATACCACCATTCAGCAAGAGGTAACCACTTGACCCATTGTGTTTGTTTATCAGATACAAAACAACGAAGATATCCTTCCAAACATTTATTTACTATCTCAGTTTGACCATCAGATTGAGGATGATAAGATGAGCTATGAGCTAATTGAGTACCCAAACAAGAAAATAACATCGTCCAAAAATTTCCAGTAAAAATGGGATCTCTGTCGCTCACAATAACCCTTGGGATTCCATGTAGCTTTTGAATTCTGTCCATAAATGTAGTAGCAACTGTACTTGCTTTAAATGGATGAGATAATGCACAAAAGTGTGCATACTTGGTAAGTCTATCAACTACCACCATGATGACACTCTTTCCTTCGGACTTAGGTAAACCTGTGATAAAATCCATTGAAATCTCCTCTCAACGTTGACTTGGAATGGATAAAGGTTGTAGAAGTCCCGGGGTCTTAATTGTCTCCACTTTATTCTGCTGGCAAACCAAACATTCCGCCACAAACTTTTGAATATCAGATTTAAGGCCATCCCAAAAAAATTCTTTCTTCACCCTGGGGTAAGTTTTTAAAAATCCTGAGTGTCCTCCTAAAGGAGAAGTGTGCAATTCCAGAAGAATCTTTTGTTTTAGTTGGGAATTCTTACAAAGATATAAGCGATCTTTGCACCATAAGGAATCATTTTTCCAACTAAATGTATCAGATGTACTAGGATCTTGCTGCAACTTTTGAATGAGTGTCCATACATCTTTGTCCTTCTTCCATTCATCTTTTGCTTCAGTTATCCAATCTGGTTGGATAATAGAAATGGCACAAAGCAATGCTTCCACCTCTTCATTCTTTCTTGAGAGTGCATCTGCAACAACATTCAGCTTTCCTTTTTTGTAGAGTATTTCAAAGTCGTAACCCAACATCTTTGTGACCCATTTTTGCTGTTCTTCTGACGATAGTCTTTGTTCCAAAAAGTGTTTAAGACTATCATGATCAGTTTTTACCATGAAGTGTCTTCCCATTAGGTAAGTTCGCCATTTCTTTAGTGCATGTAGTATTGCTAACATTTCCTTCTCATAAATAGGTTTCTGTAAATACTTTCCTTTGATTGGACGACTTTCAAAAGCAATGGGTCTTCCTTCCTGCATTAAAACTGCATCAATTCCATTTCCTGAGGCATCACATTCCACAATAAAGGTTTTTGTGAAGTCTGGTGTAGCTAAGACCGGTGCTAGGCACATTGCCTCTTTAAGACGTTCAAAGGCCTTAGTTGCTTCAGGAGTCCATGAAAATGCATCTTTCTTCAATAATGTTATTAGAGGTGCTGCTATTCTCCCATAATTCTTAACAAACTTGCGATAATACCCTGTTAACCCGAGAAATCCTCGCAACTGCTTTATGGTTGTGGGAACTTTCCATTCCTTAATGGCTTTAATTTTGTTAGGTCCACTTTAACACCCTCGTGAGATACAATATGACCCAGATATTCCACCTCTTGTACTCCAAAGAAACATTTGGATTTTTTTGCATATAATTGTTTCTCCCGCAATAGTTTGAGCACCCTGTCAACATGTTCAACATGATCCTTCCAAGACCTGCTGTAGATTAGTATATCATCAAAAAATACTAGCACAAATTTTCTAAGGAAGGGTTTGAAAATGGAATTCATCAAGCCTTGAAATGTAGAAAGTGCATTGGTAAGGCCAAAAGGAATGACCAAAAATTCATAATGACCCTCATGAGTTCGAAATGCTGTTTTTGGAATATCTTCAGTCTTCATTCTAATTTGATGATATCCTGAACGAAGATCCAACTTGGTAAAATAAATTGCTCCATGTAATTCATCCAATAATTAATCAATCACAAGAATGGGAAATTTGTCTTTAATGGTGAGCTTATTGAGCTCCCTATAATCCGGACACATTCGCCATGATCCATTCTTCTTGTGTACCAATACTACAGGAGCAGAGAAAGAACTTTGACTGGGTTGAATTATACCCGCCTCTAACATTTCTGCAATCATACGTTATCTATAAGGCCTGATGTTTGGAGGAACACTTCCTGGAATCAAATGAATAGCGTGATCATGATCACGAATAGGTGGGAGTCCTTTGGGAGTTTCAATCACCTTGGAATGATTGTCCAAGACTTGTTGGAGATCTGCAGAAATAGATGATTTTGATGTTGGAACTTCTAGTGAGCATAATTGTGCAATTACGCCTCGCTGTTCTTTCTTTAGAAGCTTTGTCATGACATTAGAGCTTATTATCCTTCCTGGCTTCCCTTCAATACCCCATAATTCGACTTCCTTTTCTTCTGAAAAAACTTTCAAGAAAAGTTCTTGAAAATTAAAAGCTACTGTCCCCAAAGATTGTAACCATTGTACTCCTAGTACAACATCAGCACCTCCCATAGGAATGGAAAGCATTGGACTAGTCAATACATATTCCCCCATGGTTAGCTTGATATTATGACATTTTCCAGAGCAATTATAGTTCCTCCATTTGCAACCATCACTTGACATTCTGGTGCTGGGTATAGGAAACAATTTAATTCCTTGGCTACCTTATAATGAATAAAATTATGGGTGCTACCCGAATCAATCAACACTATTACCCTTTTCTTCTTGATATGTCCTTCTATCTTGAGAGTTTGAGGAGTGGTAATTCTTGCCAGTGCATTACACGATATGGTCGGATTCATTTCTTCCTCTTCTAGGGCTGGTTCCTGGTGTATATCCCCTTCTTGTTCATTTTCTTCTTCCTCTTCACAATCTATGTAAAATAATTTCTTCTCAGCACACTTATGACCTTTAGTGTATTTGCTATCACAACCGTAGCAAAGCCCTTTTGCTCTTTTTTCTTCCAATTGTTGTGGTGTCAACCTTGTAGGTTGTGGAAATCTAGGCGTAGCAACACTTCCTTCTTTATAGAATTGAGTGGTAGGCTTCCTTGTCGCCATAATTTTACATTCAACTTTTCTTGCCAACCCGAATGCCTTCTCCAATGAATCAGGTTCCAAAACGCGAACTTCATGTTGGATGTTATCCTTTAAAGTGCCTATGAAGAGATCAATCCTGTGTTCCTCTGGAATATCAGTTACCCTTATATTCAATTTTTTGGAAGTCCTCAATGTGCTCCCCCACTAAACCCTTTTGTTTGAGATTTATCAATTGGCTAAAGAAGGTGTTGCTCTTTGTATCCTCATAATGTGCTATCATTTCCTCCGTAAAAATTGACCAAGTGACAATTTTTTTACGGGAGCAAAGCCATTGATACCATACAAATGTATTTTGTTCTAAATGTAAAGTTGCAATGCGTGCCTTTTGTGTGTTTTGTACGTTATGGAGATCAAAATATTGCTCCATCTGTAGTATCCATGTTACAGGATCCTTTCCATCAAACTTCCTCATATCCATCTTTGGAATATGGTGGTTCTTCCCGCCAACATTAGAGCTTATGAAATCACAATTAACATTTATTTTGTTCTCATCATGAGGTTCTTCTACTATCTTTTCACCATTAGGAAACCTTTCTTGTATAAACTTTGTCAAACCTTCCATGTCTGCTTTTAGAAAATTCTTCATGTTTTCCATTTTCTCATCGATCTTAGCTTCCATGTCATCAATCTTAACTTCCATGCCATCCATCTTAGCTTCCAAACCAACCATCTTAGCTTCCACGCCTTTCTTCAAACCATCCATCTTAGTTTCCACGCCTTTCTTCAAAACTTCCATTTCATTTTTTGTTGTTCTTTGCGAGAGCGAAATTTGCTCTTGTAATTTTGATATGTCATGTTGCAATTCTTCATCTTCATGAGTCATAGTAGAACCTTCTGAAGGCTTAATGGGTGTTGAATTCTTTTTAGGGGCCATTTTAGAATACAATACTGATATATATTCTACACTATGCCCTTGGAATCAATTCAACTTGATTCTTCAAACAAGACTTATGCAATTTGGAAAAAAAAATACACACCTTTTACTAGCTTTTAGGAGATCGATATTGAAATTGAATTATCTCTGTAATTGAAAATCTTCGATATCTTAAATTCATCCCTGTAGTAGCCCTCTGAAGCTTCTTTCAAATGCCACAGGTCTGACCTGATTTTTATTCTCCAAGACAAAGTTGTGTCCAATCTCCCACAATGACCTAATTCTGGACTGGTTCAGTAGAGCGAACTTGTACGACTTGCCACGTGTCACTGTTTTTTCCTTTGTTTCTGAAATTGATAGCAAAGAAACTACAGGCCGTGTAATTATGACTACTTTTGACGGCACTCCAATCCAATCTTCAGAGAGAGAGTTATTGAACTTTTCCCACGATCACCTCTTTGAGATGAAATTCAGGAGCCTGAAAAAGCACTACCTTCCACAGATCATATCTCCAAAAATATTGCGAAACAAGATCTGCAATTTTTTGACGAATTTCCTCGGGATTTCAGCTTCGCACCATATGAATTTCCGATTCTTAACCTTCGTAGAAAACAAATTATAGCGAAAATGCCACGATGACCTGTTTAGGAGCTTGAAACAATACCTAACTTCCACAGATATTTTTACACAAGCTTCCTCAGGATTTTTTCTTCGCACCCTAAAAATTTCATCTTCTGAAACTTCGTAGAAAAAAATTTATAGCGAAAATGCCACGATGACCTGTTTGGAGCAGCGAAACCCTAGAATCCAAAGCTCTGATACCAAATGTTGTGTAACCAGCTCCAAAAAGAGAAGAAAAGAGATATTCACGCCTTAGAAATAAGCCACTTCGAGGGGGAAACCTCCAATACATTACATGAATGAACAATTCTTGGATGATACAATTCACAAAACCTCCTTTCTATATATAGGAGTCCATGGGGCCATAATGTAATCCTAGTGGGCCACAATGTAATTCTAGCCGACCTAACAATAATAATTTAAAGGCACAATAATAACAAAATGGGGGTTACAAGGGTACAATAATAACAATAAGGGGTTTACAATAACAATAATAAGGGGCTACACTAGTGATATAGGGACCTAACAGAACAAAATAATGCTAATCATGATTTCATAAACTCTAACTTTGGATGGAAGACCCACCATATTCCAAAGATTGATATGAGGAAGTTTGATGGCAAGGATTCCATAACATGGATACTATATATGGAGCAATATTTTGATCTCAATAATGTGCAAAACACACAAAAGGTTTGCATTGCAACTTTATATTTAGAACAAAATACATTTGTATGGTATTGATGGCTTTGATCCCATAAAAAAATGGTCACTTAGTAATTTTTTACGAAGGAAATGATAGCACATTATGAGGATACAAAGAGCAGCACCTTTTTTTGGCCAGTTGATAAATATGAAACAAAACGTTTCAGTGGTGGAGCGCATTGAGGACTTCCAAAAATTGAATATATGGTAACTATTATTCAAGAATAACACATGATTTATGTCTTCATAAGGAATTTAAAGGATAACATCCAACATGAGGTTCGCGTTTGGGAACCTGATTCATTGGAGAAGGCATTCAGGTTGGCAAGAAAAAATGAATGTAAAATTATGGCGATAAGGAAGCCTACCACTCACATCTATAAAGATGGAACTGCTGCTACACCTAGACTTCCACAACCTACAAGGTTGACACTGTTTGTGCTCAACCTAGTCTCCTAAATTGAGTTCATTAATTGTCAACCAGGGTTAGTAAACTGCTGAAGTGAAGTGCACCATATGTGCCTAAGTAACCTTTTCCTACTTCGTTGTGTTTAATGTTTTTATGATGTTTTTGGTTTTATGATTTTGTGTTAAGAAGAGAAAGAACTAAATATTGGTGAAAAGCAGTTGTTGGTCACACTAGATACAATTCTAAATCATGTGTGGTATGCAAAACTAGACAGTTACTCACAACACAAATTTAGTCCAATTTATTTGTTAGAGACATGTTGGAATACTTCAAGAAAAGTATAAATTTAGTGTAGTGAGGTTTTCCTAAACAACAATTTACCATATCACAAAACAGATCTTATCCATGACTAGATATTTGTTTGGACATATTTGGAAAAGTTAGTTCTGCAACACAGTGAATAATTCTGCTCTAAATTAATCAAGGATCCCGAAACTAATCTATTCTGCAACCTAAATTTTCATTACTAAGCCTTATTCGAAAGTTAAAGTCTTTTGAAATAATTTTGAGGAAAAAGCTAGTTGCACAATTAGAAGAATCTGCAGAATAATCAAAGCCATGAAATAATATTAGCAATTCCTGTCTGCATAGTGATATGTTGGAAGAGTTTAATAACAGGAGTGGTTTTTGTAAATAATGAAGGCCTTAGTCTAGTAGAACAGAACTATCATTCAACTAATTAGTGAAACTTGGCTATACATTAAGCAAAACATGAACGAGAATGCAATTAATCTATTTTGAAATACAAATGACAGAGTTAAGCTAAAGTTCAATTAATCAAACTGAAAACACAGTGACCATAACTGGGCTAAAATGCAACTATTCAAACTGGAAAGATGGTGAACAGAATTAAACTAAATGCCATAAGCATAACTTTGAAGTACAACGAACTAAAGCGCTTTTTGATCTCCGGAGTATTAAACCACAGTGAAACTAATCTATTGCATATTACGACCTTATCTTGTTTTTATGAAAACAAGTCTCATTTACTATCTAATGAAAATTCGATTTAAAAACACACGCTTGAAATGAAAACAAAATTAACTCCTGCACATCAAGGCGACTTCCCATTCATCATTAGAGGTATTTTGGAAGAATTCATTAGAATGAGACTAAACTCGAGAATTCAATACAAATGAATGAAAAACGTTAATTCGAAATTAACTGCTAAGAAGGAAACGAGAGTTACTATCTAAATTATAAAAACAGAGCTGCACAGGAGGTAGGGGCCCTCCACCACCTGGTAGCATGAAATCTAACTCAAAATTGACTCAGCTCATGCAGCAGAATGATGCTTATTTCATTAAAGGAGAAAATCTTCAAAAACAACGTATTACAGTCTTAGACAGCTTAACAACCAAAAAGCCACCAACTAACCGCATCTTGGTCTCTCAAGTTATTTTTATAATGAAATTACATAACTACTCTATGAGAAAAACATGGATAAGTGTCTTTCCCACTTCTAATCGAATTAAAACTCTTATTGGAGGTTGCGTACTTTGCTGCAGACAACTGTATTGTGTCCCTAGAATCCCTACGTCTTGGTTTTGCTTCTCACGTGTACAATCATTGATGTGGTGAATTGTGCTCGCACTTTGTAGGGAGCAAGAAAGATGTGATGGAAGTCTCAATTTGTCCCATATGCGCCTTTATTTGAGACGACACCAACCTACCTAACCGTAAAAACAATGCGAATGCAGGATCGCCTACGAATGCGCAATGCCTACGACGTTCGTATTCGTAGCTATTTTGCGAAAATTTTTAAAATAGCAAAAATCATGAAAATACACATAAAAGACCAATCGTATAACTTCCATAATCCGAATTATTTTCAACATTGTGCTGTATATGTGAACATGGTGTTGAAGTGAAGGTTTGTAGAAGAGAAGGCAATTCTAGGGCTCAACATACCCCCACTGCAAGACTATTGCATGTCCTCATGCAATTTCATCAAAACTTATTCCATGTGCTTTGAAACCTATGTTAGAAAATCCAACCTTATCTTTCTGCTTCTTTTGGCCCTAATCTATTTTCTAATCTCTGTTAACTTTTCAGAAATTAGTTCTTCATCTTCCTCTTGTAGTGGAGTGTCAAGTTTATTTTCAATAACCATGTCAAATTTTCTTCTTTTGCTCCATCAAAAGATTTGGCAAAAGATTTTATAATCTCCTTATGGAAGCCATCAAATTTCTCTATAAAATTTAGCCTCCCTTCTTATTGTAGTAGCTCCTTGACTTGTGGATATCCTTCCAAATACTTGACTTCAACTGATTGTGTCCTGACAATTAGCCACATTCCTCCTTTGTGCAGATTATCTTCCTTTCAAAATTACTTTTCTATGCTTGAAGCTAGATTGACTACAGAGTATAATGCTTTATTTTGAAACTGTATCTCTGTGTCCGAAGATGGATTAGTTGAAGAATGATGTTTCACCCTTAGAATTACCTTTCTGCACTTAGAGATGGATTGGCTACAAAGTGTAATGGAAGTGAATGGATGAAGGTAATTAAGCTATAAGGGAAAATGAAGTGGCTATGGATCTGATGGAGAATTTATGATGAACTTGTGGTGAAATAAGTGAATGATACAATCTTAAGGAGATGTGGAATAGTAGGTTGGAATGTTGGATAAGGGATATGGCCAAGATATGTTAATCAATTCGAATGATAGGTTGTTTTAGGAAACATATGATTATACACATTGTATCTATTTCATGTTTTAACTTTTTGCTATTAAAATAATTTTTACAATTTACCTCAGAATTTTGACCTTGTTAATTGTTGTGCTTGATGCTATTCCTTTGGTCCTCTTTTAGCTTGTTGGTCTTCAAAACAGAATCCTTCAATTTCCCGTAATCATCATCTCTTTGTAGGATGTACAATAATGTCAGAACTGCTGAATAAGATGTGGCTGCAACATGCAATCTGTAAAAAGAAATGAAGTATGAATTATGGAAGATGGATGTGAAATGTGATGGAGTGAAAGTGGAATAGGACTTGTGAAATGAAATGAAAATGGTGTGATATGGAGTGAAAGTGGAATGGACTTGTGAAATGAAATGAAAATGGCGTGAGATGGAGTGAAAATGGAGTGAGATGGAGTGGAATTGTAGAATGAAATGAATTTTGGAATTTCTCTCAAATGGTACATCAGACTTCCTTGAAATTTTCTGAGGTTGTCACCAATATTATTATGCATTTTCCGACGCAAAATCTCTGCCATTGGTTACACGGATCTCCCGGAAAATGAGAAATGGCTGTAGGTGAAAGTGGCCAATTTCTTGAAAAATACACACTAAAATTTTCTGAAATTTTCTTTGTTTATTCACCCTACCTCAATGCATTTACCATAAAAATTTCAGGACCAACGGATGCACGGTTTGAAAGTTATGACAAAATCAATTTCTGCCCTGTTTCACCCTTCGTTTTGCCCAATGTTGCAACAAAAAAGTACGCCACGAACTCATTTTAAGGCCAACTTGAGTGATTCCAAAGGGAAACTATGTATTTTTACCTTCTCTACTACCACATGTTTCCAGAATTTCATTTTGATGAAGAAAAGGCGCTGCTGTGCAAAAATACTCAAATCTGTCCTATTCTGTCCATAATGCTGAAAATTGAAAATCTGCCTAGAAAACCCTTCTGAAATGCCCTTAAAAATTGCGTTTTTCCAAATTTTTTCCGCTCCTTACTCAATTTATCATATTCTGAGAAAACCCAGAAGCTCATAATTTTTTATTTCTGCTCCAATCTGTCGCAATATTTGCACCAAAACTGCCTTTTGGAAAAAGTTGCAAAAAGCAAAAACAGGCTGCTACAGCAATGGCTGCAGAAAATGCCGCTTTCCGTAGCTGTTATTGAATTGAAAAAAATATGAACATGCTGCTACAAGAAAATAATGAAATGTACTGCTACAAGTTGTTGTTGATTCCATAAAACCATTAGTCTTCATCAAAGCCAACATTCATGGTACAATTCTTACCATGCGAATAAATGTGTCGAAGTCGAGCATGGGAAGAAATCATTGGATTACCGATCAATAATAAAAATCGTTAACCAATGCGAGACAACTCACCGATAATGTAAATGAGTGTCAAGGTACCTCAGTGCATCTTAACAGGGACGAATGAATGTGTCGAAGCCGAGTCACCTGCAAGATTTGACAATTAAGAGACATTGTTGTATTCCCATTGTTATCAACGAGTAGGCTTGCCATTGATGAATGCAAGCTCCAAGGCACTTCAAATAATCTCTAATATTGATCCCAGATAAAGTGTTGAGGTCGATGGGACAAGATGTGTTGAAAGGTGGACCTTAAGGAATTCCACATCATCCAACTCGAGCATAGAACCAAGAATGATTTGAAGAACCATGAAATATTGAAACCATCAAGAAATTGCAGAACTTATTGTGAACTTTTCTAGCCAGTTGCCTTGTTTTCAAGCAAAGCTCATGTCCAATTGTGCCAACAAGCTGGTTTTCACAATAGGACTTATTTTTCTCTTTACTTTTTTTTTTTTTTTTTTTAATGTCCTACTCTACTTGAAAAAGAAAATCTTGTTAAGGTATATGAGTACCTCCAATGGAACCATGTCTGTAACAAATGATAGATAAACTCATATGCAGGTTTGAAAGACACTCTTTGATATGTACATGCAATTGTCTTGATTTAGATGATGTCAGAAGATATTGAATAATTGAGCATTGGAATCCAATCACTGAATTGAACCAAGATTCAATGTAATCTTGTCTTCCTTGTCTTTCCTCTATCATGAAATGCAAGTCTTCGGAGATGTGATCTTCATTCATAGAATCCAATGATAGGCACGCATGAGACTTTTCAATCTTTGGTTCCAATATCTCCTCTTTATCAATAGACATCCATGATTCTTGGACCTTATCTGAGTCTTCTTCTTCTGTTTGTTGTTCGCCAATGATAGTTGGTGAATCATTTTGCAATACCTCAGAATTGTAAGTTGATTGAGGTGTTTTATTGTTGGGGATATGAAATGGTTGTGGAGGTAGTGGAGTGGGGAATCTTTGGGGTGTTTGTGTGGATGGTAATGGGAAAGGTTGAATTGAGGTAAAATGAGGGTGATATTGATGTTGTAGTGGAGGCGAATGGTATGAATAACATTGATGATGGTATTGAGGATAGAGAGGAAAAGATTGAGGATATGGTGGATTTCCTTTAGAGGGCCTTTGCCAACTTTGTTGCCAAGATTGGTTTTGAGGTTGGGATTGAGATGGCCAAGGTTTCCAAGGTTGATGTTGAGGTTGGGATTGAGATGGCCAAGGTTGTCAAGGCAAGGGTGTTTTCCAATTACCTTGAGATTGTTGTGCATAACCTTGATACTGTGCATAAGGATATTGCATCATATTGGGTTGATGAGGCTGCCATAGTCCTCTTGGAGCTACATAACAAAGTTGCTCTTGTGCTTGATTTGCTCCATTATCCTTCTGGTAAATTGTCTTCAACCCTGGTAATGATGGGCAATCTTCAGTAGTATGTGATCCTACACAAATTTTACACATTTTAATGTTATCAAGTGGACATTTATGCAAAGCATGTTTCTTTCTACATTTAGAGCAAAATATAAATGAAGCAACTTTTTGCTTGTTTTGCATTCTTAGCATGTCAGTTTGCTCACTTAAATTACCAAGAATGTTTAGCAAATTGTTAGGTTCAGTTTGACTTACCAATCCTGATGCTGACTTACTTACTTTTGCCATAAATGGATCTTGAGGGGACCTTACACACTTTGCTTTTCCTCTTGATATGTTCTTGCATAGTTCACAAATTTCTTGAAATGGCAATTGATAGACATTTAATTTTCCCACAAGATTAAGAAGATCAATCCATTCATCCTTTATAGCATTTAGTAGGAGAGTTTTTAATGCATCTGATCCTAAATTATGCAATTTAGATCTTTTGATATTATAAGTAAATTTCTCCACTAAATCTTCTAGGCTTTCATCCTCTTTTTGGTTCATCTTAAAGACTTCATTTCTAAGGTCATGGTGCATGCAATAACCTTTATATTTTTCCAAAAATACTCTTTTCATATCATCCCATGGCCTTATAGAATTTGTTCCTAAAGTCATGAACCATCTAAGAGCTCTATCCTTTAATGTTTCCGGAAACAAATTCAATTTTTGCATGTGCAATGAGTAGCCATAAGATCTACAAACTATTTCAAATTCAAAAAGAAAGTTTTCCGGGTCTTCTGATCTCATACCTTTGAAGTTAGGAAGTACAGATGGATGGATGTTCTTCATTTGAATATTGATATCAGTTTCTTGAATGGGAAATCCAAAAGGATCTTCCTCATTTTCATCATCTCCATCCATTTCTTCTACCTGCTTTGTCACCTCTTCTTCTACCTGCAAAAATATGAATTCATGATGTGGATGTGTGGCTCTTACTGCACCACATGATATAGTGGGTGTGGTAGGTGATTGAAGTTTTTGTTTTTGTTTTTGTGGATGTAGGAAATCAGGATACCTAGTTACACTTCCCCAGCAACGGCGCCAAAATGTTTGTGCTCAACCTAGTCTCCTAAATTGAGTTCATTAATTGTCAAACAGGATCAGTAAACTGCTGAAGTGAAGTGCACCATATGTGCCTAAGTAACATTTTCCTACTTCGTTGTGTTTAGTTTTCTTATGATGTTTTTGGTTTTATGATTTTGTGTTAAGAAGAGAAAGAAATAAATATTGGTGAAAAGAAGTTGTTGGTCACACTAGATACAATTCTAAATCATGTGTGGTATGCAAAACTAGACAGTTACTCACAACACAAATTTAGTCCAATTTATTTCTTAGAGACATGTTGGAATACTTCAAGAAAAGGATAAATTTAGTGTAGTGAGGTTTTCCTAAACAACAATTTACCATATCACAAAATAGATCTTATTCATGACTAGATATTTGTTTGGACATATTTGGAAAAGTTAGTTCTGCAACACAGTGAATAATTCTGCTCTAAATTAATCAAGGATCCCGAAACTAATCTATTCTGCAACCTAAATTGTCATTACTAAGCCTTATTCGAAAGTTAAAGTCTTTTGAAATAATTTTGAGGAAAAGGCTAGTTGCACAATTAGAAGAATCTACAGAATAATCAAAGCCATGAAATAATATTACCAATTCCTGTCTGCATAGTGATATGTTGGAAGAGTTTAATAACAGGAGTGGTTTTTGTAAATAATGAAGGCCTTAGTCTAGTAGAACAGAACTATCATTCAACTAATTAGTGAAACTTGGCTATACATTAAGAAAAACATGAACGAGAATGCAATTAATCTATTTTGAAATACAAATGACAGAGTTAAGCTAAAGTTCAATTAATCAAACTGAAAACACAGTGACCATAACTGGGCTAAAATGCAATTATTCAAACTGGAAAGATGGTGAACAGAATTAAACTAAATGCCATAATCCTAACTTTGAAGTACAATGAACCAAAGCTCTTTTTGATCTCCGGAGTATTAAACTACAGTGCAACTAATCTATTGCATATTACGACCTTATTTTCTTTTATGAAAACAAGTCTGGCTGTACTATCTAATGCAAATTGACATAAAACACACAGTTTGAAATGAAAACACAATTAAACTCCTAAAATACCACAGTTAATTCCCATTCATCATTACATATATTTTGGAATAATTCATTAGAATGAGACTAAACTATAGAATTCAATACAAATGAACATAAAAACGCAGAATTCAGAAAATTAACTAAGCTAAGAATGAAACGAGAGTTACTTATCTAAATTAAAAAAAATAGAGCTGCACAGGAGGCAGGGGCCCTCCACCACCTGGTAGCACGTAATCTAACTCAAAATTGACTCAGCTCATGCAGCAAAATGATTCTTCTTTCATTAAAGGAGAAAATCTCCAAAAACAGCGTATTACAGTCTTAGACAACTTAACAACCAAAACAACCACTAACTAACTGCATCTTGGTCTCTCAAGTTATTTTTATAATGAAATTACATAACTACTCTATGAGAAAAACATGGATAAGTGTCTTTCCCACTTCTAATCGAATTAAAACTCTTATTGGAGGTTGCGTACTTTGCTGCAGACAGCTGTAGAGTTTGTGTCCCGGTAGAACTCTACCTCTTGGTTTTGGTTTCCCACGTGCATAACCACATGTAGAATTGTGCTCAGACTTTGTATGGAGCAAGGAATGATGTGGATGAAGTCTGTAATTTGCCCATATGCGCCTTTATTTGAGACGACACCTGTAACCCACTCAAACTGTAAAACAGCTGCAGAATGCGGGATCAGCTACGGAATGCGCGGTCAGCTACGGAATGCCTGTATTCTATAGCTATTTTGCAGAAAATTGTTAAAATAGCAAAAATCATGAAAATACAATATGTTAATCAATTTCATGTAACCTTTAAGCAATCCTAATCATTCTTCATTGATTTTAGGCTTATGAAGTGATAAAAGAATGATGAAATGAAGTGAAGGTTTGTAAAAGAGAAGGCAATTCTAGGGCTCAACAGACACCACAACAATTGGAAGAAATAATAGCAAAATGTCTTTACGACATTTGTGATAGAAAATAAACTAAATGTCATAAGTGTGCTGAGAAGAAATTGTTTTACATAGATTATGAAGAGGAGGAAGAAAATGAACAAGAAACTTCACAAGAAGAGGATATACACCAAGAATCAACCCTATAAGAAGAAGAAATGAGTCTGGCCATATCCTATAATGCATTGGTAGGAATTACCACTGCTCGAAAACTCAAGATAGAATGACATATCAAGAAGAAAAAGGTAATAGTGTTGACTGATTCGGGTATTAACCATAACTTTATTCACTGGTACCCATGGAATTGAATTGTTTCCTATACCAAGAACTAGGATGCCAAGTGATGGTTGCAAATGGAGGAACTATAAATTTCTCTGGATAATGCCATAATATCAAGCTAACCATGAGGTATATGTATTGAATATTCCAATGCTTTCCATTCCATTGGGAGGTTTTGATGTTGTACAAGGAGTACAATGGTTACAATCTATGGGGACGATATCTTTTAATTTTCAACAACTACTCTTGAAATTTTTTTCCATAAGTAAAGGTAGTCGAATTACGAGGTATCGCAGGGAATCTAGGAAAGATAATAAGCTCTAATGTCATGACAAAGCTTCTGAATAAGGAACAACAAGGCGTAATTGCACAATTATGTTCACTATAAGTTACAACATCAAAATCATCTATTTTTCCAGATCTCCAAAAATTCTAGGAAAATCATTCCAAGGTGTTTGAAACTCCCAAAGGACTCCCACCTATTCCTGATCATGATCATGCTATTCATTTGATTCCAGCAAGTGTTCCTCCAAAAATGAGGCCGTATAGATATCTTTATGTCCAAAAGAGCGAAATTGAATGTATGATTGCATAAATGTGAGAGGCTAGTATAATTCAACCTGTTTGAGCTTCGTTCTCTACTCCAGTAGTATTGGTGCACAAGAAGGATGGATAATGGTGCATGTATCCAGATTATAGGGAGCTCAATAAGCTCACTATTAATGATAAATTTCCCATTCCTGTTATTAATGTATTATTGGATGAATTACATAGAGCAATTTATTTTACCCAGTTGGATCTTCGTTCTAGATATCATAAAATTATAATTAAGAGTGAAGATATTCCGAAAACAAAATTTCAAACTCATGAGTGTCATTATGAATTTTTTTTCATGCCTTTTGGCATTACCAATGCACCTTCTACATTTCAGGGGTTGATGAATTCCATTTTCAAACCCTTCGATAGAAAATTTGTGCTAGTATTTTTTCATGATATACTAATCTACAGTAGATATTGGAAGGATAATGTTCAACATGTTGATAGGGTGCTCAAACTATTGGAGGAGTGTTGGAGCGGGGTCTCCTAACAAGCTACAAAACTGGTCCATTTTGAATATTTTTTATTATATTTAGTCTAGTACAGGGGTTTTGGGGTGGGTCAAAGCCCCAAAAGCATTGTAATGGGTGAAAGGGTAAACTAGGGGTCTGAAAACCATGGGTTGCGGACCATAGGAAATTCGATGCTAGATTATTATAAATAGAGATGAATTTTATATTGTAAAGGATAAGAAAGGATGAGATATTGATGTGAATAGTGGTTTAAGATATCTATTTGGGTTTTGGGGAAATGACTCCTGCTGGCTATGTGTGTGGAGATCCAAGTCCAGCTGTGTGCACAGGTTGGGAAGGGAATTGTAAGGGAGAATTGATGAATTAATGAATGTAGAATATTTTTAGAGAACTGAATATGTGAGTACGGTTGTGTGAATTACTGATAATTGTTGTATTATGTGTTTTTTTTCTTTAAGCTTCGAAAGATCTGTGTACTGCGTTCTTGGATCTAGATCTGTTATGTTTTTTTATGTACTATTGTGTTGATGTTATAACAAGAATATAGATATAGATCTAGTGCACGTGGATGCGAATAGAGACTTAATTAACTTGACGCAAAACAATGTAATCTGGGAATCCCAGGACCTAGCACATCTCTTCTTGCCTTACCCGTCCTTTCTCAGGGTGTGGAAACCTAGTTCTAGCACCCACCCATACTACTTCGGGTGAGACTTTGACCTCCACAAGCAGCTCACTGCCGAAAGGGCCAGTAGTATAGGGGTTTGTTGGCAAACCTTGCACACCAAACCCAGGTCAGGACCCCTTAAGCCAAAAAAAATTTCCGTTGCCTAGACCTGAAGAAGTCTAAGAGAGAGATTGGTAATTACAAGTGAATAGTGGAGATCTAACGTGGTGGTGAATGAGCACTAATTTGGGCAACAACACAACACGAAGTGGTAAGTATTATCAAACCGGTCAAGTGGAGGATTTCTCTGCTCGTAGCTCGCTGAAGAAAGCACCTGTGCAAGGTTCGTTAGTTACCCCGACGTCGAACCACTGGGAAAGAAAACCAGAGGAAAGTATGGCAGTACACTTGAAATTACCTACCTTTAAAGGCGCATCCGATGTGGACATGGAGAGGTTTTGGTTCGTAGCCGACTCGGTATGGACTGCGCAAGGGGTGGTAAGTGATACTGTGAAAATGGTGCAGTTATCCCTAGCCTTCGAAGAGAGGGCTCTGGACCGGTGTATGCGGTATATATCTCAGAACGGGAGCGCATCACTGCAATATGTTAAGGATGCCCTAAAACAAAAATTTCGAAAGTTGAAATCTTACTCTCAGTCGGTAGCAGAAGTAAAAGACTTCAAGCAAGGTGCATCTGAGTTAGAATGGGAGGCCGATCAACGGTTAAAGAAATCGATCAAGGAAGGTGGGTTGAAGTACGACGACAGACAACACGCAGAATGGTTCATCACTATGTTGCTACCTCACTTACACATACTGATGGGCCACTAGAACTTTGAATCACAAGAAAAAGCCTTGGAAGCTGCCATGAAACCCGAAGCCGCGCCTAAGCACAACATGTTGGGGGGAGTACAACAAATTCAAGAGCAGCTCGTAGCCATGCACATGGAAATACAGAGCTTACGGACGGAACGAGGAAAAGGAGTCAGTGCGGACCTCTGGTGCATAAGATGTTGGGTTTCTAGTCATACCAAGGACTAGCGTCCTTTATTAACAAATTACCTACAAGTAGGGGGACCTAGTCCGCTATGCCCTGGTTCTTGCGGATCTGTGCTATGGTGCGAAGACTGCCGGGTAGCGGGGCTGCATGATATAGCCTACTACCCTCGGATAAGTATCAGTGAACTGAAGCAACAATGGTGTAGGTTCTGTCATTTGGTAGGGCACGATGAGTAGAATTGTCACACATATGACTTGTTGGTAGATCGGGGGAACCTCTATAGGGTACAATTAGATCTTGTGTCATCAAGATCTCCCGCGACCTTTGGTGACTCCCTTGTGAGGGGCAGGGGGGGCCGGGGAGGAAGCGCACGACAAGGACAGGGCTAGATAATCTACTATAACTGTGGAGAGGTAGGGCACTTCGCCAGGAACTGCCCAAATCCCACCAGGAAATCCTGAAAATATTACCGACAGCTGGACCATGAGATAGAAGACTGCCTGGTCTTGATAATGAAAATGTAGGACAAACAACCTACCCCCGCACAAAAAGGTGCAAAGAGTCAAAACTGAGCTAAGGAATGAGGATCCAGGTGTAAAAGTCATGACAGGTGGTGGGGAGGTCACCTCGGGAGCAAGCGAGGAACTTGCTTCTCGAAAGGGAACGAATCTCAAGGACAAAGAGCCGCTATAAGCCCCTACACAGCTACTGACACACCTCCAAAAAGAGGAAGGATTTGAGCCCTTTATAAGGGCATGTCTGAAACTACTGCGCAGACCGCAGGCTGTAGAAAATCTCTTAGAATTACTGCATGACTACGCAGCCCAGCCCAACACAATGGATGATATTAAGGAAGTACACAAATTACACATATATAAGAGACGCGCCGGGAGGGAAATGTGGTTGACTGCGCAAATTGGTGACTATGAGATAGATCATGTTATTCTCGATCTCGGATCGGATGAAAACATCTTACCAAAGCAAACATGGCAATGAATGGGAGAACCTAAGTTAGACTGGTGCACCATCTAGCTGCACATGGAAAATCAATAGAAGATCATCCCTCTAGGGAGGTTGCCAAAAGTCATGATAGATATCATAGGAGTAAAGGTCTTAGCTGACATTTAAGTAATATAAATCGTGGAAGATGCAGATCCTTACCCTGCACTCCTAGGAGTAGACTAGGCTATAGACATAGGGGGTGTCATCAATATAAAAAAATGCACCATGGTGTTTGAGAAGAACGGTATGCATGTAATAGTACCGTTAGATCCCACCGAGGGTGTGCGGTATACAGAACCAACATATGCAGAGGAGGAACTAGATCACATCTACAGGGTAACGGCGTAAGACGAAGACCAGGGTAACCCTACAACGGGAAAATTACACTATTGGAAGAAGGACCGGGAGTATTTTCTGATCCTGATGAAGAAATAGAGAGTTGGCAGACCCAGTTACATGATGCCTTAGCACTACAAGGCCCTAGGGCTGCAAGGACCCTGTACTGGATTACTTCAAAGGTAAGGGACCTTCCCCACTTTGATGGGTCTAGTAATGTCCAAGAATTCCTAAGGACGTTGGAGACTAGGGTGCCAAAAGAATGATAGCTCTAGGCCCTTAATCTGGCTCTACGTGGAGCACCTACATGATGTTGGGATACCCACAAGAAATAATTTTCAAATTGGGAAATGTGTCAGGATAGGATGGCTCTGCGGTTCGCACCTCCCGCTGATGTGCGCACCAAGATATTTCTGGGACCAGGGGATCCCCGCAGGGATCTGCATGCTTGGACAACCAAATGGTCTGATCGAACCCAGGAAGAATGGATCCATCTATTTGTGCATGCCTTGGGCCCTATCCCTATTTCTCGGTACTTAGATGCAAAGTTACATCAACATACCCGCCACTGGGAAATATTAAAAGAATATTTTATTTGAACATTCGAACTAATTGGGGGAATGGAGACGCTTGACAAAGCTCTGTAGGACATCGATGCGTTTATCTTTAAAAAGCCTCACCCCTGCACTACACCAGCCGCCATAATATGGGAAGCCCAGATGCAAGACATGGTCAACTACCGAATCTTGGCGATTAACGAAGAAGAGGATAATCTGCGAAATAACTCTGTTCCGAAATCTGAAGGAGAATGTACCATTATCAGACTGTCACTATAGGATATTGATGTAAGGCAACCTATCAAGCTACACGAAGTTAATATTGGGACATAAGAACACCCTAAGCTGGCTAAAATTGGGGACTATTGGGATGAAAGAACCATAGGCAAAATTGCAGAGCTACTCACAGTGTACCAGGACTTATTTCCAACAAATTTTTCTGAGCTCAAAGGAATCATTGGGGACCTTGGCATTATGCACATCACTCTGAAACCCGAGGCGTGCCCCGTAAAATATCAGCCTTACAGGATGAACCCTAAATATAAGCAAAAGGTCAAAGAAGATTTGGAAAAAAATCTGACCGTGGGTATCATTGAGCCAGTGGAATAGTCAGATTAGGTAAGTCCAATGATTTTCCAGGAGAAAAAGACAAAGGGGCAGATATGCATCTACGTGGATCTACAAAAGCTAAAAGATTCCTGCACCCATGACCCCTTCCTATGCCCTTCTCCGATGAAATCCTTGATAACGTGGGTGGCCAAGAGGCCTATTCCTTCACCGATGGGTTCTCCAGATACCACCAGATCATAATTGCACCTGACGAACACAGTAAGACTACCTTTATGACTGAATGGGGTTCCTTCCAGTATACGGTCATGCCCTTTGGTCTCAAGAATGCACCTGTTATCTTTTCAAGGGTCGTGGTGGTTGTGTTCAAGGAGTTTATTCACAAGTTCCTGGAGGTTTACTTCGATGACTGGATGGTATTTGGTTTGGTGAAAGAGCATGTCTTGAACCTACGATTAACAATGGATGCATGCCGGAAGCACCACATCTCCCCGGATATCAAAAAGTGCATATTCTGTGTGCCATTCGAGATATTTCTTGGACACATCATCTATCGACAAGGATTGATGGTTGATCCTGTGAAGATAGCCGTGATTATCAACCTTGCAACCCCCACAATGGAAAAATAACTACCTTCTATTCTTGGTCACACAAGCTATTACTGGAAATTCATCCAGGGATACGCCTTGATCACAACACCCATGGAACAACTAATAGAAAAAGATGTCTCTTTTTTCTTGAATGAAAAATGTCAGAACAGCTTTGAACTGCTAAAGGAGATGATGATCTCTGCACCCATACTGATATTTCCTAACTGGTCAAAATAATTTCACGTACATGTCGATGCATCAGGCATTGCTCTGGGTGCAGTTCTCACTCAACCTGGAGACGAAGATATTGACCACCTGGTTGCCTTTGCAAGCTGAAAACTCTCGAATGTCGAAATGAATTACTATACCACCGAGCACGAAGGATTCACCATGTTATACGCATTGCAAAAATATCGGCACTATCTATTGGGTGGAAACTTTAAGATGTTCACTGATTATTCAGCTTTGAAATATCTGGTCAACAAGCCTGTGTTTGGGGGCAATATTTGCCACTGGCTGTTGCTATTCTAGGAATATGATTTTGAGGTCATCGTTAAACCTGGGAGGTTGAATGTAGGCCCGGATCATCTGTCTCACATCGACACAGGGGAAGAGCCTACCAACTTGGATGAGGGTTTACCCGATGCACAGTTGTTTACCATTAAGGTACTTGATTCTCACTTTGCTGATATCATTGAGTTCCTTACTATGGGCGAGGCCCCTGTAGCATATTCGGTGCAACAAAAGAAGGAGTTGGTTACCCAAGCTGCAGACTTTACTATCATCGTCGGACAGTTATACAAGCTAGGTGCAAATCAAATACTACGAAGGTATATATTTGAACATGAATGGCCCACCATTTTAGTAGAAGTATACGATGGAGTTTCAGGAGGCCACTATGCAGGAAGAGCTACAACACAAAATATTTTGAGAGCTTTCTTATGGTGGCCTACCCTGCATCAAGATTCGTACACATATTGCTGATCATGTGATACATGCCAACGCACTGGCCAATCCTCGCGATGAGATGACATTCCCTTATAGCCTCAAGTGGCCCTACAAGCGTTTGAAAAATGGGCTATTGATTTTATAGGACCCATCAATTCATCAGGCAAGAAAACAGGTACGCATTACATTATCACTGCCACTTACTACGTCACTCGATGGGCTGAGGCACAAGCGGTAAAGGATTGTACTATGGATATTGCTGCGCACTTCATCTTTGAGCAGATTCTGACTAGGTTTGGCTACCCAAAGATCCTAATGAGCGACAGAGGTATGCACTTTTTTAACCAAACGATTGAAGCCTTGAATGAGGAATTCCAGATCCACCATGAAAAGAGTACACCTTATCATCCCCAGGAAAATGGGGCGGTTGAAGCTTTTAACAAAATTTTGAAACAGGCATTAACTAAGTTTTTCAATGTCGATCGAAGTGACTGGGATGTGCGCATCCCCTTGGTTATTTGGGCATACCGAACAACTTGTAAGAAGCTAACGGGCAGGACCCCCTTCCGAATGGTCTATGGCAAGGAGGCCATTATGCCCGTAGAATACGTTGTTCCTAGCCTACTCATCATTGCATTCACAAATATGGCAGACTCAGATATCATTGCGGAACGTCTGGCACAACTGGTGTCTTTGGACGAAGATTGATTTATTGCTAATTTTCACCAGCAAATTCAGAAGGCTCGCGATAAAGCCCAGCATGATCGACATATTTGTCAAAAGGCATTCGTCGAAGGTGATCTCGTCCTGTTATACGATAGCCAATTTGTGAAACATCCATGGAAATTCTAGTAGCACTAGCTTGGTCTCTATGCAATTAATGAGATTATGAATGGTGGATCAGTCCAGCTAGCTACCCTGTGCGGTGACCTCGTTCCGAGCTTTGTCAATGGAAGTCGACTCAAGCCATACCAAGCTAAGAACTATGTGGCTGCACCACTGCAGTGACTCAGGACGAGTCATAAGACTGTGCTGGGGGACTGTTAGAACGGGGTCTCCTAAAAAGCTGCGAAACTGGTCCATTTTGAATATTTTTCATTATACTTAGTCTAGCGCAGGGCTTTTGGGGTAGGTCAAAGCCCCGAAAGCATTGTAATTGGTGAAAGAGTAAACTAGGGGTTCAAAAACCATGGGTTGTGGACCATAGGAAATTCGAGGCTAGATTGTTATAAATAGAGATGCATTTTGTATTGTAAAGGATAAGAAAGGATGAGCTATTGATGTGAATAGTGGTTTAAGATATATGTTTGGATTTTTTGGAAAGGAATCCTATTGGCTGTGTGTGTGGAGATCTAAGTCTAGCTGTGTGCAGACCCTGATGCTATGTGCGTAGGTTGGGAAGGGAATTGTAAGGAAGAGTTGATGAATGAATGAATGTGGAAGATTGTTAGAGAACCAAATCTGTGAGTATTGTTGTGTGAATTACTAATAATTGTTGTATTCTGAATTTTTTGTCTTTAAGCTGTGAAAGATCTGTGTAATGCATTCTTGGATATGGATCTATTATGTTGTGTTTATGTACTGCTGTGTTGATGTTATAACAAGCATATAAATATATATCTAGTGCACGTGGATGCGTATAGAGACTTAATTAACTCGGCGCAAAACAAGGTAATCTAGAAATCCCAGGATCTAGCACAACTCATCTTGCCCTACCCGTCCTTTCTCAGGGTGCAGAAACCTGGTTCCAGCACCCACCCATACTACTTCGGGTGAGACTTTGACTTGCGCAAGCAGTTCACTACCTAAAGGGCCTGTAGTATAGGGGTTTTTTGGAAAACCTTTCACACCGAACCCGGTTCAGGACCCCTTAAGCCAACAAGGAGTGGTGTAGCCCAAGCCATGCCTTACCCACAATATTTATCTTAAATGCATATATATTTTACCCCAAGATTACACACCCTTATCATGCTAGAATTTTTAGAGGAACTTTATCCCCTTTAACAAGCCTATGGTTATTGTTGATCATAATCCGCTTCCTGCAAAATTTCATAGGCAATCTGGCTCAGAGCTCTTCAATTCCCCCTTGTAGCCTAGGAGAACCATTCTCAAAGCCTATTGTTATCATTTCCCACCTCCAAATACATGATCAAAGGCTGTAAATTTCATATTTGGAATATTTAAGGTTTAGCCCTATCAGCCCTGGCCCCTCTGTTTTCTTACTCCGCGCGACCAAGGGCTGTAACCATCGTTGCCCTCTGATGTGTTTTTAACCGTCGATCTCGCCTGGAGATTGAACAGTCCGGATCATATACATACCCCGTCGTTGATTCCGCGTCATCATTCCACATGTTTTCCGTCGTACATCCGTTCACCCCTCATAATATATGCACTCAAAGGTCATATTCAAAGGTTTTTCACAAGATTTTTTTGTCATGAAAATGTTCATTAGCTCACCTGTCATCGTCACGCTGCATTTTTCCGCCACCCTACGTTGTTTCACCATATCACAGTTTAAACGATCGTTTCCATTAACCTTGCCATCATCCCCACTGTGTTCACCTTCCCATGCATAGTTTTCTTTAACTAGTTTGCAGACTTTGTAGGTGCGCATCGACAGAGAACTATTATGATTCACAGTCTTAATTGCTGTGATGGAGCACACATCAAAGGACCCATTTTAGAATAGAATTGTGAAGAAATTCCCTAGAAGCAAAATCAACAAGACTCCAATTTAAGAGGCAGGGTTCAAATTTGTCAAACCCTGCAGTGACATTCAAGGTGTCGACTTCACAGATGAAGACATCAATGGGGTAGATGAAGACTATCAATGTTCAGCAGAGAATAAAAGGCAGGTAGCTGAAGATTTTGAGCACCTTATCCTAGCCTTTTGAAGTAGAGTACGAAATTGAAGACCCTACACGTCATTCAGAAGATCTATACACAGAGAAAAATGTCCTCAAGGATTTATTTCAATAGAGTTTTCTTCCAAGGGAAGGACGGATATTTGTGTGATTTTACTGCCTTACTGTGTCCCCGGGGAAATTCTTACCCAGTGCATTTATCTTAGTTAGCAGGCCACAAAGTACAAACAGCGCAACATAGTCATTCAACAGTATGGGAGGGCACTGTTTTCGCCATTTTGATTAAATTAGACAATTAAATGTTCATCACCTACCTCTTTTACTATGTCTCTAGTTTCTCCTATAAAAACCATGAAAAAATTCATTGTAAGGGTTCCATATTTTTATTAGAAAATTATGCAGTGAAAGGCTTTTTGTATACAGTTTGTAAAAATCTTGTAGGAAGGCTAAGAGCCCATAGGGTTTCAGTGAGGATGAGTTCTATCTATCAAAGAGGATTCTGGTCTTTGGTATTTCACAGTCTGTAACTCTCTTTTATATGTTATTTAATATATCATTTCATCTCATCCAGCTTTCTTGTATCATGTTTTGGAATGTGAGTGGCTCACTGATTTCTGGTAAGGATTCATCCTAGTTGATGCCCATACATAGATTAGTCAAGCACTTTAAATATGGCTCATGCATGATATTCTGTTTCATTACTCATATGAACCGTGATTCTGCTATATTAGTTGCTTTGGGAGGGTGCTTTTAAAATGCTATTATCATGTATGGATTCTTAGACTGGTAAGCCCATGCATGGCGGTATTGTATATCTAGGTATCAGCTCAGTGCTAACTAATATCTTCTTGATACTTCTTTCACCACATACACCTTCTGATAATTTATGTCTGTGAAGTATTTCTGAATCGGCCCGCTTTGTAGTAAACTATCTCTAAATTGTCTATTGTTTTTGTATTAAGAGTTCTACATTTTTCCTCTACAGTATCATTTTTCCTGTGTCAGTTTCTGAGATTTTGGTCCCATTCTATTTCATTTCCCTGTTTACAGGAGATATAATGTGAGCTGAAGCTGAAAACTTCTTACATTACATTATATGCTCCTTTCTATGCTAAGATGTCTTAGGCACTGGTATATCACAACTGTAGGCTATCTCTAGGAGCTACAACATCTTTCTGGCGCCGTTGTCGGGGATTGAATTTAAGAAAATCAGAATCCCTGGGCCTTGAAAAAATCATATTCACTCTCTAAATAGGTGAGCAAAGAGAGTTGAGAGTTGTATATCCCTCACCTTGGCGACTCCACATTTGTTATTTGATAAATCTATTTGCAGTCCTGGCTCCTCGTAAGCCACACCTAAGGTCCGATTCGTCTAAGCCAAAGACACCTTCAGTGCCTGACACTGACCAGATTATACATAGAAGAAATTGGAGGGAGAAGAAATCAGCCCATTCCCAAATTCTTGAAGTGTCCACAGAAGACTTTCCATCCTCTTCCTCTCAAGATTCTCAGTTGAAAATTCCAGACTCCACTATGGGAGATACTGATTATTATTATTCAAATAGCCCACCTCGAGAGGGTACTTGAAGTAAAAACAATCTTCATCCTACTCCTGAGGTTGAAGAGGTCAAGGAAGTAACCGAAGTATCTGCTGTTAATAGACCTTTTTTCCCCTCAACCCCTCAAGCTGCAGTTGAGTATATTCCTATTATTATTCACACTCCAGTTCCTCCTCCTCCTCCTTTGACTCATCAAACTATCGCACTACCTCCACCTCCTCCAATGGCTAATGTTCCAGCCTTTTTGATGAATAAATATGCTCCCCTAGCATTACCTCAAGTGCTAAATGATATGCCCCAAGAATATCTGAAGGTCTTGCCCAGATTCAATGGTGAAAATGAAATCGATGCTGAGAAACATCTTGGGACTTTCTGATCCTTTGCAGAGAACTTTAATGTTGAACATCTAGATATGGTCTTAAGACTGTTTGTGCAGTCTCTTGATGGTGAAGCTTGGAAATGGTTCAAGACATTGGTTAGTCGTTCTATTACCACTTGGGATAACATGGAAGACATTTTCCTCAAGAAATGGGGAGAAAAGAAAGATCATGGAAATTGTCTTATTGAGTTCAATACACTAAAGAAAAGACACAATGGGGGAGTGTCAAAATTTATCAAGAGATTCAATAAATTGTATCTGAGTCTTCCTGCTGATATGAAACCCCATCAAACTGCTACTAAAGTGGTTTTTGTAGCAGCCTTTGATTCATAATTTCGTTTCTCTCTCAGAGAAAGAAAGCCTGCTACTCGGGATGATGCTCAGGCAGATGCACTAGAGTTGGAGGCAAACTTTGCCTCCACCGGTAAATTAAAAGGAAAATCAGACCATGATTCTAGAAAAAGGGGTAAAGAAGAGGTGTCTACTTCTAACCAAGATGGAGACTCAGACAAAATGGAGGAAATGAGCAAATTGATTAAGAAAATGGTCAAGTTTGAATTGGAAGCCAAGAATTCAGCCTTAAAAAATTTTCAGAATGCTCCAAACAGAGGTTACAATCCTCAATATAGGAAATCACCCTTGCAAATATTACCAAGGGAAGCAAAGGAGCAACAGGATCAAGTGCCACACCCATTGTACCTGGAAGGTATAGTAGATGACTCCACTGAGGACACTTCCTACAGGTTGGAGGATGCAAATCTTGCCTTTTCTAACAGTGATGGAGAAGAATGCCCTTTGTAGGGAAATGATGGAGCTGGATGCCATTGCAAGAAGAAGAGAAGGTTAGAGACATAGAAGAAGCAGAATTTGATCATTATTGTAAACGATTTGATGATTTCATGAAAGCACATTTCAATAGAATATATGATCTCGGATCTTCTAGAAAGAGGACTCGTACCCAAGAGCAAGATGAGGAACTACCCCAGAAGGAAGCACCTGCTCAGAAGGAGTCTACAATGCAGATAGCTGTAGACAAAGGTAAGAAGCCTCTAAACAAACCCTTGTAGCCTAATGATCAAATTACTTCTTCCTCAAAAGTAGTCACTTCTCCTAATGCCAAATCTGTGTCAAAAGAAGCCCAGCCCCGAGTTGAAAATAAAGAGTTAAAAGAGGTTGTGACAGAAAGGTCCCCTCCTGCTTTTAGTCTACAAAAGGAACTTGAAGAGGTCAAAATATCAGTCCCCTTGACTGAACTGTTGAAACATCCAGCATATAAATCTCAAGTCACATCTTTCCTACTCCCCCCAGAAGCACCAATCATCGCAGATAGTCTCAATCTTCAAGAAGAAAGACCCATGGTAGTTTTTGTCCCACATGTCGAGGAGGTAGATCCTTCTACTCCTCCCTTCTATGTGTCTTTAGTGATCGATGGCCTGCTATTACATAACTGTATGCTAGATTCTGGAGCTTCCCACAATCTCATGCCTTTGTCAGTCATGGAACAACTAGGTTTACAAATCACATGTCCATATAAAGACGTCTACTCATTTGATTCCAAAAGAGTTAAATGCTTGGGGATGATCAAGGATTTAGTGTTCAATTTGGCCCAAATCCCAGCAAAAAGTGTGGTAATGGAAATAGTGGTGGCTGACATTCTAGCTCGCTTTGGTATGTTGCTATCGAGGTACTGGGGAACAAAAATTGGTGGATCAATCAAGTTAGATTTAACATATGCCACTATCCCAGTTTTTGGTGGCCAAGAGAGAAGACTATACAGGGAGACTAGATTCATCAAGATGGTGAAAAAGGCTGAAAACTCGGTAAATTTACCAGTCTACATTAAGGAAGGAGATTTTTCATGCTTGATGTTGGAAGAATATCAACACTATGCTCATGAACCATCCTTCTGCTAGTTCAAGAGTAAGCAGCCCTCAGAAAACATGGAAGCAGGAATATGGACACTACACTTTGATGGGGCCAATTCTAAAGAAGGTAATGGAGTAGGAATATTATTAATTTCTCCTACAGGGAGATGGGTCCCAATGTATTTCAAATTAGAATATGAAGCCACCAATAATGTGGTTGAATATCAAGCACTTCTATTGGGATTGCAAGAAGCTAGGAGCATGGGTATACAAAGTTTAAAGGTTCTGGGAGATTCAGAACTAGTAGTCAGACAAGTCAGGAGTCAGTATCAGACCAAACACCCTAGGCTAAGGGCATATAGGAATGAAGTTTGGGACATGGTAGAAAATTTCTTCTTTCCATTCAATATCCAGTTCATGCCCCGAGAACAGAATAGGATGGCTGATTCTCTTGCTGTGGCTGCCAGCATATTTCGACCACCTCAGAACCCTCTTTTAAGATATGAAGTGGAGGTGCATTATTGGCCTTCAATCCGAGATAATATCAAACACTTGCAGGTATTTGAAGATGAAGAACAGATGAAGAGATTCCTGGAAACAGTGGGAGAATTCTCCAATATGGAGATTGATGTTGATGAAGAAGAGGTTGAGTCTAAAATCACTTTAGAAAGAAACTCGGAGGAGAAAGTGGCAGGAAACAAAGTGTTGCAACTGAAGGGAAAATTTATACCTAGAGGGCTGGTGCCTCTAGAGAGATTATTTGATAAGAATGATGTCCCACTACATCCAAGCAAAGTGGTAGAAGAGAATCAGGTAGAAGACCTGAATTTGGGTACTGAGGCTGATCCCAAAATTGTAAAATTGTCCAAGAAGATCCCTGGAGAATATAAAGAGCTCTATCAGAAATTATTTCAGTCTTACAAAGGTGTTTTTGCATGGTCCTATCAGGACTTGAAAACTTTCGATATCAGTATTATGCAACACAAAATTCCACTGAAGACAGATGCAAAGCCCCATAAGCACAAGCTCAGACAAATAAATCCCCTACTGTTGCCTTCCATTGAGAAGGAAATTAAGAAATTACTGAAGGCTAAAATAATAATGCCACTGAGGTACTCTGACTGGGTGGAAAACCTTGTCCCTGTACGCAAGAAGAATCGAGAAATAAGGCTGTGTGTGGATTTCAGAAATTTAAACAGAGAATCCTTAAAGGATAATTACCCACTTCCTAAAATGGATCACATTCTGCAGAAGGTGGTTGGAGCTTCCAGAATGTCAATGATGGATGGTTTCTCTGGTTATAACCAGGTGGCTGTACTCCCATAGGATCAAAATAAGACTGCTTTCACCACACCATGGGGTACATTTATGTATGCCAGGATGCCTTTTGGATTGATTAATGCAGGGGACACTTTTTAAAAGGCAATGCATATTCCTTTTGTTGGGAATCAAGACAAGTTCTTGGTAGTATACCTTGATGATATCACTGTATTTTCCAAGAACGATGCTGAGCACATTGAACATCTATAGATAAATTTTGAGAAATGAAAAAGGTATGGTGTTTCTCTGAATCCTCAAAAGTCTTTATTTTCATTAGAAGAGGGAAAGCTTTTGGGCCATATTGTGACTAAAGATGGGGTGAACATAGACCCTAAGAGGGTAGAGGTTATAAATAGTATTGCTTTTCCCAGAAATAAGAAAGAGGTACAATTATTCCTTTGACACATAAATTTCTTAAGAAGGTTTATCCCTAACTATGCTGAGATAGTTAGGCATATAACAGATATGCTAAAAAAGGATAATGAGGTAAAGTGTTCACAAGAATCATGGGAGGAATTTACCAGGATAAAGAATGCTTTTACAGAAGCCCCTGTGTTGGCTGGACCAGATTATGATAAACCTTTCATGATTTTCTCTTTTGCATCACCTCATACAATAGCAGGAGTTTTGTTGCAGAAAAATGAGGAAGGTTATGAGCAGCCTATTGCCTTTTTCAGTCAGGTGCTCCATGATGTAGAATTAAAATATAACATGTTGGAAAAGTAAGCATATGCCCTAGTGAAATCCCTTGAAGCATTCGGTGTGTATATCTTATAGTCCCACATTACCACATTTGTGCTTGCAGCTACTGTCAAGGATATCCTTAATCAGGGGGATAGTGAAGGAAAAAGAGGAAGGTGGATTGCCAAAATACAGGAGTATGACCTGGACATATGCCCTACTAAGCTAATTAAGGGATAGGGGCTCGCCAAAATGTTATCCGAATCAAACTATCAAGCCCTAGGCATAAATTTTTCCATTATAGCAGGTGAGGAATCTGAGGAGAAAGAAGAAAGACATGGAATTGGAGTAGCTACCCCAGAGAAACATCTAAAGTACCTCATCAGTCCGTGGTACAAAGAGATGGTAGAATATCTCTTCACACTCAGCTACCCTCCAAGTTGTGACAAAACTAAATACAGAGCGCTAAGATTGAAATCACATAAATATATAGTCGTCGATGCCTGGCTAGGTATCTTACTCCTGTGTCTCACAAAAAATGAAGTAGAGAGTATTATAGTACAATTCCATGAAGGAATCTGTGGAGGCCATTACAGCTGGAGGGCCACAGCTCATAAAGTTCTGAAAGCTGGCTTCTATTGGCCAAAGCTTTTTCGGGATGTTTTTGCCAGGGTAAGAGCATATGATAAATGTTAGAAATTTGCTGAGAGGCAGAAATATGCACCGTTTCCCCTGATTCCAGTGCATGTAGATGAACCATTCAAACAATGGGGTATTGGATTTATAGGTGAGATACATCCTCCATCAAGTGGACAATATAAGTGGATTTTAACGGCCACTGATTATTTCACCAAATCGGTGGAAGCCATACCTGCAAGGAATGCTACAGATACTGTGATCATAAAGTTCATGGAGGAGAATATCATATCCAGGTTATGGCTGTCCTGCTAGGATAGTGACTGACGCACAGGCCTTCAAGTCTGAAAAATTTGTGAATTTTTTCCAGCAGTACCATATCATACTGAGTCACTCTACATCTTACTATCCACAAGGAAATGGCTTGGCAGAGTCTTCAAATAAAACTCTGGTGACGGCCTTGAAGAAGACTATCAATGAAAATTAAAAGAATTGGGATTCCCAATTAAATTTTTCTCTATGGGCTAATAGAATCACCAGCAAGAGGGAAACTGGGAATTCTCCTTATGAATTGGTATATGGACGAGCAACAATTTTTCCTCTATAGCTAGCTTTACCAATGGCCCGCTTCATGCAAGAAAGCTAGGAGGAATCTGACAATATGATTAGGAGAATCAATCAATTGGTGGAATTAGAAGAAACACGGGTCTAGGTGAATCAGAGGTTAATATAATATCAAGAGAAAATGAAACACATTTTTGACCAGCACGCAAAAGACAGAAAACTACAGATTGGTGATCTGGTGCTCAGATGGGATATCCGAAGAGCTGAGAAGGGTAAACATGGAAAATTCGACCCCCTCTGGTTTGGTCCTTTCATAATTATGGAAAAAGGGGGCAATAATACTTTCAGGTTGGAGAATTTACAACGCGACTTGCTGGATGCCCCTGTAAATGGTCAATTCCTCAAGCCCTACTTTCAGTTCTGATTTAGGCAAAAGCAGCCTGATGTATTACATTGTATCATAGTTTCCTTTTTGTTTTTCGTTTGAATAATGTTAGTGTTGTGATAAATTATAAAGTAACAATGGAGGTGCTGGAGAGCAGATTATGTATACGAGATGATCATAGGGTCTGCGAGTTCTCGACACGTCCAAGGATGAACATGTCCTCCCCAGGTGGAGCCAATGTTGATCATAATCCACTTCCTGCAAAATTTCACAGGAAATCTAGCTCAAAGCTCTCCAATTCCCCCTTGCAACCTAGGAGAATCATTCTCAAAGCCTATCGTTATCATTTCCCACCTCCAACTACATTATCAAAGGCTGTAAATTTCATATTTGGAATATTTAAGGTTTAGCCCTATCGGCCCTGGCCCCTCTGTTTTCTTACTCCGCGCGACCAAGGGTTGTAATCACGCGACAGGCTGAAAGGCGCTTACCGAATGCATATTGAGTGCACTCTGGGCCGTCCGATCAAATCATAGATCAACGTACCGCATCTCCCCTGCCTGGTGGTCCTCGCCCCGCGTCCACTGTTTAAAAACTGCCCAGTATTCATCGCACCACCTTTCGGCGATAGGCGGTAATTCTCGTTGGGCCAACGATTCCATACGTTGTCTGCCACATGTCCCAGCGTACAGCCTCGAAACCACTCTCCATCACACATTATTGTTCAACTCAGGATGCGCAAGGATATCACTATCAGCTGTCCGATCTGAAGGTCTCCATCTGATGATCGTCATACCCCAAAGCTGCACGATGTCTAGTCCAAGCCCATCGTACTCCTGGCCCACCATTTCATTGCCCTATAATGTGTTTTTAACCGTCGATCTCACCTAGAGATCGAACGGTCCATATTTTCTACATACCTCGTCGTTGATTCCGCGTCATCATTCCACGTGTTTTCTGTCGTACATCCATTCACCCCTTGTAATCTATGCATTCAAAGGTCATATTCAAAGGTTTTTCATGAGATTTTTTGCCGTGCAAACATTCATTAGCTCACCTTTCATCGTCATGCTGCATTTTTCCGCCACCCTACGTTGTTTCACCATATCACAGTTTACACGACCATTTCCATTAACCTTGCCATCATCCCCACTGTGTTCACCTTCACGTGCATAGTTTTCTTTAACTAGTTTGCGTATTTTGCAGGTGCGCAGCGACGGAGAACTATTATGATTCATAGTCTTAATTGCTATGATGGAACACACATCAAAGGACCCATTTCAGAATAGAATTGTGAAGAAATTCCCTCGAAGCCAAATCGACAAGACTCCAATTTAAGAGGCAAGGTTCAAATTTTTCAAACCCTGCAGGGACATTCAAGGCACCAACTTCACAAATGAAGACATCAATGGGGTAGATGAAGACTATCAATGTTCAAAAGAGAATTAAAGGCAGGTAGTTGAATATTTTTAGGGCCTTATCCTAGCCTTTTGAAGAAGAGTACCATATTGAAGACCCTGCATGTCATTCAGAAGATCTATACACAGAGAACAATGTCGTCAAGTCTTTATTTCAACAGATTTTTCTTCCCAGGGAAGGACGGATATTTGTTAGATTTTACTGCCTTACCGTGTCCCCGGGGAAATTCTTACCCAGTGCATTTATTTTAGTTAGCAGGCCACAGTGTACGAACAGCGCAGCATAGTCATTCAGCAGTATGGGCGGGCACTGCTTTCGCCATTTTGATTAAATTAGACAATTAAATGTTCATCACCTACCTCTTTTACTATGTGTCTAGTTTATTCTATAAAAACCATGAAGAAACGCATTGTAAGGGTTCCATATTTTTATCAGAAAATTATGCAGTGAAAGGCTTTTTGTATACAGTTTGTAAAACTCTTGTAGGAAGGCTCAGAGCCCATAGGGTTTCAGTGAGGAGGAGTTCTATCTGTCAAAGAGGATTCTGGTCTTTGGTATATTCCTTTTTTCCCCTCAACCCCTCAAGCTACAGTTGAGTATATTCCTATTATTATTCACACTCCACTTCCTCCTCCTCCTCCTCCTCTGACTCATCAAACTATCACACTATCCCACCTCCTCCAATGGCTAATGTTCCAACCTTTTTGATGAATAAATATGCTCCCGTAGCATTACCTCAAGTGCTAAATGATATGCCCCAAGACTATCTGAAGGTCTTGCCCAGATTCAATGGAGAAAATGAAATCGATGCTCAGAAACATCTTGAGAGTTTCTGCTCCTTTGGAGAGAAATTTAATGTTGAACATCTAGATGTGGTCTTAAGACTGTTTGTGCAGTCTCTTGATGGTGAAGCTCGGAAATGGTTCAAGACATTGGCTGGTAATTCTATTACCACTTGGGATAACATGGAAGACATTTTACTCAAGAAATGGGGAGAAAAGAAAGATCATGGAAATTGTCTTATTGAGTTCAATACATTAAAGAAAAGACACAATGAGGGAGTGTCAAAATTTATCAAGAGATTCAATAAATTCTATCTAAGTCTACCTGCTGATATGAAACCCCATCAAACTACTACTAAAGTGGTTTTTGTAGCAGCCTTTGATTCAGAATTTGGTTTCTCTCTCAGAGAAAGAAAGCCTGCTACTCTGGATGATGCTCAGGCAAATGCACTAGAGTTGGAGGAAAAATTTTCCTCCACCGGTAAATTAAAAGGAAAATCAGAACAAGATTCCAGAAGAAGGGGTAAATAATAGGTGTCTACCTCTAAGCAAGACAGAGACTCAGAAAAAATGGAGGAAATGATCAAATTGATTAAGAAAATGGTCAAGTTTGAATTGGAAGCCAAGAATTCAGCCTTCAGAAATTTTCAGAATGCTCCAAACAGAGGTTACAATCCTCAATATAGGAAACCACCTTTGCAAATATTGCCAAGGGAAGCAAAGGAGCAACAGGATCAAGTGCCACACCCATTGTATCTAGAAGGTCCAGTAGATGACTCCACTGAGGACACTGCCTACAGGCCAGAGGATGCAAATCTTTCCTTTTCTAACAGTAATGGAGAAGAATTCCCTTTGCATGGAAATGATGAAGCTGGATGCTCATTGCAAGAAGAAGAGAAGGTCAGAGACGTAGAAGAAGAAGAATTTGATCATTATTGTAAACGATTTGATGATTTCATGCAAGCACATTTCAATAGAATATATGATCTCAGATCTTCTATAAAGAGGACTCGTACCCAAGAGCAAGAAGAGGAACTACCCCAGAAGGAAGCACCTGCTCAGAAGGAGTCTACAATGCAGATAGCTACAGATAAAGGTAAGCAGCCTCTAAACAAACCCTTGTAGCCTAATGATCAAATTACTTCTTCCTCAAAAGTAGTCACTTCTCCTAATGCCAAATCTGTGTCAAAAAAAGCCCAGCCCTGAGTTGAAAATAAAGAGTTAAAAGAGGTTGTGACAGAAAGGTCCCCTCCTGCTTTTAGTCTACAAAGTAACTTGAAAAGGTCAAAATATCAGTCTCCTTGACTGAACTGTTGAAACAGCCAGCATATAAATCTCAAGTCACATCTTTCCTACTCCCCCCAGAAGCACCAATCATCGCAGATAGTCTCAATATTCAAGAAGAAAGACCCATGGTAGTTTTTGGCCCACATGTCTAGGAGGTATATCCTTCTACTCCTCCCTTCCATGTGTCTCTAGTGATTCGTGACCTGCTATTACATAACTGTATGCTAGATTCTGGAGCTTCCCACAATCTCATGCCTCTGTCAGTCATGGAACAACTAGGTTTACAAATCACACATCCATATAAATACCTCTACTCATTTGATTCCAAAAGAGTTAAATTCTTGGGGATGATCAAGGATTTAGTGGTCAATTTGGCCCAAATCCCAGCAAAAAGTGTGGTAATGGAAAGAGTGGTGGCTGACATTCCAGCTCGCTTTGGTATGTTGCTATCGAGGTCCTGGGGAAAAAAAATTGGTGGATCAATCAAGTTAGATTTAACATATGCCACTATCCCAGTTTTTGGAGGCCAAGAGAGAAGACTATACAGGGAGACTAGATTCATCAAGATGGTGACAAAGGCTGACAACTCGGTAAATTCACCAGTCTACAGTAAGGAAGGAGATTTTTCATGCTTGATGTTGGAAGAATATCAAGACTATGCTCATGAACCATCCTTCTGCCAGATCAAGAGTGAGCAGCCCTTAGAAAACATGGAAGCAGGAATATGGACACTACACTTTGATGGGGCCAATTATAAAGAAGGTAATGGAGCATGAATATTATTAATTTCTCCTACAGGGAGATGGGTCCCAATGTCTTTCAAATTAGAATATGAAGCCACCAATAATGTGGCTGAATATGAAGCACTTCTATTGGGATTGCAACTAGCCAGGAGCATGGGTATACAAAGTGTAAAGGTTCTGAGAGATTCAGAACTAGTAGTCAGACAAGTCAGGAATCAGTGTCAGACCAAACACCCTAGGCTAAGGGAATATAGGAATGAAGTTTGGGACATGGTAGAAAATTTCTTCTTGGCATTCAATATCCATTTCATGCCTCGAGAACAGAATAGGATGGCTGATTCTCTTGCTGTGGCTGCCATCACATTTCGACCACCTCAGAACCCTCTTTTAAGATATGAAGTAGAGGTGCGTTATCGGCCTTCAATCCCAGATAATATCAAACACTTGCAAGTGTTTGAAGATGAAGAACAGATGAAGATATTCCTGGAAACAGTGGGAGAATTCTCCAATATGGAGATTGATGCTGATGAAGAAGAGGTTGAGTCTAAAAGCACTTCAGAAAGAGACTGGGAGGAGAAAGTGGCAGGAAACAAAGTGTTGCAGCTGAAGGGAAACATTATACCTAGAGGGTTGGTGCCTCTAGAGAGATTATTTGATAAGAATGATGTCCCACTAGAGCCAAGAAAAGTGGTAGAAGAGAATCAGGTAGAAGACCTAAATTTGGGTACTGAGGTTGATCCCAAAATTGTAAAATTGTCCAAGAAGATCCCTGGAGAATATAAAGAGCTATATAGGAAATTATTTCAGTCTTACAAAGATGTGTTTTCATGGTCCTATCAGGACTTGAAACTTTCAATATCAGTATTATGCTACACAAAATTACACTGAAGACAGATGCAAAGCCCCATAAGCAGAAGCTCAGACAAATAAATCCCTTACTACTACCTTCCATTGAGAAGGAAATTAAGAAATTACTGAAGGCTAAAATAATTGTGCCACTGAGGTACTCTGAATTGGTTGAAAACCTTGTCCCTGTACGCAAGAAGAATGGAGAAATAAGGTTGTGTGTGGATTTTAGAAATTTAAACAGAGCATCCTTAAAGGATAATTACCCACTTCCTAAAATGGATCACATTCTGCAGAAGTTGGTTGGAGCTTCCAGAATGTCAATGATGGATGGTTTCTCTGGTTATAAATAGGTGGCTGTACTCCCATAGGATCAAAAGAAGACTTCTTTTGCCACACCATGGGTTACATTTATGTATGCCAGGATGCCTTTTGGATTGATTAATGCAGGGGCCACTTTTTAGAGCGCAATGGATATTCATTTTGTTGGGGATCAAGACAAGTTCTCGGTAGTCTACCTTGATGATATCACTGTATTTTCCAAGAACGATGCTGAGCACATTGAACATCTATAGAGAACTTTTGAGAAATGCAAAAGGTATGGTCTCTCTCTGAATCCTCAAAAGTCTTTATTTTCATTAGAAGAGGGAAAGATTTTGGGCCATATTGTGACTAAAGATGGGGTGAAGATAGACCCTAAGAGGGTAGAGGTTATAAATAGTATTTCTTTTCCCAAAAATAAGAAAGAGGTACAATTATTCATTGTACGCATAAATTTCTTAAGAAGGTTTATCCCTAACTATGCTGAGATAGTTAGGCATATAACATATATGCTAAAAAAGGATAATGAGGTAAATTTGTCACAAGAATCACGGGAGGAATTTACCAGGATAAAGAATGCTTTTGCAGAAGCCCCTGTGTTGGCTGGACTAGATTATGTAAACCTTTTATGATTTTCTCTTTTGCATCACCTCATACAATAGCAGGAGTTTTTTTGCAGAAAAATGAGGAAGGTTATGAGCAGCCTATTGCCTTTTTTAGTTAGGTGCTTCGTGATGTAGAATTAAAATATAGCATGTTGGAAAAGCAAGCATACGCCCTAGTGAAATCCCTCAAAGCATTCAGTGTGTATATCTTACAGTCCCACATTACTGCATTTGTGCCTGCAGCTACTATAAAGGATATCCTTATTCAGGGGGATAGTGAAGGAAAAAGAGGAAGGTGGATTGCAAAAATACAGGAGTATGACCTGGACATCCGCCCTACTAAGCTAATTAAGGGACAGGGGCTCGCCAAAATGTTATCCGAATCAAACTATCAAGCCCTGGGCATAAATTTGTCCATTATAGCAGGTGAGGAATCTGAGGATAAATAAGAAAGACATGGAATTGGAGTAGCTACCCCAGAGACACATCTAAAGTACCTCACCAGTCCATGGTACAAAGAGATAGTAGAATATCTCCTCACACTCAGCTGCCCTCCAAGTTGTGACAAAACTAAATACAGAGCGCTAAGATTGAAATCACATAAATATATAGTCACCAATGGATGGCTATACTGGCGAGATCCCTCAGGTATCTTACTCCTGTGTCTCACAGAAAATGAATTAGAGAGTATTATAGCAGAATTCCATGAAGGAATCTGTGCAGGCCATTACAGTTGGAGGGCCACAACTCATAAAGTTCTGAAAGCTGGCTTCTATTGGCCAAAGATTTTTCGGGATGTTTTTGCGAGGGTAAGATCATGTGATAAATGTCAGAAATTTGCTGAGAGGCAGAAATATGCACCGTTTCCCCTGATTCCAGTGCATGCATATGAACCATTTAAACAATGGGGTATTGATTTTATAGGTGAGATACATCCCCCATCAAGTGGACAACATAAGTGGATTTTAACGGCCACTGATTATTTCACCAAATGGGTGGAAGCCATACCTAGAAGGAATGCTACAGATACTGTGATCATAAGTTTCATGGCGGAGAATATCATATCCAGGTTATGGATGTCCTGCTAGGATAGTGACTGATAACGCACAGGCCTTCAAGTCTGCAAAATTTGTGAATTTTTTCCAGCAGTACCATATCATACTGAGTCACTCTACAGCTTAATATCCACAAGGAAATGGCTTGGTAGAGTCTTCAAATAAAACTCTGGTGAGGGCCTTGAAGAATACTATCAATGAAAATTAGAAGAATTGGGACTCCCAATTAAAGTTTTATCTATGGGCTAATAGAATCACCAGCAAGAGGGAAACTGGGAAATCTCCTTATGAATTGGTATATGGACGAGCAACATTTTTTCCTGTATAGCTAGCTTTACCAGTGGCCCGCTTCATGCAAGAAAGCAAGGAGGAATCTGATGATATGATCAGGAGAATCAATCAATTGGTGGAATTAGAAGAAACACGGGGCCAGGTGAATCAGAGGTTAATAGAATATCAAGAGAAAATGAAACACATTTTTGACCAGCACACAAAAGACAGGAAACTATAGATTGGTGATCTGGTGCTCAGATGGGATATCCAAAGAGCTGAGAAGGGTAAACATGGCAAATTCGACCCCCTATGGTTTGGTCCTTTCATAATTGTGGAACAAGGGGGCAATAATACTTTCAGGTTGGAGAATTTATAGCGCGACTTGATGGATGCCCCTATAAATGGTCAGTTCCTCAAGCCCTACTTTCAGTTCTGATTCAGGAAAAATCAGCCTGATGTATTACATTGTATGATAGTTTCCTTTTTATTTTTCATTTGAATAATGTTGGTGTTGTGATAAATTATAAAGTAAAAATGGAGGTGTTGGAGAGTAGATTATGTATACGGGATGATCAGAGGGTCTACAAGTTCTCGACAAGTCCAGGGATGAAAATGCCATCCCCGGGTGGAGCCAATGTTGATCATAATCCGCTTCTTGCAAAATTTCACAGACAATCTGGCTCAGAGCTCTCCAATTCCTCCTTGCAACCTAGGAGAACCTTTCTCAAAGCCTATTGTTATCATTTCCCACCTCCAAATACATTATCAAAGGCTGTAAATTTTATATTTTGAATATTTAAGGTTTAGCCCTATCGGCCCTGGCCCCTCTGTTTTCTTACTTTGCGCGACCAAGGGCTATAACCACGCGATAGGCTGAAAGGCACTTACCGAATGCATATCGGGTGCATTCTGGGCCATCCGATCAAATCATAGATCAATGTACCGCATCTCCCCTGCCTGGTGGTCCCCGCCCCGCGTCCACTGTTTAAAAACTGCCCAGTATTCATCGCACCACCTTTCAGCGATAGGCGGTAATTCTCGTTGGGCCAGCGATTCCATACGTTGTCTGCCATGTGTCCCAGTGTACAACCTCGAAACCACTCTCCATCGCACATTATTGTTCGACTCAGGACGCGCAGTGATATCGCTGTCAGCCATCCGATCTGAAGGTCTCCATCTGATGATCGTCATACCCCAAAGCTGCACGATGTTTATTCCAAGCCCATCATACTCCTGGCCCACCATTTCATTGCCCTCTAATGTGTTTTTAACCGTCGATCTCGCCTGGAGATCGAACGGTCCAGATCATCTACATACCCCGTCGTTGATTCCGCGTCATCATTCCACGTGTTTTCTG
The DNA here is from genome assembly GCA_034641835.2 of Pinus albicaulis. Lineage (NCBI taxonomy): Eukaryota > Viridiplantae > Streptophyta > Pinopsida > Pinales > Pinaceae > Pinus > Pinus albicaulis. Next base: position 501,445,962 of record CM076576.1, on the reverse strand, counting down.
TCATACATCCGTTCACCCCTTGTAATATATGCATTCAAAGGTCATATTCAAAGGTTTTTCATTAGATTTTTTTCCGTGAAAAAATTCATCAGCTCACTTGTCATCGTCATGCTGCATTTTTCTGCCACCCTATGTTATTTCACCATATCACAGTTTACACGACCATTTCCATTAACCTTGCCATCATCCCCACTGTGTTCACCTTCTCGTGCATAGTTTTCTATAACTAGTTTGCGGATTTTACAGGTGTGCAGTGACGGAGAACTATTATGATTCATAGTCTTAATTTCTGTGATGGAACACACATCAAAGGACCCATTTCAGAACAGAATTGTGAAGAAAGTCCCCGGAAGCCAAATCGACAAGACTCCAATTTAAGAGGCAGGGTTCAAATTTTTCAAACCCTGCAGGGACATTCAAGGCGCCGACATTACAAATGAAGACATCAAATGGGTAGATGAAGACTATCAGGGTTCAGCAGAGAATTAAAGGCAGGTATCTGAAGATTTTTAGGGCCTTATCCTAGCCTTTTGAAGCAGAGTACCAGATTGAAGACCTTGCACGTAATTCAGAAGATCTATACACAGAGAACAATGTCGTCAAGTCTTTATTTCAATAGAGTTTTCTTCCCAGGGAAGGACGGATATTTGTGTGATTTTACTGCCTTACCGTGTCCCCGGGGAAATTCTTACCTAGTGCATTTATTTCAGTTAGCAGGCCACAGAGTATGAACAGCGCAACATAGTCATTCAGCAGTATGGGCGGGCACTGTTTCCGCCATTTTGATTAAATTAGAAAATTAAATGTTCATCACCTACCTCTTTTACTATGTCTCTAGTTTCTACTATAAAAACCATGAAGAAACGCATTGTAAGGGTTCCAGATTTTAATCAGAAAATTATGCAGTGAAATGATTTTTGTATACAGTTTGTAAAACTCTTGTAGGAAGGCTCAGAACCCATAGGGTTTCAGTGAGGAGGAGTTCTATCTATCAAAGAGGATTCTGGTCTTTGGTATTTCACAGTCTGTAACTCTCTTTTATATGTTATTTAATATATCATTTCATCTCATCCAACTTTCTTGTATCATGTTTTGGAATGCGAGTGGCTCAATGATTTCTGGTAAGGATTCATCCTAGTCGATGCCCATACTTAGATCAATCAAGCGCTTTAAATATGGCTCATGCATGATATTCTGTTTCATTACTCATCTGAACCGTGATTCTGCTATATTAGTTGCTTTGGGAGGGTGCTTTTAAATTGCTATTATCATGTATGGATTCTTAGATTGGTAAGCCCATGCATGGTGGTATTGTATATCTGGGTATCAGCTCAGTGCTAACTAATATCTTCTTGATATTTCTTTCACCACATACACCTTCTGATAATTTATGTCTGTGAATTATTTCTGAATCGACCCGCTTTGCAGTAAACTATCTCTAAATTGTCTGTTGTTTTTGTATTAAGAGTTCTACATTTTGCCTCAGCAGTATCCTTTTTCCTGTGTTAGTTTCTGAGATTTTGGTCCCATTCTATTTCATTTCCCTGTTTACAGGAGATAGCATGTGAGCTGAAGCTGACAACTTCTTACATTACATTATATGCTCCTTGCTATGCTAAGATGTCCTAGGCACTGGTCTATCACAACTCTAGGCTGTCTCTAGGAGCTACAACAGTTATAATCATATAAAATGTTCACTATTTTGAAATATAACTCAATGTTTGTGATCTTAGATCAAAAATTATGATGGAAATATTATATCGTCTCTACTTAATGAACTATTTCTCTAAGGTTGCGATTTTGGCTTAAGCCCCAGCGCCGAAAAATATAAATTCTTACGCCCACAATTATGACCCGATGTACCTTCTCCTCATGATTTAAATGTGTCCATCTCTCTGATGGCTATCACACTCTGAGGAGTATGATACTCCTGATCTGACAGCCATCACATTCCACTCCTCTGAAAAATAACACACCTGATTATGTGCGATAAAAATGGTTTTGATATGCTACATGCCACCTCCTAACTACTATCGCACCATTTCAATAGTTACCACTTACCACTTGAAAACTGTGCAAAAACCACTGTTTTCAATTTTACAAAACCATTTCGCTGTTCTACTGCACCATCATCTCTTGATCACAATTCCTTCATTCAGGTTTCCACAAAACATAGTTTTTCCATTTTCACTTGATTACATTCCACTGCATTTTCCGATTCATTTCTCCAACCAGAATATGGTTTCCAAAATGCATAATCTGGAACCAACACAAATTATTACCAAATGGATAATCCAGATCCAACACAAATTACTTCCGCTTATGAAAGAGATCAAGCATTGAAACCTTCAGATTTATTAGAAACCCTCAACCATTCATCGTTATAATTAAAACACAGAGAGAGAGAGAGTGTGTTCCTCTCGATGTGGCCAAATCACATGATTCCACTACGATTCTGCTATGCCTTCTCTCTCGTTCCAACAAACTCAAATTCCAAAATTAATTAAAACATGGATTTGAATTGAAGGTTAACTGTATAGTTTCTCCAGTTTGAATCGAAATCTCATATAGTCATTTTGGCTAATAATGCATAACAAAAAAATATTCCCAAATTTAACTCAGAATAGAAAATCAGTACCAGTATATACCAATTCAAAACTTCAAAGATTTCAGACCAGACTTGATACCAGAACTGGAATTACATAGCAAGCTAAAATCTATTATTCATAAAATTTACAGAGCTTTCACCCTTTCAGTTTTATTACCTTAATTATGCGGCTCTCTGTCTTTATTTGTCTCTTGATTCTATCTATCTCATCCTTCCTCTCGATTGATGCCTCCTATCCTGCCTTCGAGGCTTACAATTTATACAATAATATTATAAAACCAATTTAGGTTTAGATCCCTAGTTTACTCAACAAATCCTTATTAATTTCTGAAATATATCTTTATCCATATGGATCCTCTCTAATCCATAAAATCGTGAAACTAAATCCTAATGTAGGATTTACAATAATTTCTCAAATCTCTCAACCCCCATGAGCTCTCAATTTTCCTAATTCTCTCATGTTCACTAACATTCGAGAACATTTACATTTATGCTCACAATATTAATTAAATCCTATTCCAAATCACTCAAAGCATTTAAAAATACATTTAGAGAACCAACTCCCTTGAAAACATAAGACCCCTTAAGTCTCCCAAATAGCCCATAAGATTTGAGCAGGATTATTCTGCATTAGACTACTGATGTAGAAATTTTTTTATAGACACTTGTCTATGAGGTATGTTGCTTTTCTATAATAATGCAATAGCCACAAGTCTCAATGACTTGCTACCTCCAAGATTCCAAACTCTATTCTTCAGTGATTTCCTTTCTTCTTTCGACTGTTGTTTAAGTATTCTATTGTCTTTCCTTGCTTCTCTTGGTTGCCATATCTTTGTTTGCAACACTCCATTGACTTCTCCTTCAATATTTGTTACAGTCCAGTTTTTTATCCACCTGATTCTTTGTCTGCAACTCCTTTCCTTCTTTTTGTTTCCTGTAAATTTCATAAAATTTTCTATTTCTCTGTCCAAATTATTTTGTTGATGTTGTCCTTTTTCTTGTGTATGAGTTTCAAAACTCTTCCAGCCTTATTTTTCTTCAATTTCTACTATCATTTTTTAGATTACTCCAAATACCGTTGTAGATATTACTGCCTCCCAAACTTCCCGAATATCTTTGAAGATAGCTCCCTCTGCAATATCCAATTGTTGTTCTGCAAATTTACATTCAAAAAATAAATTGCTTTTTAATTCCTTGATTGTAGTAACATTTTCTTCCACTCCTACAAATCCTTTGCAATATTCATTAGATATCATAGCATTATCCTTCATTAGAAAAAAAAAATTGATCTTGCTTCTTTGGAATGTTTGTATGCATTTCTCTTTCTTCCTTCATCTTTATGACAACTTCCAATGACTGTCTATTACTTGAAAAATATTCAAAACCTATAATCACCCCCAAATTTTCAATTTTAAAATCACAAGACTCAATAATATTGTTTGATGATTTTATCATCAAATCTATTTTCTATTCCAAGTCTTCTATATGACTTAGAAAATATTCAATAGTCTTCACCTCAACTTCCTCAAGCATAGAATTTGAGTACTTGTTATTTTTTGCTTCTTCTCTTTGCTTTTGGTCATCATTGTGAGCCACACTTCCTCTGGTTCTAACTTTAGCATTATATTGGAAAATAATATGTTCCTCATATTGTGTATGAGATTCCTCGTGAGATCTAACAGTCTCAAAAATCAAATTCTATCTCTCTCTGCCTCGACATTATCTGTAAACATACACAAATTGTCAATTTCAAAATCATAATGCTCAGTTGCCTCAACTGATGATTCAAACATCATTTCTTTTTCTTCAAGTTCAAAAGAAACTTGTTCTTCTCCAGCAATTTCATTTTGTTGTAACTCCACTCCTTTGAGCTTCTCTGTCCTCAATAGAACATCTATAATTTTCCCAAGCTTCCTCATCTCCTCTATTAACTGCATATCCACTTGTTGTTCTTGCATCTTATACCATTTCTCCTTCTTTCCCATTATGTAGTTGTATCTTTGGTCTCATTTAATTTTGTGGAACATTTATATCAAAAATTCAAGTTGAAAATTTATCCCAATCTTTTCTCTAATATTAAATATCTTTTGCATAATTCCTCTGATTTCAGCTTCATATTTATCAAAGTTTTCTTCTATACCTACAACCACATTATTAATTGAAGAGTTAACAAATTCACTTAACTCTACAATTTATTCTTTATCAGGTTTTTAAAGCTTCATCCCTCCTTCTGGTTCCTTGAGCCATCTTTCCAAGAACTCCATTTCCATGTGAAATATTTCCAGCATTTCTTCACAATATTCATTCTCAGTTTCACTTTTCTTCTGGCAGTCCTCTTGAATTATCATGTTTTATGTATCATCACATTGCAAAATTCTTTCATCAATTTCATTAAACAAATTCATTTGTTTACCTCCTTGGAATATCACTATGAAATTTTCATTATGCTTTTGCTCCATAACAACTTCAACTGACTGTCTTACACCACACATAAATTCATCTATGAATTCTTTCTGCCGCAATAAATCAATATCTTCTTCTTCTAAAATGTATTCTCCATCATACTTCACCCAAGAGCTTTATTCATCTTTGTGACAGTTTCACTAGACTGTCCATCATCTTTTGCACATCATTCAAAAACATACAAACTATGAGTTTTAAAAACACAAGGCTCCATAGCCTCATTTGCTTCCCTTGTCAACATATCTCTGAATTGTTCTGGACTATTCTGATAGTCCATGAAATCTTTCTCATTTTCCTCTTTACTCATAATTTCACCCTGGTTTAGTCCACAAATCGAAAGCTCCATTTTTTACTTTGCTTCTTTGAGTTTCTCAACCTACCACTTCACTTGTCTTTGTCGTAGCCTTCTCTGTAATTTAGACCACTTCATTGTATTTTTCTTCAAGACCCAACCTTGTCTTTGGTTTTCCTCTAGCAGCATTGTTAACTCATCGAGTTCTTCGCTTATATCAGCCAACTCCTTGTCAAGCTCCCCTTGACTCATCCGGTTCTTGCGGATTTTTTTCGCACCCGTTTCCTTCATCTTGTAGACTTCTTTTGAACCTTCTCTATGACTTCCCATAGCCATCTTCACCTTTGTGTGAGCTTGAAAACCTGCAACCAATCAAATTCCTTCTGACTTGATCTCCTCACCAAAGTTCTCCTCTGTCTGGTTTCCAAGTCCTCTTTCCTTAGAAATTGCACTAAGAAATCTTGATCTCTCACTGGCTGCTACACCCACTTCTCTTGAGGACCCCTTTGTCCCTATCTATTCCAAAACTCAGCTAGAATAAGGTTCTACTACAATATATAAGAACTTCAAAAATTTCTTACTACAATTATACTGTTGTAGCCTTGTGTCAATTTTTCCATTCACTCAAATGCTGCAAACTTTCATACCTTGGTAACTAATTTATGTCTCGAGTAGTTGTCTCCTGCAAACATGAAACTTTTTCACTCCCTTGGTCTGTTCAATATGTAAAATATCATTAATTAATCAAAACTTATGCATACAATTTTTCCACATCAACTCTCTTTAGGATCTCCTTATTTTTTGTCCTTTACCAATCCTATGAATCTAGTTCTACAATTATGTCTCTGATCTCTATGCTTCCACTGTGCATTCTTTCAACATACAGCTGTTGTCACAATAATAAATCCTGAACAAGACTTAAATCCACATCAATTTGGATCTCAACAAATTATAATTTACATAGAAATTTTAATTGATTTATTAAGAATTTACCTTACCATAAATATCCAATCATAACACAATTCATCTCTTTCTCATGAAATATGTGTAAATACAATATAAAACCTTCTCAAAAATTTATCTCTAAGTAGAAAACAATATTCCTTTTTTTATCACAGTCTACCATCTGTGATCATGATTGTTCTTCTACAAACTTTTTCTAGCTGCAATAACTCACTATCTTGAGGAAAATATCAATTTCTTCATGCTTCGCTCAGCTACGCACAGAATCCCTTTCTGATTTACTATGATCACCCTTTATTGCAATTTCAATTGCATTCTCCACAATTCATTTTTAACTTCTTATTTTTTTTAAATTTACTTCTGCTCTGATACCACTAATGGTGTAGCCCAAGTCACACCTTACCCATAGTCTACCTTACCCACAGTCTTCATCTAAAATGCATATATATTTTACCTCGAGATTAAACACCCTTATTGTGCTAATATTTTTAGAGGAACTTTATCCCCTTTAACAAGCCTATGGTTATAATAATACAAAATGTTTGCTATTTTGAAATATAACTCAATGTTTGTGATCATAGATTAAAACCTTATGCTGGAAATATTATATCATCTCTACTTAATTAAATATTTTTCTAAGGCTGCGATTTTGGCTTAAAACTTGGTGCCGAAAAATATAAATTCTTGGGCCCACACTTATCACCCAACGTACCTTCTCCTGATGATTTCTATGTGTCCATTTATCTTATGGTTATCGCACTCTGAGGAGTATGATACTCATGATTTGGTGGCCATCGCATTCCACTCCTTTGGAAAATAGCACACCTGATTACAGGTGACAAAAATGGTTTTGATATGCTACATGACACCTCCTACCTACTATCGCACCATTTCAATACTTACCACTTACCACTTTAAAGTTGTGTGAAAACCACTGTTTTCAATTTTACAAAACCATTTTGTTGTTCTACTGCACCATCATCTCTCGATCACGGTTCCTTCATTCAAGGTTCCACAAAACATAGTTCGTCCATCTTCACTCGATTACATTCCACTACATTTTCTGATTCACCACTCCAACCAGAATATGGTTTCCAAAATGCCTAATTCGGAACCAAAAAAATTTATTACCAAATGGATAATTTGGATCCAACACTAGTTACATCCGCTTATGAAAGAGATCAAGCACTAAAACCTTCAGATTTATTTGAAACCCTCAACCATTCATCGTTCTGATTAAAACACAGAGATAGAGAGTGCTCCTCTCGGTGTGGCCAAATCACATTATTCCACTACGATTCTGCTATGCCTTGAACTCTCGTTCCAACAAACTCAGAGTCCAAAAAACAATTAAAACATGGATTTGAATTGAAGGTTAATCATATAGTTTCTCTAGTTTGAATCGAAACCTCATATAGTCATTTTGGCTAATGACGCATAACAAAAGATATGCCAAAATTTAACTCATAACAAAAAAAACACTACCATTATATACCAATTCAACACTTCAAAGGATTTCAGACCAAACTCGATACCAGAACCAGAATTACGCACCAAGCTAAAATCTATTATTCATAAAATTTATAGAGTTTTGACCCTTTCAGTTTGATTACCTAAATTATGCAGCTCTCTGTCTCTATTTGTCTCTTGATTCTATCTATCTTGTCCTTCATCTCGATCTATGCCTCCTATCCTGCCCTCAAGGCTTAAAATTTATACAATAAGATTGTAAAACCAATTTTGGTTAAGATCCCTAGTTTACTCAACAAATCCCTAATTCTGCTAAATGCTCATTAATTTCTAAAATCTCTCTTTATCCCTAAGGATCCTCTCTAATCCATAAACTCATGAATCTAAATCCTAATCTAGGATTTACAATAATTTCTCAAATCTCTCAACCTCCATGAGCTCTCAACTCTCCTAATTCTCTCATGTTCTCTAACATTTGAGAACATTTACATTTGTGCTCACAATATTAATTAAATCCTATTTTAAATCACTCAAAGTGTTTAAAAATAAATTTAGAGAACCAACTCTCTTGCAAACATAAGACCCCTTAAGTCTCCTAAATAACCCATAACATTTGAGCAGGATGCTCCTGCATCAAGGAGAAATAATTATATGCAAAAAAATACAAATGTTTCTTTGGAGTACAAGAGGTGGAATATCTGGGTCATATTGTATCTCAAGAGGGTGTTAAGGTAGACCCTAACAAAATTAAAGCCAGTAAGGAATAGAAAGTCCCCACAACCATAAAGCAGTTGCGAGGATTTCTCGGGTTAAGTGGGTATTATCTCAAGTTTGTTAAGAATTATGGGAGAATAGAAGCACCTCTAACAAAATTATTGAAGAAAGATGCATTTTCATGGACTCCTAAAGAAAGTAAGGCCTTTGTACATCTTAAAGAGGCAATGTGTCTAGCACCGATCTTAGCTACGCCAGAATTCACAAAAACATTTATTGTGGAATGTGATGCCTTAGGAAATGGAATTGGTGTTGTTTTAATGCAAGAAGTAAGACCCATTTCTTTTGAAAGTCGTCTAATGAAAGGAAAGTATTTATAGAAAGCTATTTATGAGAAGGAAATGTTAGCAATACTACATGCACTAAAAAAATGGAGACCCTACCTAATGGGAATATACTTCAAGGTAAAAAATACTCATGATAGTCTTAAACACTTTTTGGAACAAAGATTATCTTCAAAAGATAAGCATGAATGAGTCACAAAGATGTTGGGTTATGCCTTTGAAATCATCTACCAAAAAGGGAATCTAAATGTTGTTGCAGGTGCAGTCTCAAGAAAGAATGAAGAGGTGGAAGCATTGCTTTGTTCCATTTCTATTATCCAACAAGATTGGATAATCGAAGGAAGAGATGAATGGAAGAAGGATGAGGAAGTGGGGACACTCATTCAAAAGTTGCAGCAATATCCTGGTACATATAATACATTTAGTTAGAAAAATTATTCCTTATGGTACAAAGATCACTTATATATTTGTAATAATTTTAAACTAAAACAAAAGGTTCTTTTCCAATTGCACACTTCTCCTTTATGAGGACACTCAGGATTTCTAAAAACTTACCACGGGTTTAAGAATTTTTTTTTTGCGATGGCCTTAAATCTAATATTCAAAAGTTTTTGGTGGAATGTTTGGTTTTCCAGCAAAATAAAGTTGAGAAAATTAGGACCTCGGGTATTCTACATCCTTTATCCATTGCAAGTTAACATTGGGAAGAGATTTCAATGGATTTTATCATAGTTTTACCTAAGTCTGAAGGAAATAATGTCATCATGGTGGTAGTTGTTGAGCATTGGAAAAAGTATGAATTTTCCATGTCTTTCTTTATCTTTTTCCTTTAATTCTAACTCCTTTATATTCTAGAATGGTAATATATTGAAGAATTATAATAGAATTAATGAGATTACTAATTGTTGCAAATTGATTAAAGATTGTATTTTCTTATATGCAGAAAAAAGATGAAGTGGGAAGCCACCATTTAGGAGAAAATGAAAAAGAAAAAATAATTTTTGTCCCTTCAACAAAAGACCATATCTAGACAGGAAGGGCGAGATCAGACCACACAGCCAAAGGAAGGAAAGGAACAACACAACATCATCACAATAAGACAAAACAATAACTAAAGTTATAAGATAGAGCGAATCCCTCAGGTTCTCTCGATCATGAAGGATCACTGCTCAAAGATTATCTTTCTTTTTTGTTTCATCCGCTAGCTATTATAAAAGGGAAAAAACTTATAGAAATCTATAGATAATGTATTATGTATGATAATTATTCAGACTTCCTGTTGTATTTTCAAGATTTCTCATCGACTCTCGTTGGTTAAAACAGAGTGTGATTTCTTGTAAACACTGTTACATATGATTAATATATAATCCAATTCTCGTTCCATTACTTGATATTGGAGTAGCTCAGCGGTGCTTCACTAGCGGCTAAGGGCCAAGCCCTGGTGGATGCACCTGCTATCTGTACCATTACTTTCCGATTTTAGTCCTGTGACGATTTTCTTTAGTTCTCATTTCCTTTATTCACATTGCTTCACAGTTTCCATATTTTATCGCTTACTGTTCAATGTTATATGAAATTGGTTTGTTGCATCAGTTGTGAATTAATTGCATTTTTATTCCTTTCCACATAACATGATTATTTATTCCTCTGTAATTTGTATTGTTATGCTTCTCAGATATAAAGCTTTGATGTTCAGAGTTTTCTGTTCATTTCATTAAATATTTTGTTGTTCATTTCCATTAAATAGATTTGTTGTTCATTTCATTAAATAGTTTGTTGTACATTTCCATTAAATAGATTTGTTGATTTCCATTAAATAGCTTTGCTGTTCATTTTTGATAACTAGCTTTACTGTTTATTATTTTCTTGTAAGTCTTCGGTTTTCTTTGGAATGATGTTGCAAAAATCTTGTTTATTCTATTTCCATTAGCAGCATTATTGATTTAACTCAGTTATTATTTCCAATTAGTTGTTTATTTTGGATTGTGAGATCATCAACTGTAAAGGACATTGGCTACTATTGCCTAAGTTCTCAGATTGAGGATCTTGTTTATGCTTGATTTCATTTTACATCATTTGATAGAGGAAAGAGTTATTACTATTGCATCCTTGACTGATGATTGCCGAGTGAGTGATTGGATTTTATAGCTTTAGGTTTCATGTCATTGCAATTATATTTAATTTTCAAGCATCCGTTTACTCTTGTATTTGAAAAAATGTACTGCAATTTGAAGAGAATTACTCTTAGATTAAATTTCTGCCTCAGACTGAGTACACTCTTGAGATTAAAAATCATACCTGGATTGATAATTAATGTAGGATAGATAGGAGTTAAAAATAAACGTTTTATACCTCAACATTTTGGCACCGTTTGCGGGGAGAGTGTAGCTATTTAGAAAGAGTGATGTATGTTTGATTTCCTCTACTAAAATAAGAATTGGGTATTAAAAATGGAAGGTAATAGCCTCTGTAACGAATGAGGAACATGCTCGTTCACTGGCCCACTTCATAGCAGAACTGCATAGAAGTCAAAGGCAAGAATGAATGCTTGTGTTTTTTTTTAATGAATAGAAAATTTAATAAAAAAAAAATTCCTCCCAGACCTAAAAATCCTAAGGGACCAGTGACGCTTGGGTGAACAACCTTTATCGATAATATCATTAAGAAAGCTGAATCTCAGCCATCAATAGACCCTAGAAAAATTGCTTCTAGACAACCTACTAGTTCCCTTCGGGCCACAGAATCACCATCTGTAGCTTTTGTTGAGGTGCTTAGCCAAATAGAAGAGACTGAGCAAGATTCTCAAGAAATTGAGAATCCTCGCCCAATTTCTTTAAAAGAAGGGAACTCTAGTAATCTCCATGAAGGAGGAGGAGAAACAGGGGAAATAGAAAAACCAAGATCCCCACTTGAAGTAATCCAAACACTAAGCAGCCCAGATAAGGGAAGTGTTGTCAAAATCATCTAAAACAAAGTTGAAGAACCTAAAGAACCGAAATCCCCTCAGATAATAGTTCAGCAAGGGACACTCATTATCCCAGACCAAGGAAGTGCTATTAAGGTCATCCCTACTCCTTCTAGTCAGCCTAGGAATAATTCCCTAGAAATCCCAGAAGGATATTGGCACATATTTGATCAAATGGCCCACAACCAGCAACCACCCCAAACTTCCACACTGAAATATCCCATTGTGGACACTACAGTTAATGCACCTATGAAGTCCATTCCTCTCCAACATATTCCTACATTCCATGGCTTAACATCGGAAGATCCAGCTGCATTTCTATTTGAATTTGATGTATTATGTAGGGGGTATGACTATACCACTGATCCCCAAAAGCTAAAATTATTCCCCTCCACATTAAAATGAGCAGCTCTACGATGGTTTATGGGGTTAGGTGGAGGTGTTATAAATGACTGGGATCAGATGAAAGATTATTTTCTAAAGAAATATAAGGATTATTATAGGTCTAGGGAATTAAAGGATGAAATATTTCAGATGACACCAAAACCTAATGAAACATTGGAGGAATATGTAGAACTCTTTCAATACAACCTCCAGAGATGACCCTATACATATTTACCCTTACTTGATAATGTGTTAAAAACTACATTAATTAAAGGGATGAAGCAACAATGGGTTGAAACATTAAACATTGTGGGCAAAGGTGACATATATCAGGAAAATTTTGCTGACATTATTGATTTATGTATCAGGAGTTGAAGAGACAGCACAAGACTAAAACCAGCAGAACGTGACATGATCACAAGGGATAGCAAGACCTCCAGTGGAGGTATAACACACACAAAAATTGGCAATCTACTAGAGGATTTCAAAACTAATATTCTAGGGACTCTGAAAACGCAGCTTGATATCATGCAAGCTAAACAAAAGCAAGAAGAAGCAGAACAAAATTTGGCAATATTCTGCCCTAGATGCAGAAAGAAACATAGCCATAAAGAGTTCCCATTGGATATAGTCCAAGTCTGTGCCATCTGCACGAAATATCACTCTACAGAAAGTTGCCCCTCACCCTCGGGATTGAAATAAGTCTACACAGAAGCAGAAGAAGAAAAAAAATTGGTATACCTACTCAATCAGTGCCGTCAATGGCAGCCACGATAAACATGTATGCCCATTGATCCATCTTCTTCTTTTTAGTCTCCTCAGTATAATGCTCAGTAATGTAATGGAATGTGGGAAAATCAACCACCCTTCCCCAGTTGGTCACAGTAGCCACTTCTTACATCGCCATGGCCAAATCAAACAAATCAAACCAATTGGCCAAAATTTCCCTACTGTCCACTATTTTGGCAAAATAATACACATCCAACACAGTGCTCCCCCTCCACCTTGCAGAGTCAGACCTGGCAGTCGTACTGGAAAAGATCTATGAATCAACTAGATGGAACGATTTCTCTCCCTCCACCTACACTGCCAACACCATATACATTGCAAAAAAATCCACAAATCAACTTAAGACCACAACTCCTAGCCCGACCCAACCCGAACCCTAATAATAGATTGGTTCAATCTATTCAAATAATCGAAGCACTAGAACTAGAAACCGAGTTAAGGGAGTTCAACGACCTTCAAATAAGGTCTGGGCACATAATAGAATCAAAGGGAGACAAAAATGTTCAAATTGAAAATCCTTTACCTTCAGAACAAACATTTCAAAAGGATAATGTGATTACACAAAAAACTCATGAGCAAACAACCACCTCTTCACCTCCGTTCTCGGAACGACTAATCATACCTCGTCCAATAGAAAATCTTGATTTTGATCTTCTAGGAGAACTGAAAAAATCTATGTATAAAATTCCCACTCCTCCAAGCTATCCAAGATATTCCCATTTATGCAAATACCATCAAAGAACCGTGTATAAGAAAGCCAAAGAGGAGAACAACAACTAACCCAACTGTCCAAGTAGTTAGCACTCTATCTGACTTACTATCAAGAAGAGAAGCACCTGTAAAGTATGAGGACCCAGGAAATCATATAGTTACAGTGCAAATCAATGGAAAATCATTTCCAAATGCCTTAGTTGATTTGGGAGCTGCAATTAATATCCTACTAACCACCACTTGTCAAAAACTTGGCATTACATCATTAGATCCAACAACAACCTTATTGGATTTGGCTGACTGATCGGTAGTCAAGCAAGAAGGCACACTACATGATGTAATGGTATCTGTAGACACCTAGGAATACCCTGCCGACTTCCTGATTATTAACCCCAAAAACTGGCTAGATGGACACCCTTTAATCTTAGGTAGACCTTGGCTGGCAACTACTGTTGCTTACATTGGCTGCTGACAAGGCAACATGACTATAACTAGAGGGAGTTATGTCAAGAATTTAGCCTTATACCCTCCAGCCCAGCCAAGCCTAGCAATAATAAAAATAAAGAAAAGGCATGTATCATACCTCATAGAAAACATTAGATCACCATTAACTATAGAATATGCCCTCGACTTTAAAGACCAAATAGAGGATGACATCATTAACAATTTTATTAACCAACAAAAAACCAAATCCCATTTGCAATGTCACATGATCAAGGCAGAATTTGATAATGAAGAAGAAGAAGATCCCCTGAAAGACATTCAAGATCAGTCAATACCTACCATTTCTATTTACAATAGCAAAATTATAGAAATTGAGCTAGGAAAAACTCTTAATATTAACAAAAATCTAATTGCTGAACAAGAAGAGAAGTTGGTCCAACTACTAAAAAGATATAAGGGAGCTTTTTCATGGGATTACCTAGACATGAAATGAATTGATCCCCAGTTATGTACACACCAAATTTATACATAAAAAGATGCTAGACCCATTCGCCAACCCCAACAAATATTAAACCCTCATGTTAAGGATATTGTGAAAGCTGAATTACAAATTTTTTTTGGATATAAACTTTATTTATCCAATATCTGATAGCAAGTGGGTCTCTCCACTAGTAGTGGTGCCAAAGAAGAATGAAAAGTGGAGGATATGTGTAGACTACAGAGAACAAAACAAAGCAACCCAGAAAGACCAATTTCCCCTTCCTTTCATTGATGAGGTATTAGACACATCAGCAGGAAATAAATTCTTTTCTTGCTTAGATGGCTTCAGTGGATACAATCAGATTTATATTGCCCATGAAGACCAAGATAAGATTATTTTTACCTTTCCTTGGGGAAATTTTGCTTACAAATTTTTACCCTTTTGTCTATGCAATGCCCCTTCCACACTTCAGAGGGCCATTCTCAACATATTTTTAGATTTAATAAATGAAGGACTTGAAGTATATATGGATGATTTCACACCTTATGGAGATTATTTTGAGCCAGCATTAGAAACATTGGAAAAGGTGTTGCAAAGTTGTATTGAAACCAGACTCAACTTAAGCCATGAGAAGTGTCACATGATGATGACCGAGGGACTCATCTTAGGTCATTATATCTCAGAAGTTGGAATACAGGTAGATTCAGCTAAAATTTAGATAATTTTGTTAATACCTACTCCTACCACACAAACAGAGGTACATAGCTTTCTATGATTTTCTGGATATTATAGAATATTCATAGAGCATTATTCTCAAATCACTTCACCTCTATACGCACTAACAGGGAATGTTGATTTTATTTGGACAGATAAATGTGACCATGCTTTTGAGGATCCGAAAAAGCTTCTATCAATAGCCCCAGTGCTAAGGGGCCCAAATTGGGATTTTCCATTCCAAATTTCATCTGATGCCTCAGACACAGCTATTGGAGCAGTCCTTGGGCAGGAAGAAGATAAAAAACCATATGAAATTTATTATATTAGCAAGAATCTATCTCATGCTGAATTAAACTATACTGTGACTGAGAAAGAATTTTTAGCTGTAATAAATGCTGTAAATAAATTTAGACATTATATAACTGACAATCCTGTAGTTTTATATATAGATTACTCTGCCATAAACTTTTTAGCAAATAAACCTGTTACAAATAGTATAGTAACAATATGGTTGATTCTATTGCAGGAATTTGACATCACAATAAAGGATTGACCTAGAAAAGAGAATCCTGTAGCTGATTTTCTCTCACGAATGTGAAAACCAATAGACGCAGCAGCAGTCGAAGATCAATTTACATATGAAAATTTGTTTGTTGTTACTGCCAGAACCCCATGGCATGCTGATGTTGCAAATTATTTAGGAGTAGGTAAATTACCTAAGCATCTAACGCCCAATGAATGAAAATAGATAGTACAGCGCAGTACCCGATTCTCTTGGATTGGGGCTACCTATTTCATACAGGAGCAGATATGCACATCAGAAGATGCGTCTGAGAAGACAAAATATTTGACATCTTGAAAGCATGCCATGATGAGCCATGTGGCAGACATTTCACAAATTGCAGGACTGGTCACAAGGTATTACAAATAGGTTATTATTGGCCTACAATTTTTAAAGATGCTAAAAAGTTTTTACAAGCCTGTGATAGTTGCCAAAGGACGGGACACCCTGGACATTCTGATTAAAAGCCTTTGAATCCACAGTTAGTGATCGATCCATTTGAGGGTTGGGTGCTTGATTTTTTTGGTCCTATTAATCCACCATCAAATCAGAAAACATACATACTAGTTGCAACATAGTATGTTACTAAATGGGTGGAAGCATAGGCATTTCCAAGAGCTACAGAGGACTCTGTAATACAGTTCCTTTTCCAAATATTTGTGCGATATGGCCTCCAAAGGGACATAATCACAGATGGAGGACTGCAATTTGTAGCTAATAAAATCATTGCAACATTAAAAAAACTACCACATTCAGCACAAAATTACAACCCCATACCACCCACAGGAAAATGGCCAAGTAGAGAGCACGAATAAGGTGATAGAAGCAATACTTACAAAAACAGTTCCATCACACAGACGTGACTAGGCTTCAAGATTGTTGGAAGCCTTGTGGGCATACCAAACAACATGGAGAAATACCAGTGGGTATTCACCATATCAATTAGTATTTGGAAAAGAACCCATCTTTCCAATAGAATTTGAAATTTAAACATTAAAAACATCCCAGGAGGTGGGTTTAAATATAAATGAGGCACAGGTCAGCAGATTACAACAAATCAATGAGTTAGATGAAATTAGACTCTCCACCCTCCAGCACACTGTATTAATTCAACAACAGAGAGAAAAATGGCATGATGCCCTCATTAAAAAGAGAATCTTCCACGAAGGAGATTGGGCACTCCTATATGAATCCATATTTCAGGATTTTCCCGGAAAACTCCAGACACAATTGCTTGGACCTTATGAGATACAGAAAGTGCATGAGAATGGCACCATTACGTTAACTACCATTGATGGATTTGGACATTCTTTCAAAGCAAACGGTCATTGAGTACGACTTTACCACAAACTGCTTAATAGAGAATCCTTTTACCAACAATTATAGGGAGATTCTACTATGAATATTCTTTCTAAGGAAGATAACTCCTCCTCGGCATTCATTCACTAAACAATTCCTTTATTTTTGAAATTTGTACATAAAGCTTTTCTTGTAATCTTTCTTGTATGAACTGTTTTTTTGTAGAGATTTTATTTTTCATGTTGTTCTTCTTAAGGAACAACTTTTGTTCCTCTTAAGGAAGAGCAGTCGTTCCTCTTAAAAAATAATAGCAATCTTGTGTGCCTTTATTTTTCGTGTTGTTCCTCTTAAGGAACTCGTGTTGTTCCTCTTAAGGAACAACAGCCGTTCCTCTTAAGGAACAACACATCTGCATGTTCATGTTTTTGTTGTTCCTTCTAAAAGGAACATCATTTCCTCTAATTGTTTTTGTTGTTCCTTTTAAAAGGAACAACACTTCCATTGATTATTTTTGTTGTTCCTTTTAAAAGTAACAGCATTTCCACTGATTGTTTTTGTTGTTCATTTTAAAAGGAACATCATTTCTGCCGATTTTTTTTGCTATTCCTTTTAAAAGGAACAACCCCTTCTCCATTATTTTTCATTTTCTATTGTTCCTTCTAAGGAACAGCAGTTTTGATTTTGAGTGTTTTTCTAAGCTGTTCCGCCATAGGATCAACATTTCTTGTTTGTTTTATCAGCTGTTTTGCTTAAGGAACGACTGTTGTTACTCTTAAAGGAACAACAACTTGTGTTTTTTTATCTTTTTGTTGTTCGTCTTAAAGGAACCGCAGTTTTGTGTGCAGATGTTCTTTTTGCTGTTCCTCTTAAAGAACAACAACTTTTCCGTCTAAGGAACAACAATTTTTTAGTGCATTTTTCTTTTTTTAGAACAAAATTTGGAGAATTTTTGTGAATTATTCTTGATCCTTTTAAGGAAAATATACAAATTCATGCAGGAACACAAGAATTAGAGTTACTAGAATCAGCATATCAAGAATAAATTGTAATCTTCAAAGAAATTGTTGTGTATTGATAAGAAAAAAAAAGGAAAGGACACAAATTTCTATATCACTTTGCTGTATTTATTTTCACTAAAACTAATTTGATTGATTATTTTTATCATGTTGGTTCTTCCCTAATCCTCATAATTTTCTTTGAAATTTATTATTGAATAAGAATAAGGGCATATTTTCCTCTATTGAGATGTTTATACTTCTTCCACCATACCTACTCTTAAGGAGTGTTGAGCCATCCTTTATACATAAATAGGCAAGTGCTATATAAAAGAAAAAGAAAAGAAAAATATATCTATATGATTCCTAACAATTCTATGATATGTTAGATGGAGGATAGGGGGTCTCATCAAGAGCCAACCTACCATGATCATAAGGAAGTAGTGAAGTGGCATTCCCATTATGGCCACCACACCAGGGATATGATCCAAAGGGCAACTTATAAAAATAAAAAGTCCTTGGAACAGGAGGTCTCATCACGATCTGGCCTGCCCACCTTTCACTTCTTCCTGGTGAATGGCATTGAGATTCATCTGATTCCCAAGCCAGCACAATGGCCTCAATCATGACATCACAAAGCACTTTCCTAGGCATACATAAAGGATTAGGGTTCCAAGGGTGAAAAAGAAACTTTTTCAAGGTTACAGACACCTGTGGGAAACATAGATCTACTGATGGTATTGGAGTCATATTTTTCACAAATAAATAGCAATTATAAACCCTTTTCTTATATCTTTATCTTAATTTCAAATGAGAGTATGCTCTTCAATGCCTTTGTTGAACCTCTTATACATGAAATATTGTTTATAAATCAGTAATAATGGTTTAAGTGGATAATGACTGCATAAGTAATTTTATTTATGTCAGTTTTCCTTTTCCCTATGTGAAAATCATTACATATCATTTCCATATCTATTCTTGATTTCATAATATGCCTCGATTTCAGTAATTCGATAATTTTTTTATCATGTCATGAATATATACAACTTTTGTCTAGTATTCTGCTCCTCCAATCGTCGGTCGAGGGCAACCTATCATATTTCAGCGGGCACAGGTTGCTTCCAAATATGCCTACATATGGGCTAATTCCCTATTCTCATCAAATCTCGGAAATAGCAAGTTTAACGTCATTTTCTGATATACACGAGGTGTTGTTCCATTGCCATTTCTGTGTATTGTTTTGATACATTAATAGAATGCAGGGCTTAGATGAAATGGGAGGTAGAGAAATACGTAGCAAACCTCTAGTACTAACAGTTTCCGACGCCGCACGAGAAATTTTAGAGAGAGCAGGATGGATTACCTACCGTACACGACTGCAGCAGCCCCATGAAACTATGGCCATCAAATTTTTGCAGAACTTGCAGGAGGACCATTCCATAGTTAGAGGAAGGAAAATAACAGTGAAAGATGCAGTAATTGCTGAGGTGTCTGGTCTACCAGAAGTTGGACCCTTATGGACCCATAAAAATTTAAGACTTCAAGAGGCCATGAACATCTTTCGGGACGAAGGACAAACCCTGACCGTCAAAGGAAAAGGGGTTTAGCTAGCAACTCTGGGGGAACCATGGGAAGAACTGGCTAGAATATTGCAAAGCTACATTACATGTGATAAAAGAAAGGATGTGGTAAGACCACACCACCTCAAATTGTTAGCAGTATTAAAACAGAAATGTGCTGTGAATTTTCCTGCATATTTAAATTTTTTACTGCATGACACTGCTTTGAGCATGAAGAAATCTCGTCATACAAGGATGATAGTAAGACACCATTGTTTAATTATATTAATAGTTAGTTACATTCTTGCTCAGCAGTAGATTAGTTGGGAAGAATTTTTATTTTCGATAGATGGAGGAACAACCTTACCTCCCCCTAAATGAAAAAGAATCACTAGCACATCAAACAGACCTCTAAAAGGCAGACAATCCTACAGATTAAGAAGAAGGAGGGGAATGTTGGGAAACCTCCAGAGTAGCAGTAGCCAACCCTTATAATTACCTAGTTCTAGAGACGAGCAACCCCCGCAACTGGAAGGAGGAGAAAATCAAGAAGGGGAAGAAACTAAACGAACCAATGAAGAAGAAAGAGAGGAAGTAGAACCTCCTATAACCTCCAGCACAAGTCCACCACAGATTCCACTGCAGGAGGGTGAATTGGCCCTAATTTTGGCCAATATGTGTGAGTATATTCAACCCCAAAATCCACTCAACCTCAATATTGAGGTAGAGCAATCACAGAAACATTATGTCCATAGCAAGGATACATCCGAAGAAATGCATGACAAGGAGGAAGAAGAAGAAGAAACCCCTCAGGAAATAACCGATCAAGCTAGGGTTTCCTCCCCTAAGGAACCTATTCAAGATAACGTGAACACTGAAGAATTGTTCCAAATAGAGAATATGGAAACAATCTAGGACAAGGGCACAGTCCCTGAAGAACAAAACCCAGCGGAGCAGCCAAGTACAGAAAAGGAAATAGTTGTTCCTCCCAAGAAAAATAAGAAGAAGACAAATGAAATTAAGTGGTTGAGAAAGGAATGGAAAAAGCTGGTAAAATTAATAAAATGACTCAGACAAAAGGTAAGAGTTCTGAAAAAGGGGAAAGTCTCTAAAAGAAGCATGAAAGCGAGGGATGCAGCCATCCAAATGGAGCCCCATAATACGAGGGCCATGAAGACTCAAACCAAGCCCATATTCATTCAAGATATCAAGGAATAGCAGGCAGTTGTTACAGACATGGTTGCCCAAACTAAAAATGTGCAAGTCTGTAATAAACATATTAAGACCGAGGCACTGTCCTCTAGCAGTATGGCCAAAAAAGAGACAGAGACTGTAGGGACTCGACATTGTAATAAAAAAACACAGGTAGATATTCAACCCAAAAATGTTTTGATAAACAAAGACCCTGGTATAGAAAAACTCTGACAGGATCTAGCATAGGCTCAATGGGCTAGAGAAAAGCTCGAAGAACAGACTATTCCTAGGAAGAAATACCAAGAGTTACAAAAGAAATTAAAGGACATCAATGCATCAGAGGCACAAGCCTTCGATAAATGTCAGAAGGTAGAAGAAAAAGTTGAAGAGGTAAGGAATAGACTATGAACAATCAAGAATCAAATGGATACTCTCTGTTCTCTATATACAGATGTTCTAGCATGTAGATCCCCTGCCAAAAATTATGGTTTTTTTTTTTAGAAAGATATTTGTAGTTAAAAATTAAAGTTGTTAAGGCAGGAAAACCTATAGAATTAGAAACTGAAAATGATTTTATAAACTGCTGCAAACTCTATGGAGTAAAAGTTCAATGCCTACTTTGTGAATTTTATTTGCACAATTTTATATTGGCAGAGGAAATGGAGACAAATCCCAGTCATTTTGTGGGTGATGTCCAATATCAAGCATTCATTTCATTTGTTATTATCCAGTTAAAAGGCTCAAGGCATATAACACTTTTTAGAGACAATAAAATGGGTTAGACATTTGGGTTAGGGGTGAACCGAGACACCCATTACAATTATGGGCTAGGAAGAAAAGCTTAATGATAAAAGAGGGTGTGATCCAGCCATTGGGACCCCTCCACAAAGCAATCATCCTAGATGGGGTAGAATATTTTCTGTCCATCAGAGACTAGGCCATAGTAGCAGCTAAACTCCGATGGAAGATTTCCAATCAGAATATTCAAGACAGAGAGCCATTCAATTATAATTTTTTTGAGTTAGCTCCCAACCACCTAGTTATCTATATTAACCTCATCTTGAGGGAAGGCCCGTATTGGTTAGGTTGTGGATTTCGAAGCCCTATTATTTGGTATCCTGTAGCAGACTATAAGGCCAAATATGAATTACCTAAAGGGTAGATAGGGCATATTTTTTAAGTTTTAGCTGAAAATCATGGTTTTAGACCACTTAGTGAAAAACCCTCTCCTACCTATTCTCTAACAGCTTTACATGTAAACTATGGTTTTCATGAGGACATGAAAAAGGGTAAGCAGGGGGGGTGTTGAGCATTGGAAAAGGTATGAATTTGCAATGTATTTATTTATATTTTTCCTTTAATTATAACTCCTTATATTCTAGAATGGTAATATATTGAAGAATTATAATATAATTAAGGAGATTAGTGATTTTTTCAAATTGATTAAAGATTGTCTTTTCTTATATGCAGAAAATAGATGAAGTGGGAAACCACCATTCAGGAGAAAAAGACAAAGAAGAAACAATTTTTGTCCCTTCAACAAAAGACCATATCCAGACAATAAGGTCAAGATCAGAGTGCACAACCAAAGGAGGGAAAGGAACAACCCGGCATCAACGCAAGAAGACAAAACGATAAATAAAGTTAGAAGATAGAGTGAATCCCTTAGGATCTCTCGATCCTGAGGGATTTCTGCTCAAAGCTTATATGTCTTTCTTGTTTCACCCGCTGGATGTTATAAAAGGGACAATACTTGTAGAAATCGATAGATAATGTATTATGTATGATAACTACTTAGACTTCCTGTTGTATTTTCATGATTTCTCATCGATTCTCATTGGTTAAAACAGAGTTTGATTTCTTCTAAACACTGTTACATATGATTAATATATAATCCAATTGCCATTCCATTATTTGATATTGGAGTAGCTCGACGATGCTTCACTAGCGGCTAAGGTCCTCTCCCTGGTGGATCCACGTGCTATCTGTACCATTACTTTATGATTTCAGTCGTGTGATGGTTTTCTTTAGTTCTCATTTCCTTTAGTCACATTGATTCATAGTTTCCATATTTTATCACTTACTGTTCAATGTTTTATGAAATTGGTTTGTTTCATCAGTTGTGAGTGAAATGTGTTGTTATTCCTTTCCACATAATTTGATTATTTATTGCTCTGTAATTTGTATTTTTATTCTTCTCAGATATAAAGCTTCTTTGTTCAGAATTTGCTTTTCATTTCATTAAATACTTTTTGTTCATTTCCATTAAATATATTTGCTGTTCATTTCATTAAATAGTTTGTTGTACATTTCCATTAAATAGATTTGCTGATTTCCATTAAATAGCTTTTCTGTTCATTTCTGATAACTAGCTTTACTGTTTATTATTTTCTTGTAAGTCTTTGGTTTTCTTTGGAATGATATTGCAGAAATCTTGTTTATTCTATTTCCGTTAGCAACATTATTGATTTAACTCAGTTATCATTTCTAATTAGTTGTTTATTGTGGAGTGTGAGATCATCAACTGTAAAGGACATTGGCTACTACTTCCTAAGTTCTCAGATTGAGGATCTTGTTTATTCTTGATTTCATTTTACATCAGTTGACAAAGGAAAGAGTTATTACTACTGCATCCTTGACTGATGATTTCTGAGTGAGTGATTGGATTTTAGAGATTTAGGTTTCATGTTTTTGCAATTAGATTTCATTTTCAAGCATCCGTTTACTCTTGTATTTGAAACATTGTACTGCAATTTGGAGAGCATTACTCTTAGATTAAATTTCCGCCTCAAACTGAGTACACTCTTGAGATAAAAAATTGTACCTAGATTGATAATTAATGTAGGATAAATAGGAGTTAAAAAGACACATTTTATACCTCAACAGTAGTTGATAGACTTACCAAGTATGCAAAGTTTTGTGCATTATCTCATCCATTTAAAGCATTTATAGTTGCTACTAAATTTATGGAAACAATTCAAAAGCTACATGGAAACACAAAGATTATTGTAAGTGACAGAGATCCCATTTTTACTAGAAATTTTTGGACAAAATTATTTTCTTGTTTGGGTACTCAACTAGCTCATAGCTCATCTTATCATCCTTAATCTGATGGTCAAACTGAGATAGTGAACAAATTTTTGTAAGGATATCTTCATTTTTTTGTATCTGATAAACAAATACAATGGGTCAAGTGGTTACCTCTCTCTGAATGGTGGTACAACACTTCCGTCCATACTGCAGCAAAAATGACCCCATTTATGGCACTTTATGGATATCATCCATCATCTATCACATCATCTTTAAGAGAAAATTCTAAGGTTCAAGTAGTGGAATATCACATCGAGCACCAACAAGAAGTTCTCCAAATCTTAAAGTATAACCTAAATTTGGCACAAAATCGAATGAAACAATAGGAAGATCAACATCGCAGTGAGAGAATTTTTGATGTGAGAAACTAGGTATTTTTACGACTACAACCATACAAAAAAATGTCCCTCAAGCAAGCTAAGAAGGATAGAAAATTATCGCCGAAGTACTATGGTCCTTACAAGGTGTTACAAAATATTGCTACTATGACATACAAGTTGGAGCTTCCTGCTTCTTCGCAAGTGCCTCCAATTTTCCATGTTTCATGCATAAAGAAGGTTATAGGTGACAAAATTGAAGTTCAAACAATATTTCCAGAACTTGATAAGGAAGGAAAAATCATATTGGAACTTGAAGCTATCATGAAAGCAAAAACTTGACAACTATGAAATCAATCAATTTCAGAGTATCTCATAAAGTGGAAGAAGTTACCCACTGAAGATTCTACATGGTAGGATGAGAATTTTATACAAAAGCACCCAGAGCTACTCAAGAATTGAGGAAAATAGTTTTTGAAGGAGAGGGGCATGTTAGGGCCCTATATTACTAGTGTAGTCCCATATTGTTGTTAGTGTAGCCCCCTTATTGTTATTGTTGTACCCCTGTAACCCCAATATTATAATTATTTTGCTCTTACATTATTATTGTTAGGTCGTCTCAGATTATATTATGACCCCATGGAATCCTATATATAGAGGGATATTTTGTCATTTATATCATCCAAGAATTGTTCATTTATGAAATGTAAAGGAGGTTGCCCCCTCAAAGTGGATTATTTCTAAGGCGTTGATCTCCCTTTTCTTCTATTTTTGGAGCTGGTTTCATAACATGGAATGCATAATCACTTTTAGAAGTATATATATCAATATTTGAAAGTGTTGAAGCGAAATCTCCTGGTGACAAGCTCCTTAAAATAAAATTTCAGTGTTCTATTAGTGAGTAGATAGGGAGAAAATGAGTTTATACGAAGCTTAATTGTGATTTTTACAAGTACCTTCACAAAAAATAAAGGTATGTATAAGAATATCAAATATCCAAGTGTTGATGTTCAGACTGCCTACAACAGAAAGAGAGGAAGAGAAATAAGGAATATTTGGATTGGAAAAGAAATATTTCTTTGGAAATTAATACGCTTGATGGATTTCCAAATGATGAAATTGTTGATATATTTATTTCTAAATAAACAACATGCCAGCGTAATTAGCAAAGGTTTGTAAAAAAAAATCTTGGGTATTTCTAATGTAGCTCCTCAGAGGGAACTTCTTGAAGAAATTTTAGAACACCACCCATGCTGGAATTATTTCTACACGATGAAAAACAAAATTTTATTCTATATATGTAAAAACTTGTTGCAGATTGAAAGTGCCCTCCTTGGACCATGAAAAATATTGACATCTACAAACCAAGCTACACTCCATAATCTAAATTTTCCAGAAGCTAAGAAATGTATGCACATAGGTCGCTAATTCAGTACAAAAAGTTCCATTCAACAATACCTTTTTCCATTTCTTTCTAATAGTTAATCCCAATAGTCTGTGTTCTTGGATAAGACCCGTTGAATTCTGAGCTCTCTCCCTTGCAATGAAAATGATCCATCTCAGTCCTCTCAGAAAATAAAAAGAGATACATACTTGTTACCACTGAGCCCAATTTAACAAAACAAGAGGAAGGGAAGAAAGAAAAAGTGGAGATACAAGTTACTATTAACGTCGTTGAATGACAAGTGAATATAATTGAATAATCAAGCATGCATAAACCTTACAGTGAACCAAATTTAAGTGTCAAGCACTTTCGAGACCATTTAACTTACCAACCATTCATTTTGTGAATATAAATAAATAATGGAGAATGAATTGAATTTCATTAATTTTTCGTGTTATGGATAGGCAGAAAGCATGGAAAATGAAGACGAAAAGCTATAAGGAATATATAAAATTGATCTACATTCAAAAATATTCTTATGTCCAATGCTTGAAGACTTTAGGCAACAGATCCTTAGGTCCCAACCCAAAAATATAATCAAGACTCAATTATTGACAGTAGAAGGCTGATAATCTGATGCTTGGCATGTAGCCCATTGGAAACAACTAAAGGAAGAATGATTTCTAGACATATTTATTTATTCAACAATTCCATTTCACAATTGTGTCTTTACTCGCTAGAGATTACACAAAATCATTGATAGCGCCATCTTTAATATCCTAAGCGAGCCTCAAACAAGCATTTCCAATCGTTCTCAATATTACCAACAACTTATTATCAAGCACATTATGTTGGAAATGCTGAGAGGGGGGGTGAATCAGTATTCCTTTCAATTAGAGCATTAGTTAATATTCAATTATTATCAGTTTTTGTAAAATGATAGTAGCAAACAAGAGGAACACAAATGCACATAGTTTTTAAGATGGAAACCCACTTCGGGACAAAAACCACCTAATGCTTTTCTAATAATTATTTAATATTCAACTCCAATTGAAAACAAAGCTCCAACTTCCTAAAATCTAGAAAAGCACTCTTCTCCAGCTCCCACTGGATGGAAGCTCCAATGCCTGAGATTCTTCATTATTCAACTGAACGAATGCCCCAACACCCAATGAGCTACAACTCACCTTAGCACCACCCTACCACCTTGTAGAAGAATAGAAGAAGAATGGAGTCCCATACCAGGGAAAATGGTCCACATTACAATGATATAAAATGATGTGGAAGAAGAAGGCACAATATAAAATAGTACCAACTATGACACAACCACCTAATGAGGATCCTAGACCACCCGACACTACCCCTTCAACTCTTGGCAGAGAGACACTAGTACAATTTGTATAATAATGTATTTACAATGACTTAGTACAATGATACCTTTACAATGATTGTATGTAGTGCTACCCACTTGAAGACTTCATGTGATGAAGTACCTTTGTTTCTACTCTTGTCATGCTACCCTCTGCTACACCTTGCTTTGTGTTTCTTCCCTAGAAATTCTGGTCCTTTGCAGCCCTGGACAACACATGATCTAGCTTTTTCTTTGCCTT
This sequence comes from Pinus albicaulis, assembly GCA_034641835.2. Taxonomy (NCBI): domain Eukaryota; kingdom Viridiplantae; phylum Streptophyta; class Pinopsida; order Pinales; family Pinaceae; genus Pinus; species Pinus albicaulis. The sequence continues at coordinate 501,418,607 of CM076576.1, read as the reverse complement.
CTAGGAGCTCGATATTGAATATGGTGTATCTCTGTTATTTCAGATCTCCAATATATGATTTTTTGTACTGTATTATTCCTCTGAGTCATATTTCTAATGCCATAGGTCTAACCCAATTTCGATTCTTCAAGGGAGATTTATACCCAATCTCTCACAATGCCCTAATTATTGATTGTTTCAAAAGCGAAAAATTGTACAGCATGCCACGTGTCATAGTTTCTTCATTCAAATTTGAAATTGATAGAGTGAAAACTATAGACTATGCACTATCTATAAATTCTTACAAAATTCAAATCCGATACTCAGAGAGAGAGTTATGATGCTTTTCCCAAGGTAATTTCTTTGAGATGAATTTCAGGAGCCTACAAAAACACTGACTTCCACATATCATATCTCCGGAAATATTGCGCACCTTGATCTAAAATTGTCATAGTGTCTTCCTCAGGATTTTGGCTTTGCCTCATAAATATTTCATCTTTTGAACCTTGATATAAAAAATGTTTGAGAAAAAATTCCATGATGACCTGTTTCAGATAACGAAATCCCTTACATGAGGAGGATATGAGGATCACAATTTATATAAATGCTTAGGTTGAGAGGTGCTTCAACAAGTGAACATGGGAGTAATTTTAGGAGCTTAAAAATTATTTATTATGACTTTTCAATGACCCATGGCACAACCCCATGGGGTTTTAGCCCACTAACTAGGGGTATAAACATCAAACATGAGTATCTCTCAAACCGTGAAGAATTACATGGCGTACCATATATCAATGGAAACATCTCAAAAAGTAAAAACCATAAAAAGCCTTATTGAAATATAATATATTAATTTGGTAGGTCAAAATTCCCATGAAATATTAGGTTAGCCCCTGGTGCTTCTTGGGTTGATATCAATGACAATCGTTGATCAACAATCTCCCCCATTGGCATTGATGGAAACAAAATTACTCCCCCTGCGATCATGACACCTCTTCCTACAACATTCTCTCCCCCTTTAACATCAATGGAAAAGGGTAGCTCCCCTTGAAACATAACCATCCTGTGGACCTGTACACAATTCCACTCCCCCTAACACACAACCATGCTGTGGAACTGTACACACTTCCAGCCCCCCTTTATATTCTGAATAAGGAAAATCTAATGAGAACTTGGGAGAATCCCAAGCTTTTGGCGAAGATATTCCAATGCTTCATGAGTACTCTCACGATCATCAACACTTCCTGCCCAGTCTGCATATGTAAAGGAATGAATAATAAGATTGTTACCCTTCAGATACCACAAGCCATATTTTGTTGTTCCCTTTAGATATTGAAGAATACTTTTGATGGCAATACTATGTGATTCATTTGGTGCTGCTTGGAATCTTGCTACTTGTCCAACTTCTTGCATAACATTTCGCCGGGAGGATGTTACATATAGAAGAATACCAATCATAGATCTGTACAACCTTTGATCCACATCCTTAGATGAGTCGTATATTCTCAATTTGCAAGATGTTACCATTGGAGTAAGGATGGGTTTGCAATCCTCCATTTTAAATTTCTTGAGCATTTCCTTGATTCACTTGGCTTGAAATATAAATATTCCTTTCCCTTGCTAAGATATTTGAAGCCCTAAGAAGTATGTGAGCTCACCAAGTAAAGACATCTCGAAATCACTTTTCACCTTTGTAGAAAACTTCTTACTTAGTTGATCATCATTGCTACCAAATATTATATCATCCTCTTTATCTATTATACATGCTTTAGTTGCTTCATCCAGAACATATATGTCATTTGGAGCTCGACTTGTTGTAGCCACAATTTCACCATACATGCCTTTCCTGATTTCACACTTTGTGGAGTATAATAGCATTGTGTGTCATTGATCACATATTTGTCCAACACTGAGCAGATTGTGATTCATGTTTTAAACCAATAGAACATTCTTGGCTAGACCATCTTTTCTTCCGAGAGTGACAGTACCTAATCCTATAACATTTGAAGATCCACCATTGCCAAAGGACACGGTTCCATCCTTCTTCTCTTTTAGAGATACAAATTTATTTCTATCTCCAGTCATATGTGTTGAGTAACTATTATCAACATACCACAGATCTTTGTTGTTTTGAGCCTTGAAAGTGAGAGCACAATTATCAGTCTTCTTCTTCTTCCATGTTTGTTCGTTCTGTGGCTTCGAAGATTCTTCTGGAGGATTTTCAGGTCTGCAGTATTTGGCTATGTGTCCAAAGTTTCAACATTTGTAAGATTCAATATTATTTCTTAAATGTTCAAATCTATTGATGTTTCGTTGAGCCTTGAGAGGTTCATATTTGAAAGATCTTATGGAATTGTATCTTTTCTAGGGTACATGCAAAATGATACAGTTTTATGAACAAATTTTCCACATGAATAACAATATCCATAAAACATATGTAGGTACCTAGATCGAAATTTTCATCGAGGAATTGTCTTCCAAGGTCGTTCTTGTGAATCTTGACCAATGAAGTCTACATGCATGTCAGATCTCATAGGTTCATTGTATTTTGTTGTAGAAGGTCCTGCTTCTTCTTCTTTGTAATCGATGCCAGTTCTATCATTGTAAGATCGTTGATTGTTGATGAGTTCTTTCAATGCCCTTAAGTTGTTGGCATAGTTTTGCATAGTTTTTCCTTTCTTCACTTCCTCACGCAGCGAGACTACTTCAGCTTGTAATTCTCCCCTTACTTGGTTGCCTTATTCCAACTTATTTTGAAGTGACTCTTCAATGCATTTGTGTTCTTCAACTTCAATTTTGAGACCTTAAACTTTTTCTTCAAGAGTATTTGAATGGATAATCTCTGCCTTGAGATCTTTTATAAGCTTGATTGCTTCCTTATAAAATTCTTCTATGGTCAATCCTTCTTCTTTGTTGTTTTATACCTGTTGTTTATTGTGCAAGGCCATAAACAATACTCTCTCATTGGATTCTTCTTCAATGTCATTGTCTTCATCGGATGATAAGCTATCTTATTTAGAGAGAAAGTTCCTTTTGGATCCTTGCTTGTTGAATTTCTTAAAGCCTTTCTTTCATTTTGAGTTACCATCACTTTTGTTTGGACATTTTGTTGCGAAATCCCCAACCTCATCACAACCGAAACATATCAATGGAGGTTTACCTTTGAATTTTCCCTCACCAATTTTTAGTTTTCTCATGAAGTAAGCATATCCTTCATCTGAAAGACCTTCTTCATCATCTCCCTTTTCTTCACACTTGCAGGTGCATGTCTTTTGAATTGAAGGTTGTTTATCCTTATTGGTTTTCTTAGATGCAATGAACATGGTTTCTAGATGCTAAGTACCCTCTTCTTCATCAAGTCTCATTTCATATGCTATGAGAACTCCATGTAATTCCTCTTTGCTGAGTTTCTCCATATTTTCACTGTATTCTAAGACCGATACCTCTGGGTTGAATCTTCCTGGAAACGTTCTAAGAATATTTCGTATAATAGTCTTCTCATCAACTATCTCTCCCAATCCTTGCAGAGTATTGGTTATTTTATCAACATATTGGAAGTATGTAGCAATGTTGCAATCTTCTTTCATTATGAGTTTCTCAAATTTTGCTCTATAGATTTGAAGCTTTGTTTCTTTAACATTTGAGTCACTTGCATATATATTCTAAAGCTTGTCCCATATATTTTTGGCAGTTTTACAACCCTAAACATTATGATAAGCAGATTCAATAAGTCCACTGATAATAATATTCTTTTCTTTTGCATCATTTACCAAATTATGCTTACCTTGTTCATCTGTGGTTGATGTAAATCCAATTTGAACAATGTCACGCCATTGACCTTGCGGCAAGAGATAGTGCCGCATTCTTCCTTTCGAGTGCATAGTGCTACTACATCTGACAATTTTCATTCTTGGTATGCTCATGACACTCATTAAGAACATTAACTTTTGTTAAACGACCAAGCTACGAAACAATTGTTAAATCACCCGAGTCTAGGTGAGTTAGTATTCCTTTCAATTAGAGAATTAGTTAATATTTAATTATTATAAGTGTTTATATAATTATAGCAGCAAACAAGAATAACACAAATGAAAATATTTTTTAAGGTGGAAACCAAATCCAGGACAAAAACCACCTAATGCTTTTCTAATAATTCTTTAATATTCAACTCCAATTGAAAATAAATCTCCAAATTCCTAGAATCTAGAAAAGCGTTTTTCTCCAGCTCCTACTAGATGGATGCTCCAATGCCCGAGATTCCTCAGTATTCAACTAAATGGATGCCCCAACAACCAATGAGCTATAACTCACCCTAGCACCACCCTACCACCCTGTAGAAGAATAAAAGAAGAATGGACTCTCGTACCAAGAAAAATGGTCCACTTTACAATGATATAGAATGATGTAGAAGAAAAAGACACACTAGAACATAACCCCAACTATGATACAACCACCTAATGATGATCCTAGACCACCCGAAACTGCCTCTTCAACTCTTGGTAGATAGACACTAGTACAATTTGTACAATAATGTATTAACAATGACTTAGTACAATGATACCTTTACAGTGATTGTATGTAGTGCTGCCCACTTGAAGACTTCATGCGATAAAATTCTTTCTGTTGTTATGTACCTTGTTTGTTTCTCTTATCATGCTACTCTCTGTTTCACCTTGCTTTTCTTTGCTTCCCTAGAAATTCTGGTCCTTTGCAGCCCTTGACAACACATGATCTAGCGTTTTCTTTGCCTTCTAGAAGCTCGTTATTGAATCTGGTCTATCTATGTTATTTCAAATCCAAAATATCTGATTTTTGGTACTGTAGTAGTCCTCCCAGTCATCTTTCTAATTCCATAGGTATGACCCAATTTGAATTCTTCAAGATAGATATATACCCAATCTCTCACAATTCCCTAATTATGGATTGTTTTAGCAGAGTGAAATTGTACGGTGTGCCATGTGTCATTGTTTCTTCATTCGGCTCTAAAATTGATGGAGTGAAAACTATAGACTATGCAATATCTTTTATTTTTTACAGAATTCCAATCCGATACTCAGAGAGAGAGTTATGATGATTTTCCCAAGGTCACTTCTTTGAGATGAATTTCAGGAGCCTGCAAAAACACTGACTTCCACAAATCATATCTCCGAAAATATTGCGCACCTTGATCTAAAATTTTCACAAAAGCTTCCTCCAGATTTCGGCTTTTGCTCATAAAAATTTCAGCTTCTGAACCCTCATAGAAAAAACATTATAGTGAAAATGTCACGATGACCTGTTTCAGATAACGAAATCCCTTACATGAGGAGGATATGACAATCACAATTTATATAAATGTTTAGGTTGATAAGGGCTTCAAAAAGTGAACGTGGGAATGATTTTAGGAGCTTAAGAATGTTAATTATGACTATTCAATGACCCATGCCACAACCCCATGGGGTTTTAGCCCACTAACTGGGGGTACAAACTTCAAACATGAATATCTCTCAAACCGTAAACAATTACATGGCGTGCCATATATCAACGGAAACATCTTGACAAGTAGAAACCATTAAAGTCCTTATTGACCTATAATATATTAATTTTTTAGGTCAAATTCCCATGCAATGTTGGGTTAGCCCCTGGTGCTGCTTGGGTTGATATCAATGACAACCATTGATCAAAACATTATTCCACTGAAATAAAACTATATGTTCATTTAGTTCAAATGTTTATCTCTGCATTATTACATTCCACCATATTGATGTTTTACCTTCTCCAAGAGAAGCATGAGCCGTATGGAAAAAATCCTATTTCCAACAATATTAGCAAGTATGAACGCGAGGTTAGTAGTGTTGTGAAGTTTACAATTATTTGTCAGTAGGGGTTTCTGCAATATACTATTAGAACACAAGGCTCATAAATGTCCATATATATTAGTAAAAGTAGCACACAAATTTTCACTTCGAGAACAAGAAACCATTTTTGATTGGAAGCATGCACATGATGAAATTACTAAAAACACACTAGATTACTAAATATCGAACAACTCCATTAATAAGGGTCTAGGCATGAAATTCCATGTATTGTGCAAGACTACCAAGTTCTATAAGAAATTTTCATGGTAAAATACTTTATATGAGATGATGAGCATATTAGGAAATATGCATAATCTCGGATCTAAGTTCTACATCATTCATCAGCTCCTCATGTTTCTTGAGACATGAAATAATATGTAAAAAGGATTTGAAAATAGATTTTAGAGAACTTTATCTTTGTATACCATTTAAGGTTCCCATAAGGTGGATTGAATCTAACCTATAATGTTAGTTGGATGCCTGTATAAGACAATGAAAAATAAAATTTTATTCTCTATCTGTAATAACTTGTTGTAGACTATAAGTGCCCTCCTTGGACCACAAAAAACATTAACATCTAAGAAATGATTGCAGATTTCTTTGTCCCCAAAAGATACCATGAAAGATACAACTACAACTAGGCCCAAAGAAATTTAGTTACCCTGTATAGCTATGTAACCATCTTATTCTTCTACTTTAGAGATCATTTGTAGGGATGGATAATAGAATAAATGAAAACACACTCTTGATACCTAGTATGGTAAAAAAATTGAGAAATAATGTGATATATATATCTATATATATATATATATATATATATATATATATATATATATATATAACTGGGAATCTCATTCTCCCAATAATGACATCATATAAGGGCTTGAAACATTGAGAGATATATATAAAAATATCAACACATTTATCGACCCTTTTCATAAGTTAAATTAGAAGAGGAAAGAGCAGAATCCATCTTAGAAACCTCCTTTATCATAGTAATTTGAAGTTCGTTTAGTAAATGGAAAAGAACCGAAATATTGTAGAATCATATTTAAATAACAAAGGATAGAAAAATTCAACATATATCTACAGTAAAAGGACTTCTTATTGATACATAACCTCCAAGTACACTATGTAGTCTACTATACAAGAAAAGGATGTTTAAGGAAGCATAAATTATCATAAATTGAAATGGAAAAGGAAACCAGACAAGAAGACGTTTGAGTTGTTTTTGTGCACCTTCAAGTAGTGCATCCATCTCTTAATTTCCAATACCCTCCAAAAGGCCATCCTTTATTTTTCCATTTATTGCATTTTAGATAATAACTGGTGGAAAACATAAAATAATATCTTGATTGTTTTCCATTGCTTCAAGTGCTGAGAATGATAGATATAATTTTTCATTATCTTATGGAGAGCCATAGCTCCATCCCATTAAAACACATAATTATTTTTAAATTCCCAGGTGTTATGATCGCAGCATAGGATTAGGAGCATTTTATGCATGCATAATAAGGTTGTGAGTATCCAAAAAACCATATATTGACTGCAAGACACAAATGGACCAAGTTAGAAAAATGTAAAATAGTAATCTGAATAAAAAATTAAAGAAGAAAAGATAAAAATTAATAATTGTAGTTCCCTTATACCAAAAGCAAGCTCCTAATGCTTTGAGTTACACATTTTAAAAAATGTTAAGATAGGCTAAAAAAATTTCTCTGATCATTAAGTGTATAGGAGTGGATTAATTTGAAACAAGCCATGGACTAAGGCCTTTGAAAGTTGAAAACATGGTTGATGAAAACTGAAATATTTAAATATTCACAAATGACAAAAACAAACATCCATAAAGAAAAATAGCATGTGTGTGAAGTAGCATATATCCCTGTATAAATGAGAGAAATCAATCTCAGTTGCAACTTCCTTCCCATTAGTGTCAATTACTCAGATTTAAATCCATATCTACTATGCATCCCAACAAAACACTTCAAAGTTTGTTCCATATATATTGAGAAAATTTGTATACAGTATAATATTTCAAATTATGGTAAGCATTGAGTTATCCATGCACAAATTATAATCTATTTTTCCAAAAAAACACAATCTGGTTCATGCATACATCTTCAATTTTTGAATAATGCTTAACATTTCAGACGAATTATGTGTGTAATATATAAAAAGAAAAAGGTCAAAGAGTTTTACTATAAGTTAAACAATTAAAAAACCAACAAAAACACAAAAAATATTCAGAAAATATGGAATTCCCATTTGAGTCATATAGATGCACCCACTCAATACATGCTTCTTGATAAGAACATTTCGAAGACCAGTTGTTCATAAGAGTCATTAGTTTCAACTACAACTTGAATGTCTCAGATAATTTCGTAACACCGATCCTCCTAGTTTATTTAGAAAGGCTGAATCAAAAGATCGCATTAAACATATTCATTTCTCTGAAATGCAAAAATTAGTATTGATCGCATCTACCATCAAACCACCAATGATAAAATAGAGTGATGAATCAAATTTTCTTATGATTTTATAAATTAAATGTTTCAATATGGTGACCTACTTTTAAACAAGTTTCCCAAACTATTTTAAAATTTAAATTTGTGTTGCTCTCCTTTACATTTGTCTCCTACCTCCTCAAATATCCAGATCACCTTTTGGAATTCAGAGACTACATTCTAAGTAGGTCTTCTAAGTGGGTCACAAAATATTGAAAGGTGCTAGCATTTATTCAATAAAATTCAATATGGTGTTGAGTCAAGGAGAACATAAATAAAACAAGTCCATGATAAACAAGAAATATCCAAGATCGTTCTTCTCTGAAACCTACGATAAATGCATGTCCAAGGTCCAATGCTAATAAGCTATGCAATTTGAGTAAAAATGATAATGCTAGTAAAGAAAAAAAATGATTTCAGATTTCTTAGTACCCAAAAGGACTTGCAATTTTTATTTCTTTTATAGAAAACGACCCTTGTTTGGTAGGAGAAAATCCTAGGATGTGTGCCCTCAGGGATTTACATTGGTTTACCATTATACCCCAGTGCAATAAAAAATAAAAGGTAAGGCTTAAGGTGAAAAAGAGATGGAATTTAGTCTAGGGTCATCACCTCTCTTTGGCATAAGTTCACCAAAGCCTTCTAGTGACCACATGACTACTGGAGGTGTCAAATAAAACCTAGTCAAGGTATTGGGTAAAATACCATAGAGGGACTTTACAATTACAATAAAATATTTCAAACAATGGAGAAACACATGAGATAATTAAAGAGGGCATACCAAGTGGGGGCATGGAAGCGACCCTGCATATAGCTTTTGTTTCTCTTCTATCCTAGCCCGTAGGACATAGCCCCATTATCATCATCCTCCTCACCATACTCAACATGAAAAGCTACAACATTCCTTAGAATTGAAAATGTATATTTTTATTCTCTCACCATAAACGTTACATTACTTCCATCATCAGTATCCGCACTAAATGTGAGCATAAAATAATATAGCCTCCACACATGGTTGAGAACTCATTCCCTAACATCCCACAACAACTATTTCTCCAATTTCCTTCCTCGAGCCACCTGATTATATAACACCTCAGAGCCCATAAAAGCATGGATTTAGTCCACACCCTGCTCCAATGCGGTCAAAGAAATGAAAGGGTCAATTTGTGGAAAACATGTTCAATGTTTAGGGTGAGTTGATTTCCGCACGACATCGGCCAGTTCACAGGGTCGAGTCGGGTTCAACCTGAGTCTGCATGAAAAATAGTGACATCACGTTTGGAATAGTGATTCTGGCAATGGACATTTTTTGGTTCGAGTCGGGCAATGCAGTAAGAGTTGAAGCAAGCACACGGTTCCACCTTATCTGGCTCCTGAAGGGTGTATTTTTTGCACGAGGGAATAGGGGGGCTGGGGTGAAGGGTAAATTTGTTTTTAGGCATTAATTGGAATTCAAATATAAAATATAAAATATAAAATTAAATGTAAATAATAATATTTAAATAAAAATTATATATAGTATTAAATTAAAAATTAAATGTAAATAAATAAGATATTAAGGTGTATATAAATTATTTAATATGTTAAACTTACAAATTTCCACACACACGACCTGACCTGACCCAATCAGAACGTGTTTCCTTGGGTGCCCTCATGCGACACAACCAGACCCACCCAAAATAAGGTACAAGGGAGCAAACGACAAACAGGTCAAATGAGCATGCACATTAAGGGACACAGACGGTCACAACTTAGAATTTTTTATACGACCTCCCTCACACAACTTGACCTATATATGTTTCCTTGGGCTCCCTCACATGGCATGAACCAACCCGCCCGAATGAAGTCACAAATGATCAAATGGAAAATGGGTTGCACGAACGTGCACAAAGCAAACGAGCGATCAAAACTTAGCATTTTCTATACGGACACCCTCACATGACCTGACCCAACTCGACCCAAATGCATTTCCTTGGGCACCCTCACAAGGCACGACTCGACCTGCATGAATGAAGGTAACGAAAAATAGTTCGCACGAATGTGCACACGACACACAGGTGGTCACAACCTAGAAGATTTTATAAGGCCACCCTCACACACCTGATGCAACCTAACCCAAACGCGTTCCTTGGGCACCCTCACATAACACGACCCAAACATGTTTCCTTGGGCACCCTCACATCAGCCAACCTGACCCGACCTACCTGAATGAGGGCATAAGGGAACAAACGAAAAATGGGTCACACAAACTTGCACAAGACAAAGTGGTGGTCATAAAATAACATTTTTTATATGACGTCCCTCACACAACCCAATGCAAAAATCCTTCCTTGGGTGGCCTCACACAGCACGAACCAATATGACCTAACCTGAACTCGTTTCCTTGGGCGCCCTCACATGACCCGACCTGACCCGACCCACCCTGAACGTGTTTTTTTGGGTGCCCTAAAATCACTCAACCTCACTTAAATGTGTTTCCTTGGGCACCCTCACACGACCCTACCAAACTATTCTGAATGAAGGCACAAGGGAGAAAAATGAGAACAGGTCCCATGAACGTGTGCCACAAGCCACACGAGTGGTGATAACTTAGAATTTTTGATATGGCTGCCCTCACATGAACCGACCCGAACACGTTAATTCCTTTGGCACCCTCACACAAGAGGAATTGACCTACAAAAATGAAGGCAAGAGGGAATAAATGGAAAATAGGTCACACGAACATGCACAAGGCACAAAAGTGGTCAAAAATTAGTAATTTTAACATGACATCCCTTAGATGACCTAACCAGACTCACCCAAATGCATGACCCGAACAAAGGCACAAGGGAGAAATTATAAAATGGACTACATGAATGTGCAAAAGCCACACGAGTGGTCAAAGTTTAGCACTTTTAACACGGTCCCCTCACATGACATGACCTGATCCAACTCGCCCGAGTGCATGGATGGAGCCATCCAAAATCATGACCCAGCCTGCTTAAACACATGACCTAACCCTGCCCAAACAAAATGGCTTGGCCTGGTCGAACATACAACCTGACCTACCCTAACGTCATGACTTGACTCGCACAAGCTGCATGACCCGACCCACCCGATCGCATGACCCGAATGAAGGGTCATAGGAGAAAACGAAAAACAAGCTGCACGAACATGAATACGGAACATGAGTGGTCACCAATTAACATTTTTTACATGACTACCCTCACATGACACAACCTGACCTAACCCACCTGAACATGTTTCCTTGGGCTCCCTCACAAGGGTGAAGCACTGGTACCATTATTGCTTCGTGACAGATGGTATCAGATCTTGATTCAGGGCGAGCCGAACTTTGTTAAAGATTCAAGATTGAAGTAAGAATACAATTACAGGGCTGCATTCAGTATCAAATCTTGGAGATTATATTGGTTGGTCTCAGTGAAACATTGGCATGGGAAAAACATTGGCTAGGGTCAAAGCTCCATAAAAAGACATGGCAAGTTGGGAAGAATTTCAAGGGAGGATTTTTCAGACCTTCTACAGGTTGAGGCGTATGAAAGAAGAGTACCCATGGATTCGTGTTGAACTTGAATTCTTAGAGGATAATGTTGAAGTAGAGCTTATTTGACTTGGTTGGGAAATGAAACAGGATGGAGTTGCAGATCGCGATGAAGAAAAAGAGGTCGAGACATGTGAAGAAGAGGATGTAGCAGATGTGTCAATGATATAGGAAAAAATTGATGAACACATTGGATCGAGATCATGCAATTTGTAGACATTTATTATGGAGGAAACTTATAGGGGTTAGGGGTAAATGGGGTTAGGGTTTATGGGTTAAATGGGTTAGGTTTTTATGGGTTTAGGGGTTAAATGTGTTAAGGGTTTATAGGTTTATGTTTTAGGGTGTTAAATGGGTTAGGGGTTTAGGGGTTTAGGGAGCTAAATAGGTTAGGGGTTAAGGTTTTAGGGGTTAGGGGTTAAGGGTTTAGAGGTCTAGGGTTTACGGTTAAATTGGTTAGGGGTTTAGAGGTTTAGGGGGTTAAATGGGTTAGGGGTTGGGAATCATGGCTAAGGATTCAAGCTCCACGGAAAAATATAAATTCATCCAAAATCTTAATGGTTTGGAATAATTTTCTAAGATACCTTTCGTAATAAACAAATCCCATTGGATAAACGATTCCAAAGTTGTATTTTTAGAAAGTATTTGATCTTGAAAGGTGGAGGGAATTGAACAAAAAGTGGAAGGAAAAAATATATTCATTAAAAATTAAGACTAATTGTGGAAAAATCTCAAAAGGAATATTTTGGGATAGAGGGAGAAAAAAGTATGAATATGAAATGGAGCCTTACAAAAATAGGGAGGCTCAAATATAGTTCACATATGAAAGTTATGGTTCTAGAAAAGTGAGAGGGCTATGAGGTGCCCATAAGAATATTTCCCATATAAGAGTGCTTACCATTTACAAAGAATATATAATAATAATCTTGCACCCTGCGACCCACCAAACTGTAGACTAACTCTACAGGAGTCCTCAAGATACCAATTAGGAAAAATTTATTTAAAAGAAAAAAAAAAAAATTGATGTGGCACAAAAACTTTCCATCATTAGATCAAGAATGAAATTAAGTTAGTCATTATAGAGATGACCTTGAGTCTGTCATATTCCCATTTTTCTTGTACTAAATTTTCATATCATGAACTCACATTGAGGAATCTTCAATTTATGTCAACATACTCCATTTGTAAATGGCTAGTATGCTTATATTGTTACATGGAGCATACTGCAAAATATTGGAATTATAGATCCCTGCATTGATAAATTTGGTTTCTTGGCTTACAATGCAGTGTAAGTAATGGTTCATTTTTTCATACTTCATTTGGAAATCTTGGAGGTGTTTTCTTTTACATATTATATTTAGCTACCTAGTGGCCCAAGATGACTTGATAAGAATAGAGACTTCTTTTCTTCTTTTATGAGTTGTTTTTGGAGGGCATTGATATTGGTTGTTTCATAAAGGAAAGCGGAATTGATGTAGGTTGCTTTCCATTTTTTGCAATCAAGCAAAATCCAACCAATCTATAATTCTGTCCACCAGACAAAATTTTTACCATACCTTAATTTTATAGGAGTGTGCATGCTTGATAAACTTGAAATCACACACTTCTGTACTAGAAATTCACCATTGGCTAACCCACAACCTTATACTAGAGCCAACTCCAAAAGGATAAAAATAGCCCAGGGAATCAAGATATCCATTAAGAAAGGATGATGACCCAATGCCAATCCTATGGAGCAATTAAGGATAACCCCAAGAAAAGCAGACCCTTGGATACGACGCGACCCGACGTGACTCGACCCACCCAAACATGTTTCCTTGGGCACCCTCACACGTCTCGAGCTGACCCACCCGAACACATTTCGCTATGCACCCCCACATGACACAACCTGACCTGACCCGAACCGACCCAAACACATTTCCTTGGGTGCCATCACATGACCTGACCTGCCCGAACGTCATAGGCATGAGGATGAAAAAGGAAAACAAGTCACACGAACATGCACAAGGCACACGGGCGGTGACAATTAGCATTTTTATATGGCCTCCCTCACATGATCTGATCCAAATGCGTTTTCTATCGCGCCCTCACATGGCATCAACCGACCCACCCAAATGAAGGCACGAGGGAGAAAATGGAAAATGGATCATACAAACGTGCGCAAGGAACAAATATGGTCACAACTTAGCATTTTTTATATGACCACCCCCACATGACTCGACTCACCCGAAAACATTTCCCTGGGTGCCCTCACACGACCCATCCTGACCCGACCCGCCCGAACTCGTTTCCCTAGGTGCCATCACACGGCCCGAGCTGACCCACCCAGACCTGCCCAAACACATTTCCTTGGGCGCCCTCACATGGCACGACCCGATGTTACCCACCCAAACTTGTTTTCTTGGGTTCCCTCACACGACCCGACCCGAACAGCATGAAAGTATTTCCTTGGGAACCCTCACATGGCTCGACCCGCCTGTACGTGTTTTCTAGTGCGCCCTCACACAACACGACCCGACCTGACTCGACATGCTCGAATGTGTTTCCTTGGGCACCCTCACATGACACGATCTAACTTGACCTGTCGAAATGTGTTTCCTTGGGCAACCTCACGTGGCACAACCTGACCCGACCCACCCAAATACATTTCCTTGGGTGCCCTCACACGATCCGACGTGACCCAACCCTAACTGTTCCTTGTGTGTCCTCACACAACCCAACCCAAATCGACCCACCCAAACACATTTCCTTGGATGCCCTCATATGACCTGACTCGACTTGATCAAAACGTGTTTCCTTGGGTACCATCACATGACCTGACCTGCTCGAACGTCGAAGGCGTGAGGGAGAAAAAGAAAATCGGGTTGCACAAACATGCACAGGGCACACGGGTGGTCATAACATTGCATTTTGATACATCCTCCCTCACACAATCTGACCTGAATGTGTTTCTTGTAGCGCCCTCACACAACATGACCCGACCTGGTTGAATGAAGGCAGGAAATGGGAGAAAATAGAAAACAAATTGCAAAAACATGCACAAAGCACACGAGCGGTCACAACTTAACATTTTTTATATGACTACTCTCACACGATCCGACCCGACCCAACCAGAGTGAACGTGTTTCCCTGGGTACCCTCACACGACCCAAACCAACCCAACCCACTCAAATGTGTTTCCCTGTCCAGCCTCACACGACCCAACCTAACCCCCCTCCCCAACCCACCCAAATGTGTTTCCTTGGGCGTCACATGACACAACCCATCCTGACCCTCTCAAACGCATTTCCTTTGGTGCCCTCATATGACCTGGCCCAACCTACATGAACATGTTTCCTTGGGCACCCTCACACAATCCAACCCGAATCCACCCACCCTACCCAAATGTGTTTCCTTGGATGCCCTCACATCACTTGAGCCAACCCGACCCGCCCCAGCGCTTTTCCTAAGGAACCCTCACATGATACAACCCAACCAAACCCGACCTGACCTGCTCGAACACATTTCCTTTAGTGCCCTCACATGACCTGACCTAACCTGACCCACCCGAACACGTTCCCTCAAGCGCCCTCACATGGTATGACCGAACCTGATGATGTTGATATTTTTATGCTTTTGGTAGTTTTGCAAGAGTGAATTTTTTTGGGTAGTGTCGCTCTTTCTACGATGTTGCTATTCTGACGCTTTTTGGGTATTGTCACTATTCTGAAATTTTTTGGAGGGATTAAAAAAATTGAGAAAAACTTGGTACCTTTCCGACAACATGTCAAAACATTCGGAACTAAAGTGTTAGAAAATTTACCATATGTACTAGTGGGTGAAAGAAGAGAAAGGCCTCATGTGTAGGGAGGTGAACTAGCTAACTTCATCACGGTATTATCTAGGCTTACTAGCATTAAAGGAATGCTTATGTTATTAAAGTGAATATGCCGGGAAATCTCCATACCTTCTTGTAGTATAGAAACGCCAAACATGAAAACTCACATTTTGAATATCTTATGGTTGCAAATTACATGACCCTTCTCCTAAAACTGAAAAATTGTGATATGGTTGGATTTATGATTTTTTTCAACTGTGAAATAGATGAAGGGGACTACATCTATTACTGGGTTAAGTGGGCAATCCAGAGTAATATGTACAATGAATTAATACTTCGTGAATAATTAGGCCCAACACAAAATATTAGAACAAGGGAAAGAAGTTGGAGTTCTACCAGCATGTCACTAAGTATTTTTGTTACAACAAACACCATCCAAAATTTGGTCTGCACTTAAATTTTGGAGCCTACTCTACATCTTGTGACCATTTTATCCATAGTCACTTCTGCTTGATCTATTCTTTGTTAAGTATTATAGTATTTTTATTAGTTTCTAAATGTCAAAGTCACTAGCTCACATATGCTCAGTCTGGAACAAGTTCGTGAACACACTCTTTTATGAAATTTTGAACAAGCATAGATCGATTCCATCAATATTGTTCCTATCCAATTTTTAACCTATGTCAAAAATAAGTGCACACTCTCATCAATAATATCTCACTTTTGGTCACGATTTTTCTCATTTTTCTGTGAGTTTTTCAAATTATTGCTTTTGCGCACCTTCACTCTTGCAAATTTTTATTTCATGTTTATGTTTGTCTCTTTTGCTTAATTTTTATTTAACAAATTTCATTTTGATGCTACCATCACTTTGTCATGTGTCATTTTTAATGTAGTTCACATTTTTTAAGTGGCGTTTTCACTTTCCTCTTACTGTCGCAAGTGTCTTCCTTTATTATGGCATGTGTCACACATCAAAGATATGGATTTTTTGTTTGTTTCAAGGGGTAAAATTAGTTCTAATGAGTCATTCTTATCATGTATATATGTATGACACTCATTTCCAAAGATTTAAGCACTATCACACAAGTGTCGTCACCATCATTGCATTGATGGAAGTATATTTTTCATGTGTTCTAAGTGATCAATGTTGTGTCATAAATTATTCTAAGTGTGTGATCATGCTCAAGTTTCATCATTATTAAATTTAGCATTACTGATATTACACATCCAAATCTAGAAAAATTCCTTCCTGAGCAACTTGACCTCACTCAACCTTCCTGAACTGTGCACTACATACAATCATTCCTCAAACTAATACCTTTCCTCTTTCAATTGTGTAATCCATAGATATTGCCTCTTAGAACTATGTATTGCAAAGTTTCGGTGATTAGAATTGACCCTTGATCTTCAGATTCACATAATCCCTACCTTCAGACAACCTCTTTCACACACTACACAATATCAAGAAACAAGCCTACACTTGACCTCTTGAAATGAAAATTTGTGTAAGTCGTAGGCCTATATCCCTCCAAAACTATGGAGTTGTAAATATCAAACCTCAAGCCTCCATCATGACCCATTAAGCCCCTCAACTACATAGTTATATTTCATTCCCCTACTGAAACTCTGTATTGTGATGTATTAAGGCCTAGTACCAACCGTGACCTCTTAACCTATGTAACTACACAATTCCTCAGTCTATTTCCCAACCTATCACTTGGTTCCATTTCATTCACTGGATGTCATTAAAAATGTTAGACTAAATGTTTATCAAATTGATGTTGTCTTGTCATGAGTGGATTTCAGTTGCATGTATCACATCATGTTATGATAAGATAATTAAGAAGGATATGAAGAAGGAGACTCTACTATAAGATAACTTTGTAGTAGCAAATATAAGTTGATGAATGAGTAAATACGAAGGGGCGCCATATTGTAACAATAGTTGGAAATAAAGATCACATTGGAGACTCCCTACCTTAAAACCTTATGGATAAGGAAAAATAATAACATGTTCCACCTTTTAAGAAGACACAAATGCAAAAACAACAAGTGTGTTAGACAATACCATATCATCACATATTCCATGCCATTAATGAGATGTCATGACTTACCAAGGTGTCATGTCAATATGTATATGAGTCATCATTTTCCACATCATTTGTGGATTAACTAATTTAAATATGTCATAAATGTAATGTAAAGTGGAAGTATAAGAGTCATCTATAGAATGTGAAAAGTCCTAAAAGAGCCAAAAGGTAATAGAGAAGTAAAAAATTCATAAGGGTAGTCCAAGAGTCACAACAGAGGTGAATGGTCACCATGTTTGTTATGTATACACCCTCATATCTCAAGCAAAGGAATTTTCACCTTGGTGCCTCTTAATAGGCATTAGAGAGGAAGATATTTATTTTGGAGGAGCAAGTGGTTTCTCTAACACTCCACTATTGGGTCTAGTGGTGTTCAATATACTGATGTATCTTGGAACTTTTTCTGTATTTTGAAGCTTGTTTAGCCAACACATTTTCATGCATATGTCGTAAATGTTGGAATACTATTCTTTGAATGTTTGCGATGTATGTTGTTTACATATGTACGAAGGAAATTGAACTAATGATGGCTTTGGTACTTATATTGTTCAAGGTGTGTTGTATGTGTTTTAACAATTCTTGATTCTATATGAACTATTTCGATAGTTGTCCAACAATTCATTCATATTTATATTTTTGTGTGCCTTTACTAGATCAATATTATTACTCCTGTTTTAAATACTCAATTTTTCTCTTCCTTTCGGTAGAATAACCTTAATAGTGTTTCACCAATTTTTTTTCATCTAACCTGTTACTATTAGATGGACCCAAGTACACCATGTACGACCAATTTTACGAGAGTAAAATTTCTTTCGCTATGAGAAATAATTAATAATCCATAGTTTATTAAGTTATTTTTGGTCTAAACATGAAACCCTATAAGGAAAAATTAAATAAATCCTTATTTGTTTGTTTTTCCTCAAGGGATAATTAACTAAACCAATGTTTAATTAATAGTCCTTCTCATATTTAATCCAAAACAGGAAAATTAATTAGATAAATCATTATTTATCTTATTATTTTCAAGGAATAATTATTTAATAATATTCCTTGTTAAATTTGATTAAATAATTTAAAAATAATTGAATAAATAATTATTTATTTAATTATCCTTTAACCACATTCTTAAAATAATAAATAAATCATTTATTTATTTATTATTTCTAAATAAATGGATTTGACCAAATTCAAATTTGTTTTCCCTCCAACAAAAATAATAAAATATTCCATAAAAGTTGGATCTATAATTGGTTAATAATATTTTAATTATGCACCAATATCTAGACTAAGTCAATATTTTGTTATAAATAGAGGGGTTTTTTATTCATTCACTACCTTTTGTTACCTTAAGATCACCTTTTGATCCATACTTCTGGTCTTACTTTGATCCTCCATCATTGTCATTTTATCTGGGTTTTCTACACCATCAAGAGAGAGAGATCTTATATCTGAAACGCTGAGGACATACAAGAACCCAACCCATTGAGGCGGATGGGTAACATCTTTCTATGTTCCCTTCCTAGGTGTCATAATACAAAAAATTCTTTAAAATTCTTGTCTTGTCCATTGGATGGATGGAGCAACTCTTTCTTATTTTTTTCCATTTAATGTCCTAATTAACTTCATATATTTGGATTTTTATAGCATTTATTCTGGTCACCCATTGCATATCTAAGGAAATTGATAGCCACATTTGATGTTAGGGTTGTTTTTTATGCACAGCTAAAGTGAGATTTTTTCGTACGCTTGCGATTAGAATTCACACTAACAACTGGCAACTCCACTGGGGTTGATAATTACGACCACTGTCATTTTTTAGATCCCTGCATGACTAGTTGCTTCAACCATTAGGGTTTTTCTTCAGATTTTTATTTTGCATTTCTTGATGTTTTTTTAACCTTCTTAACCCTTAAATAGTAAATTTTTTAACTTCTATTTGTTTCTGGGCCTTTTGCGTGGGTAACAGTTATCTTCCGCAGCAGAGTTGACACCTTTTTCTGAAACATTCTTCAGAGATAGCTGGAAGTACAGGTCACACTTTTTGGCCCAAAACCCATGACCTTAGCTCTCAAGTAGCAGATAAATGCCCAAAAACTGTGACCTTGGCAGAAAACAGATCAGAACCTGCGACCTATACTTTTTGCGAGATTTTTCTGGGGCGCTGTTAAGGATTTTATGACCTTCTTCTTTACTCATCTTCGACCTATACTTGCTTAGTTTAACTCGCGGAAGTAGGAACCAAGCTCCCTAGGGCTTCAGTACGCTTCCACCTTTTTAGGACTTTAGCTGAGGCAATTCTTCTAATATTTCAGTGTTGTTCAACTATTTTTTCAGATATGAACCTATACCTTCAGATCCATTTTAGATTGGTTATTTTTCCATCCAAAACACCTATTTTAAGTTTTTTTTGTCCTCCTTTAGGCTCCCCTCCGTTTCCCTTCCATTTGTAGCCTTTCATCACCTATTTTTCATCATTTTTCCTTATGTTTATTGTTGTTTTCTGCCCTCTTTTTAGCAGATCTAACCTTTAGATCCCTGTCCCTCTTGACCTTAGATCCATTGGCCATTTTTTGTTTTTGAAGAAGATTCCACCCACCCATAGACTAGTTGCTGGGAAGCCCTCCTCCTTGGGTTTAAATTTATGCATCTTTATCTGTTTATTTTACTATCACTTTCATTTTCCTTTGTTGTCACTTTCAGTTTTACTTACAGCTATACAATATCTTTTTTCTTTTTTATCTACACATGTCTTAGCTTAATTAAAATTAACACACTTATCACACACATGCACACCTAAAGCAAATATTTCCTGGTTTACATCGTCAAGCCAAGACCTGAGCATTGTAATTAATTTATCTGTACCTCTGTTCCCTTGCTTACCTCTCTTCCTACCTGGGTTCTGTGTATCCTTTCCATCATAGCGCCGCCAATGAGTTTATCTTGGAGACTCCAAGGCATTCATCCTCAGTTTCTGTTAGAAAGGCTTACCCCACCGTGTAGGGTTCGAGTTCATCCTCTGCCGAGTCCCAATTCTGACTCTGATTCTAGTTCATTGGGTTCCTTTTCCATTTCTACCCCTGGCTCTGCTCCACCTTTCACCTTCATCATGTCTGGTTCAGGACCTAACGCTAGTGGTGGCCTTGACCCTAATTCTGAAAATGCTACTAGTGGTGCTGCAATAGGAACTATTCTTGTTGCTCCCTTTTGTCCTTATATGGTAGGCCTAAGCCTTCCCAATTTCAGCCAATTTATTAATGGCCCCATACACCATGATCCATGTTGGCATGCTATGCCAACCAAGCTTCCTTCAGACATCCCAAAGTTTGAAGGAAATGTTGGAGAGTATCCTACCAACAATGTTTGTTCTTTCCACATGTGGTGTTCATATAAATCCATCACCGATGACTCTGTCCATATTTGTTTATTCCAGCATAGGCTTACTAGAGAAGCTTACAAGTGGTTGTCTACCAGACCTCCTCCTCTCACACTACTTTTGCGACCCTTGCAAATTATTTTTTGTCGTACTTACAACATCCCCTTTATTATGACATCGATACCAAAATATTGACCTCTTTCAATAAAACTTATACCACCCACCTATCTGACCATATTCAAGAATGGCGTAGAAAGAAGAGCCTATATCGATCCCCTATTTTTGAAGACCGTGTCTACATGGACTAGTTTCTAAGATCCGTTTTGCCCACTATTGGTAAAGATGTCGCATCTCACTTTCCTCAGACCAAGGAAGAAACCCTCCAGATTGCATTGAAATATGACCTGATCTCTGTGCAATCCATTTTGATTAGCAGTTGTCATTGATGTCAACCCAAGAAGCACCAAGGGATACCCCAATATTGAATGAGAATTTTTACCTACCAAATTAATATATTTTGGGTGACGAATTATTTTTATGGTTTCTACTTGTCGAGATGTTTCCATTGATATACGACACGCCACATAATTCTTCACGGTTTGAGAGATATTCATGTTTGAAGTTTGTACCCCCAGTTAGTGGGCTAAAACCCCATGGGGTTGTGGAATGGGTCATTGAAAAGTCATAACTAATATTTTTTAAGCTCCTAAAATCCCTCCCACGTTCACTTGTTGAAGCCCCTCTCAACCTAATCATTTATATAAATTTTGATCCGCATATCCTCCTTATGTAGGGATTTCGCCATCTGAAACAACTCATCATGGAATTTTCGCTATAAATTTTTTTATATGATGGTTAAGAAGCTGAAATTTGTATGAGGAGAAGCTAAAATCCTAAGGAAGCTCCTGTAAACATTTCAGAGCAATGTCCGCAAGATGTTCGGAGATATGATCTGTGGAATTCAGTGTTTTTGTAGGCTCCTGAAATTCATCTCAAAGAAGTGGCCTTGGAAAAATCATCATAACTCTCTCTATGAGTATCGGATTGGAATTTTGTAAAAAGTGGAAGATATTGGATGGATGGTAGTTTTCTCTCTATCAATTTTAGAGATGAATGGAGAAACAGTGACACATTACACGCCGTACAAGTTTTCTCTACTGAAATTGTCCATAATTAGGGCATTCTGAGATATTGGGCGTAACTCTCTCTTGATGAATCCAAATTGGGTCAGACCTATGGAATTGGAAATATGACTCATAGGAGTACTACAAGACCAAAAATCATGTATTGGGGATCTGAAATAACATAGATACATTAGATTCAATATCGAGCTCCTAGAAGGAAATAAAAAGCTATATCATGTGTTGTCAAGAGCTGCAAAGGACCAGACTTTCTAGGGTAGCGAAGCAAAGCAAGGTGCATCAGAGGGTAGCATGACAACAGCAGCAACCAAGGTGTATAATATTAGAAATAATTTCATCACATGAAGTATTCAAGTGGGCAGCACTGCATACAGTTATTTAAAGGTATCATTGTACTAAGTCATTGTAAATACATTATTGCAAAAATCGTATGAGTGTCTATCTTCCAAGAGTTGTAGAGGCAGTTTCGAGAGGTATAGGATCATCATTAGGTGGTTGTGTCATAGTTGGGGTTATGTTCTAGTGTGTATAATTTTTCTACATCATTCTATATCATTGTAAAGTGGACCATTTTCCCTGGTACGGGAGTCCATTCTTCTTTTATTCTTCTATAGGGTGGTAGGGTGGTGCTAGGGTGAGTTATAGCTCATTGGGTGTTGGGGCATCCATTCAGTTGACTACTGAAGAATATCAAGCAATGGAACATCCATCCAGTGGGAGCTGCAGAAGAATTCTTTTCTAGATTCTAGGAAGTTGCAGCTTTATTTTCAATTGGAGTTGAATATTAAAGAATTACTAGATAAGAATTGGGTGGTTTTTGTCCCGGAGTGTGTTTCCACCTTAAAAAATGTATGCATTTGTGTTCCTTTTGTTTACTTCTATCATTGTAAAAACACTAACAATAATTGAAGATTAACTAATTCTCTAATTAAGAGAAATAATGATCCCCCCCGCAACCCGAGAAACACTGATTCAACCCCCCCCCCCTTAGTATTTCCAACAATTGGTTTTAGAGCTTGGCTCCTTCAATAGAAGTTTTATAGCTAGAAGGACGTCATGGGGCATACCAAGAATGGTGTACCTTTGTTCAATGAAAATAATTATGCACTCTGGAAACGAATAATGGAGGTATATCTCTTGCCGAAAGGCTACGAAGTATGGGACGCTATTCAAAATTAATTTACATCAACCGCGGATGGACAAGGTAATAATTTGGTAAATGATGCAAAAGCAAAGAATATTATTATCAGTGGAATTATTGAATCTACTTATCATAAGGTGTTGAGTTGTAAAACCGCCAAAAATGTATGGGAAAAGCTTGAGAATATATATGCGGGTAACTCAAATCTCAAAGAAGAAAAGCTTCAAATCTATAGAGAAAAATTTGAGCAACTCATAATGAAAGAAGATTACAACATTGTTGCATACTTCCAATACATTGATGAAATAACCAATACTCTGGAAGGATTGGGAGAGCCAGTTGACGAGAAGACTATTATATGAAATATTCTTAAAACTTTACCAAGGAGATTCAACCCAAACGTATCGGTCTTATAATATAGTGCAAATCTAGACAAACTCAGCAAAGATGAATTACTTGGATTTCTCATAGAATATGAAATGATACTTGATGAAAAAGAGGGTACTTCGCATCTAGAAACAGTGTTCGTTGCATTTAAGAAAACCAATAAGGAAAAACAGCCTTCAATTGAAGACATGAACCTGCAAGCGTGAAGAAAAGGGAGATGATGGAGAAGGTATTTCAGATGAAGAATATGCTTACTTTATGTAATATCCCAAAACAGGGAAAATCTACAATGTTAGGAATATCTTATAATATTCCCAAATTCGAGACCCACCAATATGCAAACAAAACAATGGAGTAGCAGTGATAAATCAACTCATAAAATGTGAGAAATATTCATAGCCATATTATTAATTTATAGCAGCAACAAATGAATACAAGATCTTGAGGAAAGTGTTTCTCAAGATAGGCAGTGATCAGCCTCAAGAAACAAGTACATAAATCATGACAAAACACTGCTACACAAGTGTGCACAAGCTATGACTGAGCAATTTTATAAGAGCAACGACATGCTAACATATGTAAAATACATAGATATACAAATTTATGGCTGATAAAACATTAGGATTGAAGATATTAGCTCCCAAATACTACCTCAAGTCAATCGTGGAAGGATTGGCTGAAATATACAATATCTGCAAAATGCCGAAGTTGTAGGGTAGCAATTGCAACTCATAAACTAGAAATCGATGGAGAAAGTTGAATATGCTACATTAGATAAAATACCTCCTCCAATGGATCTTCTAAGTGAAAGGTTGATCCTATCACTGAAGATCTCACCCTCTCAACAATCTGTCAACGCCTACTGCAAATGATCAGTTTTAATAACGCAGTATCTGGTGGATAATGTGCTGTAGGAGCAAGGAAATGAGTTGACCCAATGCCAAGATCTTCAATAAGCTCTGAAAAATTCCTCACTAACCTCCTAAAGGAATGGAAGCTCCCTCCTCTGAAAATCAGCTCCGGAAATGGTGTTGAGGACCTCCACTGCAACACCCTGCAACACAACGTTATACTTGGGAAGAAATAACATTGTAGCTAAAGGAGGTGACTTGGCATTGAGCCAGAATGTGGAGAATGAAGTAAAATACCCTTCAAGAGGCCTCTCTTGGAATAAGAAGGATTACTAAATAGGAGGTACTCGTGCTAAGCAGCACTGCAATTCTGCTAGGCAGCAAAGATTACACAAAGTTTGAACAGACCAAGAAATCAATAATACATAACATGAGAAATAATGGCTGCCTTGCCGTCCTTTTAAACAAGTGAGAACTCTCTGCCCATGGGTCCTACTCCTTAGGGTTTCCTCCACCAAGGAAAATTCCTCCCATTCACACTGCGCTGTCTCTCCAAGTGGTCTCCACCTCTTATCCTAGCGTTATTGACATGGTCAAACTCGGCCTTGTCTCCATGCAAATGTCCTCTTTCACACATAAGGGTGTAAAATCAAGCTCTTATGACTATCCCCTTTCACATTTGAGGGATTTTATTCATTGTTTTAATAAGCATGGGCTTCCTTACCCATTTATTTAGCTACTAGGTAATAAAAGCAAAACTTTAATATTCCATTTAGTTGTGTGCTAAAATGGGAATATTACAGTCCGCCCCTCCCGAATGTTGCTTTTCCTCAAGAAAATTCAAGGATAGAAATAGAAGGTCTCCTCCCAAGGCATGTAGTCTAAAATGTGTTGAGGAACATCTTCCCCATGTGGATCCTCCATCGCCCAAGCAATCATCCATACAAAATTAGTTACCTCCCAACATGGCAACTCCTGAAAATCCTCTTCCACATTTGGCTCCTGCAATGTAGGTGGGCTGGAAATCTTATCTTGGTAGCAATAGCCAACCCCACGTTGTCCCCCTCTCCACTTAGGATAAGTGTAGAGTATATGTTGATCTTGGGCTGCAATGATATTTCCCTCAAGTGGCAAGATGAAGATTAGACCTCCAAGGATCTCTCCTCCAATGTTATGAAACATGTTGGCCCAAATCATCTCATATGTGATGAGTTGGAAGTCACCATCATATGGCATTCAATCAATCATATGTCTCACCTCAAATGTAAAAAAGTGTTTTGTTGTAGTGGCCACATACTCTCTCATGCTCCCTTTAGAACATGAAATGAAAAATATGTGGGCGATCTCTCCCCCAAGGGACACATCCAACCAATGTGCCATTCCCCAAATCATTCTCCCAACAAATATAAAAACAACAACAACATAAGGAACCATAATGATATCCATGCTTGCTGCCATATGTAGAAAGGGAGAAGGACAATTGTCCCTCAAATGCAACCAACACATTTTGGCCCTCAACTGCAAAAGAGTGTGACAAAAAGTGTGGTTTCTCAACCACTTTCTTGTTGTCCCACTCTCCTCATATGTTTGGAGAAAGTGAATGATGTATGGTGCAAAGTGAGCATGTTCTCCAAAATACATCTCCTCCCCAAGTCCTCCTAGGGAGTCGTCACCAATACTGTTCATGGCCTCAAGTAGACCATGAGGTCTACGAAAAATAATGATCCTCCTTGGAGCAACATCCTGCACATGTATGGTTAAGGGATGCATAGATACATTATACAAATCATTATGCAAACAAACAATACCCTTACCATATGTCCTGCTCACACAAATGGAGTGGCTCATAGATGAGTCTTCTCTCATCCTCAAAGAGAAATGTGGTGGCTGTGCTAACTCATCCAAAGAGTTATGTATCTCCTCCAGCTTCACATGATCCATGAATATCTTCATATGCTGATATATATGCTCCTCAAACCCCTTCCAAAAATACCCCTCCATGATGGTGTGGTATGCTCTTAAAGAACAAGTGTGGTTGAAAAGGAAATCCTCATGAGCTTCTTGTAGCAAATTTTCCTTGAGCTTGGAAGCTCTAGATAAGGAGATTCTACCATGATACTAGATGAATCCATCTCTGACTGAATATCCCTCTTCATGCAACTGGTCATGCAATATCATGCAAGTGAAAAGATCCTTGGAATACTCCACCACCATTTGTGAGCTCCAATATGGATCTATCCTCCATAATGACAATGCTGATGATCTCTCATGAAGAATAAATGTCATATGGTCATCCTCTTCTTTGACATCTTCCATGCCAAAGATGCAAATTGGAAGGCTGCTATCCTTCCCCTACTGCTTCTGCCACAACGCAGAATCTGAAATGAGAGTGGTTGAAGATGATGTTGAGAGAATGCCTCTCTCCTCTTTGAGTCTACCCAAGACTATCAACACTGTAAAATTACCTCCCAAGGTCTCCACTTCTCTGAAATCAATGAATGGTGCCTCAAAATGTAAAGCATATCTCATCATCTGTTGATATGGTGATCTCCTTGGTGAAATGTCTCCATGCAATGATACATTATCATCAAGAGTAGATTGCATACATGAATGGAAAGATTTGTCCCTACTCTCACTGTGCAATCTAATCTCTCTCTTAGGTGCATCAACCTCATGAAATAGACATGGATGTGTGCTCCTCATCACATGATGTTTGTCATCCTCCCTATCTCCTTCTTGTATCTCCATAGTTCCATACCTCATCATCAATCGCACATATAGAACATGAGTTGTGCCTTGATCTCCACACATGAGATCCCGAGGACTCCCTTGCAAAGATGAAAGAATCCCTCTAGTTGGAGCAAGATCCCCTTCTTCCTCTGCATGAGGTGCTAGATCAACTCCAGATCTGACAGCACTGTTGCTCTCAGCCTCCTCAACATGAATGGGAAACCTCCCAATGATTACATCCTCCTTCGAAAAAGGGGTCTCCATGCCTTCTTGTGCCAACATGCAAGATAAATTTGTTGCCTCTAGCAAAGTATGATGGAAGTTATCAGCATCTTCCATGGGTTTCTGAAGTGGTTTTGGTTTCATGATTTCCTCCATCATATATAAGGCCTCTGTTTGTTTAGATTTGTTTTGATCCACTACATGTGTTTCAGGATTCTTTCTATCAAATCTTCCCACCAAATTTTCAATGAACCTTGCATAAGAAGAAGTATTTGCATTCCTTAAAGTAAAAGACTCAAATATCCACCATGCATAGGCCTTACGTCCAAAATGCAGCGTTGCTACTTTGATGACTTCATCTTCAAAAATCTGATGCGGCTACAAAAAGGTGTCTAGCTTTTCCACCCAAGCCCTAGTTGAACATGTAGGGGAACCATAAAAGGTGAATAGCATAAATATATTCACATTATGTTTTTTTCTCCTCCTCACCTTAATCTTGAAAAACTCTGGAAAAGTTATATGATCTCTAAATTTCTGAGCTTGAGATTCATACTCATGCAAGAAACCACTAAGAGTTCCCCTCTTAGGCATTCCTTCTTCATCTCTTTCTCTTATGGAAAAACTGGCCATGTGAATGCATTGTGCATCATAGGGTGTGGCTGCATTCTCACACTCCCCATAAGGAAATCTATGGTTTGACTCAGTTTCAAACCCATTGACTGGATCAAATCAAATCAAATCATAAAATCATAAATCAAATCATAAAATGTGAGAAATATTCATAGCCATCTTATTAGGTTATAGCAGCAACAAATGAATACAATATTTTGAGGAATGTGTTACTCAAGATAGACAGTGATTAGCCTCAAGAAACAAGTACATAAATCATGACAAAACACTGTTACACAAGTGTGCACAAGCTATGACTGCGCAGTTTTATAAGAGAAACTACATGCTAACATATGTCAAATACATAGATATACAAATGTATGGCCCATACAAAATTGGGAGTAAAGATCTCAGCTCCCAAAGACTACCTCAAGTCAATCCTGGAAGGATTGGCTGAAATATACAAAATCTGCAAAATGTCAGAGTTGCAGGGTAGCAGCTGCAACTCACAAACCGAAAATGGATGGAGAAAGTTGAAGATGTTGCATCAGATAAAATACCTCCTCCAATGGATCTTCTAAGCGAAAGCCTGATCCTATCACTGAAGATCTCACCCTCTCAATAGTCTACAAAACCCCTACTGCAAATTATCACTGGAAATAACGCAGTCTCTGGTGGATACTGCGTTGTAGGAGCAAGGGAATGAGTTGGCCCAATGTAAAAATCTGCAATAAGCTCTGAAACCTTCCTCAATAACCTATAAAAGGAATGGAAGCTCACTCCTGTGAAAATCAGCTCTGGAAATGGTGTTGAGGACCTCCACTGCAATACCCTGCAACACAACGTTATACTTGGGAAAAAATAATGATGTAGCTGAAGGAGGTGACTTGGCCTTGAGCTGGAATGTGGAGAATGAAGTACAAGATCCTTCAAGAGGCCTCTCTTGGAAGGATAAGGATTCCTAAATGTGATAAATAAAATCATAAAATGTGAGAAATATTCATAGCCATATTATTAGGCTATAGTAGCAACAAATGAATACAAGATCTTGAGGAATGTGTTACTCAATATAGGCAGTGATCAGCCTCAAGAAACAAGCACATAAATCATGACCAAACACTACTACAAAAGTGTGCACAAGTTATGAATATGCAGTATTATAAGAGCAACTGCATGCTAACATATGTCAAATACATAGATATATAAATGTATGGCCCATACAAAATTGGGAGTGAAGATCTCAGCTCCCAAAGACTACCTCAAGTCAATCTTGGAAGGATTGGCTGAAATATACAAAATCTGCAAAATGTCAGAGTTGCAGGATAACAGTTGCAACTCAGAAATCAGAAATGGATGGAGAAAGTTGAAGATGTTGCATCAGATAAAATACCTCCTCCAATGGATCTTCTAAGCAAAACGCTGATTTTATCACTGAAGATCTCACCCTCTCAACAATCTGTAAAACCCCTACTGCAAATTATCACTGGAAATAACACAGTCTCTGGTGGATACTACGTTGTAGGAGAAAGGGAATGAGTTGGCCCAATGCCAAGATCTGCAATAAGCTCTGAAACCTTCCTCACTAACCTCCCAAAGGAATGGAAGCTCACTCCTGTAAAAATCAGCTCTGGAAATGGTGTTGAGGACCTCCACTGCAATACCCTACAACACAACATTATACTTGGGAAAAAATAATGATGTAGCTAAAGGAGGTGACTTGGCCTTGAGCTGGAATGTGGAGAATGAAGTACAAGATCCTTCAAGAGGCCTCTCTTGGAAGGAGAAGGATTCCTAAACAGGAGATCCTTGTGCTGAGCAACACCGCAATTCTTCTAAACAACAGAGACTGCACAAAGTTTGAACAAACCACGAAATCAATAATACATAACATGAGAAACAATGGCTACCTTGCCCTCCTTTTAAACAAGTGAGAAATCTCTCCCCATGCATCCCACTCCTTAGGGTTTCCACCACCAAAGAAACTTCCTCCCATCCACATTGCATTGTCTCTCCAAGTCGTCTCCACCTCTTATCCCAGCGTTGTTGACTTGGTCAAACTCAACCTTGTCTCCATGCAAATTTCCTCTTTCACACATAAGGGTGTGAAATCCGGATCTTATGACTATCCCCTTCCACATTTGAGGGATTTTATTCACGTTTTTAATAAGCATGGGCTTCCTTACCCATTTATTTAGCGACTAGGTAATAAAAGCAAAACTTTAATATTCCATTTAGTTGTGTGCTAAAATGGGAATATTACACTTTAGGAGAAAAATAAAAATTGATAAGGGAAAATTCAAAGGCAAAATTCCATTGATATGTTTTGGTTTTGGTGAGGTTGGGCATTTCACAGAAAAATGTCCAAACATAAGTGATGGAAACTCAAAAGGAAAGAAAGGCTTTAATAGATTCAACAAGAAAGGGTCCAAAATGAACTCTCTCTCTAAAGAAGATAGCTCATCATCCGATGAAGACAATGACAGTGAAGAAGAAGCTAACGAGAGAGTATTTTTTATGGCCAAGCACAATAAACAAGATGTATCAAACAACAAAAAAGAAGGATTGACCATAGAATAATTTTCTAAGGAAGAAATCAAGCTTATAAAAGAGCTCAAGGCAGAGAAGGTCCATTCTAAAACTCTTGAAGAGAAATTTCAAGGTCTCAAAATTGAATTTGAATAACACAAATGAATTGAAGAGTCAATTCAAAAGAATTTGGAAGAAAGAAACCAAGAAAGGGAAGAATTAGAAGCTGAAGTAGTCTCGCTGCATAAGGAAGTGAAGAAAGGAAAAACTATCCAAAACTATGCCAATAGCTCAAGGGCATTGGAAGAACTCCTCAACAATCAACGATATTAAAATGATAGAACTGGCATCGGTTACAAAGAAGAAGAAGCAAGAAATTCTACAAAAAAACACAATGAACCTATGAGATCTGACATGCATGTAGACTTTATTAGACAAGATTCACAAGAACATCCTTGGAAAACAATTCCTCGACGAATATTTCCATCCAGGTACTAACATATTTTTCATGGCTAATATTATTCATATGGAAAATTTTGTCATAAAGCTGTAGAATTTTGCATGTACCCCAGGAATGAATACAATTCCAGGAGATCTGTCAAATATGAACCTCCCAGGGCTCAGCGAAACATCAATAGATTTGAACATTTAATAAATAATATTGAATGATACAAATGTCAAAACTTTGGACACATAGCGAGAGACTGCAAATTTTAAAATCCTCCAAAAGAACCTTCGAAGCCACAAAATGAACGAACATGGAAGAAGAAGAAAACTAATAATTGCGCTCTTTCTCTCAAGGCACAAAACAACAAAGATGTATGGTATGTTGATAACAATTGCTCAATGTATATGACTGGAGATAGAATGAAATTTGTAGCTCTGAAAGAGAAGGATGGAACCATGTCCTTTGGAAATGATGGATCTTCAAATGCTATAGGATCAGGTACCATCACTCTCAGAAGCAAAGATGATTGATCTGAAATTAACCTAACAAAGTGCTAAAGGTAGTTTCATTAGTTTTTCCTTTAGATTGACTGTTAACTGAAATATGCTTTAATGAAACATAACATACACTAGCAACATAAATCAATTAAATAACAACAATAATCAGAAAGAATAAGAGTCAACCAGTTTGATTACGGAGTTCGTCCCTCGTGGACTACATCTCTGGGTCCGCTTTTAAGCGGGCGTCTATTTTTATTAGGATTGATCTAGAAGAATATTTACACTGAAATAGAATAGAATTATTGTGCTCATGGGCACTTTTTAACTCTATAAACATAAATTACTCTTCGCTGCCTTTCTGACGCCTGTCTCCGTGCTCAATTCCGACCACCGACGGCTAAGCAATGCTACAAAAGAAATCA
Organism: Pinus albicaulis; assembly: GCA_034641835.2. Classification (NCBI taxonomy): domain Eukaryota; kingdom Viridiplantae; phylum Streptophyta; class Pinopsida; order Pinales; family Pinaceae; genus Pinus; species Pinus albicaulis. The sequence goes on along the minus strand of CM076576.1, from coordinate 501,386,482 downwards.
CCTCTCTCCTCTTGAAAATGCACTAACAAAACTCAATTTCCTCTCCAAAAGTTCAAGATGAACTCATAAGCCAATTCTCTGGTTTAAATAGGCTACATTCTAACCAAATTTAGAAATTGGTTGAGTGAAATTTGAGATTAGGATTCGAATCCTATCTCTTGCATGAACTTTAGGGATTAATTCCCATACCATAGCACACAAATTAATTTTGAAAACCCACATTTAAACATTATAATAAATACTCAACCTGACGGTTAGGCTAACCACGTGGGGAGTTGTAACCATTCCATGTGAATGTGTAGGCTTTGACCAACGGTTATGGTCCTCCTCCCGTCGGTTCGGCGTTACAACTGTCAGTTCCGCAATAGCTGTCACATGCACAACAAATCCTGAAGCAGTTTTGTATGACGGTTAGATAATGTTGTGGGTTTATTATTGTTATTTTAATACAATGTTTTACAACATATGTATCAACACCCGAACCCTTTTTAATGTTTTATGCCATAGTTTTAAAACCACCTCTGAACCTTTGTTAACAGGCTTATGCAATGGTTTTATAATATAGTTTCATTATATAGTTTTTAAAACTATATATATGTTTAACCATCTGAAACTTTGTTTTATATAAGGTTTATGGTAATGATTTGCGATATGGTTTAACAATATGCGCTTTTAGGATTTAGACTTAGGGTTTTTATGGCATATTATTAGAGTGATTTAGACCTTTAGGATTAGGCTTTAGGTGATCATTTAGGTTTTTGATGATGAGGATAGGGTTTTAGACTAAGGTGTTAGGGTTTTAGGTCTAGGTATAATTTCAACCTTAGACTTTCACAATGTCCTTGTTAACCTTAGTTTAGGATTAAAAAACCTTTACATCATATTACAAATGACAACCATGAATCTGAAGGAGCTTCCATTGGCAATTTGACAATTCTAAAGACTGAACTAGACGTCGCACTACTGGAGTTGACTTGGAACTCTATTGATCTTGTACTGATCAAGATCCTCCTGGATTGATCCTCTCCACTTACAAAGCTTTTGGACCACCAAAGCTTAATTGATTGACAATAAGTGAGAATAAAATTCTCCAACTTTCATCTTGAATTTGATGATGTACCAATACATTCAATCAATCAACTGCAAGTGATGACCCTGATGCTGACCATGGCACTTTTTGAACCGGTGACCTGTTCCACATTTCTGCAGTATGAACAACTTGCGATGATGGTGAAACAACCTATTATAAACATGGAAATTGACTTCTTTCCACAAGATACCATGAGTTAGTGATTCACAATATTTCAAAATAGTCTCTATATAATATTGTTCAATACCATTGACTTGTATTAACAATCTATTTTGCGGAATGAAAGAGACTATTAAAGAAATTTTTGACATCACTATTTTATGTTTCCATTGATTAGCACTTTCCCCTGATGCATAAGCTGAATACTTTGACACAGTTTTTAGAAAAGATTTGATATGAAAACAAAAATGCTCCCTCTCCACTTGAAAAGAGGCTTCTAGTGGGGACACAATACAAGAGAAATCAAACACTGACTTTCCCCAATACTAACTTGTATCCTTGCATCTGTTAAGTTTCAAACTTAAACTGATTTGATTCATTCTGAAGGAAGAAAAGATCTAGGAATCATCTGTAATGCATGTTGTATTCTCTGCTTATGAGTAAGATTTTTGTTTCCTTCAATAAAACTATCTTTAAACTGGGACTCATAACTTGAACTAACATATGGTTGACTCTTACGTTGTTCCTTTACACATATGATTACAAATATTTTCAATTGATTTATTTATTTATGCTCTACAACTGACTTGTGACACATTCCATTATTAGAGGCATCAGGCATCAACTGCATCTCATGTGATATTTCCTCATTATGAAGTAGATGTTTTGGTTCCTTAACTAGATCTTGTAATGAATCTAATTTTTTAACCAAATTACCTTCATTCTGGAATTCACAACCTGAACAAGTATCCTTAAGATCCTTATGTTGCTCTTCTATCGACATGAGTATGTACCTCTTACATGAAATGATTGAACACTTCATATGATTAGCATTAATTAAATTCAAGTGATCTTGAGTTTATGTACCCAAATGATGTACTTAATCCAATCTTTTATGAGATGATACATATGTTCCTTTCTATAAAATATTGCATCACGGTGATAGAGATAAGGGCTACCTAAGACAATTCCACAAATTTCTAATGGTATCACATCCATATCTACTTCATCAATATAGTTAGATGTGATTGCAAATTTTAATCGACACTGTTTGGTAACATGAATTTGAGATTTTTCCTTTAACCACCCTAAAGGATATGGCTTTGGATGATTATTTGTTTTCAAACCCAATTGTTTAGCCAATAACTCAGAAATAAAATTTTCCTGTGATCCTGTATAGAACAATGTATCTATCTTAGTATGCTTTGAAGTTACCCTTATATGAAATAACTCGATCCTTTTTCCTTCATTCAACTATGTGATATTAGGAGAAGAAGAAGTAGTAGCTTCAGAAACCTTACCTATTGTAGCCATAACATTGATTTTACCTTCATCACTTGAATCGAATCCCAAATCCAAGTGTTGCTGGATTGTTGTTTCAGCCTTCTTTTCACCCTTTCTCATTTGGAACTTCTTTGGCTTTAGTTTGAGATGAAGTTTCCCACACCTTGCTTCATCATGGCTGATATTTTCGCGATGTGTACAAGTAGGTATATCATCTCCCTTCTGAGCTTTGGTAGTATTCTTTCCCTTCGACTTGCCCTTCTTTTTGCTATCTTTAGTTTCCATCTGCGTGGATGTCTTTGGTGTAAACTTGAATGGTCTACCACTTGACTCAACTTGAATAGCTTGAACACAAACTTCATCAAAATCATCAGGATTGAACATTAATAATGTATGCTGTAAATATGAATGCAAACTTCTTATATACTTCAACAAAGTTTCTTTTGTGTCCAAAGAAATACCAAGTGCTAATGCCTTCTTTCGGAATTCCTGTGTGAACTCTTGAACACTCTGTCCCTTACCTTGTCGCAAGCGTTGCCAATCCATTACATCTTGCTATGTGTGACCCAAGGGACATAATTTTTTATCTAGAGCCTTTATAAACTTAGTCCATGAGATGATAACTTTTCCTTTACGCTTTAAATCTATCTGTGTCTTACTCTCCCACCAGATTAAATCAGTAACCCCCATTCTAAGAGTAGCTAATTAGATCTTTGTCTTATCATCAATAATATTTTCAATACGACAATAGACTTCTAATTTTTTTACCCAATTATCTAATTTCTTAGGGTTCATTTCCCCATCATACACATGTAATTCGAACTGAACATCAAGTTTCAAAAGTGGATTCTTAAGTTTCTTTTCTTTATCTGATTCAGAACTAGACGTAGAAGAAGAAGATGATCATGATGAAGATGAAGGAGGAGGTTTATCTGCCTTGCCTTTACCATCTTTGATGATTTGAAGTTGAGGCTTCATCTCTCTTCTTTTTGTCTTTAGATAATTCTTCCAACATTTTCTGCATGTTCATAAACATCTGCTGGATTTGAGTCTCATCCATGGGCTTCATTTTAGTAGCTTCAGGAGTCTCAACGTTCTCAGTCCCTGCCATCATTGATTGATGAACGACTTTCTGTTTTCTGATCTCTGAATCAAATTCCTCAAGCTTTCCCTTTCCACATTTCAATCCCAACCTCGTTAACATCGACTTAAAAACAAACTACAAAGCACAACCTGCTCTTATACCACTTGATCTGAAATTGACCGAATAAAGTGCTGAGGTAGTTTGATTAGTTTGTACTTTAGATTGACTATTAATTGAAATATTATTTAATGAAACATGACATAAACCAGCAGCATGAATGAATTAAATAACAATAATAATTATAAAGAAGAAGAGGCAAACAATTTGATTACGGAGTTCGTCCCTCGTGGACTACATCTCTGGGTCCGCTTTTAAGTGGGCATCCATTTTTATTAGGATTGATCTGGAAGAATATTTACACTGAAATAGAATAGAATGACTGTGCTTGCAGGCACTTCTAAACTCCGTAAACAAAAATTACTCTTCACTTCCTTTCCGACGCCTATCTTCGTGCTCAATTCCGACCACTGACGACTGAGAAATGCTGCAAACAAAATCGCCTCTCTCCTCTTGAAACTGCACTCAAAAACTCAATGTCTTCTCCAAAACTTCAATCTGAACTCATAAGCCAATTCTCTAGTTTAAATAGGCTACATTCGAACCAAATTTAGAAATTGGTTGAGTGAAATTTGAGATTAGGATTCGAATCCTATCTCTTGCATGAATTTTAGGGATTAATTCCCATACCATAGTGCACAAATTAATTCTAGAAACCCACATTTTGACATTATAATAAAAACTCAGCCCAACGGTTAGGCTAACCACACGGGGATTTGTAACCATTCCATGTGAATGCGCGGGCTTTGACCAGCGGTTATGATCCTCCTCCCGTTGGTTTGGCGTTACAACTGTTGATTCTGCAATAGCTGTCACATGCACAACAAATCCCGATGCAGTCTTGTATCACGGTTAGATAATGTTGTGGGTTTATTATTATTGTTTTAATACAATGTTTTAAAACATATGTATTAACACCCAAACCCTTTTTAATGTTTTATGCCATAGTTTTAAAACCACCTCCAAACCTTTGTTAACAGGTTTATGCAATGGTTTTATAATATAGTTTCATTATATAGTTTTTAAAACTATATATATGTTTAACCATCCGAACCTTTGTTTTATACAAGGTTTATGGTAATGATTTGTAATATGGTTTTACAATATGCACATTTAGGATTTAGACGAGGGTTTTATGGCATATGATTAGAGTGATTTAGACCTTTAGGATCAGGCTTTAGGTGATCATTTAGGTTTTTGATGATGAGGATAGGGTTTTAGACTAAGGTATTAGGGTTTTAAGTTTAGGTATAATTTCAACCTTAGACTTTCACAATGTCCTTGTTAAGCTTAGTTTAGGATTAAAAAACCTTTACATCATATTACAAATGACAACCATGACTTTGAAGGAGCTTCCATTGGTGATTTGACGATTTTGAAGACTGAATTGGACATCGCACTGTTGGAGTTGACTTAGAACTCTGCCGATGTTGTATTGATCAAGGTCCTCCTAGATCAATGCTCTAGCCAAGATTTTTCTATTGGTTGAAAACATGAATCAAAATCTTCTCAGTGTTGGAAAAATGTGTGATCAAGGACACACAATACTATTCAAATCCACAAAATGTGAAATCAGAAAAGGCAGGAATGGTGAGATTGTGGCTATATCAAGTCAAGCTCCAAATGACATATAATGAAGCAACTAAAGCATGTCTAATAGCTAAGGAGGGTGATATAATATTTGGTAGCAATGATTATCAACTAAGTAAGAAGTTTGTTAAAAATATGAAAATTGATTTAGAGATGTATTTACTTGGTGAGTTGACATACTTCTTAGGGCTTCAAATATCTCAGCAAGAGAAAGGAATATTTATATGTCAAGCTAAGTACATCAAGGAAATTCTCGAGAAATTCAGAATGGAAGATTGCAAACCCATCCTTACTCCGATGGTAACAAGTTGCAAATTGAGCATAGAAGACTCATCTAAGGATGTGGATCAAAGGTTGTACAGATCTATGATTTGTAGTCTTCTATATGTAATAGCCTCCTAGCCAGATGTTATGCAGACATTTGGACAAGTAGCAATATTCCAAGAAGCACCAACAGAATCACATATTATTGTCATCAAAAGAATTCTTCGATATCTAAAGGGAACAATAGAATATGGCTTATGGTATCCCAAGTGAAAAAAAATTCATTATTCATGCATTTATAGATGCAGATTGGGCAGGAAGCATTTATTATTGTGAGAGTACTTGTGAAGCTGTGGAATATCTTCGCCAAAAGCTTGGGATTCTCCCAAGTTCTCATTAGTTTTTCCTTATTGATAACATAAAAGGAAAGTGGAAGTGTGTACAGGTCCGTAAGATGGTTATGTGCCAGGGAGAGTTACCCTTTTCCATTGATATCAAAGGGGGAGATAATGTTGTAGGAAGAGGTGTCATGATTGTAGGGGGAGTACTTTTGTTTCCATCAATGCCAAAGGGGGAGATTTTTGATCAGCGGTTGTCATTGATGTCAACCCAAGCAACAGCAGGGGCTACCCCAATATTGCATGGGAATTTTTTCCTACAAAATTAATATATTCTGGGTCAAGAATTATTTTGATGGTTTCTATTTGTCGAGATGTTTCCGTTGATATATGGCATGCCACATAATTCTTCACAGTTTGAGAGATATTCATGTTTGAAGTTTGTACCCCTAGTTAGTGGGCTAAAATTGCATTGGGTTGTGGCATGGGTCAATGAAAATTCATAATTAATATTTTTTAAGCTCCTAAAATCCCTCCCACATTCAATTTTTGAAGCCCCTGTCAACCTAAGCATTTATATCAATTGTGATCCTCATATCCACCTTATGTAGGGATTTTTCCATCTGAAATAGGTCATCGTGGAATTTTCACTCCAATGTTTTTTCTATGAAGGTTCAAAATCTGAAATTTTTATGAGATGAAGAAAAAATCCTAAGGAAGCTCCTGTAAAAATTTCAGATCAAGGTGTGTAATATTATCGGAGATATGATCTGTGGAAGTTAGTGTTTTTGCAGGCTCCTAAAATTCATCTCAAAGAAGCGACCTTGGGAAAATTGTCATAACTCTTTATCTGAGTATCAGATTGGAATTATATAAAAGGATGAAGATATTGTATGGAATTTAGTTTTCTCTCTATCAATTTCAAATACGAATGAAGAAACAATTACATGTGACATGACGTACAAGTTTGCTCTACTGAAACAATCCATAATTAGGGCATTGTGAGAGATTGGGCATAACTCTCCCTTGAATAATCCAAATTTCGTCAGACCTATGGCATTGGGAATACAACTTAAAGGATTACTACAGGACTGAAAATCACATATTTGAGATTTGAAATAATATAGATACATCAGATTCAATATCGAGCTCCTAGAAGGAAATAAAAAGCTAGCTCATGTGTTGTCAAGGGCTGCAAAGGACTAGAATTTCTAGGGCAGCAAAGCAAAGCAAGGTGCAACAGAGGGTAGCATGACAAGAGCAGCTAAAAATGTGTAGAACAGTAGCAAAAATCTTATCACATGAATTCTTCAAGTGGGTCTCACTGCATACAGTCACTATAAAGGTATCATTGTACTAAGTCATTATAGTTACATTATTGTAAAAATTGTACTATTGTCTATCTACCAAGAGTTGAAGAGGCAATGTCAAGAGGTCTAATATCATCATTAGGTGGTTGTGTGATAGTTGGGGTTATGTTCTAGTGTGTCTTCTTCTTCTACATCATTCTATATCATTGTAAATTGGACAATTTTCCCTGGTACGGGAGTCCATTCTTCTTTTATTCTTCTATAGGTTGGTAGGGTGATGCTAGGGTGAGTTGTAGCTCATTGGGTGTTAGGGCATCCATTCAGTTGACTACTGAAGGATCTCAGGCATTGGAGCATCCATCCAGTGGGAGATGGAGAAAAATTCTTTTTTATATTCTAGGAAGTTGCGGCTTTATTTTCAATTGGAGTTGAATATTAAAGAATTATTAGAAAAGCATTAGGTGGCTTTTGTCTCGGAGTGGGTTTCCACCTTAAAAATTGTGTGCATTTGTGTTCCTTTCTTTTACTACTATCATTATAAAAACACTTATACTAATTGACAAATAAATAATTCTCTAATTGAAAGAAATATTGATTCACCCCCACCCCCGTCTTAGTATTTCCAACAATCCAGTTATGTTTATACTGTCTTACCTAATATTCCTAGACCTGGTGGTGCCAATGCATCAGGGGAATCCTATGTTGCTAACGGTATTTTTGGATCCCTTTCACATCCGTACACTCATCCTCCCATGGGTTATGGTTTCCCTTAGGGAGGGGCCAACTCCTCTAGCACCTTCCCCGCTCCTGGAAACATGTATCTATGACACAACATGCCTCACACTTTTTCCCAACCACTTCCTTTGATGCTAGGGCCTGATTTTTCCCAACCTGTTTACCCCAATGTTGCTCAACCTCCTTATTATCCATATATGAAGCCTGGTACTCCATCTCCTCTAGCACAAGCACCCCAGCTTCCCTTGCCTTCTGAAGCTCTGCAACAACATCCACCCCCCCTCAAGGTCAGTTGTGTGTGCAGCAAAGTGTGACTAATCCCTCCACTTCCAAAAATAAGAAGAAAGGAAACCAGAACCAACCCACTCTTGGTAATACCGGAAACAAGCCCCAAGGGAATACATCTAACACTACAACCTAGCAACAAGGTGCCTTTGATATGTATTAATCACGGCTAAATGACTAAAAAAGTACACATAAATTATCAATCCAAGGACGTATTTTATTTCAACGACAGTCCCACTGTCTGTGTCGATACATCAAACCAGAAGCAAATCCAAATTACGGAAATCGTTGCTGAAGTAAATTCTGGAAATAAATCACTCATGTAGAAATAAAATGATCTACAAGGCTGTGATCACACCTCAATTAGTCTATCCTAGCATGCCACATAACAATTACGCAGCTAGTATCTCTAATCCTAGATGTGTAATAGAATATAAAATATTGGAATTGAAGCACATCTATTCACAGCTAATAACAAACAGCAACAAAACTTCCACTGATAGACAAATAAAATAGAAATATATATAAACAAATATCTTAACTGATACAATCCCTAATAAATAGGGGGGCCCTTCCTCCCTAGCAGGGCATACGAAGAGAAACAACTTAATGGAAACTAAATTAGATGATGCATGTAACAACAAAAACAAGATAACTTGTGTTAATGTGATCAAAATTACAGAGCCAAAGTAATGTTGTTCTCTGCTCACCTTTTGACCTCAAGGGTCGAGAATTATATAGTGGTTACATCTCAGAAAAATGAGGGATGGATCAGTCATGAGAATATTATGTTTCTCATGCTAATCAAAATATAATAGATATAGATACAACCACTCTCTTAATAAAATTTTTGACTGGAAAAATATATATTACAATCAAAACTGCCTTGAGGCTGTTATCCAAAAGCACAATACTTAATAACTTCTACAGCTATCGCAATAAATCACAACTGTAGCATAACAACTATCGGATAGGTCATCATCAAAAGTTGACAAGATCCAGTCAACGGTACAACTTTAACAACAATTCTTTAGCAACTCTGTAATAGCATGGTGTAACAACGTCGTGGTGTAACAACACACCTTTAACTGCTCTTGTACACCTTGTGCTCTACATCTTTTGTGCTACAAATAGCATCTAGAAAGAAAAAAAAAGACCATAAATCTTCTCCAAACATTCGTCCTCAATTAGTCATAAAAAAAAAGACATGATACATCATAATAATCGATGAAATGGAAAGGTAATGAAAATAAGGTGAAATAACACAAGTTAATATAGAAAGGTAGGAAAAAGAGGAAAAGATAGTCCGAATGGTTACAGTCATGAGGTAAAATAGATGAAACAAATATAGTAAATAAGTGCAAAACTGGCACCCAACATCTCCCCCCAGCTGAAGCACTTGCATGTCATCATGCAAAATCTCATCTATCATGAAAATATATCCAGTGTAGGTCAGTCAGATCAAAAGCGTTGGTTGTATCTTCATATGTAGACCTGTACCCTTGATTATCCATTAGTTTTCATACCCAGCACTCTGAACCATACTTGTTCAATTCATAACTACTCTGATAATCCTCAATTGGTAGCCAGATTAAAGGGAACTTGAACCTTAACCCAAGCTAGGAAGCACCAAGGGTTTGTACTTTCTGTGCATATGCTGGTACATGTGTAACAACCACCACAAAATTATGGAATGAAAATGGCCCCCCCTTCAGCAGCTCAACACTGCTAGTTTCCATGTGTTTCAAGAACCTAGTCAAGGCTCGACTGTTCATCACTGAGAACTGATTGAGTCAGAAGTTCATAATCCTTCTTCTATAAGTGGCAGCAGGTTCCCTTATCCAAGGAGTGCTCAAAATTCTTCTAAATTCCTGCCTCAACTCGGCGTCCCATCCTGGTGCTGCCTGGAACCATAATTCCATATTCTCTTGATTAGAATCCATAGATTTGGTCGAAAAATACCACTCAATATTATTCTTCATCAAAGACACAATATCGCACAACTGTAGATCCCCCATATAGGACAATATATTCACCACCAGTTTCATACTCACATGCTTGCAAATGATATTTTGCCAGAATAACTCACACAACAGGCTTTTTTCGTCAAAATTGGAGGCACAAAATAAGAATGTGCGAGTGGAAGAACACAGATATGATCTTTCCTCCATAACAACTTTCATCTGGAACAAGAAGTATCATTCCAATAGAAAAATGGGGTAGGCTGGGGAAGATCGCTTGCACCCCAGGAGATTAAGGGAAAGTTCATGAAGTTTTTGTATGGGTCTACTCCACCTCTGCTACTGGTTCTTGTGTAACATCAACTTCATCAGTGGGTTCTTTTGTATCAACACCTTCTGCCTAGAGTAGCCTCTGTTTCCATTGTTGTTTCTTCTGTGATAGCCGTGGCCTCCACAAGTTCTTGTGTGTCAGCCTCTACGTCAATTACTATAGGAGGCTATGCTTTAGCTGCTGGTTCTTGTGTAACGGTAGTATCCTTAACATGTTCTTGTGTAACAACCTCCTAAAGTTCTGTTTATATTTCCATTAAGATGGTGTTTTCCCCACATAACTTATACCCTGCTACTATTAGTTCTTGAAAACATTTCGTGGATATAGGTACCAAGATTTCCTTCCCCACAGATAATCTTTGTTTCAACTCTTCATTTTCTTTTCTTAGATTTTCAAGTTCTAAAAGTAGGACATGAGTTTCATCCTTACCTGATGAGGAGGGTTATATTTCTTATTTTGATGCTTTTGCTTCTGTCTGCTTTCCAACTACGGGCAAAGGTTCTGTGGGCAAGTTAACTTTCACCCTCCTTTTTGGCCGTCTATCCCTAATTGTTTCATCAGTGGGTTCTTTCCCAATTCTGACCTTGGAAGGGCAAGTATGGGTTTGAGCTTCTGCCTGGATTCCTTTTGAAGTTGCTACCTATTTTCCTTGACTTGTCCTCAGCCTCTTTCACTTGAATTCTTCCCAGATCCTTCCTTGCTGGCTTAGGGCATCCAACACGATCAATTTTATGAGTCCGTGATTGGTCACAAGTGATTCTATATGTGCTGCTATCTTCACTACCCTGACATATGGTTAATTTTCCCTAATAAGTAGAATGGAAGGTTAATATTTTGTTGGTGTTGAAAGTGTTGATTAGAGGGAAGTGATAATTAAAAAAAATTGTAGATCTTCTTTGACAAGTGATGTATTTGATTAAACCCAAGGCGACATCTACCCATGTCTAAGGAAGTGATAACCTATCAATTCCTCTCCCTTTCTTCTCCAACTTTTATTCTCCTTATAGAAAGTCTCTTTCAAAGAGGGGTCATTGATTTTTCTGTTAAAATACCTTCGTCCCTCTACTGGAAATGTAGTTACTCGGGAAATTACTTCTTCAGTCACCTCAATTTGTAGGCCCCTGACTCGGGTCTGGTGGTTATTCAAATTTTGAGCGGATTCTACTGCAACCACCTCATCTGAGCCTTCTAGCTTCTAGAAATACTTAATCCATCCATTCACTGCATACCTAGTAGGCTTATGGACAGTTTTGCAAGGTGTCCATGGAATCCAACTCGTGCCTAACTATTGCTCCCCCCATCTCATTTTTTTTTCTGAATTCTCTCCTTACTATTCAACCCACTGTAATGTCACTACACTGCTTACTTCCTCTCATATCCTTACTCTACTTATCCCAAATGACAAGTTTGAGATGAGGATACAAAGCTTCATTCGAGAAGGGCGATGGGAGGTGACAAGATTTATGGATTACCGAATCATACCTCACACATATCTTCATAAATGTCCCATTATGGAAAGTAATGGGTTCTAAGTACACACACTCCCTCCAACTAGGTTTAGTCATTATTGGAGATTGAGCTATTAATTGGATGCATATGAGGTTGATAATACTTTATGAATACAATTTTTTTCAATGATTACAAGATATATCCCCCCTTGCTTTAATGGTGATGACCTCCCATGATTGTCACGACAATATCATTACTTTTTCCATTAATCACCAAATTATAAATGATGACATTACCTTTTGAATGATGTACCTGAAGTAACGTGGAGGAGGATTTTGTATTAGTGGCGTACTACTTGCGGTGATCATGGTGGTCATGCTTGGCTGTCACAATTATTGCTGTCATGCAATGAAACATGAGAAAGAGTGTTCGTGGTTGTCGGCTATTACATGTGTAACAACCAAGATAGCCTTCATATTATTCTTTAGAAAACATGATGATTAGGAGAAATAGGTACCTAAATAAAATCAAATGAATAACATCATCTTATAGAATGTATCAGGAAGGAGGGATGATGTTTTAGAAAGGGGAAAAAAATGGGTGTAACAACGACTACAGGGGTGGTTTTCATATGTTACAAATTGTCTGACTGCGCCCCAGAAAGAGGTTTTCACAGTTAGATTTGTTATTTTTATTTTATTATTATTTATTTAATTTTATTTATTTATTAATTTATTAATGTTTTATTTTCTATTTTATTTATTTAATTTTTAAACAGGTGTGACAGCTGCCACAAAGGCGGTTTTCAGCTGTTGCACTTATTGGAATTTCAAATTTTAGGCTGCTCAGGGGAATGTTCCCCTGCTGCTACAACATGAAGATCAAAGTCTGCGAAAATGCTAACAAATGATTCCTTCGAAGCAGGTTGATGATATAATCTTAGATGGTGCCCATTAACCAGTAATGATGTCTTAGCACTATCGATGGTGACCAATTGTATAGTCCCATTGTCAAAGACTATGTTTACTTTGTAAGGACCTAGCCATCTAGTGCAGAGCTTGCCTTTGAAATCCTTGAACCTTGAGTCACACAAGAGAGCCCAATCTCCTTTCTGGAGCTCCTTCTTCTTAATAAAACCATCATGCCATCTAGCTCTCTACTGCTGAATGATCTTTGTCTGTTGAATAGAATCCAACCATTTCTCTTTCAGCTAATTGAGCTGGTTCAATATTTGTTTCTGTGTTGTGCTTAAGTCCAGTTTTACCTAAAATGCTTTTCTTAATGTCTTTATCTCAAAATATATGGGGAATAAAGGATTCTTAACATACAACAATCCATATGGTGATAAGCCTATAGTTTTCCTTTATGTTTTTTGTAAGCCTACAACACCTCTGGATTTTTCTAGGCCAAATTTCTTCGGTAACTCGCTACTGTATTTGTTAAGATACCCTTAATGAATTTATTAGTGCTTTCTACTTGACTATTTTCTTTTGGGTGACAAGGTGAGGTGATCCTGTGATGAATTCCATACTTCTAAACTAGGTTCTTGATCAAATGAGATGTGAACTGAGGCCCTCCATCTGTCACTATCTCCCTAGGTATCCTGAAGCAAAAAAAGATACCTTAAAATTGGAAGTCTGAAACAACCTTCTCTGTAGCTCTAATTGGTGCCTTTGCTTTGACCCACTTTGTGACATAGTTGGTGCAGACTAGTATGTAAGATGTTTTCTGTGATGAACTATTAATTGGCCCTAAAGTTTCTAAGGCCCATTTCTCAAATGGTTTTATCACTATATGAGGCTGTAACAACATCTCATCTGTTTTCAGAGGCTAGCCCATCCTTTGGAAGCTATCACATCCCTTCACAAACTCCATGGAATCTTGGAATATGGTTGGCCAGTAGTACCTTGTTGAGAGTACTTTATATCCCATCCTTTTGTCAGCGAAGTGCCCTGCATAGGGTTGCTCATGTTATAAAATTATATATTATGGAGCAATGTAACACATAAAATATGTAGAAAATACAAGCACACAAAACACATTAAACCAGAGAGACACAGATATACGTGGTTCACCTAGTTTGGGCTACGTCCACCCCGAACAGCCAGTCCTTCCTTTCTATTATCCAACAAAAATGAAGAGACAAAACCTACAGCAGATCCGCTGTAATATCCTCTGTTCTCTCTCACAGTATCCCTCTATGTTTCTCGCTCCGAGAATACACACATAATACACAGCCGCAATACAATGCCCTCATATATACAAGGGGGTTGCCTTCTAGGGCAAAAAAACCTAATCTAAACATAACTTCGACCGGCAGATCATTTACCTAATGAACAGCCCAGATTGACTAGAAATTACTATACTTTTACAAGGCAATTTTACATCTGTTTTTAGCTTCGGGGGCGCTGCCCCCGAACCCCCGCCAGGGGGGACTCCGAAAAGCGTTGCTGCCCCCCATGGCAGTGATTAATTTCGGGCGGCGTTGCCACCCATTTTTAAGGTACAGGGGTCCAATGCTGTGATACAAAGTAAACAAGATAATCGGGTTCCACACCGAACAATCTCCCACTTGGAGACTGATTGTAGCAACTCCACTGCTGCTTTATTTGCTGGACAATGACTCCTCTTTGGACCTGGTTGGTTCTCATCTTCATCGTCATCCTTGAAGACCAATTGAAATTGAGCATGTTCTCAGTTTCTCCCTGGTTACAACTTTTGTTAGCATATCTGCAGGATTCTGGCTAGTGTGTATCTTTTCCATCTTCAACTCTCCATCTTCCAATACTGACCGTATGAAATGGTACTTGAGATGTATGTGTTTAGTTCTAGAATGAAATGCTAAGTTCTTTGCAAGATGAATAGCACTTTGGCTATCACTGTATAGTGTGCCCATATCATGCTTCTTACCCAATTCATCCATAAACCTTTGTAACCAAATAATTTCTTTACTAGCCTCTGTAGCAGCAACATACTTAGCTTCTGTTGTTGAAAGTGCAACAACACTTTGGATTTTTGAAACCCAACTGACAGTTGTTCCACCTACAGTAAATACATATCTCGTAGTGCTCCTCCTGTTATCTCTGTCACTTGCCATATCTGCATCAACATATCCCTGTAGAGCAATGTTTGAACCACCAAAGCATAATGCTTGATTTGTGGTACCTCTCAAATATCTGAGAATCCATTTTACTGCCATCCAATGTTCTTTTCCTGGATTATTCATGTACCTGCTTACAACTCCCACTGCATGTGCAATATCAGGCCTTGTGCGGACCATTGCATACATTAAGCTTCCAACTGCTGATGCATATGGAACTTTAGACATATAATCCATGTCATCTTGGGTCTTTGGGCACATCTCCTTACTAAGTTTGAAATGGCTAGCAAAAGGTGTACTAACTGGTTTTGCATTCTACATATTAAATCTTTTCAACACCTTTTCTATGTACTCATTCTGAGACAGTGTTAATTTGCGATTTTTTCTGTCTCTAGTTATCCTCATACCAAGGATTTGTTTTGCAGCTCCCAAATCCTTCATTGCAAATGAATTTTCCAATTTTCTTTTGAGCACATTTATTTCCTGCATGTTAGACCCTGCAACAAACATGTCATCTACATACAATAACAATATAATATAGCTACCATCATTTTTCCTTTTTAGATAAACACAATGATTAGAGTGACATCTAGTATAACCTTGTTCAGACATAAACTTGTCAAATTTTAGATACCACTGCCTTGGAGCCTTTTTTAAGCCATACAAGCTCTTCTTTAACCTGCACACCAATTTTTCTTTCCCTTTTACCTCATATCCTTCTGGTTGCTGCATGTATATCTCTTCCTCCAAATCGCCATGGAGAAATGTTGTCTTTACATCTAACTGTTCAAGATGTAAATCTTCCGCTGCTACAAGACTTAAAATAGTTCTGATTGAATTCATTTTAACAACAAGAGAAAATATTTCATCAAAATCAATACCTTTCTTCTGTGCAAACCCCTTCACCAAAAGTCTAGCTTTGTACCTCTGTTTTCCTCCATCTTCTTCCTTCAGCCTATAAACCCATTTATTCTACAATGTAGTTTTACCTGCAGGCAACCTGACTAAGTCCCAAGTCTGGTTATGCATTAAGGAGTCCATCTCTTCTTCCATGGATAGCTCCCACTTCTTCCTACTTTCAACCTGCATTGCTTCTTCATAACATTTAGGTTCACCAGAATCAGTCAACAATAAATAATATAATGAAGGAGAGTATCGTTCAGGGGGTCTACTTATCCTGGTAGATCTTCTAACACCACTTTCAAGCATTTTAAGTGCCTGCTGTTGTTGTGGTGGTTGCTTCTACTGTGGTTGTTGATTATTATTATTTTTAGGCACCTTTACTTTTTCAGATATCTCATCAAGAACCGTGTATTCCTTTCTTTCTTTTTCTTGTTTCTTTTCTTGCAGTTGATTCTTATACAAGACCTTTTCATTGAATATTACATCTCTACTCCTAATGATTTTTTGATTTTCATAATCATATAAGCAATAACCAAAATCATTAGCACCATATCCAATAAAGGTACATTTCTTTGATTTTGCCTCCAGCTTTGTTATGTTTTCTTTATTAATATGGACAAAGGCCTCACAACCAAAAGGCTTTAAAAAAGAGTAGTTTACATTTTTACCTGTCCATGCTTCCTCTGGAATACCACCATCCAAGGAACTTGAGGCCCTATGTTTATTAGATAAACAACAGTATCTACAGCATCTGCCCAAAATTGTAAAGGCAATCCTGCATGCAATCTCTTGCACCTTGCACGCTCCATGATTGTTTTGTTCATCCTTTTTGACACACCATTTTCTTGTGGTGTTCTTGGAACTGTCTTCTCTCTACGAATTCCATGCTCTGAACAGTACCTATCAAACTCTTTGTTGCAATATTCACCTCCATTGTCTGATCTGAGACACTTCAACTTCTTTCCTGTCTCAATCTCAACCAAAGCTTTCCATTTATTGAAAGTATCAAATACATCAGATTTATTCTGAATACAATAAATCCATGTTTTTCTAGTTGCATAATCAATAAAAATAACATAATAATGAGAGCCATCGAGAGATGATACTTGAGTAGGTCCCCATACATCTGTATGCACAAGCTCCAATTTTTCGCTCTTCTTTTCTTTCCCAACTCTGAGAAATCTGACTCTCTTCTATTTTCCATAAATGCAATTCTCACATAAATCCAAATCAACATTCTTCAAACCTGGCAAAAAATTTCTTGAGTGGAGAATCTTCATTCCCTTCTCACTCATGTGTCTGAGCCTATGATGCCATAATGCTACATCTACTCCTTTGGAAGTTAAAGCATTAACAGAGTTAGAAATACCATTGCATAAATACAATGTACCAACCTTTTCGCCTTTTGCTATTACCAGGGCTCCTTTGGTGACCTTCCAAGTTTTATCTGTGAAAGTTGTCACACAACCTTCACCACCTAACTACCCTGTTGAAATCAGATTTTTCTTCAGATCTAGAACATGCCTTACCTCCTTTAGTAGCCATTGGTTTCCATTCTGTTGTTTTACAAGAACTTTACCCATTCCAACAATTTTACAGAGTTTATCATCACCCAAACGAACTTGTCCAAAATCTCCTTGAACATAGTCATGAAAATATTTCTTATCAGGTGTGGCATGGAATGAAGCCCCTGAATCTACAACCAAAGAATCAGTAACATTTTCGAAAGAAAGAATCAAAGCATCTTGTAACACATCACCTGTCACATTTGCTTCATGATTGTTTTCTTGCTGTGTGTCTCCTTCTTTTCCCTTCCGAGATCTACAATATTTCTTTAGGTGTCCTTTCTTTCCGCAATTCCAGCACACTATCCCTGATCTAGAATTGGATCTGCCTTTCCTTGATTTACTGTGATATCCCGAGCTATTTCCTCTTTCCATTATTCTTCCCCTACACTCTGCACTCAACGCATTACCTGATGTCTCACCGGAGATTTTCCGTCACATTTCCTCGCTAAGGATAGCATCAACAACATCATCAAACTTTAAAGTACTAGATCTAGAGACAGAGTTACTAATGGCCATTACTAAACCATTCCAACTCTCTGGGAATGAGCACAAGAATAACAGAGCTCTAACTTCATCATCAAAGTTTACCCCTATAGAACTTAACTGATTGGTAACTGTATTAAATTCATTTAAAGGGTCTGCAACAGATCCACCTTCCGACATCTTCATATTAAATAGTCGTTCCATAAGAAATACCTTGTTTGAGGCTGAGGGCTTTTCATACAGTTTCGCCAACGTCTGCATCAAACCCTCTATTGTTGTTTCCTTCGAAATATTGAAGGCGACTGACGCCAGAAGACACAACCGTACTGTTCCGAGTGCCTTTCTATCGAGAATGTTCCATTCCGCGTCTGTCATGGTCGCCGGATTCTTTGTTTTTCCGCTCAATGGTAGGTATAGATCTTTCTGATACAGATAATATTCCATCTGCATCTTCCACAACGCAAAGTTTTGGCCGTCAAATTTCTCTACCCTAAACTTACCATCGTCCGCCATTTCTCCCACTCGAACCAGGAACCCTTTTTTCCTGCGGGTTTATCAGCCAAATATACCTTCGGCTCCGATACCAGTTGTTAGAAAATTATATATTATGGAGCAATGTAACACATAAAATATGCAGAAAATACAAGCACACAAAAAACGTAAAACCAGAGAGACATAGATATACGTGGTTCACCCATTTTGGGCTACGTCCACCCCGAACAGCCAGTCCTTCCTTTCTATTATCCAGCAAAAATGAAGAGACAAAACCTACAGCAGATCCGCTGTAATATCCTCTGTTCTCTCTCACAGTCTCCCTCTTTGTTTCTCGCTCTGAGAATACACACATAATACACAGCCGCAATACAATTCCCTCATATATACAAGGGGATTGCCTTCTAGGGTAAAAAACCCTAATCTAAACATAACTTCTACCGTCAGATCATTTGCCTAATGAACGGCCGAGATTAACTAGAAATTACTATACTTTTACAAGGCAATTTTACATCTGTTTTTAGCTTCGGGGGCGCTGCCCCCGAACCCCCGCCAGGGGGGTCTCCGAAAAGCACTGCCGCCCCCACCTGGACCCCCCACGGCAGCGATTAATTTCGGGCGGCATTGCCGCCCCTTTTTAAGGTACAGGGGTCCAATGCTGTGATACAAAGTAAACAAGATAATCAGGCTCCACACCCAACAGCTCACGAGAAGCTTTCAAGATCTCAAATACCTTATCTTCTCTAACACATCGCCTAATATGAAAGTCTGGCCCAGTCTGATAGAGATTTCCCTTTATACAGGATTAGGTAGCGCTCTGTTGTATAATCTTCCTTTTTTATTTGGAAGATAACTAGTGTGGAAATTTTCCTACAACAATATAATTGGCTATATATGCATACCATGGTGAGTCAGTAGAGATGGAAAAAATTTATTCATATGGAAAGGAATCCTTAGTGGGAGTGCGGTCATCACTTATAGTTAATATAGAAAGAAAATAACAAACCGCATTATCTTTTCTGAGTTTATGTAAAATAGTAATATCAATTTCCTATAACAACAATAAAAATTGTGTAACTCTACCATTAGTAATAGGTTTTTTCATCAAAAACTGAATTTCATCATGGTCAGTGTGTACAAATACTTGATACCTGGTGATGTAGTGCCGAAATTTGTTGATAGCATGCACTACTACTAGGAATTCCTTTTCAATCACTGTGTAGTTGAGTTCTTCTAGAGTTAGATTCTTGCTGATGTAAAAAATGGCATAAGGTTTCTTCTCCTCCAGCTGCCCCAAAATAGCACGCACAACTATGTCAGATGCATCCGTAGAGATAAGGAATGGAAATATCCAATTTTTCCCTCATAAAATAGGTGCTTCTCTTACACATTTCTTTAATTTTAGAAACACTTGCTGACACTTTCATGTCCACACAAATTATGCATCTTTCATGCTAAAAGAAAACAGAGGAGATGAAATCTTTGAAAAAATCTCTATAAATCTCCTGTAGTACCAAGCATGTCCCGAGAAACTATGTACCTCTTTTGGAGTTTTAGGAGTTGGGATTTTCGAGATTACCTTAATTTTTGTACGACCTACCTTTATTCCATCTGCAGAAATGAAATGTCCCAACACAATTCCCTCGGTTATCATCATGTGGCATTTCTTCATGCTCAGAGCAACATTAGTTTCTTCACAATGTTTCAGTGCCTTTTCCAAATTGACTAATGCTCTCTCAAAGGCATCCCCGTAGGGTGTAAAATAATCCATAAGTATTTCAAGATATTCATTCAAAAGATAAAAAAAAATACCAAATATTTCCCTCTGAAAAGTTCTTGGTGCATTATAGAGGCCAAAGGGAAGGACTCTGTAGGAAAGAGTACCCTACGAGCAAGTGAAAGTTGTCTTGTCTTGGTCTTTCAGGGCAAACTGTATTTGATTATAGCCATTGAACCCATCCAAAAACAAATTTTTTTTTTTCCGAGAGAGAGCATCGAGGACCTGATCAATGAATCGTAAAGGGAAATGGTCCTTTTGAGTGGCCATGTTAAGCTCTCTATAGTCTACACCAACTCTCAACTTGTCGTTCTTTTTTGAAACTATGAAAATTGGAGACACCCACTAGCTGTCAGAAATGGGGTATATGAAATTAGCATTAAGGAATTTATGCAATTATTCTTTCACTATCTCATTAAGTGCGTGGTTCATTCGGTATTGTGGTTGTCTAACTACTTTGTAATCCTATTTAAGATAAATGTGGTGAGTGCATAGGCTAGGATGGATCCCTTTCATATTAGTATAGTCCCATGCAAATTCTTTTTTATATGTCTATAACATTTGTATCAGCAATCTGTTTTATTAAATAGTCAAGTTAGGATTAATGTTTAAACATTTTCGAGGTTCAATTTCAATGGGACTGTTGGTAGCATATGGAGTAGTTTTCAAATGTTCAATGATTACATCATCTACCTCATCTTCTTCCCCTGGACCTCTAATGGAGGAAACAGAGAATGAATTGATAATAAAACCATTATTGATATCATCCTCGGTCTCATCCTTAAAGTATTGTGAGTTTCCAAGCGTGAGGAGAGGTAGGGAAAGATCAGATTCAGGCTCATATTTCTCCCACCAGCAACTAATCAAATCCATGTTACGTTTTGCTGGGGGGTAAAGCTTCAAGTTTTGAGTGGCCTACCCATATGAGATCACCATAGATCCAGACATAGACCCGATATATTCATTTGCAGTGGCTAGCCACGGTCTTCCCAAGGTTAAAGGATGACCCCCCAGATTGGATTTGGTTTGTAAAATGAGAAAATCAACTGGATAATTCCAAGAAGTGAAAGTGAAAACCACATCACCTATCATTCATCTAGGCTTGACACGTGACCTATCAGCTAATTAAAGCATTGTGGGTGTAGGTCTAAGTCCATGAAGTTCTAGGAAGATAAAGAGGTCTTTAGTCATGACATTAATGGCTTCCCCCAAATAAATAAAAGTGTTGGTTATGGGTTGGTCATCAATATGGACAGTCACTATAGGATTCCCTGGGTCATTATCTTTAGTCAAAAAAAGGTGATCAATCATAAGATCGAAAAGTTTCCCCATAACATGGATAGTAGCAGGGTCTTTTGGTTTTATTCTAGGCTTTTTGACACATAGATCCCTCACTATTTTAGCATAGATAGGTACTTCCTTAAGAGCCTATCACAGCAGAATCCACACATACAAATTTTGTATTTCTTTGAGGAATTCAGATTCGGGTTGTGAGGTTGGCCCAGTTTCAGTTAATTGTTGAGGGTATGGAGGATCTTGAATTTTTACAGTTGAGTCAGCTGTCATAGATGCACCAGCCTCACTTGGGTTGGATGATGTAGAAACAATAAACCCTTTCGAGCTAGCTACTACAGATGTAACAGTAGGTGTTATATCAATTTTTACATGCATAACATCTATCTCAGAATCAACCATATCCTTCCTATGTGACTCACATTCTTCTTCGGTGATAAAGGGAGTATGTTTAGGGCTACTTAGTTTTACCAACCGAAGCTGAACCGCATTGAGTCCAATAGGATTAATAAGATAAGTCTTGAAGGTAACGAGAGCATCTATGTTCTGGGCTACCTTATTATTCGGATTGCGGTTAGGTTTCATAGATAGTTGGGGTAAAACAGAAGGTGTAGGATTTTGAAGAGAAGGCAGTTGTAATTACTGTTGCATTGGTAGTGCAGGGGGTACTGGACCTTGGTCATTACCTCTCCAATTCTAGCTCGAAGGATGAGGTTGCAATGGAGGATATTGCATTGGTGGGGGGGAAGGCCATTGGTTCCATGGTGAAGGAAATTGTGTTGAGAAATGAGTCGGATACTACCATCGATATTTCTGAAAAACATTATTCTAAGGATAAAAAGAGGAAAAATCTAAAGGCATACCTATAGTTTGTAGCTACCATGGTCTCCTTGATCCAATGGAATAAGAATAATGGACATCCTTGCTTGGTTCTTGGAGTACAACCTTCAGTCTAGGCAATTTAGGACATTGATTCATCGAATGTACCAATTCACAGATATTTCACACGCTGACGCTATTCACTTTCCAAATGTTTCTTTTTTCATTGGGGACAGAATATTTATAAGGGTGCTTCAGCTTCTGCTTGTGCTTTCATAACTTGTACTGTGCTGATCTGGGAAGAGAGAGTGCTAAGGAGGCTGGTTTTAAAATCCTCAAAAATATTTTCGATGTATGCTCTGGTTACTCCTCCACTTGTGGACTTCTGTATCTGGACAAAAGGGTCATGAACTGAACTTATCCCCTTGACCAATCCTCTTGAGATCTATAGGCAAAGATTCATTATTTCTTCAAGTGGTTCTTGTGACCTCTCTCCTTTTCCCAACAGATTCAAATGGTACAGATAGTCATCTCTTATATCTCTTAATAATATTGGTTTCATAATTTCTGGGGCTAAGTTATTGAACATAGACCTTTGAAAATTATAATCGTATTAGTCCATATAGTCTTCTAAGCTCGCCTCCTCCTTTTGTGCAATTCTAAAGATCTCTTCCTTGAAATCCCTAGTTAGACAATAATCCTGACACTTCAAGATAAAGGCCTCCCTCATGTCATTCCAGGTTCAAATCATGCTAGCACCCAGTCTCATGAACCACTTTAATGCTTCTCCTTCACAGTAGCAGGAAATCATTTCAGCTTCTGGGTGTCTGAAGTGTAGTCATAACCTCTACACAACACATCGAATTTGAACAAAAAGGTATCAGGATCTTCAACAGCCATCCCTTGAAAGGATGGTAGGGATGAAAAAGGAATATTTTCATAGGAGTCTCATCCTAGGTCACTACTATTAGGAATTCAAAAGTAACCAAGCTATCTGTCTTGACATTCTCATCCCCCATGGATGATTCTTCCTAATGGGATGAACTGACCTCGGAGTGCGCAGGAAATCGATAAATAAAAGGATCAGGCTGTTCCAGGACCAACTGTTTGACTGCACTACCAACATCCAAATGATAATCAGCTAAATGGTTTTCCTCATGTCCCTAATGCTCCCCACTTGTCTCTCCTTGTCCTTGAATTCTCAGATCCTGATCAATTATTTTCCACTGCTATTTTAGATTTGGAGCCTTTATATCAGAAGTGGATATGTTGTTCAAAGGGTGGCGAGGCCCCGACACAGAAGGCGCTGATGCCTCAGGCTTTGATATAGTGGCCAATTTTGGTGGTGATGTCTTCCTATTATCTCTGTATGAAGTAGGATGTTCCTTTTCTACCCTTGAGATAAGATCTCCAAAAGATGTATTTTTTCCCAATTCTTCACTCTTCTTTTCCTTCTTACGACCTGTATTTCATATAGTTTTTAGAGTGGGGGGTGTTTGTGGATTTTGTTGTCATCCTACAAGCACACATGGACCCTATGTGTATCAATTCATCCTACAAGTGCTTCAGTTTCAACAGCGGTGAGCTCGCCCAGGTACGTTATAGTTATGTCCTCTTGTCTTACTTCCCAGCAACTGTATAGCTGAAGAAACCCTAAAGAACACACATAAAAATTCACACTTCTAAGTGTCTAAGAGAGACATTCGTGAGCCTGCTCAGGTATGTTAGAGTGATGCACAGGTTTTTACCTCTCATCTTACCACCCAACAATTATGTCATTGGAGAGACACTAAAAAAACACATAGAAATTGTAACTTTAAGTGCCCCAGTGTAGCATTGGTGAGCTCGCTCAGGTATGGTAGAGCGATGCACAAGTTATTACCTCTCATATTACTACCCAAAAATTGCAGACTGGGTACACTCTATCTTCTAACAAACAACTCTGGTTGATTGGATCATCACTTCCATCATCGGAAACAATGCCAAAATGTTGTGATGTATTAATTATGGCTAAATGACTAAAAAAGTACACATAAATTATCAATCCAGGGACGTATTTTATTTCAATGTAGCCACACTGTCTATGTCGATACATCAAACCAGAAGCAAATACAAATAACATAAATTGTTGCTGGAGAAAATGTTGGAAAGAAATCACTCATGCAGAAATAAAATGATCTACAAGACTGTGATCACACCTCAATTAATCTGTCCTAGTGTGCCACACAACAGTTACCGAACTTGTATCTCTAATCCCACATGTGTAACAACATATAAAATATTGGAATTGAAGAAAATTTCTTCACAGCTAATAAAAATAGCAACAACACTTTCACTGATATAGAGATAAAATATAAATATATATACACAACTACCCTAATTTTTTCAATCCCTAATAAAGAGGAGGGCCCTTCCTCCTAGCAGGGCACAAGAGGATAAAGAACTTAATGAAAACTAAATCATATGATGCCTGTAATAGAAACAACAAGATAACTTGTATTACTGTGATCAAAATTATAGAACCAAAGTACTGTTGTTCTCCACTCACCTTTCGACCTCAAGAGTTGGGAGCTATATAGTGGTTACATCTTAGAAAAACGAGGGATGGATCAATCATGAGAACCTTATGATTCTCATGCTGATAAAAATAGAATACATATATTTACAACCACTCTCTTAATAAAATGTATGACTGAAAAAATATATATTACAATCAAAACCGCCTACAGGTTTTTATGCAAAAATGCAATAATTAATAACTTCTACAACTATCATAATAAACCACAACTGTAGCATAAAAGCTAGAAGATAGGTCATCATCAGAAGTTGATGAGATCCATTCAGTGATACAACTGTAACAACAGTTCATCAACGGGTCTGTAACAACGTGGTGTAACAGCGTCCTAGTGTAACAACTCACTATAACATCACACCTTTAACTACTCCCGTACACCTCGTGCTCTAGATATTTTTTGATATAAATAGCATCTGTAAAGACAAAAAAAGAACATAGATCTTATCCAAACATTCATCCTTAGTTTGTCATAAAAAAATACATGATACATCATAATAATCGATGAAATGGCAAGGTAATGAAAATAAGGTGAAACAACAGAAGTTAAGATAGAAAGGTAGGAAAAAGAGGCAAATATAGTTTCAATGGTTATAGTCATGAGGTAAAATAGGGGAAAAAAATGTAGGAAATAAGTGCAAAACAAGCACCCAACAGGTGCTAAGCCCAAGCAGGATATGCCTATTCACACGAGTAACCCTTGTTCTTGTTGCAATGTCCATGCTCACTATACCCATGATTGTCCCCTTTTTCCTTAGATGTGTCAAATGTGGGAAGCTTAAGCAGCATCTAGAGGACATTAAGCTTCTTCTTCAATTCATCCTAATGCTTCCCCCTACTCAACCCGCTGTGTTTACCAATCCTTTCTCTTAGTAAGGATATGTGGCTGCCCAACCCCCTAAAGTTTAGGTGGCCAATCATCATCCTCCATCTGGTACCTCTGATTACCAGATCCTCATGATGAACTCTGACCAGACCAATACTGCTGACCTCAACCTTCATACTCGGTCCTGCAAGTACACCAAGCCTCCTGCTACGTCTGTAACCAAGCCCCCATCTTCAAGTCCCATAGAGCCAATTTCGATATCCCATGGTCCTTTACAGATCCATCAGCCTAGGGTAGAGGTACATACCAAGATCTTCAAAGGACCATTATGCTGAAACGTTGCTTCTGACAAAGCAACCCACATCTATAGTATAGTAGATGCCTTAGTGCAATCACTTACCGCCATGTCAACGCTAGAAGTCCTCCAGTCGTGCCCTTCACAATGAGAAGCTCTACTCACTTCTATGGGAATTTTGGATCCTTCAGATGATTGTTTGATTGTCTTCGATGTTGAAAATTCAGAGCATCAACCCCTTCCTACATTCGTCGCCTTCCAAATACCTGTCAAGATCTGGAATGCCAACATCTCCCGTTGTATCATTGACAAGGGGGAATCCACCTAATTGATGTCCTCCTCTATTTTGAAACAGATCAGATCTCTCGAGTTAGCCCCTTCCACTATCACCCTTCGTGAATGGGACGTCCACTCTTCCCAGCCCCTTGGCATGTTCTGCAATTGTCCTATTACTCTTGCAGGAAAAATTGTTTGTGTTGAAGTTGAAGTCATTTATTCCCTGTTATACTACAAAACTCTATTGGTTGGTAGCTACACTTATGAAATGTGTGTTTTCCCATCTACATTTCACCATAAGATGTGATTTCCCACAACGGAAAGATCATCACTATAGGTCAACTGACATATTACGAACTGAAGTCCCAGACCTCTCTAGATTTCATTATTTCTTTGGGGACAAATAAAAAAACATTTGAACCTTCATCTACTGTCTCACCTGAAGTCTATAAAGATTCTTTTTTTCTTCGTTCATTCCCTGGTATCCCCCCTCCTATCTCTGACCCTAGATCGTTGAATGTTTTCATGATGAAATTGTCTCAGTCCGACCTCAAACAGTGTGGTTCAACTAGCCAATAGGCCCACCCTTTGAAAATCGCTCCTAGTAATTTGACTCAGCCTTTGAGACCTCCTCCTAGTGGCCCTTCATCTATAGCTGCTGTCCCTGATAATTTTTTTCCTCTTGGAACGGTTCCCCTCGGCCTTATCCATCTCAGAGATGTCTCGCCTGGCCATTTCCCCTCTGGTCAGATATTGTTTCTTACTCCCCCAGCTGGAGTATTTTCGGTACATGTTATGGCTACCTTGTCCTTTCCCGACATGACACTAGGGATCTGATTCTGGTACATTGATTCCCCAGCCAATACCCTACCAAGTTAGCCCAAACCTTACACTGCTTCGACACTGGTCCAACTGGTCTCCATGACCCCTCCCTTTGCTTATGTGCCTTAGCAACCTCAATAGGAACCTACTCCTGTTGCAAAAGCCTTGGGTGAGGGGGGAAATCCCACAAAATGGCACCTAAGGACATTGCTGCCCAGATAACACCAGCTCCTCCTAAGCCTCCAAAGTGTATACCTCCATGTACTTTGTGTGATGTTGTCGGTTATGTCAGCCATAATTTTCCTCAATTATCTCGCATCAAACCCATGGTTAAAGAAGCATTTCCTGAGTCTGATATCCCATAAGTCCATGTTAATTTACCTAATTCAACCAAGAAACTCAATACTTTGCACACAAATCATCCTTGTGATTTGTGTGATTTCCATGGCCATTATACCCACCTTTGTCCTCGCCTAGGATATTTGTGCACCTCCTTGGATGTGGTTCACCGATTCTAGGCCAAGCATAATGAGTCCACCTCTACCTTAATTATGAGTTTTACTTCGGCAGAACCAGAGGACACATTCGCTCCCATTGACATCCCTCCTCCCGATGTTGAAATGACGGAACCTTCAGCAACCATTCTCTACCTATTATCATCTATGATATCCATGACGGAAGACCCCTCTCAGGCATCTCCTTATGTTTCATTAGGCCTCCCTTCAGCAAGCACCTTGGGCTCAACATTGGTGGATCCTTCATCTACTTGTTCTTTTCTCACCCACCGTGAGGATGTGCATGTGAACCTTTATTCTCAAGATGACGAGTGAGGTAGCTTTGCTGCATCATGTGGTAATACTTCCACCAATCACCCCATCTTACATTATGATGAAGACATTATGGAAGCTATGACCACCCCTGGATTTCCGTGGGATGATATGCACCACTGTGCATACTTCCTCCCGCAGCAGTCCCATGAAAAATATTCTATGGAATCAAAAGGCTTCATTCCAATGAGGTCAATTGGTTTAGAAATCTCATCCCTGCACTAGATGCTTTCGAAGAAGGAAATATGGCCAATATCTCACCTACCATAAAAATTAGCATTTATAACAAACTAGGGATAGAGGAAAACATTACCTTGGGCGCACAATGCACCCCGGAAGAAATTGAGGCATAAACTAAGATATTCAAGGAATTCCGTGATGTTTTTTCCTAGTCCTATTCAAAAATACTAGGACTTTATCCCACCATTTTCGAACACCATATCGATACATGGCCTAATGCCAATCCTGTTCGTCAAAAGTTGAGATCCATTAATCCTTCCAGACGAGAGATTGTCAAAGCTGAAATAGATAAGCTCAAGTAGGCTGGTTTTATCTATCCCATTGAATACACCACTTGGGTGTCTAGTCTAGTTCCTTTTCTAAAAAAAAAGGCACCATCCATGTTTGCACTGACTTTTGTGACCTAAACAAAGCTTATCCCAAAAAAAAAATTCCCTACCCCGTTCATTGACCAAATCATCCATGAGTGTGTGGCACACAAGGTTCTATCCTTCACGGATGGTTTCTCAGAATACAACCTATTTTTTATCTGTGTGCTAATCAACTTAACACTATGCTCATTAATCCATGGGGAACCTTCACTTATAGGGTTTGTAATATTCTCAAATGGGGAAAACAGGAATATAGTGCATAAAGCTGGAAATAGCAGTGAATAACATTACACCAAATTGTGTGATAACCATGAAGCCATTTTATTATGTAAATAAGAAGAAAATAAGTACAATATAAGTAGGCACAACTCAAATAATCAAGGCAAGCAATCCTCCCATGAATACATATGCCAAATATGAAATTCTGCTACATAGCAGAATGCCCAAGAACAAGTACAACACAGTTTTAGATGGTGCACTGTTATTGGAAATGTAAAATAATATAGATCTACTAATTTATGGCTGATAAAGTGCTAGGAGTAGAGATCTATGCTCCCAAAAACATATTCAAGACAACCCGGGAAGGATTTATTGAAATATACAAAAATATCAAAATGCTAGAACGCATCCCTGGGGTTGAATAACAATTGATACTAAATAACTAGATGAATATTCATATAGATAATACACATAATGAATAATATCTCTTCCAAAAAATACTCATTAGGGTTTCCACCATCATGTAATCCTCCTCCCATTCACACTGTGCTGTCTGTTAATGGTGTTCCACTCCTCCATTTCAGTGTTGTTGACTTGGTCAAACTTGACCTTGTGCACATGCATTAGCCCCTGTTCACACATGAGGGTGCTTAATCTAGCTATAAATATGATCCCTTTTCACAATAAGAGGGATTTTTTGCCTACTAAAGAAGTTTATGAGCCTCCCTACCCATTTATTCATCTAACTAAATGACAAGAGAAAAATTAATATTCCAATTAGTTGCATGCTAATTTAGGAATATTACAGTCCTCCCCTCCCAAATTTTTCTTGTCCTCAAGAAACTTCAAGGATAGAACTAAATATCCTCCTCTCTTCCTCTTGTAGCATATCCATATGATTAACTCCTCCAAGGAACAAGATGTTGTCTCATCAATAAATCTCCAAGTTTCCCCTCCCAAGTATGCAAGTTAGATTTTTGTAACCATCCGAAATAGCTATCATCATGTAGAAGTAAAACACCCATGGAGGAAATAATGTTTTGTCTAGAGGCCTTCTTGAGGCATGGGATCTGAAATATGATTAGAACTATCATTCCCATGTGAATCCTCCATCCCCAAGCTATCATCCAAATAAGGAGCCACCCTCCAAAATGGTAACTCATGAAAACTCTCCTCCACCTTTGGCTCCTACAATGTAGGTGGGCTACATAATTGAACATTGTTGACAAAATGGCCCACCCCATGTTTTCTCTCTCTCCACTCATGATAAGTGTAGAGTAGCTGTTGATTTTGGGCTGCAATAATGTTGCCCTTAAGAGGCAAGAAGAAGACTGGATCTTCAAGGATCCTCCCTCTAAAGTCATGAATCATGCTACCCCAAACCATCCCATGCAAAGTGAATGGTACATAATCACCATATGATATCCAAATCAGAATTTTTTTTTAGTTTATTTGCAAGTTTGGATGATACCAATGGTTTCTCCAGTGGATACATCACAATTTTCCCAACTACTGTTTTGGAAGATCATGTGACAAGTTGTCTCCCAACAATTTTCTAGTTATGCATGTTAGCCCATCTACTATGAGGTAGTAAATGACATTATATATCTGCTAAGCATAATAAGGATAAAACCATACTTTCCCAAGGTCATGCAAAGAAGTGTTATCTCCATCACAAATGTTGGTCCTAGAATGAGCATGAAACCCAAAGATAATATTTCCCTCTTGTGGATCAATGCACTGTACATAGATGGTGAGAAGGTGCAAATAATTATGAAATGATGAATAAGTACATAAATACATTTCTTACCATGCATAGTGAGTAGGCTGAAAGTGAGGTCCATAGATGAGCCCTCCCATGAGAATCTTCTCATAAAAGTCTGCAAAAGGAAGGGATGCATACTCCCTTGGAACACTCCATCAATACATACATACTCCCAAGTGACAGCACTGTTGGCCTTAGTGATAACGCTCTTGCCACTCCATGACTCCATTCTTTGACATGCCATATGCCAAAGTCATCCACCATAATGCTGCTATATATGGGAGATTCCTTCCAAAGTGGAAATACCTCCTGATCCTCCAAGGCTAAGGAGTAGCCCCTTTTCACCTTGATTGTGCCATCTCATACTCCTACAACATTATGAAAAGTATGGGAGAAAATCAGCCCATACTCTCCCAAGTTCTTCCAAAGCAGCAAAAACTCTTGTTTCCTCCCCACACTGTCACCATATAAACTATGGAGAAACAACATGATGGTTGACATGAAAGATATCACATCACCCCAATACACCCAAAATCCTTACTACCATATGATGCAATTGCCATGCCAAGTCCTAACCAACAACATACTCTTTGAAATAGAATGTGTCACATGATGACCAAACTCTTTCAAGAGTAGCCAACGTAGCCTTGCCTCATGCTACCCTGTGTCATAGATATGCAAGTGGCTTCCTAGCCTCTTTCTCATCAACATAACCCATCCAACTACTATCATGCTCGAAATTGGTATTCCTCTAATGGAGAACACCATCCTCCCAAATCAAATTTATATCTTCGCATTTCATGGGATGTTGAAATGAAATCTCCTGGAGATATCCAAATGAAGACCACTCATCAATGACCAAATTAACCCCATAAGGATCCAAATGAGATGTAGGCAAAAAATTCTCATTAAGATGTGAAGTGTTGATCAAGAAGTATCCATCATAATAATGGAAAATTTCATCCATCATAAGATGTCCTCCATCAATCATCTTTCTATGCACTGCTACACAAGTGTGTTGGTCATCAAAATGTCTCAATATTAGTTTGACCCCCAACTCATCATT
Organism: Pinus albicaulis; assembly: GCA_034641835.2. Lineage (NCBI taxonomy): Eukaryota > Viridiplantae > Streptophyta > Pinopsida > Pinales > Pinaceae > Pinus > Pinus albicaulis. Next base: position 501,354,771 of record CM076576.1, on the reverse strand, counting down.
GTTTCTCAATGACAGCATTGTTGAACTCCATGATGGTGCATCTACTGTCTCAAGATCATGCTCAATGCTGAACACATAGTTATGCATTGCATTTTTTAGGACAATACTCATCCTATCCTCAAAAATTCTACACTCCAACCCCAAGAGTTCTGTGTAGCTCAACAGTGAATAACCAGGATGGCTATTTGTTTCCTCCCTAAAAAAATCAAGGCTCCTCAACACAGTGATAATTTTTTACTCCAAATCAGCAATGTGCTTTGACCCTAGGTCATGCAATGGTATATTCCCACAATCCTCCATATGATGTGCTGAAATAATAGAAAGTGGAAACATGTGCATACCTCAATAAAGCTTGGGAACATCTTGTACTTGTACAAGGGTTCCATCCTCTAGTGTGATGAATTCCTCAAATACTGATGAATATGGTTGCTCTTCCATGGCTGCATTAGTGCTCGTATAATTATCCTCCTCCTCATGCATATCCAAAATAGTACATGGGACTCTAAATGTCAAGAGATCAAGACCACTTTGCGAAGGTGCAAGTCTTATCTCTCCTGATGCAAGTGCTCCTGCAACAAGTGGTGGTGAATGCCTCTTCTCCTCTGATTTCTTCTTTTCAAGCCTATTAATCAACCTTTTAGTAAAGTCTGCAGATGAAGTCACTCTTGCATGACTCAAATGTCTGAACCACCAAATGTTTGCTTCACCCTCAAGGTGCAGCACTGCAATCTCAACAACTTCTTTCTCTACTACTAGATGTAGTAGGAAAAATGCATCCAACTTCATTCCCCAAGCTCTTTCTATGCATGTAGGTGACCCATCAAATGTAGAAAATAGAAATCTATTGCTGCAAGGTCTTCTTTCTTCTTTGAGATGAATGAACTGTGGGAGAGTTAGATTCTCATTGAAAGCCCTTATTTGAGATTTGTATTCTGCAAGATACTCACTTAGAATCTCCTGATATAAGAGTCCTCCATATTCATTCCTTTTTTCTTCTTATTTAAAAGAAAAGGGCATAGTATGTTTCTTTCGAGCTCTATGCAATACCAGAACTTTCTTCTGCTGATAGGAAGTACATGGATCTTCCTTATCTTCAAACCATCTAGAGGTCTCATTGCATCTCTCCTCTTTCATGTGATTAACCTCCTTGGAGAAGTTCTTCATAGACTTGAAAAGTGATGAGACAAAGGTCATTTCCTCCATCATTTATATCTCTTCTTCTTCTTATAGAATATTGGCTAAAACTCATAGGCTAAGCCAAGATTATGCTCTAATGCCACTGTAATATTCCCAAATGGGGAAAACAGGAATATAGTGCATAAAACTGGAAATAGCAGTGAATAACATTACACAAAAATGTATAAAAACCATGGAGCCCCTTTATTATGTAAATCAGTAGAAAATAACTACAATAAAGGTAGGCACAACTCAAATAATCAAGGCAAGCAAGCCTCCAATGAATACTTATGCCAAATATGAAATGCTGCTACATAGCACAATGCCGACAAACAAGTACAATGAAATTTTAGATGGTGCACTGCTACTGGAAATGTAAAATATTATAGATATACTAATGTATGGCTCATAAAGTTCCAGGAGTAGAGATCTATGCTCCCAAACACATTTTCAAGGCAACCCGGGAAGGATTTCTTGAAATATAAAAAAATATCAAAATGTTGGAATGCAACCCTAGGGATGATTAGCAGTTGATACTGAATAATTGGATGAATATTTCTATATATAATACACATAATTAATATATCTCCTGTAATATATCCTTCAACTGAAAGGTTGATCCTAACATTGAAGATCTCACCCTCCAAATCAAACACTCAAACCCGCACTGCAAATTCTCAATGAAATAAGGCAGTCAAAGAGGGATATTGTACTGTAGATGACGAGAATATGTTTTCCTAGTGCCAAGATGTGAAATAAATCTCAGTAATCCTCCTGGATGATCTCCCAAGAGGATGAATCCTTCCTCCTATGAAAATATAGCTTCGGAAGTGGGTTTCTCAACCCCCGACTACAACACCCTGCAACACAGCACAATAGTCTACAGAAACTGCACTGTAGCTAAAGAATAAAGCTTGGCCTTAAGCCTGATAGTGGAAATGAAGTGAAATTATCCCCCAAGAGGCCTCTCAAGAAAGGAGATGGGATTCCCACTCAGGAACACCCGGTGCTAAACAACACAACAATCTCAACTAAACAACTTATGAATGCAAAATAGTCATGCAAACCGTAAAATCAATAATCAATAACATGCCTCAGTATGGCTACCTTTCCCTCCTTATAAACAAATGCGAGCCTTCTTACCTTGGGTCCCAGTCATTAGGGTTTCCACCATTATGTAATCCTCCTCCCATTCACACTGCGTTGTTTCTTAATGGTGTTCCACTCCTCCATTCCAGCACTGTTGACTTGGTCAAACTTTACCTTGTCCACATGCATTAGCCCCTGTTCACACATGAGGGTGCTTAATCTAGCTATAAATATGATCCATTTTCACACTAAGAGGGATTTTATGCCTACTAAAGAAATTTATGAGCCTCCCTACCCATTTATTCATCTAACTAAATGACAAGAGCCAAATTAATATTCCAATTGGTTTTATGCTAATTTATGAATATTTCAGGATCATGCTATTCGACCTTGATAATTCCAAAGCCACTTTTTAGTGGACCATGTCATACTATTTTCACAACCTGGCTAATATTATCTTTGCTTATGTAGATGACCTTATTGCGCGTTCTAAACATCGGGTGCAACATCTCCATGATTTTCATCCCATATTTCTTCGATGTCGCAATTATAATATCCACCTCAACCCGCTAAAGTATGTCTTTTGTGTTCCTTATGGCCATCTTTTAGGCTTCATTGTGTCTAAAGATGGTGTAATGATTGACCCCTTGAAAGTTCAAGCCATTATTAAGCTTCCTATTCCTCATACCTTACGCTAGTTACAAAGCCTCCAAGGCAAAGCTAATTTCCTTCGTTGGTTCATACTTGACTATGCCACCACGATGCATGGGTTCCTTATACTCCTCAGATCTAGCATTCCATTTCTTTGGGATGACTATTCTTAGGAGTATTTTGATGCCCTAAAACATGCTCTCACATGCTCTCCCTCGATTCATCCTCGTCACTTTGATAGGGATTTCATCCTCTACATCTCAACCTCCACCCAATCCTTCACTGGGGTCCTTATTCAAGAATATGACAATAGAATTGAGCATGTTATCTATTATGTCAGCAAGAGCCTTGTAGGCCCCCATGTCACCTATTCACATGAAGAGAAATTAGCGCTAACTGTTGTGTTCTCAGTCTAAAAACTTTTTCATTATATCCTCATGTGTTCCACCAAGGTTGTGACTAATTCCAAGCCTATGGAATTCCTATCGAGTCAACAGATCATCAATGGGAAGTATGCTGTTGGATTGTTATCCTCCAGGAATTCGATCTTGAATTTTTCATAGCAAAGAGTAAGAAAGGTTTAGCCCTCACTAAACTCATTTATGAATTACCTACAAGTATGTAGGATCCACCAAATAATGATGATTTTCCCGACGAACATTTTTTTGTCATTACTTCGGATGACCCTTGGAATGGTGACATCGTCACTTATCTATGAACCCAAAAGATTGTCCTCCATATTGATCGTGATTCTCGATGACGTATCCCACACCAGGCCCCCAGCTACCTTCTCATCATTGACAACCTCTATCATCGTGGTGTAGATATTTTTCTTCGTCGTTGTTTCATGCACATTGAAGTTGAGCAAGTCCTTAATACCTGCCAAAGTGGTGCTTGTGGTGACCATCTCTCTGGTCTCGTTACTACTGAGAAAATCATGCACACTGGTTATTTTTGGCCTTCGCTCTTTGGTGGTTGCATTGAAGTTGTCAAACACTATTCCAATTGCCACCATTTTTCCCCATAGGCCTGAGCCCTTATGGATCCCCTTGATCCTATCATCTCAGCTGGTCCCTTCTGTAACTGGGCCATAGAATTTATGGAGTGTTAACCTACATCTTCTGGTAACCACAAGTATATCATCCCGGTAGTTGAATATTTCACTAAGTGGGTTGAGGCCATGCTAACGTTCAAAAACATGGTATCTATCATAGCCCTCTTTTGCTTTAACCATGTTATCGCTTGATTCGGGGTTCTGAAACAATTGTTCTTTGACCATGGTCAAAATTTTGAAGATGAGATACGACATGAGCTATCCACTCTGTTGGAATTTGAGCACCAATATTCATCATCCTATTACCCCCAAGGTAATGTCCAAGTTGAAGTGGTGAATAAAATCCTTAAAGCTATGCTTCAATGGAGAATGAATAATCACAAAACCAATTGGCTCCTTATGCTATTCCCTAATTTTTAGGCCTATATAAATTATGCTAAAACTGCCACTAGGTTTACTCCTTTCCACCTTGTTTTTGGCGAGGAGGTTGTCTTACCGATTGAGTGTGAAATCCCTTCCCTTCACCTAGCCGTCAAACTTCTCCCTCACACCAAACCATTAGAACACAGAATTATCATGCTTGAGTGCACTTCCTAAGACTTTCATGTTGCATTTCAAACCCCCGAGGTGGCTAAGAAGTGCACCAAAGCTCAATATGACCGAAAAGTCCACCCTCGTATTTTTCACGAAGGTGATCTTGTTTGATTTTATGACCAGGCCCATGATTTCCTCAGTCATGGTAATTTCGACTCATTATGGCTAGGCCCTTATATCATTAGCAAGGATTTAGGAAAAGGGGCATACCTTCTAGAGGATTTCAAAGGCCACCCTCTTACTAATCCTTGTAATGCACTCTATCTTTAGAAATATTACCCATAGAATTTCCCTCTTGAAATGTATGTTTTATTTCTTTTAGGTAAACAAATTTTGTTTTTTGTGATTTGATACTTCACTCGGAAGCCTTTTTTCCAAGAAGGGTCACTTCAGTGCTTCTCAAAATCTAATTTCTTCATTTGCGACACTTTTACTTGGAGCTCTAGTTTCCCTTCATACTTGTTGATGCTTGTGTCAATTTTCATCATGAGTAACCATATTGTACTAATTGTTTAATGGTCCCCACTGGGCTTCTTCTATGTGGCAGCATCATCAATTCTTCCTTGTTTAGAGCATCCGAACTGAGTCACCATTGCATCCATGGAGTCTATCTCGAGTACCCTTTGCTTCCCGTCACAATATTCCATCCTTGATTGCTTTGTACCTCTCTCGTGTCACACATTTTGGCCCCCAGTCATACTGTCCCCTATACCATCTGCAGTCGAGTCAATAGCTTCCAGGTCATCCATGCCCTTTATGATCTAACAAGGGAAGTTATCAGACCACTACTGAGTACCTGCCATTCCACCATCATCCCTGGTGTTATTCTATCAGTTGCTCTACTATTATCCATCATGCCTTAGTTGAGGATTCCTTATTACCTCACCTATGGCAGACCTCGTTCTCTTGACATTAGCTTATTCATTCTAGAAGACAAGTCTATAGGGTAGTGTACCTTGGTTCCAGCTTCCACTTATGTTTAGTGCCTTGGATCAAGAAAATGGACCCTTTAGTTCCCTTTGACTTGATTTTTTCTCAGTTCTAGCTCCTTATGGCATGATCGAGATCCATATACTTAATGATTCAATGATGCAGCAGATTGTACCACTTATTTTTGGTGTGTGTGAGATGTTTCAGACCTCATGACGGCGTGGTCCTCTATGTAGCCCCCCACATACCCATATGACCTCTTTACTATAGTCTTGGATGTAGCACCATATATTTTATGGTTCTGGTCTTATCCACTTGCAACGCATTTTTAGTTTTCATGTATCATTAAGATTTCCAGAGCCCTTTCATGTTTTACAGAGCCTCTTTAGTTGTACTTATATCTCATGTACTTAAATATTATTTTTTAAGTCTTGGCTGTTGTTCCAAGCATAGTATGTATATGCAATCCATTAAGTTTTTTATCTAGCCCATGTTTATGCCAGCATGTACTATATAGTTCAGTCCCATGTTTTTTGGACACACCATTATTCTTTGTACTTTGTTATGTCAGAGGGCATAGGTATGCCTCCCCCGCCTCATCCAGAACAAGTACTCATTCATAAAAGAGACTTGTCACACTAGTAAGTCTCACCTCCTCAAGGTCTTGTCCTCTCTTGCTTCAGTCTGCCTTATATTTCTCTCTTTGTGACTCCCCTTCGGTGTCTAGTGATTTTGTTCTTACAATGTACTTCGGTCATACGATTAGCTCCTAATGCTCGCGCATTGGGGGGAAATTTGTTACACCAATTTTTTGTCATCTAACTTGTTACTATTAGATTCACCAAAGTACACCATTTAAGACCAATTTTACCATAGCAAAATTGCTTTCACTATGAGAAATAATTTAATAACCCATACTTTATTAAGTTATTTCTGGTCTAAATAGGAAACCCCATGAGGAATAATTAACTAAATCCTTATTTGTTTGATTTTCCTAAAGGGATAATTAACTAAACCATTGTTTAATTAATATTCTTGGTCATATTTAACCCAAAACAGGAAAATTAATTAGATAAATCATTATTTATCTTATTATTTTATAGGAATAATTATTTAAATCATTATTTAATAATATTCCTTGCCAAATTTGACTAAATCATTTATAAATAATTGAATAAACCATTATTTATTTAACTATCCTTTAAACACATTCTTAAAGTAATAAATAAATCACTTATTTATTTATTATTTCTAAATAAAGGGATTTGACCAAATTCAATTTCCTTTTCCCTCCAACAAAAATAATAAAATATTCCATAAAAGTTGGATCTAGATTTGGTTAATAATATTTTAATTATGCATCAATATCGAGACTAACTCAATATTTTGTTATATATAGAAGGGTTTTCCATTCATCCACTACCTTTTTCTACATTGAGATCACCTTTAGATCCATACTTCTGGTTTGACTTTGATCCTCCATCATTGTCATATTTTTCTATTTTTCCTTGTGAGCTCCTTTTGAGTTCCATTTTGTCTCGGTTTTCTACACCATTAAGAGAGAGATATCTTAGATCTGAAGTGCTAAGGTGTAATATTCCAAAATAGGTAATGTATTAATACAAGATATATATGCAGGAAAATAACACAGATCATCTAAGACAAAGAAGGAGGCCAATATGGATACCTCTCAAAAGTATTTACAATAGAAAAATAAATGTACAAGAACGCCCATAAGATGCATAACAGGAAATACAAGACCCCAATAGAAGGAAATCCCAAAAGGTAGGTGTTGCAACCATATATTAAGACTGGAAATAGCTTGACAATGTTATTTTATTGGGTTGCAAATATATGTAGATCACACTTTAGATCTAAAGCAAATTAGTGCATGAAATGTTAGATCTATAACAGATCCATACACAATATAGGTTCCTCTTCAAAATCGCCTTGGGGTTTTCAGAATTACACCATATACATGAAGTAGATCTGAGATCTAATTTTACAGATTTGCATAAATATTCAGATATTTAAAAGTATTCATATCTGATCTAATATGAACAAGGAAAAGATCATCTCCAATGGATCTCCAAAGTGAAGGGCAGATCCCCAACACTTAAAAACCAACTCTACAGATGGTATGCCAAAATACCCTGCTACAACACCTACAGGAATAACGCAAATATGGAAGAAAAAATGCGTTATAGAGTTTAGAATATGTTTGGCCACATGCCAAGATTAGAAAATGAAGCTCAAGATGTCCAGTACTCTCCTCCCAATGAAGTATAAGTCTCCTCCACTAAAAAGGAGCACTGAAATGGCCTATATCTAAAGAGATATAGCCTCCACTTGCTACAGCTTGCAAAGACAACCAAACCCTCCATAGGATCTATGTTGTAGTTGAAAGAAGTATTTTGGCCTCCAGCCAGATAGTGGACTATGCAATACAAACTCTTCCAAGAGGCCTCTCAAGGAAAGAGGTGGGATTCCCAATCAGGAAAACCCAATGCTAAACAACATTATTCAAAGCTAAAAATCAAGAGAATGATATATGTCTAAACAAAAAATATATTCAAAAAATAACATAATCATGAACAACCTTCTAATGCTGCCATCCTCTTCCTTTTATAAGTTGAGAGCTTGCAAACCATAAACCACTTCCAATGAGATCACTTCTTTCACACAAGCCATCTCAATTTAAAACTGTGTTGTGCCTCACTGGTGGCCACTCCTCAATGAAAACACTATATATTTGGTTAAGGTTAACCCAGTCAAAATATCCAGCCCCTTTCACACCTAAGGGTGCTTGTTTAAACAACCAAGATTTAGTCTTTTTCACATTTGACATTGATTTATTATTTATTAATGAGTATTATGAACCTCCCTTGCTCTTTTATTCTTAAAACAAGGAAATAAAACAAAAATAAATATTCCCATTAGCTTAGGACTAATTTGGGATATTACAGTCCTCCCCTCCCAAATGTTGTGTGTCCTTAAGCAACTGATAAGGTGAGTGTTGCAGCTCTTCTCTTCCTCCATTGGTGACGCCAACATGTGATAATATTCCTCCATAAGCTAAGTTTTAACCAATCCATCCCTCCATGAATTATTCCTACAAAATTTTCATGAGATGAAAACAGTCCATTGCATAAGGAGACAAAAGTTCAAATGTGTAATATTCCCAAATTTTCTCGTGATATTTGCAATATTAGAGTTCTTAATTTTCTTAATGAATTAAGTAAATAAAAGGTTAGAAGGACCCATAATCATAAATATGAATAAATATACACTTTATGTGTGTGAATGTGGATTAATTATTTCTAGAACTGCATAACAAGGTTGTTGAGCAACTACTAATGTGAATGGAATTGGAGAACCTATCTCATTAATGACATAGATCATGGAGGTTGACACAATCAACTAAGATCTTGAAGGGATCAAACAAAAGAACGATTCAGTCAAATAAGATCTTAAAGATGTCAAATATCATGGGACATTCATGATAATGTGATGGAGGACAAAATGCGATGGAGGACAGTGTGCAAACAAGGCACACTTGATGGAAGGTGTACATTGCACCTAGACAAGGTGGTTGATTTGGTCAAAAAACACAGTCCAACTTGTAGGATCTTGTTCACATGTGACAGCAAAGTCTAGATGAGGGCCAAGAATTGGGAAGGCTCAAATTTTATATAAGTAAGGTGAAGGAAAGGATGAGGGCATGCTAGTTATTCTTGATGTAAAGATCTTTTTAGATCTAGAATTGTCATGTGACATTCCACTGCTTTCTTGGGATTTTTAGCAAATATTGCAGGTGATGTTTAAAAAAGGGTGTTCCCGAGTAGGAATCCCACATATTTATTAGATTATATCTAGAAATAGTATTGTAATTCATTCTACATCATGCTTAAGTGCCACATCCCTTTCTCTATTTTCCACGGAACATTCATATTCAGAAATTGCAGATTTTTGAAGATCATTTTGGAAGGTATAAGTTGTCTTCAATACTTTAGCTGGGGAAATGGTGAGGGTTTATTCCCATCACATTAGGATTATATGTCAGCATTCCTAGAGCTTCATTAAAGATCTAGCATCATGCCAATAGTTATTGACCTCCCAACAGCAATACTTCCTTCAGGAATTACGATGTCTATCTTGTAGATCAAAACGGAGGAAGAAAGTTGCTAGTATTTCAGCTAGAAATCCTATGAGGAATCATCCCCTCAGATTTCCATCTATATCACCATCATCCTCGAGGTAATTGAAATTTTTTTTAGCAGGAATAAGGCCTCTCTTATCCCCATAATGCAGTTTCTAGTGGCAGCTATGTTGTAGTAGCTGAAATCATCATTTGAGGATTGAGAAGCTAGATCTAGAGCTTCTAGCTCATAGATCTGAAGAAGGGATCAACCCTTCAAGCATATATATGATCTGATAACATATTTCAGCCATATATTTGTTAGATCTAGCTTCAGATTTGTATTTCCCAACAGATCAAGGATCAAATCCTAGGGAGGTGATTTTCCAAAGTTGTAGATCTAGAAAATCCTTTCTGGGTTACCTTGGGAATCCATCACATTGGCCAGATCTTGAATCTTGGCATCATCTGAGCTCCAAATTTGAGTAGATCTGCATTTTCCTTTTCAGCCTGCAACTATATGTTCATATTCTGTTGAAGGGACAATGCAGTATTTGCTTCAGTGCCTCTCCAGTTACATTGTACCTATTGTAGCTTGTTTGTAGGGTGATTCTAGACCATCTCTTTGGCTAGATCTCATCATATTTTGTACATTTTGTAACTGAATCTTCTCTACTATAATAAAATGGCTCAACTTCTCTGTGAATTCTGATGTTGTCTTAAGATTTCTTGTTTAATTTGTTGCAATCCTTATATTTTGTTTAAGTATTGTTGCATTCTCCCTTTCGGGATATTATAGTGGTATCAGAGCATGATCTTTGGCTCAGCTTGTGGACACTTCATCTTTTGCATCTAAAGAAGAAGAAGATAGATGAGATCTCTCATGGAGGAAGAAAATTCTGCCACTTATTTCTGTAGATATATGCAAGATCTCTCCAAGGAGGTCTATCAAATGAAAGAGGAAAGGTAGAAAGAATATCTAGGAAGAATATGTGATGAGGAATGCCCAAGCACTTCCTATCAGCAAAGAAGAAAACCGGATAATCCTAGATCTCCTCATAGATCCACTATGCCCACTTTCTTTGAAGAAGGTGAAGGGTGTAGAAATGAAGGAAGGAATGAACCTGAGACTCATGATACTCTCAATATATATCTTGAAGAGTACAAAGCACAGTCTAGAGCATTCAAGGAGAAGCTAACTCTCCAACGATTCTTCAAAATGAAAGAAGAAAGAGGATCCTATAGTAGCAATAGAAGGAAGAAGCATAATAGATTCTATTTGCCTACATTTGAGGATCCTCCTAAAGAAATGTTAAGGCTTAGAGGAGAGAGTTAGATGAATTTTTTAGACTACATCCTGTAGCTGAAGAAGAGGCTGTTCAAATTGCACCTCTTCATCTCTTAGATGGAGCCAATGATTAGCGGTTTGGGCAGATGGAACATGAAAATGTGAGTAAATATTCATATTTATTTCACAATATGAGGAATAATTTTGAGGTGGAGAGGACAAATATGTTCCACAAAGAGACATTTCCTAAGGAGGGGGTTGTCAACCTTGTCACTCTGGACAGGAAGTCACTACATTCATCACCAGCTATAGAAGTACTTACATCCGAAGAATATAGACACTTGCATCTTTGCAAGATAGTCTTGAGTTCTTGACCTATAGAGTCCCATGAATGATTCAAGAGATGCATAAGGGAAAGGAGGAAGATTCCAACGCTGGTACGCTTGGAGAAGAGCAACCATCACTCTTACCAGCAGTTGGAGGCACTCTTATCCCTATTAGAGGAACTCTTATGTTTTGTCAAGAGGTTCCCACACATCAGTTGATCCAAGGTATGCATACACATTCATCACATATTGTTTCAGTATATCTTATTGAAACTTATGGGGACATGCCATTAGGGCCAATGCATGACAAAGGGTTAGATTCAAATGTTGATTTGAACATACTATCACAACGCATAGGACCCTTGATCTAATCAAGGAGGAGATGAAAATCTATCCCAGTTTGTCATGGATGAACTACATTCAACCTCTTGAGTTGCAGTATAGAGTTTCAGAAGAACGAATGAGCATAATCCTTTGTACAATGACTGGTTATGAGATCAATATTGTACCTTTCTTTGGGACAATTTATGTATTACCTTACAGATCTACAATGCCATCAATTAGAAGCAGTGATAATGATGAGGCCCCATTATTCTTTGAGCATTATGAAGGTAGATTCACTCATGAAGAAATGGAGGTAAAGATGATAAATGGTATACATATTGAGATGAGAAACCTTTTCTCCTTTCTAGATGACCCTTTCTCAATGAGCATCTCACAGCTCAAAGAGAAACTTCTACCTACAACAAATCCAAAACCTCATTAGTTTTGTGAGGCCATGGATGAGAGGAAGGTCTCATTAAGAGATCTCACTGTAGGTTCACTTCAAAATTTTATGGAGTGCAAAGTTCTTCATCAGTTTGGGGAAGATGGTATTCTAAAAAGGGAGAATACCATGATTATGCAACACATCACTTATCTTCCATATTGCGATGAGCAGATGAGGAATATAAGTAAGGTGTTGCATGACCACTTTAAAATTTATATGGGCCAGCAAGCTTGGTTACATTGGTTTCCCTTGGGAGATTCTTGTCACCACCAAAAGGAACCTATTTATTTGATTCATGCCTTTAGGAACACTTATGAAATGAAGGAGGCATGGTTGTGCTGGCTGCTCTTGGGTGAGTATGGTTACCACCTAATAGCTCATGATTTCCTCATTAATTCCTTGTGTATCAATGATAGTATGCAGCAAAAGGAGGCATGTTCAATTTTGTTTCACTTGAGAGAGATTGGCCACCACATGACATCTCCTATGTCTATGTGTTTTGTATTGGGTAAAGCTTGGCATGATACTCTCATGATGTGAATTGATGATGTTTCTTTGTACTGGGCTGATGTGACATTCCATATGTCCATTTTTATGTTTTTGATTCATGATGCACATGAGGAGGAGAGAAAGCAGCAAGATCTCTTGTTGCTTTGGTTTCTTTTGGGGGAGTTTGGCTTGTCCATCTCACATGGAGGAGATGGAGGATGGTAGCAAAGGGCCTTACTCTGGTGGTTACTATTAGGAGAATATGGTTTGACATCTTTATCTACCCATATAGCTCCTTTCCTTCTTATTTTTCATAGCTATGGAATGAAGCTTGGATCCAATAGGGCCAACAGGGCTAAGGATGGGAGCATGAAAATGCTCAATCAAAGTCATAAAGCATGGGATGAGGAGATGTATTGTGTGGTCAAGCTTTTCATTTATGGAGAGAGATACTTTATTTTATGTATCTCATGTATTGAAGATGATGTTGGAAATTATATGGTTGTCACTTGGTACTTCATGATAGGAGGAGGGCATCTAACCAAACAGTTAGAAGTCATTCTATGTGTTTTTGAAGGACAACCTTGGAACGAAACATACATGACCCATTGCAGCAAATGGAGGAAGCCTTCCTTATGTGGATGCCATTTGGAGGGGAATAGATGTCCTTGAATATATTTTTGGAGTTTCTTGAGGGTAAGCAACACTTTGCTGTGGTGGACTGTAATATTCCCAAATTTTCACCTCATATTTGGAATATTAGAGTTCTTAATTTTCTTAATGAATTAAGTAAATAAAAGGATGAAGGTACCCATAATCCTAAATATGAATAAATATCAAATTTATGTGTGTGAATGTGGATTAATTATGTTTATATCTTCATAACAAGGTGGTTGAAAAACTACTAATGTGAATGGAATTGGAGAACCTATCTCATTAATGAGATAGATCATGGAGGTTCACACAATCAACTAAGATCTTCAAGGGATCAAATTGAAGGATGATTCAGTCAACTAAGATCTTGAAGATGTCAAAGATCATGGGAAATTCATGATAAAGTGATGGATGATGTTGTGCAAACGAGGCACACTTGATGGAAGGCGTACATTGCACGTAGACATGATGGTTGATTTGGTCAAACAGCACAATCCAACTTGGAGGATCTTGTACACATGTGACAACGCAGTCCAGATGAGGGCCAAGGCTTGGGAAGGCTCAAATTTTGTATAAGGAAGATGAAGGCAAGGATGAGGGCATGCTGGTTATTCTTGATGTAAAGATATTTTTAGATCTGGAATTTTCATGTGACATTGCACTGCTTTCTTGGGCTATTTAGCAGAGATTGCAGGTGTTGTTAAGCACAAGGTGTTCCCGAGCAGGAATCCCACCTATTTCTTAGAGTAGCTCTATAAAGAGTATTTTACCTCATTCTACATCAGGCTTAAGTTCCACATCCCTTTCTCTACTTTCTATAGAACATTCATATTCAGAAATTGCATACTTTTGATGATTAGTTTGGAAGGTAGAAGTCGTCTTCAGTAATTCAGCTGGAGAAATCGTGAGGCTTTATTACCATCACCTTGGGCTTATATCATCATTTGCAGAGCTTCATTTCAGCTCTTGCATCAGGCCAGAAGTTATTGACCTCCGAGCAGCAGTACTTCCTTCAGGAATTACGCTGTCTATCTTGCAGATCAAAATGGAGGAAGGAATTTTCTAGTATTTCAGCTAGGAATCCTATGAGGGATCATACCCACACATTTCCATCAGTCTCACCATCAGCCTGGAGTTTATTGCAGTATTTTTTAGCAGGCTGAAGGCCTCTCTTTCCCAAACAACACATTTTCTAGTGGCAGCTATGTTGCATCAGCTGAAATCATCATTGGAGGATTGAGAAGCTGGATCTAAAGCTTCTAGCTCATAGATCTGAAGAAAGAATCAACCCTTTAAGCATATATATGATCTGATAACCTATTTCAGCCATCTATTTGTTAGATATAGCTTCAGATCTATATTTCCTAGCAGATCAAGGATCAAATCCTAGGGAGGTGATTTTCCAAAGTTGTAGATCTAGAAAATCCTTTCTGGGTTATCTTCAGAATCCATCACATTGGCTAGATCTTGAATCTTGGCATCATCTGAGCTCTAGATTTGAGTAGATCTGCATTTTCCTTTTCATCCTACAACTATATATTCATATTCTGCTGAAGGGACAGTGCAGTATTTTCTTCAGTGCCTCTCTAGTTACATTGTACCTGTTGTTGCTTGTTTGTAGGGTGATTATAGACCATCTCTTTGGCTAGATCTCCTCATATTTTTTACATTGTGTAACTGAATTTTCTCCAATATAATAAAATGTCTCAACTTCTCTGTGAATTATGATGTTGTCTTAAGATTTCTTGTTTACTTAGTTGCAGTCCTTGTATTTTGTTTAATTATTGATGCATTCTCTCGTTTTGGATATTACAAAATGAAAAAAACATGGTTTGCCCAATGTTCCCCTTGAAACATGTAGCATAAGGTACATGGAGAGTTTCTATCCCATAGGGCATAGGAACACCTTCCCTCCTTCCTCCACACATCCCCATAAAAAGTACAAGTATATCATCAATGTAGGGGATCAAAACAACATATATACAAACATACATTTGTGCATATGGAGGTGGGTCATAGTCCCACATGTGGAACTAGCGCAGTGCATCTCCTGTGTGCATCAAATCAAGATGTGGTAAGTGGTTTTCCCACCACTTACTTTCTATCCAGGTCATATCACCATGGCTGAAAGTGTGAGATATATTTGGTACCTTAGGAATGCACCCATCATGAAATAGAATCTCCCTTTATCCTCTAAGGGACTAGCCATGTTTAGAGATTTTTGTGGCCCAAAGTTCGCCATGAAGTTTGTAAGGTACAACACTCCTCCTTGGATTCATGGCCTGCATATACATGGTGAAAGAATCCAAACAATAATCAAATGAAAATTTATTTACATGAGAATATTTTTCATGAAAATTTCTCCTCAAACAAATGGAGCGGTTCATAGATTTGTCCCCTTCCTCAAAAAGAGAAAGATATGGCTGATTTAACCCCTCCATAGAGTTATGTTGCTGCCCCATATCCACATGGTACATGAATATTTGAAAATTCTGATATAGTTCTCCTTCAAAACCCTTCCAAGTGTAGCTCCCCATGATGATGTTGTAGAATCCCATGGAATATGTGTGGCTGAAACATAAATCTTCATAGACCCTTTGTAGTAACTTCTCCTTGAGATTGTAGGCTCTAGAAAATAAGATCCTACCATGATAATATATGACTCCTTCATGGACTAGATATCCCTCTTCATGCACCTGGTCATCAAGTGTCATGCATGTGTGAAGATTGTTGGAGTAATCCAACAACAATTTGGATTTCCAATATGGATCTAAAATCCCCAACAATGACAACATTGATGATTTATCAATTGCAATGTCTGTCATGTGGCTGTTCTCCTCCTTGAAATCTCCCATGCCAAAGGTATATGATGGAAGGTTGTTATTCCCTCCTTGCTACCTTTCTTGCATATGCATATGCTCAAATGAAGATGGAAGTTTTTGGGGGTTAGTCTTCCATGGAAGACTATCATCTATCCAAAACCTCCTAGGTATTTCCAAAGTATGCATGTGAGGGCACCATATTGTATCATGTATGGAAGATTTCTCTCCAAGTGAGATTATCTTCTGAGTCCTCATAGCCATGGACTCCCCTCCTTGCCTCATGATGGTGTCTTTCTCCATTTTTGTAACATCTTCTCTCAGCGTAGTATGAGATGAGAGAGTGGAAAGTGATATGGGGAAAATATTTCCCTCCTCGTTGAGCTTCCCCAACACTCTTAGTGTTGTATTATGGTATTCTAATGCTCCCTTCGTCCTTGGATCTATGAATGGAGCATCAAAGTGTGAGACGTCTTTCACCAAATCTGAATCAGGTGGTCTCCCAAGTGGTTTACCACAACATAATGATGTCTCATGGATCATCCTCATGTGCATAATAGATGGGATCATCATATCCCTACTTCTACTACACAAATTCATCTCTGTCTTTTGTGTGGAAGTTTCATGACAATGGGGTATCACTCTTAAGGATGCAAGAGTGCTTTTGATTGGAGCAATTGCTCAATCATCTCCTCCATGTAATAGTGGATCATCTCCTTCCATGTCAACATTGTGATCCTTCCTTTGTTTTTTCTCATTGGCTATCATTATAGACAAATGTTGCTCATGCTCTTCATATGTAAGATCCCTTGGAGCTTCTTTAAAAGATACAAGAGCCCCTCTAGTTGAAGCAATTGCTTCAACTCCAAATAGACGTAGATCTCCTCCTACTATCACAGTGCTAAAGGATCTTCCCGGCTCTTCCTCTTCCTTCTCCACATCAATGGATAATACCTCGTCATTAAGAGACCCTTTTTCTTGATTTCCTTTTGAAAAGGGAATCCTCATGTCTTCTTCTTGAGAAGAAATTTCTTGCTGAAGTGGGGCCTTTTCCCTTGGAAAATAATGTTGTAGATTTTTAACCCCCTCAATGATGTTCTGGAATGGAGTTGTCTTCATGGATCCTTCCAACTCATGCAAAGGTTCTAATTTCTTGGGCTTGGTTTTCTCTCCCAAGGAAGTTTCATATTGTTTTAAATCAAATATTTTCACTAACCTCCTAGTGAACTTTGCATAAGTAGATATATTTGCATTATTCAATGAAGAAGATTCAAATAACCACCAGGCATAAGCCTTACCTTCAAGATGCAGCGCTGCTACTCTAATGGCTTCTTCTTCTGAAACTTGATGCAGCTAGAAATATGTGTCTAGCTTCCTTACCCAAGACTTGGCTATTCTCTTGGAGTCTTGGCTATGCTCTTGGGTGACCCATCAAAAGTAGGTTCTAAAGAATCTACCCAAAGTGTGATGCATGCACCTTCTTCTTATATTGTAGTTTTTGGGTCTTATCTCTTCTTTAAGTTGACAAAACCATTGGAATCTTATATGCTTCTTGAATCTTCTAGACTAAGATTCATATTATTGGAGATAGTCACTAAAATTTTCCTCCTTTGGTGTTCCTCCTTCTGCTTCTTCTCTTGCCAAGAATGTAGGCATGTTACAAAGTTGTAGGTCTGATTGTGTGGCTAAATTCTCACACACATAATATGAAGAACTAGGGCTTTCTTCATGTGAAATTCTAATTTAGGGATGTTTATGTATTTCCCTCCTCATTCCCTTGATTTCTCTTTTAAGCTCATACATAGTTTGGAAAAGAGTATTTGAGAACTCCTTCCCTTCCATTCTCCAGATAAAGGGGTTTTTCCCTTGTTTTATTTTTCATCAGCATAATCAAACTTCTTTTGTCTTTTATTTTCTTCAAAATACATATTTTCTTCTTAGAAATCATAGGCTATGCCAAGATGATGCTCTGATACCACTACAATATTCCCAAATATGGAAAGCAGCAATACAAGACAGATATGCAGGAAAATAATGTAGATCATCTAAGAAAAAGAAGGAGGCCAATATGGAGACCTTTCAAATGTATTTACAATAGAAAAATAGATGTACAAGAAGGCCCATAATATGTATAACAAGAAATACAAGACTCCAATAGAAGGAATTCCCAAAAAGGAGGTGTTTCAACCATATATTAAGATTGGAAATAGATTGACAATGGTATTTTATTGGGCTGAAAATAGATGTAGATTACACTTTAGATCTAGACCAAATGAGTGCATGAAATGTCAGATCTATAACAGATCCATACACAATATAGGCTCCTCTTCAAAATCCCCTTAGGGTTTTCAGCATTACACCATGTACAAGAATTACATCTGAGATATAAGTTTGCAGATCTGCAGAAATATTCAGATATTCAAAAGTATTCATATCTGATATGATATGAACAAGGAATAGATCATCTCTAATGGATTTCCAAAGTGAAGGGTAAATCCCCAACACTTGAAAACCAACTCTACAAATGGTATGCAAAAAGAAGCTACAGCAACACCTATAGGAATAACGCAGATATGGAATAAAAACTACACTGTAGGGTTTATAATATGTTTGGCCACATGCCAAGATCAGAAAATGAAGCTCAAGATGTCCAATACTCTCCTCCCAATGAAGTAGAAGTCTCCACCACCGGAAAGTAGCATTGAAACGACCTAGATCTAAAGAGATGTAGCCTCCACTTGTTGCAGCTTGCAAAGGAAACCAAACCCTCAATAGGATATGCATTGTAGTTGAAAGAAGTAGCTTGGCCTCTAGCCAAATAATGGACTATGCAACACAAACTCTTCCAAGAGGCCTCTCAAGGAAAGAGGTGGGATTCCTGATCAGGAACACCCAATGCGAAACAACATTATTCTTAGCTAAACAACAAGAGAATGATATATGTCTAAATAGATGATATACTCAGAAAATAACATAATCATGAACAACCTTCTAATGATGCCATCCTCTTCCTTTTATAAGTTAAGAGCTTGCAAACCCTAAACCACTTCCAATGAGATCACTTCTTTCACACAAGCCATCTCCATCTAAAACTGCGTTGTGCCTCATTGATGGCCACTCTTCCATGACAACGTTGTAGATTTGGTCAAGGTTGACGCAGTCAAAATATCGAGTCCCTTTCACACCCAAGGGTGCTTTTTGAAACAACTAAGATTTAGCCTTTTTCGCAATTGGCATTTATTTATTTTTTATCAAGGAGTATTATGAACCTCTCTTTCCCTTTTATTCTTCAAACAAGGAAATAAAACAAAAATGAATATTCCCATTAGCTTAAGACTAATTGGGGATATTACATAAGGACATAAAAGAACCCATCCCATTGAGGGGGACTGGTAACTTCTTTCTATGTTCCCTTCTAGGGTGTCATAATACAAAAAATTATTTAAAAAATATTGTTTTGTCCATTGGATGCATGGATAAAATCTTGCTTATTTTTTGTTGTTTAATGTATTTAACTGCATATATCTGGATTTTTGTAGCATTTATTCTGGCCACCCACTACAGATCTAAGGAAATTGACAGCCACATTTGATGCCAGGGTCGTTTTTTATGCACAACTAAAGTGAATATTTTTCATACACTTATGATTATAATTCACACTAACAAATACATTCTACAGTTGAATATTCCACAAGGAAATACTCACTTGTTCATCCAAAAGTATCTGTGAATTACTATCTTTTGTTGAAAATTGTAGCAAAGGAAAATCTCTAAGAACATATGGCATCGAAGCCTTATTTTATTAACGGGTTCCACACCTAATGTTGTAAAGTCTAATTGGAACTCTTCATTGAGGATTTCCCCTTGGTTGACATATTTCCAACAACATTAATAAGTCCATTAGCAAAAAAATATCAAACATAAGAGGTTAATTCATGGCCCTAGTTTGATGTCAATAGTTAGATATATGAACCACTTATAGGAGCCTCTATAGGGATGGATGGATTCTTATAAAACAATGTAATTTTCAATGATACTTTCAGAAATGATGAAGAAATATAATGTGGAAGAAACCTAGCACTTTATTTTTGTTAGCTTTTCCAAGTGAAAATGTCATTGATGGTATGCATATCCACTTGTTCCAAGACATGCATGGTCTTTTTCAGGTGATATACCTCTTCATGTACCCTTCTAATACCTTCATTTTTTCTTAGAAATGGATTTTACCATATTCAAGTATCCACCAATTATGAAGGGGAGATATTCCAACATCTATCCTAGTGTCTTTAGAGAATGAAGGAAGTTTGATATTTCACCGACAATATGCGTTCCTTAGGCATTGGATGTGTATTTCTCTTGATATGATCCTAAAATTATGAATTTGGATATTTAAAATTTGTTTTTTCCCAACAATGCATGGTAAAAATCTCTTTAATATTACAACATATAACTATCCCTCTTGCTTGTCTATTTTCATCAATAGCTAGAATATGGCATCCATTCCAACATTTGGAGATAATAAAGGAGACTCTTTCATGCGAGTATACTTTTTCTTGAATCATCATTATATTAGGTTTAAATTGGGGAGAACGTTTCTTAATAAGCATTTTATTACCTAAGAATTTTATGCCTTATATGATCCATGGGATGAATTTCATTTAGTAGCAGGAGGAGTTGAGGTAAGGACCTCAACCATCAGGTTAATTCTTCCTAAATTGAGTAAGAATTCACCTAATTCTTGTAAGAGTTATTTTTTTCTACACTTACCCCTATTCCCATCTCATTTGAATCATATATGTTGGTCTTTTAGGTTTTTAATATTAACCCCAATATTGTTGGGAGAAGGGTTGGAGTGTGCATGTTCTGAGTGTAGCTTTCTCTTAGCTTCAACGAGAACTCACTTTAAGACCTAGAATTGATGTTTAGGAATGACCTTAGGATCCTTCTTCTTTTTTTTGGATGCCATTTATTGAAAATCTAAAAAATCAAGCTCCATATTCTAACCTCCATCTAAAATATCTGAAGAGAGAATATATTTCATCGAGATCTCAGGGTTGGTAGGTGACATTTATTTGTGGGGACTAGAAGGAACGAAGGAACTTGTAGGAATTTTTGAATCCTCTTTGTGTGATCTAATAATAGTTATCTTTAGATCTAGCTTAGAAGGTTCTCTAGTCGCCTGAAATGTGTCAAAAGATATTCCAACGATCAATTCAAAGATTTTTTGGGGTTAGACTCATGTATTAGTTGTAGAATTAGTTGGAGCATTTGTGTGCCTACAATTGGAATTGATTGGATTTGATTATTATGATCCATTTGTGTGTCCATAGGTTGTTTCATTTATTTGATGTGAAGAGGGAATTCTTTGAATATATGACCATACTCATGCCAATGCCGACAATGATAGGGAATGTTTTCATAGTCTAGTGGATATTTCTATATCTCACTCATAAATTATAGATAAGAAGATACCAGAAGAGGTTGAGAGACATCCATATAGACACAAATCCATGCATAATATGTATATCAGCATAGTTTGGTGGCTTATTATGATTTTATAATGTGACTAAGGGTGTTCACTACACCCTATAGGGTTTCTTCCTCCAAACATTCCATTAGTAGAGAGAAAATTCTGATCCAAATTGGGGTTGCTGAAAAACATAAATTATGTAGGAAATTTTCAGTCCAAAAAAAGAAATAAACTCTTTCAAAATTAAAGAAGTATAGACTAAATTCAAGTACCAATTTCTATCCCTCCATATTAGCTAAAATCATAGTGAAAAAGCCTTTGGATCATAACTATAGATCTATATTTCATTTATGATTTTATTTTCTGTGAATCCAATTGATGAGAGCACATTTCATGTGCAGAAGCCGACAAATTTCCCAATCAGAGGATGATATTGAATTTTATGTAGTGCTCTATCTACGAAAAATTTAGATTGAATTTATGTTCTTTGCTTGCTTTTGGAAAATAATTTTATGATCTTCTAATTTTTCATGCTACAGTGTGACTCAACCAATTGAGTTACCGCTTGGGGCTGAGAACTTATGTTTTCTGATTAATTACTGAAATATTGTTTTCCCCTATCTACATTTGCATTGCTTATTATCTTGGCATCACCATAGGCTAGATTATGGAAGGGGAATGAGAGACCATTTACTTCAAATTGATGCATGAATGGAGTGAGGATGAGATATATCTTGAAGATAAACCTAAATGAAAAATTTCTGAACCCTATAAACTATCTTTATACATAACAACAACATCAACAACAACGAAAACAATGTTACAATTTATTTAATTTTATGATTTTTTTCTTCATTATTGAGAATGTGGGATGTACCATGATGTATTTTCTTTGATGTGTATTTACCTACCATTTAATATATATGGATATGATAGCCATATATATTAAATGGTTTTTAAACTATGGTAAGAATGAATCCATAGTAAGAATCGAAACACTTACTTCATCATACATTTTGATTTGCTAAAGTTTAAAAAAACATAAAAAATAGATAAATTACAAATTTGTTTTAAACAAATAATAATAATGATAATAATAATTAAACAAATTAATAAATAACTTAATTATATATACATTTAAAAAATATATAAAAATATTCTTAACCATGGAGATTCACCCTGACGTTATGACATAGAATTCCTAATCTATAAATATGATTTGTTACAATGCCATGGTCCAATACCATAGCTTACCAAAACAACATCCTAAAAAAACCATAATTCGTTACATATGACACTTATTCATGTGAAATATTTTTTATTAAGAAAATAAATTAAAAGTTCAAAATGGTAACTATTATGGAGATAAATTTCAACCTTTAACTTGTGGTTACTACGAAGAATATTCTAGAATATTTTAGAATATTCCATGGCGATTAAATCCATACCATCCATCGAATAATTATTGATAGTTAAATTAAAATTCTAGAAGCCCTATTCCAAAATAGACACAATTATCAACATAATTATATTATTTATAATATTAAATATATATTCCGTTCCAATTAAAATAAAATTATGTGCAATCATAAAAAATATTGTCAATTAAAAATAATCAAGCTTTAAATCAAAATTAACCCTAATTTTCCCGAATGTGGTGAGGAACAATGATGATGGAGTTCCCAAGGGAATGTGTGGGAACCAATGGTGAGCACGTGGCTGCAGGGTGGCCGCAGGTGGGAGGGTCAGCCTCCTCATCCTCTCATTATACCTTGAGTATGGGAGATAGTTATGAAATTATTATGAAACATCATGCTGTATTTGGTCTCAAGGGTGGTGCCACTCAATTGAGTTTTATGGGGGGTAGTGAGGGTTGTTTCTACCCATTCAATGTGTAGGAGAGCTATGGAGTTTCTGGTGAGAGCTCTGTGAGGAGAGGAGGTTGTTTCAAAGGTTTCTATATCTAGAAGAGTGGGCTTCCTCGTTGTTGGCATTCCATATGTAGCTTTTGGGTGAGCATAATTATCAATTAGATGTTTGGTCTTAGAATCAGGTCATCTCCAGATAAGAAAGGGCGCAACCGTTTGTTTTGGCTTGTGCTTTTATATTTCTATTTAGTATTGTGTTCTTTTAGTCTTGGATAGGTGGTCATAAGTATCTTCTACAAAGGACTGTGATTTTTGACTTCTCCAGCCATTTTACGAGCTTTTGTGATGCTTGGTGGAGTATATGGAGTTATTGTATTGTGTTCTGGATAATGTGTCTTGTGATAATCTGTCTCAGGGAGTGGAAAGGTGTTCTACTTGCGGTAAGTGTTATTTTATTGTTCTTGATGTTCACTCCACACATGTGCATGGTGATCAAGCTGGTGCGGGTGACATTTTTCTCCTTGTGGGTAGGTCTAGCTCCTAAAATTTTTGGTGGGTGGTCCTCTTATATCTCCTGTGGAGTTGGGAAGCAGATAATGCATCTGGTTCCTCGCTCGAGGCCCTCCTCCACTCAAAGGAAGCCAAATTTCGATAGCTCAAGGGGTGCCGCATATTTTTATTGATTAGAGCTAGCCCCTAACAATGATGACTCGAAGCAGGGTGGTCGTCATGGTAGACACTTGAGTCACGTGACACTGGGTCACAGAGATGGTGGTCAGGTGAGGCATTCATGGCACGCAGGATCTGTAGCTCAGGGTGGTAGGCATGGGGGCTAGGCGACGAGTTTTGGAATCCACGTCCCTCTAAGTCAAGAGCATGGGGTTTTAGTTCGTCATGGAGGTTCAAGGCGTCAGGGACTGATGTGTCATGGGGGTCATGGACAGTAGCAAGGATTCTGCATAGAGGGATGTTGAGATTTGATCTAGTATGCTCTTGAATGCCTAGAAATAAAGGAGTGTGTAAGGTAGTAAGCACATGTTGAGTTAATTTACACTTTGAATAAAATGAATTATGTCCATTTCCATATACGGGAGCATGTAGTGGTGGTTTGGCGAGGGCATAATTTATTATCCGAGAAATTAGAGAAGTTGGAGGCCTAGATGGCCCATTTTGAGGAGCACGTCCAATTCTCCTATGTCCTTTGCCTCATCCTGGAAAATCTCTGGACAACCCACCCTTCATCACCTCTAATGATTAGCATGAATACAAGTGCTTTATTTGTTTTGTTTGTTTTACTGGTGCCTATGGCCTCTTAAGTTGTGGAATGTGTCTCTTACAATTTTTATGTTTCACTTTCATATGTTGATAGTGGTAGTCAAAAAACCTAGTTGAGCTAAGAAAACCTACGTTTTTCTACTGAAGTAACTCTTTTTAGAAGAATGAATAGAATTATGATTTACAAAAAAATTAACTATAATTTTAATTTATTAATATATGTGGAGGGAACATTGTCAACAAAGTTTATTTCAGGTATTTGAAAAGAATAATTGTTATCCACATCTCAATTCTTGCACTTACCATGTTGATTTCAAATTGAGTATATTATTGTAATGAGACTTTAGCCTAACCTTTCACCCAACAATTCAAAGATTTACATTCTAATTTTCAATACTGTGTAGCTTGGTAAGTGGAATTTTTGGAAGAATTTTTATTTTTTTTTAAACTCACTCATATTTTATTCAAAAATTTATTATATTATATGTCTCATTATTATTATTATTATTATTATAATATAGAAATTTTAATTCACATGAATAGTTTTTCCTTAGAAAAATGATCTGTAAAGGCATGGAGTTGGGTTACAATTTATGGAAAAATGAGGGCCAATTTTGGTGAAAAAAGGGGGCTCAATAAAGCCATTTTAAGTGTTTTATTAAGAAATTTTTAAGTCGTTGATCGAGTTTCTTAGGGGCTTCGAGATGGCTCCATCGAGTGTTTAAACAAACCCTATATCGAGCCTATAGGCTTGATTGAGCCATAGAGCTTGCTCAATACTTAGAATTTCATGGAGCTCTAGGGCCTCATCAAGCCTTTATTTGTCATTAAAAGTCACAATCATGGTCTATGCAAGTCATTTTGTGTAGACCGTGTGGCTTTCAACTACTGAACCGAGGAGTGTAACTTCTCTACCAAGGGTTTTGGAGGTCAATTGACAGTTTGGGTGATGGAGGAGCTCGATCTATCTACTGAATGACCACACCAATATCCCTGAAGATCAAACTAACCAATTTCTAAAGTCCAAGGTAGGTTTCCTATTTGTTTTTCTCTTTTTGAAATATTTTTTCTTGGAAAAAAAAATTAATTTGAAATGAATAACCACCATACACAAACCATGAAATCCAAAAAATATAACCATGAAAATCACCAAGAGAACGATTGAAACAAACCAACCTAGCAAAACCCCAAAAAACCACCAAGAAAACCCTAAAAGCCACAAAAAAACTAGATAATTTAGGTCTTGATTTTTTTTCATTTCATTGTATAAGTTTTCAATAATTGCAATGCTTGCATATTTATCATGAATTGTTTTTTATTTTGAAAGGTAAAAACTTCATTTTCAAATTATTTAATGTTCTAAAGTTTTTCTTATGAATTTAACGAAATAAAATTTCAATTTTTTTTGACTTTTTGTTATTTAAAATGCATTATGAATTTCCAACAAATTTGATAAAAATATGCCAAAAAAAACTTGAAAACATAAAACAAATAAACTATAACTAATGAATAAACAAATTATGCGCTCAAGATTGAGATACTGAATATGGTTGCTCATGATGAACTTTTATTTATAAAATAATATATTTTATTTCATTTTTTATTTTAAATCTAAATTTATTTATATTTTAAATATTTTTTTATAATAAATATTGTACATTTAGCTTTAAAAAATTAATTCCTAAAATAAAATATTATCTAAGTTAAAAGTGCAAAAATAGAAAATTTTGTAATTTAATTAATTTTTATTATCAAAACTATATATAACAAAACATAAAATTATATATAACATAACCAATTATATATAACTAGATATAACTAAATATATATAATTATATAATCTATAACATAATTATAAATATTTATTATATTTGTTTTGGTGTGTCTTCTAGATCTATCGTATAAGATCATTTGTTTTCGTGACGTTTCGAACTTGCTACTCAGGTTTATTATCAAGATAGAGATGTGAGGAAAAGAGATCTAAGAGAAAATAGAATAAGAGATAAATAGTCATAGGTGAATCAAAAAAGCCAACATGTATTCAATTCTTAAGTTATTTATTAATAATAAATTCAAATGTATTTAATTTACAAATTAATTAGTTATTTATTTTAGATTTCAAATTAATAAGAAATTTATTTTAAGTAATAATAAGGTATTTATTATTAGTAAATCCAGAAAAGTTTATATATTTTATTATAAGGATAGGATATATGAGGAGGCATTATAATCTAAAACTGAGATAGGTTAATATGTATAAAAATAAAATAAGTTAGTACTATATTTAAAGAAGAGAAATTTAATGAAATAATGATCAGATCTAATTACATAATAATGTTCAAAGTTAATTTAAACTCTGTTATAAATATAAATTTTAATGTGTTGACAATCTTGTTAAGGTGTGATAAAAATAATTATTCTATAGTAATACGATTATTAATATAAAATATATTAAAACCTAATTAATTAATTATTAAAGGAGAGAAATTGCGACATAAATTAATTAGAGAAAAGTAGAATTATGAGAGTCACATGAGGGTTAAGTTAATTTTGAGATAAGATTTCACGTTGAATTATGATAATTATGAGATGGTTATATTTTATAAGGGAATAAGGAAGATGACATATAATTAAGGGTGATTAGGAGAAAAAGAAAGGAAACTAATTTAAGATAGCTAAATTGTAAAGTATTTTTATTTTATTTTATTTTATTTTATTTATTTATTTATTTTTAGGGTTGAGAGTGGGTTGTTAAAGAGGTCAATGTGGGAATCTAATTCTCACTAACATTCCATCCTTCATCGTAGTTATGGTTATTGGGATTTTTATTAATTTCTAGGGCCTCCCTGAATTTCTTGTGAAAATAATGGTCAACCTTGGCTATGATGCGGGAGTTTTAAATGCATATGTGATGTTTGGTCTTGTTAGAATTCTTAACTAGGGCAGATGTTTTGGACCTATTGTGTTTTATGTAAGTAGAGTGTTCTTGGATTCTAGTTCTTATGGACCGTCCTGTTTCCGTGATGTATGGTATTCTACATGAGCAAGGAATGAGGTAAATGCCTTTTTGGAGTTTGGGGTCAAGAGGATCTTTAACCGACTTAAGGTTGCTACGAATGGTGTTCATAGGTTTAGAAGTCATAAAGATGTTGTTTTTCCTTAGAATGGTAGAAATCTTATCAGTGATACCTTGAATGTACGGTAAGTTTATGTTACCCACCTTGCTATTATTGATTTCGGTTCTTTTCTTGATGTTGTTCATAGGTTTGTCGACATTTCAGAAGGCCTGGAGAGATTGATGAGTGTTATAACCATATTTGGAAAAAAAATCCATGAGATGTGTTTTTCAGAGTCAAGATGATCTTTGTCAGAAATTCTTATGGCCCTGGTTGCTAAGGTGTTTAGGACACCGAGTTTTTGGGCGGGATGATGGTGAGAGCTGGCATGGAGGTATTGCTCAGTGTGAATCTTTTTTCTATAAACTTGGTGGGAGAGGGATCCATCCGGGTTACAGGAGAGGAGAATTTGAAAGAAGGGAAAGAAGGCATTAATTTCAGTTTCCATGGTGAACTTGATGGATTTATATAAACTATTGAGCTGTTGTTTAAATTCCTCTAGAGTACCTTTTCCATGGGGTGAAATGACAAAGGTGTCATCCACATATATTTTCCACCATTTAGGTTTAAGGGGGGTTGAACTAAGAGCATTGGTTTCAAAATATTCCATGAATAAGTTGGCAATCGTGGGAGATAGAGGAGACCCCATAGCGACACCACATGTTGTTCATAAATATCATCTTTAAAACAAAAAAATGTGGATCTAAGGCATGTTTCAATGATCCTACAAATGTCAAGGTCAACTAATTTTCTCAATACATTCATGGCTTCATTGATGGGGATGTTGGTGTACAGGGATGTGACATCAAAACTAACTAAAATTTCATCACGATCAAGCTTAATATTTTTAATCTCATTAATAAAATGAGTGGAGTTTTTGAAAAAGGAATTTGTGTTTCCAAGAAGAGGTTTATGTTTTTTTGGCTAAATGTTTAGCAAGATGATAAGAAGGGCCCCAATGGCGTTAACTGGGGGTCTAATAAAGATACCTTCTGTATGGATTTTGGGAGCAGCGTAAATTCTAGGAGTATAAGAGTTTGCTAACTAAGTTCTTGATATCACGTAAATTGTTATTTTTAATTAAGTTACTAATTTCTTTGGTTATTCCTTTCAATGGATTTTATTGATTTTTTTGTAGTGGCCATTATTGAGAAGATGCTCCATCATTTTTTTATTAGTCATTTGTTTTCATGATTACGATGGCTCCTCTCTTATCTTCTTTAACAACAACGATGTTAGGGTTGGAATTTAATTATTTTAATGAAAAGAAATCATTCTCACTCATATTTTCTTAAAATGACCTAGCAGTCTTGTCTAATTATCTCTTTTATATTATCAAGAAGGTATTTTATGCCATATTCTACATGACTTAGGATGTCTTCAAATGGAATATGACTAGGAAAAATGGAAAAATTTAGGCGTTTTTTTAATAGATTTAATGTATGAAAATCAAGTTCGAAGGTTGAAAGATTAATCACGTTATTGTTGACATGTTTGTTGTAGTTATATGAAGGAGAAGGTTGTGTTTCGGTTTTAGGGTTGTGACCGAGTCCAAATATTAATGGATGACAGAGGTGTTATCATGGAAATGACCTAGATTGGCAATTGATCCATGTTGGAGTGAAACTCGAGGGAAACAACGTGTAGATCAAGTGTATCACTGTGGGAATGCTGAGGAACGATGGGAAAAACACTGATGGGAGGTATGAGGAGGTATGAGGTCGGAATTCTGATGGTATTGATGGGAAACTATGTCACCTGAGTGATGATAAGGAGGGCAACGTGCTGGTTTGTGGGGCTGCGTGAGATCAGTTGACTGCGTGATGGGCTATTGAGGATCGCCAGATGATGCGGGAATGTTGGATATGCTCACGGGATGGTTGTCGGTGTTATGCAAGAGTCTGGTAGTCTGAATGAGAACAGTGAGTATTTGGAAAGATGATGCGGGACTGTTGGATATGCTCACGGGACTTGGATATGCTCACGGGATGGCTGTCAGTGTTATGCATGAGTCCGGTGATCTGAATGAGGACAGTGGGCATTAGAGGAAGGCCTGGGGCGAATGTACGACAGGTTTGGGGAACGGCTTTATGTGGAATATGGATATCAGATTCACTTGTCGGATTCACAACGTCGGTATGGAGAAGAGAGGGTTCTGTGTGAGTGACTGCGGTAGGATAAATATGATTCGGTATATTGCCGTTTGCAGGTATACGAGGAGGGGAACAGAGGCGAGATAATGGATTACGCGTGAGATGAGTGAGAGGAGCCTTGTTAATTATGCATCAAATAGGACAAGGTAATGGATTTGAGTGAATCGATTTGGGACAATTTCAAAGGGGAATTGGTTTTCTTGTGATTGATAGGAGCTGGAGGGAGCTGTAACATCTTCTGAATCAGGATTATGCTTTAACATTAGTATCGCAAATTTAGTATTTTGTTTTACAGGTTAATAATTCCATTTTGAGGGCTTTAAGAGGAGCGTCAATCGTAGACCAGAGGGATGGATTAATAAAATTAGCAAAAGTCAAGTTTAATTCAAGTAATTTAGTAGATATAATGCTTAATTGATGTCTAGTTCATTTTATTTCATGGTGTAGAAGGGTAGAGCTGGCTTTGAGAACGATGTGATAATTTTTGTGATTCCTAAGGGGATGCTTAATTATGGCGATATTGGGAATGATGGAGGCATCCCTACAGCCTTCGAGGAAAGTGAGATCATACTTCCTTTTCGCAATTAGAATTGGATTCCCGCATTGACTTTTTGAGAGCCCACTCCAGAGCTATAAATAAATAAAATAAAACAAAATAAAAGAATATTTTGCAATTTAGCTATCTTAAATTAATTTCTTTTCTTTTTCACCTAATCACCCTTAATTATATCTCATCTTACTTATTCCCTTATAAAATATAAATATCTCATAATTATCATAATTCAACTTGAAATCTTATCTCAAAATTAAATTAACCCTCATGTGACTCTCATAATTCCACTTTTCTCTAATTAATTTATGTCGCAAGAGAGGCAACAGAAATGGGTGAGCAAGATCCAAGCATATGACTTTGGCATTGAATATGTAAAGGGGAAGAGAAATGTAGTGGCATATGCTCTATCTCAGAGGCCAACAATGCTATATTTGATGAGTATGGATAAAGATTGGAATGCCCAGCTGTTGGTGAAGTATTCCAAAGACCGCATTGCATGTGAAATACTAGATGGTTAGGTGACTGATGAGAAGTTTAGAGTGATGGATGAGGTCATCTATTACCGAGACCAAATCTTCTTGACTAGAGATTCTAGACTCGAGAAGAAGATTTTACAGGAATGACATGATTTACCACTTTCTAAACATTAAAGAATCACTAAGACATACCGAAACATTCGGGAGAGGTTCTCATGGAAGGGTCTCAAGGAGGATGTGCTCCAACACATGAAGGACTGCATAGTTTGCCAATAGAACAAAGGAGAACACAACCATCCTGTAGGATTTTTGCAGCCACTCCCTATTTTGGAAGGAAAGTGGGAGAGTATTTCTGATGGGGTCTATACCCACAGTCTCGGTTGCTCAAATTTACAAACTCCATCTTTGCGTAAATGCATTCAAATTCGTTGCCTAACCAATCCCCAATATGGGCAATCTCACTACATTCTTTTATTCTGAGTTGGAAAACTAAACAATTAAATCTCAGAGTGTTAATATCTCAAATCTATGAGATTTGAGATATTAATTTCAAGTCCCTTATGTTATTCACTTACTCTCCGCTATCTAAAATTTCAATGCTAGGGCTTTCTCTCTAATGCATGTAAATATGCATTCACGAGGTTTGTGCTCAATACAAATGTCAACCAAGGAAACCTTAACATTATACGCGGAAGCTTTTATTCTGTTATGAGCTTTAAGGCCAAGCCATATTCTCTTAAAAACATCACATAAATCTTCTAATTGAATATTCAAATATTACCTCTTCTTCGCCCTTACCTCATGGGAGTTCAACCTGACATTTGAACTTATAATAAAACCATTATATAATGATCATCACATATCAATCACCATATATACTCACCAATCCGAATGTTTATTTGATCCAATTGACATCCGAATGCCTCTTCACTTAGATCTTTTTAACTCAACAATAAACCTTCGTCAGTTATATTAAACCTCTTACACATAAAAATCAGACCAGCATTCATTTTCCATTTGACCACAAGATATGATGGTCACAACCCTTAAAAAGTCGACTAATGGATATTCAAATCCACACCCCCAATATTAAAACCTTAACCTTATTATCACGACCCAATTGACCTTAATTCTGATTGAACTAGTTCATAAAGTGCCCACAACTTGCCATAATACACATCAACATTACATATACATTATTACACATATATATTGCCCCGGCTCTATAGTTATAGTACGCATTAAATGGGCCAACTCTCAACCCTTATTCATATGATTCCGACCCCTTAACTTTTAATGCAAATGGATTAGTTGATCAAACATTTCAGGCCCATAACAACATAAGACACATACCTCGACTAATCGCCTGACGCATCCGAGGGCTCACTATGTGTCGCACTCCATCCTCTGATCGAACAGATGCAAACACCTATCGCATTTTGTTTTGTTTCAGGCTTTAAGACTCAAAAGAAACGCGACCTAAGTGGTTTTTAAAACTAGCCTTTTGCAACGTGCCACGTGAGAAGTTATATCGCATTCCTTTGATCAAAACTGCTTACTGTGTTTGGGGTCACGCGAAAACCACGGATTCCGAACTCCGGTCTTGCTATTCCTTCAGGTTCCACTCTACATAAGGTTCCGTTCCAGTTCAAGTTATGATGTTATATCAATGTAAGGCCTCATTCGCCTTCACAAGGGAACTATTCCACGGTCCCTCCTTCATTTTGTTACACTTTGCAATCGCCTCATTCAACTCAACCGAAGCCTTCACAGAAATACTTAAGGCCGTGATTCACTGGAGTTCGAAGGCACAATTTGTTTGCTGCGCAGAGAGAGCTAACTTAATTCTTTCATAATGTAATATCGCAAGAGAGAAGAAAGGTCAAATCCCCGCTCAGTCATACGACAGTCTCCTAATTTTAATTCCATATCAAACAAATAATTTCATATAATCAGTCAATACACGTATAATTCAGACTAAATTCCTTCATCAATATTTGCAATTGTCATCAATTACAAAGCCCTTCGGTCCTGGCCAGATAGTCATGACAGTGGCCTTTATCCTCTTATTCTGTTTTTCTACTCTGCACTATCCCTCAACAAAAATCCTCAACACTACAAATGCTTTACATTTTATGCTCAAGGATGACCTGAATCGATTCATGTCCTCAAACAGCTCATCAAACTCTTGACATTTCCAATTCCTAATTTTAGGCTCAATAACTGAAACTAACCCTAAATTGCTCATAACTCCAAGCTGACTCTTCCTATTCCTAGCATAATCAATTCTCTCATGTCTTCAATGACTTGAGAACAATTTCAATTAATTACAAAGGTTATTCGAAATACTTAATAATTACATGAGGAAGTAAAAGCATGAGACCTCCTATGTCTACTTATGTACAAGGTATTTGATTGTGCCGAATGCCCCTGCATCAAACTCCCAAGGTTCAATTTGTTCATGATCTCCTGATCATGTGTCCTTAACTTCTACCTCCTGGATCCCATACTCTGGTTTGTAGCTATCCAACAGTTGCATCATTCTTCTCTGCAAATTTCCAATTCTTCATGTCTTGTTCTGTAATCCACTTCTATTTATACTTTCAAAATCTATTTTTTCCTTTCCTTTACAAAAATCCTTCTGCTTCTTGGCAGCTGGTTGCAGCATCAGTCTTCTGATGTCTTCAATTTCTTTGTCTAGCTTATCTTCTAGCTGGAAATTCCTCTGTCTACTGCTACTGCTATCATTTTCTGCTAATGTCAATACTACTGCTCTTGTTGTCTAAAATGCTACTAACATGGTTACTACTCCTGCAGGTGTCATTCCCCATGCTGCTTCAGCTGCCACCATGGGTGTTGTTGATGCCAATGTTGCCTCCACCCAAACATCCTGAATATTGTTTAAGATATCTCCCTTTACAACATTTTTATTTTTCTCCCCATCTGCAACCTCATTCTTAGAAAACAGATCAGCATTTAATTTCCTACTAGCAGTGACATACTCATCCAGAATACTAGTAAGAAAAATTTGATTCTGCAAGATAGGATCTACTCCTCTTTTCTTCACAACTTTAGGCCTCCTTGCTCCAGTGTCTGCATTTTCTTTCTCTTGCATAATTTCTCCCGGCAGAAAATTCATCCATCTCCCCTGTACTATTTTTACATCTTCAACATGTTGCAAGTTAGCTTCAACATCTTCTCCTTCTTCTTGGGCAATCTTCCACAATTGCCTCTCATCCTCTTGATGGATTCTGGAAATCCAATCAAGTTATTTAAGCTCTGCATTTTCATCTTCTGTCAGCATAGAATGTTGATTCTTCTTTACTGCATCTGTTTTAAAAATATATCCACCAATTCTTTCTTGTGCATTCATATCATCCATATGCTGAAATCTGGCTTCAACACCTTCATCTTCTGTCAGCATGGAATGTTGGTCTGCTTTACTCATGAGACTGTCAGCTAGCCTCTTTCTCTCATTTGCTTCATGAATGCTCTTTTGCTGTGAATCATCAAAATGAAGTCATTCATTTTGTTGAATCATTTTCTTATTATCCTCTGTTTGCTGATTTTCATTCATGAAAATTCTTTTGTCCTGCTTCTTCAACAAATTCTCTTGTGCACAGGTTTTCTGCTTCTCCAATTGTCTTCTTTGAAAATCTAACCTCCTATACAACTCCACAACTTCAATAGGAGTAGATTTTTGGAACCTTACATAATACTTTATGCCTTTTCTTGTTCTTGACCAATCATCTATTGGTCCTTCTCTCTTTGCTTCACCATTCTGCTGAATATCTTCATTTGACTCTTCAGTATTCATCTCTCCCTAAGATCTCATTATCTGAACATTGATCTGAACAGATTTCAGATTCAATGTCTCCTATTCATTAACAAACTCTGAAGTTTGTTCATCTTCCTGTGGTGTACTTGCAAACATACATAACTTTTTAGTTTCCAAATCACAAGACTTTTTAATATTTGTTGCTTTCTCAAGCACTCCTTGAAGAGATCCGCACATGGAATCTTCAATTTCCATCCTTGCCTCAAGAACTCTGGGTTCTTCTTCCTCTGTGGAGTTTGTCATCACTTCACATTTGTCAGACTCAAAAACACAAGTCCTTGCATCATTCTGCCTTGTCCAATAACTCAGGAAATCCCTAATGGCTTCCTCTTCAGCAAGAAAAACTTCTCACTGCCTCAAGTCTTCATCATGCCTTACAAGATCTCTTGAAGATCTCCACTCTTCATCTGTTCTTTGTTCTGCTTCACAAACATAAATTTCTTCTTTCAACTCAGCTGCTCTGAGTTCTTCTCTCAATAAGGAAATCTTCTTTTGCCTCAACCTCAACTGTAATGGTTTCTATTTAACATTCTTCCTCATGAGCCAACTAATTCTCTGG
Organism: Pinus albicaulis; assembly: GCA_034641835.2. Lineage (NCBI taxonomy): Eukaryota > Viridiplantae > Streptophyta > Pinopsida > Pinales > Pinaceae > Pinus > Pinus albicaulis. The sequence continues at coordinate 501,319,486 of CM076576.1, read as the reverse complement.
CTTTCTTCTATCATCCTCTAGAGTTTATAAAATTGTTCTGTAATCTCAACTATCTCTTCCCACCATTCTTCATTAGTTAATTTCTTCTTCATGCCATTTTCTTTGGCATCTTCTTTCTTTCTTCTGTTATGGCCTCCCTCAAAATCTTCGCAATCTCTACTGTGGCTATTAGTAGCCATTTTTCTCCTACAAGCTACACTAAGCCTCTGCAACAGTAAGCTATCTTGCTACAACTCACCTCACCAATCCCTTCACCCGGATCCGGCTTTTGGTAAGTACTGGTCCCCTATCTGTTGTGACCTTCTAAGCACTCTCTTTTGCTCTTCCCAGGCTTTACTCTGCAACTTTTCTCAAGAACACCTCTGCTCTCTTCTAATCCAACCTCTATTGGGAATTATTCGAGGTTCTCCCACACTTATTCTTCACTCAGAGTCCCTTTCTGGACTCTTCTGTCACTGCTCTCAAAGCTATCATCTGCCTCTGCCGAGATGTCTTCAATTGTCTGCACTCTGACTTCTGTAAACAATCCTTCAACCAGAGTTAAACACTGTTCAGCTTATCTTGAGAACACTACAATTTTCCTCTTTATCCAATCTCTAGCTGAATATCAGGCTCACTACCTTCACTATCAAATTCTATCTTTGTCTTCCTGCAACCACAATTCTGCAATTACAATTTCAAATCAGATTTAAAATTATTTACCTGCAAGATATCTGTATGATCTTGTCTTCCACTCACTCTGCAAATCCTGTTCATTGTAATTCTGTGTATCTTTGCTGCCTATCAGATCTTAGAATTTGATCTCCCTTCTTCAAATCTGCAGTCTTCAAGACACTTGTCCTCCAATTGGTCTCTGTAATTCTGAAATCACCTTCACTGTATCTCTGCATGATGCAATTTCATCAGTTTCCACAAGTTTGGTTTCTTTGCATTCACCAAACTTGGAATTTTTCAAAAAGGGCTATTCCAGCTCTGATACCACTTAATGGGGTCTATACCCACAGTCTCAGTTGATCGAATTTTCAAACTCCATCTATGTGTAAATGCATTCAAATTTGTTGCCCAACCAATCCCCAATCTAGGCAATCTCACTACATTCTTTTATTCTGAGCTGGAAAACTAAACAATTAAATCTGAGAGCGTTAATATCTCAAATCTCTGAGATTTGAGATATTAATTCCAAGTCCCTAATGTTATGCACTTACTCTCCCCTATCCAGAATTTCAATGCTAGGGCTTTTTTTCTAATGCATGTAAATATGCATTCACCGGGTTTGTGCTCAATACAAATGTCAACTAGGGAAACCTTAACATTATACGTGGAAGATTTTATTTTGTTCTAAGCTTTAAGGCCAAGCCATATGCTCTTAAAAACATCACATAAATCTTCTAATTGAATATTCGAATATTACCTCTTTTTCACCCTTACCTCATGGGAGTTCAACCTGACATTTGAACTTATAATAAAACCATTATATAATGATCATCACATATCAATCACCATATATACTCACCGATCCGAATGTTTATTCGATCCAATCGACACCCAAATGCCTCTTCACTTAGACCTTTTTAACTCAACAATAAACCTTCGTCTGTTATATTAAACCTCTTACACATCAAAATCAGACCAGCATTCAATTTCCATTTGGCCCCAAGATATGATGGTCACAACCCTTAAGAAATCGACTAATGGATATTCAAATCCACACCCCCAATATTAAAACCTTAACCTTATTATCATGACCCAATTGAACTTAATTCTAATTGAAATAGTTCATAAAGTGCTCATGGATTGCCATAATACACATCAACATGACATATATATTATTACACACACACACACACACACACACACACACACACACACACACACATATATATATATATATATATATATATATATATATTCCCCAACTCTACAGTTATAGTACGTGTTAAATGCGCCAGCTCTCAACCCTTATTCATATAATTCCGACCCCTTAACTTTTAATACAAATGGATTAGTTGATCAAACATTTCGGGCCCACAACAACATACGACACATACCTCGACTAATCGCCTGACAGATCCCAGGGCTCACAATGTGTCGCACTCCATCCTCTGATCGAACGGATGCAAACACCTATCACGTTTTGTTTTGTTCCAGGCTTTAAGAATCAAAAGAAATGCGACGTAAGCGGTTTTTAAAATGAGCCTTTTGCAACGTGTCACGTCAGGAGTTATATTGCATTCCTTTGATAAAAAATACTTACCATGTTTGCGGTCACGCGAAAAGCATGGATTCCAAACTCCGGTCTTGCTATTCCTTCAGGTTCCACTCTACACAAGGTTCCGTTCAAATTCAAGTTCTGATGTTCTATCAACGTAAGGCCTTATTCGCCTTCACAAGGGAACTGTTCCACAATCCCTCCTTCATTCTGTTACACTCTGAAATTTCCTCATTCAACTCAACCTAAGCCTTCACACAAAGACTTAAGTCCGTGATTCACTGGAGTTCGAAGACACAATTTTTTCGCTGCATAGAGAGAGCTAAATTAATTATTTCATAATGTAATATCGCAGGAGATAAGAAAGGTCGAATCCCCGCTCATTCATACAACAATCTCCTAATTTTAATTCCATATCAAAGAAGAAGTTTCATATAATCAATCAATACATGTATAATTCAGACTAAATTCTTTCATCAATATTTTCAATTTTCATCAGTTACAAAGCCCTTCGGTCCCGGCCAGATATTCATGACAATCGCCTTTATCCTCTTATTCTATTTTTCTACTATGTGTTATCCCTCAACAACTCCTCAACACTACAAATGCTTTATATTTTATGCTCAAGGATGACCTGAATCGATTCAGGTCCTCAAACATCTCATAAAACGCTTAACATTCTCAATTCCTAATTTTAGACTCAATATCTGAAACTAACCCTAAATTGCCCATAACTCCAGAATGACTCTTCCTATTCATAGCATAATCAATTCTCTCATGTCTTCAATGACTCAAGAACAATTTCAATTAATTACAAAGGTTATTCAAAATAATTAATAATTACATGAGGAAGTAAAAGCATGAGACCTCCTATGTCTACTAATGTACAAGGTATTTGATTGTGCCTAATGCCCCTGCATCAATTTCCATGGATTTCATCACCGGTCTACCTACAGTTCAGGGTAAGGATTGTATCTTTGTAGTTGTTGATCGTCTAACAAAGTATTCACATTTATTTGTTATTTCTGCAGGATATACTACTTCATAGGTATCTGAGCTCTTCTTTAGAGATGTCTTCAGACTCCATTGTCTTCCAAAGACCATATTCAGTGATCGGGATAGCCGCTTCATGGGTGGTTTTTGGGAGGAACTTTTTCGGTTAGTCGGTACTTAGTTAACACCAAGTACTAGTTATCACCCACTGATTGATGGATAGAAAAAGATAGTAAACAAGTGGCTTGAAGGCTACTTTCGAAACTATGTTTTGGGGCAACAAAGAGGATAGTTGTGCTGGCTCCATTTGGGGGAGTATTACTGCAACACAAATTTTCACATGTCGATCGGCATGACCCTATTTTAAGCTCTTTATTGGTATGATGCTCTATCATTTGCTGATGTGATTTTTGGAGAAAGAAAGGCTCCTAGAGCCAAAGATTCGATTTAGGAGAGTCAGGATATACTCTGAGCCTGTAATATTCCTAAATTAGCATACAACTAATGGGAATATTAAATTTTGATTTTTCTTTTAACTAGAGGAATAAGAGGATATGGAGACTCATAAATCTCCTTAGTAGGAATAAAAGACACTCCTAGTGTGAATAGAGATCATCTGAAAGTTGGAATGAATACACTTAAGTGTGAAAAGGGGCTAGAGCATGTTCAATAGGTCAAATTTGACCAAATCAAACAACGTTGTTATAGATGAGTGGCATTAATGGTGGGACAACGCAGTTTTCGAGGGATATTGATTGCATGATGATGGAAACCCTAATGAGTGGGACCGAAGGTCAGAAGGCATAAATTTTTTATAAGGAAGAGGATGGAAGCCATATGGGGGAGTTTATGATTATTATTTTGATATATCTTTTTAGACTTGTGCTCTCTTTAGTTGTTTAGCTAATATTTCTTATGATGTTTAGCACAGGGTGTTCTTGATCGGGAATCCCACCTCTTTCCTTGAGAGGCCTCTTGGGAGAGTATTGATCTATCATTTCCACACATCCAGCATTTTGGCCAAGCTTCATTCTTCAGCTACAACGTAGTTTCTATTCAGATGTGTGTTTTGTTGCAGGGTGTAGCAATGGAGGGTTGAGAAACCTATTTTTTCATAGGAGGAAGGATTCCTTCTCTTGGGAGATCAAAAAGGAGGGTTCCTGAGCACATTTCATATCTTTGGCACTAGATTAACCTATTCCCATCATTTAAAACGCAATTTCAGTCTAGAATTGCATTATTTTAGAGGGCAGTTTCAGGAGAGGATCTATTGGCTCTTTTAGAGTGTTTTCTTGGAGGTGAAGGGTTCAGCCTTTCATTGGGGGTTACCTTGGAGGAGATATATGTCATATCCATATTATTTCAGCCTTCTATTTTAGGGGCTTCACTTGTAGTGAATGTTCAGCCCTAAGGTTGTAGATCACCATTTGTATTTTGGTCTATTTCAGGAAACCCTTCCCGAGTTCTCTTGGAAAGGTGTCTAGGAGGCTAGATATTCACTCCTAGGATTATTTGAGATATATAACAGTAGATATAAATTTATCTACCTTTATACAACAATTTATGCCGTAAAAATGTGTTGTCTTAGCTCAGGGAATTTGTATGGCATCTATTTCTCATGTGTTGACATATTTTTCTTGTAGAGGCTTGTTTTGTATTGCTTGAGTGACTATATCCTCAAGATATTGTGCCTATTATTTTCTAATATATTTGATAAGATGGTTGTACATTTGTCTCATATCATGGTGTGTTGATTAATTCACTATTATTTCCATTATTTTTTTCACATATTGCTGCTTCCCCATTTGGGAATATTACAGTGGTATCAGAGCATAATCTTGGCTCAACCTATGGATCTTAGCATTATCATATCAAAAGAATAAGAAGAAGGAGAGAGAGATCATAATGGTGGAAAGAATGAGTTTCATCTCATCCCTTTTCAGATATAAGAAGGACCTCACAAAGGAGTTTAAGCAAAGGAAAATGGAGAAAAGTAGTGAAACCACACTAGGGTTTCAAGATGAGGAAGGTCCATGTATTTCCTATCAGCAAAAAGAAGAACCGATATTGGATAGATCTCCAAAGAAACATGCTATGATCTTTCCTTTTGAAGAATACAAGAGGCATGGAGATGAAGGAAACTTAGATCATGAGATTCTAAGTGAGTATCTTGGAGAATATAAGTCTCAACCTAGAGCTTTCAAGGAGAATATAGCTCTCCCACAATTCATTCAGCTCAAAGAAGAAAGGATACCTTACAGCAATAGAAGAATAAACGAAAATATATTTCTATAGTCTACATTTGATGGGTCATGCACATGTACAACAAGAGCTTGGGGGATGAAGTTGGATGCATTCTTCCTACTACATCTAGTGGTAGAAAGAGAAGTTGTTGAGATTGCAGTGCTGCACCTTGAGGGTGAAGCAAACATTCGGTGGTTCAACCATTTGAGTCATGTAAAAGTGACTGCATATGTAGATTTTACTCAAAGGTTTATCAAGAAGTTTGGCAAGAAAAAATCAAAGGGGTAGAGGTATTTACCACCACTTGCTGTAGAAGAACTTGCATCAGGAGAAATAACACTTGTATCTTTGCAAAGTGGTCTTGATCTCTTGACATTTAGAGTCCCATGCACTATTATGGAGATGCATGAGGAGGAAGAGACTTGTACCAGTGTTGATGCAACCATAGAAGAGTAGCCATCATCATCAGTAGTTGGGTAACCCATCACACTGGAGGAAGGAAACCTTGTAGAGATACAATATGTTCCCAAGCTTTACCAAGGTATGCATATGTTTCCACTTTTTTTTTTTTCAGCACATCATGTGGAGGATTGTGGGAATATACATTTGCATGACCTAGGGTCAAAGTAAATTTCTGATTTGGAGTAGCAGACTATCACAACATTGAGGACCCTTGATTTGTTCAAGGAGGAGATATTCAGTCATCCTAGTATACCATTGTTGAGCTGCACACAACTCTTGGAGTTGGAGTGTAGAATTTTGGAGGATGGGATGAACGTTATCTTGAGTAGAGAAATGTAGGACTACTTGTTCAGCATTGAGCATAATCTTGAGTCAACATATGCACCATCGTGGAGATCAACAACGTTGTCATTGAGCGGCAGTGATGAGTTGGGGGCCCAACCATTATTGGAGCATTCCAATGACCTTTCTACATGTATAGTAGAGGATAGGCAGATGGTTGATGGAGGACATATTATGATGGATGACATCTCCCATTATCATGATGGAAACTTTTTGATGAGCACTTCACCTATTGATGATAAGTTTTTTCCTATGACTTATTTTGATCCTTATGGGGTTAACATGGTCATTGATGAGTGGTCATCATTTGGAAATCTCCAAGAGATTTCATTTCAACATCCCATTAAATGCAAACATAGAAATCTGATTTGGGAGGATGGCATTCTCCGTTGGAGGACTACCAAGATGGAGCATGGTAGGGGACACCCACATTTGGATGAATGGGTGTGGATGGTGAGCAAGGGGCTGGTTAGTCACTTGCATATCTACGACACAGGGTAGCAGGAGGCATGGCTATGTTGGCTACTCTTGAAATAGTTTCACCATCATGTGACATATTGTTCTTCAAAGGGGATGTTGGTGGATGGAACTTGGCATGGCACTTACATCATATGGCATCAAGGAGTTTGGGTGTATTGGGGTGATGTGATATCTTTCATATCAACCATCATATTGTTGCTCCATAGTTTATATGGTGATGGTCTGGGGAGGCAACAAGATTTTTTGTTGCTTTGGAAGTTCATGGGAGATTATGGACGGATTTTGTCCCATACATTGCACAATCTTTCAAGAGTAGGTGATGGCACTATCATGGTGGAAAGGGGCTACACCTTAGCCTTGGAAGATAAGGAGGTACTTCCACTTGGGAAGGAATCTCCCATATGTAGCAACATTATGGTATATGTCTTTGACATTTGGCATGTCAAATAATGGAGCTATAAGATGACATGAGCCTTACTTCAAAGGCCAACAACACTGTCACTTGGGAGCTTAGGTTTGTTGATGGAATGTTCCTAGGATCACTTCACAGATGATGCACTCGAGGGAAAAGTAGGAAAAGTAGGAGATGTGAGTGATGGAGTAGTGGGTGGAGACATCTATTACCATAATATGATCTTCTTGACTTGGATTTCCAAGCATAGGAAGAAATATCTTAATGCGGCACCTAGTTCATTCCTCTTCATGGGAGTATGGAATACCACTATGGAGGGATCATTCATGGATATTATTATCATCTTGCTCTCAATACATGGTAAGAATTATGTTTTTTAATCTATTGGTTATCTAACAAAGTATTTTCATTCTCTTACCATCTCTATACGGTGCATTACTCCACAAGAGGGAAAACCTCTATTTGGGCTTCATGGTTATTTTGGGACCAAAATCTATAATAAAGATGGCCATTTCTTATATGGATTTGGGAAAGTGTTGCAATATTTTTTGTATGCTTAGTTGATAAAAAATGACATCTAGTATTTACTAGTGGATGAGATGACATGCATAACTTGAAATTTGTTGGGAGACAACTTGCCACATCATGTTCTGGAACTGGAGTTGGGAAAATTGTGTTGTGACTACTTCGGAGACTATTGGTACCTTCCAAAAATATGTAATACCTTCAGTACATCTCTCATATGGATTCCATATGATTATAATGTCATATTTATTTTGTATGGGATGATCTGGACAAGAACCAAAGAATGGATCTTTGAGGATCCAATTGCCTTTTCTCTTCATGAAGGCAACACTACTACAGCCCAAATTCAATAGCAACTCTAGACTTATCATAATTGGAGAGAGAGACAACATGGGTTGGAAAATTTGATCCATCATTTTCAGATATGCAGCCCACATTCTTTGGAGGAGCCTAAGGTGGAGGAGATGTTTCATGAGTTGCCATGTTGGAGGGTGACTCACTTTTTGTGGATGATGGCTTGGGGATGGAGGCTTCACATGGGAGTGATAGTTCCCAATATATTTCAGATTCCATGGCTCAAGAAGGCCTCTAGACCATGCATAGTTGCTTCCATGGATATTCCACGTGTTCATGATAAGAGCCACTTGGAATTTTCACCAAAGGCATACTTATACACTCGGGAGGAGCGACTTGGAGACTTACTGATGAGACAACATCTTGTTGATTGGAGGATCTTATAACATGGAGATGCTACAGGAGGAAGAGGAGAGTCTCTTCAGTTCTATCCTTACAGTTTCTTAAGGACAAGAAAAATTTGGGAGGGGAGGATTGTAATATTCCTAAATTAGTATATAGCTAATGGGAATATTAAATTTTTATTTTTCTCTTAGCTAGAATAAGAGGGTATGAAGACCCATAAATCTCCTTAGTAGGAACAAAAGACACTCCTAGTGTGAACATATATCATCTAAAAGCTGGACTGAAGACCCTTAAGTGTGAAAAGGGGCTAGAGCATCTTGAATAGTTCAAATTTGACCAAATCAAATAGCGTTGTTATGGAGGAGGGGCATTAATGGTGGAAGAACATAGTTTTGGAGGTATATTGATTGCATGATGATGGAAACCCTAATGAGTGGGACCCAAGGTGAGAAGGCTCACATTTTTTATAAGGAAGAGGATGGCAGAAATATGGGGGAGGTTATGATTATTATTTTGATAAGTCTTTATAGACTTGTGCTCTCTTGAGCTGTTTAGATAAGATTGCTTGTGTTGTTTAGCACAGGGTGTTTGCGGTTAGGAATCCCACCACTTTCCTTGAAAGGCCTCTTGGGAGAGTATTGATATATGATTTACACACATCTGGAATTGTTTCCAAGCTTAGTATTCAGCTACAACATAGTTTTTGTTAAAATTTGTTTTGTGTTCTAGGGTGTTGTAGTGGAGGGTTGAGAAACAAACTTTCTGAGCAAGTTTTTCATAGGAAGAAACATTCCTTCTTTTGCGAGATCAACAAGGAGGGTTCCTGAGAAAATTTCAGATCTCTGCCACCAGGCCAACCTATTCCCATCATTTACAGTGCATTTTTAGTCTGGAATTGCGTTATTTTGGAGGGTAGTTTCAAGAGAGGATCTATTGGCTCTTCTAGAGTGTTTTCTTGGAAGTGAAGGGTTCAACTTTCATTAGAGGTTACCTTGGAGGAGATCTACATCAGATCCATATTATTTCATCCTTCTATTTTAGGGGCTTTAGTTGCAGTGATTCTTTAGCCCTAGGGTTGTAGATCACCATTTTTATTTGGGTGTATTTCAGGAAACCCTTCCCAGGCTCTCTTGTAAAGGTTTCTAGGAGGCTATATCTTCACTCCTAGAATTATTTAAGATATATCAAAACAAATCTACATTGATCTACCTTTACGCAGTAGTTCATTCCCTAAAACTGTGTTGTCTTAGCTCAGGGCATTTGTATGGTAGTTATTTCTCATGTGTTGACATATTTTGCTTGTAGAGGCTTGTTTTGTTTTGATTGAGTGAGTAGATCCCCAAGATCTTGTGCCTATTATTTACTAATATGTTTAATAATATGGTTATACATTTGTCTCATATCATGGTGTGCTAATTAATTCACTATTATTAGCATTATTGTGTTCACATATTGCTGCTTCCCCATTTTAGAATATTACAGAGCCCTCAAGGATAACATTGCTACAACACAAAACCAACAAAAGTTATATGCAGACTGTGGTCGGATAGAGAGATAGTTTGAGGTTGTTGATTTGGTCTATCTCCATCTCTAGGCATATAAACCATCTACACTGAAGGAGAAGGGACCTGAAAATATTAAGCCTCAGTTCTATGGGAAATGCGAGGTGATACATCATGTTGGGGAAGTAACATATGAGTTGGAGCTTCCCATTGCGAGCAAGATCCATAAAATTTTTCATGTCTCATGCCTCAAGAACACCATTAAACAACATGTGGTTGCCACCATGGATCTGCCACCTATTGATGATGAGGACCATATAGTTTTACAACCAGAGTCTATCTTGGATACATGGGAGAGGCATATAAGAAACTGCATGATTAGAGAATTTCTGATTCGATGGAGGAATCTATCAGATGAGGATGCCACTTGGGAAGGAGAGAAGATTTTGTAGCATCCCTCTTTACTGCTGCTTAAGGACAAGCAACATTTGGGAGGGGAGGATTGTAATATTCCCAATTAGCTTTTAGCTAGTTAGAATATTATATGTTTCTTCTATTCATAATTTAGATGAATAAGTGGGCAAAGAGATCCTTAAATCTATTTAGTTTGAATAAAAACACTTCTAGTATGAGTGTGGATTATTTTAGCTATCTGAAATAAAGCAACCCTTGGTGTAAATGGGGTCAATGCATGTAGATTAGGTCAAGGTTGACCAAATCAACAACACTGACATAGGAGAGAGTGAAGCTAGTGGGGAGAGCACAATTTTAGAGGAGGAGTCTTTGCATGGAAGTAGCATAATAAATGAGTGGGGCCAAGGGTGAGGAAGCTCACCAAGCATATAAGGAAAGGGATGATAGCCATGGAGGGAGTTCAAAATATTGTTTATTTTTTGGTCTTATGACTTCTTGTGTGCTTCAGTTTTTTAGCAGAGTTTGTTGTACTATTTAGTACAAGGGTATTTCCAGGCGGGAATCCCATACTCTTCCTCGGCAGACATCAAGTGCCCACTCAGGAGATGTATTTTTAGCTTCATTTCCACTATCCATAATTGGGCCAAGCAGCGACCTTCAGGCACAACATAGTCTCCTTGAGGAACTGCGTTATTTTGTAGGGTGTTGCAGTGGAGGGTTAACAAACCCTGTTTATGAGCTAGTTTCCTAGTGAGGGGAACAACCCTTCACCCCGAAAGCTAGAGAGGAGAAGTTATAGCCATTTTCTTGTCATATCATCTATATCCCCACAGTGCTTCAGTGATACAACATTATTCAACCATAGAGTTGTAGCCTGCACTTTTTTTTCATCTTTTGTATTTCAAGAAACCCTTTTCGAGTTGTTTTGGGATCCTTCTTGAGAGACTAGTTCTCAATTTTTAGCACCCTTTGAGAATAATTTCAGTAGATCTACTTGTTTCC